>QUSF01000007.1:13862162-14223929 GCA_003676055.1 Chloebia gouldiae
TCGCCTCTCCCGGCCCCGCCTCGCCTTCCCCGGCCCCGCCTCGCCTTCCCCCGCCTCGCCTCGCCCGGCAGCCTTTCGGGGGCCGGGTCCCTCCCCGGTTTTCCCTCCCCTGTTCTCTCCTGCCCTCCTTTCCAGGGGCTCCTGCGCGCGCTCCCTCCCCGCTTTCCCCCTTTCCCGTCTCCTCCGTTTCCTCCTGCCCCTCCGCTCCCTCCCGGCGCCGCTCTCGCCCGACATGGCGAGCACGGACGGTAGGAGCCTCCTCCCTGCCCTGTCCCCGGCGGGCGGTGAGGGGTGAGGGTGCGTGTGCCCGGGGATGGCGGAGCGGAGCTGGGGCGCTCCGGCATTCCTCCCCGAGGAGCTTCCGCGGGAGGTGGGAGCGGGGATGGCCGGCTGCAGTTTTCGTCCCGCCGGCCGCCCCTGATGGCTCTGCGGGACCTCCACTCCTGTCCCGCCCCGGTAGAGCCCCGGCCGGAGCTCCGGTCCCCTCCACCCTCAGTTCATCCCTTCCCTTCCTGCAGTGCTGGAGGACACGGTGGAGGAGCGTGTCATCAGCGAGGAGTACAAGATCTGGAAGAAAAACACGCCCTTCTTGTACGACCTGGTGATGACACACGCCCTGGAGTGGCCCAGCCTCACGGTGCAGTGGCTGCCTGATGTCAGCAGGTGAGAGACGGGAAAGCGCTCGGCTCCTTTCCCGTTAACCGTGTGTGCTGAGTACCTTGAGGATAAAAACCATGCAAGACAATAGCAATTTGGGTTAGAGTTCTCTTTGTTATCTTGTAGCCCTTTATTTTGCTTACAGGAAAAAGGTCACAAGTTGATACTTCACCGAAGTCTAGATTAGCCTAGCAGAATGTGTTGTGAGATGTGAACACAGAAGTCTTTCTCAATTTATTTCTAAATAAGAAATCTTGTGCTCATTTAGTGTTAATTATGATCGAGAAATCGATCTATTAAATCAGCTCATTCTTACAGACTGATTTTCTGTATGTGCACTACTATATACTGTTCTGTCCAAGCTATAATATCTATAGTATAGTATAACTTGATATCTTTTAAGTCTGGACTTACCTAAGAGACTATGCTAAAACTTGTTCTTTGCATCCTGGTTTTGTCCTTGGTTCATTGTTGAATTCACATGTTCAAATTTCCCATTCTTCCACATCCCCCTGAAAAAATTGTGGTCTCAGTTTCATTTCTTAAAGAAGCATGAAGATGGGGATAGAATCTGTTCATGTGCCAACTACTACAGAACTTAAATTGTTGCAGTTACTCGGGGCTCCACTGAGGTAGTGGACAAGGACTGGTGTAATGTGGATTTAGGATGATTTTAAAATACCTTGTGTGTAAGCTTCATGCAGTTATCAGAGGATGGTCTCTTTGTTCTGTAAAGTTCCACTTCACATATGGGATGTTTTACATGTTGGTTAGGTGATCATTTCATTTGGTGTACCAGAGCATTTGGGGATGATGTTGAGAGATGTGAGCTAAATAGTCATGGCATGGAGAAAACGCAGCGGGGATTTGAGGGTGTGGAGGCCTTATGAGGAACACTTCTGCTTGCCTCATATTTTGCAGATTGGCTTACTATTCAGTTTAAAACGTGGTATTTCCAATTATCCAGTGTCAAAATATGTAAGCCATTTAAGGCAAGGACTGCCTCTTTGTATGGCATCTGACATGATGGGACACCTGTTCCTGATGCAAGTAAGTGCATGTGCATTGTGTTTCTTGTTTGGTTTTGTAGTTTTTTCCCCCTCTTTACATTCAGAAGTGGTGTAGTAATACCTGTGGTAGTTTATGATTACCGAAATGATTCTGGATTGCTTGGATTCAAGAAACATAATTTGTTTGTTGCATTCAAGAATGCAGAGGTTGCCTGGTTTTTACTGCTCAGATTTGTCCTTTCAGAGATAAATGGCACCATCCATCCAGCTGTCACTTAACTAACTGTTGCATTCAACCACCAGAAGAGAAATTTGATTCTAGTTCAGATAACTGGTTAAAGCTCCTAATAGAAGTAACTAAAGTAGGTTGTCACTTGTCTCTTCAGGATTTATGTTTTATGGAAAGGAGTATTGATTGTTTCCTAAATCAATACTGTGAGACTCCAGGGAAATTAGACCAAAGTAGGTACTGGTGTCTCCTTTAACTGCTGTGCAGACTCTAACTGTGCCTTTCAAGCCACAGTGGCAATGTTACTGCCTTGTATTGTCACTCGAGCCTTGCTGGTTGTGTCTTTGGTTTGCTCATGGCAGAGTCCAGTTTGCTTTATTACACAAGTCTTTGCAACAGAGGGGAGGATCTCTTGGGAGGTGTCTCTTTTCTAGCTCCCTGAAGAGGTTTGCATCTTCAGGGTTATTGATGTAAGCTATGGAACTTCTGGAACTGAGCACATAATTTTATTCCAACATTTATTATTCTAAACAGGCCAGAAGGAAAGGATTATGCTCTGCACTGGCTGATTTTGGGAACACACACATCTGATGAGCAGAACCACCTGGTTGTTGCCAGAGTCCAGATTCCCAGCAATGATCAATTTGATGCTTTGAAGTCTGACAGTGAGAAAGGAGGTGGGTATGCAGCATTCTTAGGTTCTGTCTGAGCAGTATCATTACTGCTTTTGATTGTTCTAATAATGATATTCTAAGTTTCTGTGAAATACAAAAGTGGACAAATACTCGCCAGTCCACACTAATTCTAGACAACTAAAAATAAGAAGCTTTTTGTTTCAGAAGAGCTTACTTAACATTCATATGCAATTCCCTACTAGAATTTCTACCAGCTCTCAGTTGTGGTAAAAACTGGTACACATATACCTCAAATAAAAACTAAAGTTCTGAAAGAGGATTCTAAATATCAGAAGTGTTAATGCTATTGTGTTACATGGTGTGAGTTTTTCCTAGTCTTTGCTTGTGTTTAATAAGGTGCTACCACTGTTTCTTGGAGTAGGGAAGATGCTGTGAAATGCTGTTTCAGTAGTCTAAAATAATGGATGGGATAAACTGACATTTTTCTGACAACTGTAGAATTTGGTGGCTTTGGATCTGTGACTGGCAAAATTGAGATGGAGATTAAAATTAACCATGAGGGTGAAGTGAACCGTGCCCGTTACATGCCACAGAATCCCTGCATCATTGCAACAAAAACACCCTCTGCTGATGTGCTGGTGTTTGACTACACTAAACATCCTTCAAAACCAGGTGGGTCAGACTCCTTGGAGCTAAGCAAACTGCCTCTTGTCAAAGAGGTGTAAACTCGTGTTTAACTGTGACTGGGAGAGAGTTGCTGGGCTCTGGGACTCAAAGGAGAAAGCCCATATCTTCAGTGACTTCTAACTTCCTGGTTATGCTCACTTTCATAAATGAATCTTGGTAGAAGCAGCGCTCTCTGGAGAGGTTCATGTATGAAATATAATTATTTCAACAGAAACAGAGTTCTTTGGTGATAATGATGCTTCTGTGGATTGATGTGCAAGGGCATGCTAAGTGAAAGAAATTTTCTGTCTTTCAGACCCAAGTGGAGAGTGTAATCCTGACCTTAGATTAAGAGGACACCAGAAGGAAGGCTATGGCTTATCATGGAACTCAAATTTGAGTGGACATCTTCTCAGTGCTTCAGATGATCATGTAAAAACCACATTTTTTCCTCTGTAAAAAAAGCCCAACTCCTAATTTGTGCTGTAGTAGAAAATCTAAGAAAATATGTCCTGGTGCGAAGCTCTCACATACTGTAATTACATTTCTAAAGGCTGTCAGTTGGCTTTAGGCTGTCATCAACCACGAGTTCTTTTTAAGGTTCTTGATGTAAGAACAGAATGTTTTTATAGTTGTCTGCTGGAAAAAGCTCTTTAAACTGGATTGGGTCAAGACCATAAATTAGTAAGACTCTCAAAGATCAATAACTAATAGTTTGTAAATTTATTTGTGAACTTTTAAAATGTAAATTGCTTTTGTGACCTTCTAAATAATCTTTGAGACTTGAACTTGCAGAAGGCTGATTGATAACTTAACTCTCATTTATGGCATAGTAAGTGTTCTTTTTCAAAAGCAAAGAACTGTTTCAAGAGTGTTGTCTCTTTATATGTAGAGTGTGTTTGATTATTTATTTGAAAGATGCTACAATCAGAGTCTGTATTTCAATAGAATGTGGCTTATTTACAGACAGTGTGTTTATGGGATGTAAATGCTGGACCCAAAGAGGGCAAGAGTGTTGATGCAAAAGCCATCTTTACCGGGCACTCTGCAGTAGTGGAAGATGTGGCATGGCACCTGCTCCATGAGTCTTTGTTTGGATCTGTGGCAGATGATCAGAAGCTTATGATGTAAGTCAGAGATTTTTGGGTAGGACCTGCTGTGTCCTGCTGATGCCTTTTTTCAACCTAGAAATGAAACAAAACACACTTTTGAGATAATCTTAGTATGGGAAGTAATATAAAAGTGGATCTTTATTGGAGGCCTTCAGGGCAATTATGGAAGAATGTCCACAAAACCCACCCCCCATGGGGGTGCATACAGTTTTATAAGTTTGTCAATTATGCTAATTTACTAAACACTAATTAGGAGGACAAGTGCTGATGCAATTACCCTCCAGGTCAAACCTTTTCTCTGGAGCACCTCCCTTGGTACTAGCTGTACTTTGTTTATGAAAATATGTCTCCATGAGCTGTTTTCAACCTTGGTAGCCAGGGAGAACCAAGATAGGATAGGGGCCCTTGGAATATATTTTGTCTTTCTGCCTAGGGAAAGGGCATGGAAAACTAACCACTAATACAATAGGCTACAAATGTATGTGTAAAAAATACAGAGAATATATAAAACAAATAAAGCTAAAACCAAAACAGCATCACTGCCACTGGACCTAATCTACAGCAGTTGGATTAAAAAAAGGTCTGAATTTTGGAGTGATTTCATCTAGCTCTTTATGGCAATCAGCTCCAGTGATGGTGCAGATTCACTGAAATCTACATGCCATTTAATGTGTTCACATCACTTGAAAAGAAGATGTAACTAATATGTATGTCAGCTTCATGGTGCAAGCTGTTCATGTACAACAGACACAAAATACTGAAGGTTTTGGAATGAAAACTGTAACTTCACAGTTGAGTTTAATAATAAAAGCTGTAGTGAAAAAGAACTTCCTATAAAAACTTAAGTTTGTTTTCTTTCCCTCTTTCCTCCCTGCCCCCAATCCTTCCCCACACCCTTCACTGCCACAGCTGGGACACAAGATCTGATACCACGTGCAAGCCGAGTCACTCAGTGGATGCTCACACAGCTGAGGTCAACTGTCTGTCCTTCAATCCTTACAGCGAGTTCATTCTGGCAACTGGCTCTGCTGACAAGGTTTTCACGTGTGTATGCTTCACATCCCTGTGTAGTGCAGATGAAAGCCCTTATAGTAAAAGCAATTTCTTGTTGCTTGTGTCTCCCAGACAGTGGCTCTCTGGGATCTTCGAAACTTAAAGCTGAAACTCCATTCTTTTGAGTCTCATAAGGATGAGATTTTTCAGGTGGGTAAACTACTTAAAACCTGTAGAAAAAACCCAGGAGTACTGACTTGGACAAAAGCATGTAGATCTGTGTTCTTGCAATGCAAATAAATCTGTTGAACCAAAATTCACTATCTTGAGTTTGACAATTACAAACTGTACTGTGTAGTTTATTTCTGCCTTTCCCCACTTGACTTTGAAGCAAGTAGTCAACAACTTACTGCTAAAAAGATAATGGGTTTCACAAGTACCTTAAGTAGAAGGTTTCTCTAAAATAATGTGCTGTACAGAGGATTTGGATTCAAACCTAATTTTGTGAACTTTGCCTATTTAATTAGGTGCAAGTAACAGTGATTTTTAGACAAATTTCATGAAATATGATAAATCTGTAATAGTGAAATAATGTTGTCTGCTCAGTATGAGAAATCTTAAGACTAAACTACTTTGAGCTACTGGATATCCTCTGTGCTGGAAGAAACTGATTTACAGAGTATCATTAAAAAATTAGTGGCCAGGGTGCTGTTTATTCAGGATATACTTTAGAAATCAGTAACTGCTCCACTGAAGTTGTTTCCTTTCAATAGGTTTACTGGTCTCCTCATAATGAAACCATTCTTGCTTCAAGTGGTAGCGATCGTCGCCTTAACGTATGGGATCTAAGGTGAGGAGCAATTCCTTTGTTAGTGTATGTGAACAAATGGTTAAAAAGAGGCTGCAGGCCTGCATTATTTGGCAGGTTTGATTTGTGCTGTTCTCTGGCTTTCCTTCCTTGCCTCAGGCCTGGTCTTTTGGGTATTAATAAAAACAGCACAGTACATCTCAAGTTACTTCTCCATCAGGATTTCTTGCTAATAGCATTGTTTTCGGTTGTCCACTTGTTGCCTAGATTAAAAAGACAAAACTTGCAACAGTGTTAAAGCGGTAAGATAAAAAGCTCTAATGAAAGCTTTCAGGTGCACAAATATGGCTATATGTGTATGTGTGACAAAGGACTTCTGCAGCTTTTAAAAGGTTGATTAATTAGATTATCTAGCAGGTACATCCAATAGATCAATTGGCCCAGTAAAACACCCCTGGGTCTGCCCCTTTGGAGTTGGTCCAGGGGTTTCTTTCCCTATTTCTTGTTATGGCTCTTAGCTTCTGGTGGAAAACAAGATGTCCTTGTCAGAAAATCTGTTCTTAAAGAGTAAGACTAAACAGAATTTTAGGAATGTGTTAGAAAGATTTGGCTAATTATTCTAAAATGTGAGTGAGGGTAGGAAAAGTACTAGAAATCATACATCTATGTATTAAAAATTTACAAAGCTACAAATATGAAAAAGACTAAAACTCTTTAGGCATCACATCAGTAAGTGATTTTTGCCTCTATGTACTTCACAAGTTAAGATTCCATTTCAGTAATGGCAGTGCCAGACAATTGATGTTTTATACCTAGTGCTTA
The DNA here is from genome assembly GCA_003676055.1 of Chloebia gouldiae. NCBI lineage: Eukaryota > Metazoa > Chordata > Aves > Passeriformes > Passeridae > Chloebia > Chloebia gouldiae. Next base: position 13,869,095 of record QUSF01000007.1, read on the forward strand.
TAGATATTTCACAGTGAGAAACATGAAATGCAAATATGGGTAAAAAAGGCCAGGAACTGTTCAGTTAAGCTGACAGAGAATGCAATTGTTATTTTAATGAAAAGTATAAACTATTTTCTTGCAGTAAAATTGGAGAAGAGCAGTCTGCAGAGGATGCAGAAGATGGACCTCCTGAGCTGCTGGTACCCTTTTGTTCAGGTTTCAGTCTGCTGACATGCTGTGTGGCAGTGAGATGTTTTGTCACTGTGCTGCTAAAACTGCAGCTGTTCATAAATTTTTTCATCTCCCTGGTTTTCAGTCCATTGCTTTAATTTGCTGTAGGCTTCCTCTTCAGTTCTGAAGGTTTCCCCATTTCTTGTGTGATTCTGTAAGTACTCTTAGAGATAATCAGAATGAAGTATGGCTGGATTTCACAGCCCAGCCCTGTGTGAAGAGGGACCATTTTGAGGATGTCAGTTGTTGCTGTAATACTAGGAACTGTCATCTCAAGTGCTGTCCCAGCAACTGCATCAGTGTCCATAAAGTAGCAAATGGAAGCACTTGAACACCCACCTTCCCCTTATGTCTGTTGGGAATCTCTAGTAGCAGGTTTTTCTTTGGGTAGTTGTTCGCATGATGAATTTAACTTGAGAATCCTGGGTTTAAACAGATTTATCTAGAGTTGAAATGGCTTACTGAAGCTTGTGGTGTTTCTTTAACAGTTTATTCATGGAGGACACACTGCCAAAATTTCAGACTTCAGCTGGAATCCTAATGAGCCTTGGGTAATCTGTTCTGTATCAGAGGACAACATAATGCAGATATGGCAGATGGTGAGTGTCACAACAGCTCTTGAGTTACTCTGAAGCTTGTTGTATAAATGAAACTGAAAAGGCTTCTTCTTCTTAGGACTAGCTTGTGCCTTCAAGGACTGAAAGTTGTCTGTGCCACATACTTCTTAATCTAATCAAAAAGTTCCAGACTTTAAAAAGAAAACCAAGACAAAAACCACTTGAATAAAAGCAACTGCTAGTTAATTCTTGATTCTAAGTTCTAAGTCCTAATTACCATTAAGATTTCTTCTTAACAAAGCAGTGCAAACTTGTATCTTATAAGTCTTATAGCCAAGACTTACTCTTGCCCCCCACTGCCCCATATGTTGACTGTAAAGCAGGATGCCTTTACATCCCCTGTTAGTGGATATTACTTTACATTACAGGAAATTGATCAGCTATCTTAGAAATATGGCATAAAGTAATTTGGGAATATGAGTAAAAAAACTGTTAAAGGCTTAAATATGTGTCACAGGCTTCTTTTTTTAGTACCTGCTCTTGTTTTGTGTGTTTAGACTGAGGTCAAAATTATTCCAAATAAAATGTTCATAATAGGGCTAGTGGTTAAGTGGCTACTGCTTTTACTGTTGAAATGGAGCAATGCAAGAAGGCAGCTGACAAAATGTAGCTACTGTGTACACATTTCTAAATTTGGCAGCCCTTTAAGAAAGGGCAGGGAGAAAATCCCTTCAAGGAGGGAATGATGGCTGTGCCACCTTGGTGTTACTGAGGGGTTTTGCTATACGAAGTGTATAAGACTGTTTAAAAACAATAGTGTGTATCACTTGTAATGTTCTGTGTCTTCAGGCAGAAAACATTTACAGTGATGAAGAACCAGATATAACAGCAGCTGAACTGGAAGCCCAAGGAATGTAACTTTTCTTCTTTAAGGAACTACTAATTTGACTACTCTATACATAAAATAAAGACCCCTCAAAAACCCACAAAAATCAAATACCAAACAGAAAAACAATCACTGGGCAGAAGCATTGCAGCAAAACAAGAATATTCCTAATTGGATTAAGCAAAAAGCTTGTATAATCAAGTGTCATGGGATACCCTTGGTTCTGTGGACACTTTGAGCTGTATATTGTGCAGCAATTAGCTCTAGAGAAAACAAGTATGACTTAATACCCATGTCTATATTTTTAAATAAACTTACTGTGTTCCTGTAAATAAAATGGTCAAATCCTCACTCTTCACACATAGAAACTGTATAAAAAAAACCCTTTATATTAATATGTAAAAAAGAGCTTTTCACTTTTGCACATCACTTTTGGATTGGTTTTGCATAAATAAAATCTATTAAAAAAAGTATTTGGTGTGTTTAACTTGTCCATTGGCACAAGTTCAATATTTTCTTGCATTCAGTAATATAGTAGAATTTAATTGCTGCCTGGTGCTAAAGTTATGTATTTTTTAGTTTATGACTTAGCCCACAGTTAAAAATCTGGGAAGATTAGTTGTTTTCATGCAAAAAACCACTGGAATACATAACTTGGCTTTTCACAAAGGGCACGGGTATAAGGAGAAGGTTTAGGGAATCCATGGGGAGAGCCAGTAGATCTCCTGTCAAGTTCAAGTACAAAGCTTGAGCAGATGCAAGTAACTTCTTTGGGTGATTAGTGGTTGATTTTGGTGGGTTTTATATGTTAGTGTGTTGTGGGGGTGGTTGGGTGGTGGCAAAAGCACTGTCCTTTATAATTTCCTTAAGTGCCAGGATGCCAGTGCAGAATTGGTGTCGCCTGTGTTTGGTTAGAGCTTTCCTGTTGCATTTTTCATTTGAGGCAATTGAATAGCTGTCTAAAATACATCAGTGTCTGAACAAATAATAGACAAACACAGTTTGCTTCTAAACCTTGGGTTTACTGAAAAGCTCAAAAATTTTGCCTGTGTAGAAGCAAAATTTCTTCATATTTATCATGGATCTACAGACAGGTGATTGATTAATGTTGGAAGCTATCAGACAAATCTAAGTGGAGTTTATAGTTCTTAGCTACTTAAGACCTTAATTAAATTAATTGTTGGCTGTCCCGATCTTTCTGCTCAAGCTGAAAAAAATAATGACAGTGGTGACTGATACTGAGAATGTGATAGCTTGCTCCCCTCTTCACTGGAACTGTAACAAGTTAGCAGAGCTCTGGGCTCAAGCTGCCTATCTGAAGCTGCCTGTGCTGGCTCTGGCTGGGAAGGAGTGCGTGTCCATCGAGCAGTGATGTGGTGCTGGGGACTGTGTTTAGGATTTATGGCTGCAACGGTGCTGATAAGGCAGCTGTGCTTTGGCACTTGCTGGGCAGTGCTTGCAGGCTGTGTAGGATGGGGGGAAGGGGCATGAGCTGCAGAGGAGACACAGCTGGGACAGCTGACCCCAGCTGGCCAAAGGGATATTCCTTACTGTAGGCCATACTCAGCAATAAAATGGGTGGAGGAAGGTGAAGAGAGCCTTTCGTGGTGACCATTGCTTGGATGGTGGCAGGGCATTGACCTGTGTCAGGGAGCAAGCAAGTGGTTAAATTCCCCCTCACCCACTTCTGAAACTCCTCCAGCTGTACCCAGGAGATTCTCTTCCTGTTCTCTCCCCCACCCTGCTGGAGAAGTGCAAGTGACAGCACATGATAAGCATTAAAAACTGATTTCAGAGGTGGTTTATGGTCAGGCCCTACATTCTTTTGGCAATCATTCTGACACACACAGCTCTTGAAAAGCAGGAAATGAAGATGTCAATGGCCCAGCTTTTTGGAAAAACAGAAATACTTCCCTGAGAGCATGGTGGTGGCTCCTCTTGATACAGATAGAGCAGTGCTCTGTGACATGACCTCTCCCTGCTGCTGCTCCTCTTCAGTGCTCACTTCAAGGAGACCTCCTGGCTGCTTGGCACCAACATGTAAAGCACAGCTCATCCGTAGAATTGGTGATTCCAGCTTTGTGTGTGAAATATGCTTGGGGTTGTTCACTCCAGTCTTTTTACTGCCTCACTAACTGAATAGGAGAATGGAGTGTAGTAACTACACTGCTATTCTTCTTGCTTTTCTTATGCTACTTTTTCTTAATTCCCTGCCTGCTGTTACCAGGGCACCCCCCTGCTTTGTAGTTACTGGGTCACCATGCATGGGCTTGTCTCTGCACACCTTTTTCAATAATGGTTCCTATTAAAGTGATGCAGGTAGGTACAAAAAGCTTGAATATTCCTCTGGAAGGCTGAGATGCTGTTGGAGTTTAGCAGGCAGGTGAGAAGTGCACAGGATGTGCTGAACAGCATGAAGGGTCAAACCTGCCAAAGGACTCCTTGGCCACTGCTTTACTGACTGTGCTTTGGTCCTGCTGGTATTCTGTGTGTACAAACACTAAAATGCCATGCACAGGAAATGGAAATTAATGCATTCTATAAATATGGGTTTGGTTTGCCCATTCCTCTGCCATGGGCAGGGACACCTTTCACTAGAGCAGGTTGCTCCAAGCCCCATCCAAGCTGTCCCTGAGCTGTTCCACAGATGAGGCTTCAAGATAAGGCATCCACAGTTTCTCTGGGCAACCTGTTCCAATACCTCACTGCCCTCACAGTAAAGAAGTTCTTCCTAATATCTAATCTAAATCTACCTTTTGAGGTTTAAACTCATTACTCATTATCACTCCATTCACTTGTGAAAAGCCCCTCTTTGACACCAACTGTGAAAAATTTGCCACTTCTTTTCTTTACTAAGAGCTCAGATCTGTAGGGATCACTGAGTAGTGGTACCTTGAATGTCCCACAAAGCCCTACTTCCCTCTAGAGCACAGAGGAGCAGCCACCTGGGGTCTAGAGAAGCAGTCAGTGCCTGCTGTCTTACAGCTGAAAGGATGGGATAATTAACAAGGGAACAAAATGAGAACATAATTTCATTAACTATACCCACATTTCAAAGTGCAGCAGTAAATCCAACCTCTGCATTGCTTTTCCCCATGTGTGGATTGTCTCTCTCCAAACCTGCATTTACACAGCTTCCTTCAGCAACAGCAATCTCACGCCAATCTTTTCTAGGCAGCTCTACGCCCAGTCCTGCAGCCAGTATTGAGTTAGGAAAGTCTACATCTTAACAGCTAAAAGTGTTTTGTTACAGAGAATGCAGTGCTGGGATCGATATGGTTTTTAATTTGTAAGTAGTTTTTAAACTGTTTTTTTAATGCCTGAGTAGCATGCTTGTGAAATGTTGGAAGATCATCATATTGAATTCTATTTAGCTGAATGCTGTAAGATTTTGATTTTAAAAGCTGTTGCCTCGCACAGGAAGTAGGTAACTACTTATGCACTGCTGTTTTGTAGTAATAAATATAATGGAAGTTGAAGTTAAAAAAAAAAAAAGAAGTAATAGAACAGTCAACCTGAACAATGACTCCAGCAAGATACTTATTTATTGCATTAGACAAGTTTCTTTAGGTGTACTTATGGAGTATACTTAGTTCAGTGTGTTATTCCTGCAGATATGTGCTGGGGAAAGAAAGCACCATCCACTGGCCTTTCTTGTCAAGGGAACTGTGTACAGTTTTGAGACTTACCTTTTTTTTGTATTGGCTGTGTCCAGAACACTGGGTGTAACAAAAACTATAGAAGGCAATCTAAAGTAAAAACTATCAGTTTACAGTGACCTCCTCAACACCTATGTATTTGAGGTAATTTTACAGTATTTTTTCTCTCCAAGGTTTTCAGCTGACACTAAAGAAATCTAAATTCTTTTGTCTTTGTATTGAAATACAGCACAAATGACAGTGAAATGATAAACTGTATTTTAAACCAGCTGTTTTATTTCAACAGATATTTTCTGGAAGTTGAAAAACAATCTTCAGCCAGACTCTTGTCAGATCACACCAGTACTTCTGCAGAACAGCAGCCCTGTGGCAGAGTGCTCTTTTATTGCTAATAAAGCCATGGGTCACTACTATTGTGCATCACAAATTTTTGCTCCCACTCTTCCCTAAGAATGGGATGGTTTGCATCACCAACTCCTCTGAAGATAAACTTGACAGAAGTATTTGTGAGGAGCTGCAAGGCATTAAATGTAACTGTTACTGAAATATTTTGGAAGACTGATAACCTATACAACAACAAACCTGAGAGTTTTCTGCATTTTGCTTCGGTGTGGCAAAAAGCAAGTTCAGGGTTTTCTTTTACTGTGTATGAAGAATTCTATTTGCTTTTATTGTAAAATGCAAGACCCTTGAGAATGTTAACTGTGTGATAACAGGTAAGTTTTGCTACATAGTCGCACAGGTTATGCCATCACCCATACTATACTTTATCTTCCATGTGAAAACAATGCCTCTTCACTTCAGCACTGAAACAGCTGAAGAAAGCTGTGTAAACTCTCTACAGGGAAAAAGTATTTCAGTCAAACACCCAGTCTGACCTGTTGCTTTTCGGCCACTGAGATGTTTGGTGGGGTAGATTCTTCATAATTCTTTCAACATCAGCTTCTGTCTTCTAAATTTCAAACTCAAAGCTTCCCCCGGTTCAAGCAGAATCAAACATGGACAAGAGAATATTTTGAGAGTTCAACTATTCTTCCCCTTTAAAAGGCAATGGGTTGCTCTTTTAAAATATCAACAGTGCATGAAATCCATATTCGGGAGAAAAGGGTTAGGAAGTCTGTCAGTAACCACCCAGCAGGAAACAGCAGATGCACAAAGCCAGCAAAAGCTTCGATGAAAAGGATTTATAAAACAGGCAGCATTACCAAGATCAAATGGTTTTGTATGAATATAGGCATACAACTGCAGACAACTCCAACAAATTACATGGATTAAATACAGTATCATCATGGACCTGGCAGAACTGAGGTAGTTACTCTGATGCTTAACACCAGGACTTAAATCTGGTGGAAGTGACAGTGAACTACATCAATATGGACTATTTCTCACATGGCTGTATTCAGATTAATTTTAAAAATGAGTGACTTAAATTCATTTCCTCAGCTTGAAATATCATGATATAGCAGGGTATTTAAACTTGTAAAGGCTCTAAGAGGTTATTTTCTTGAAGTAGAGCTGTAAAAGCAGTGTTCTCGGCATGGTCTGGAAATACATAAAGGCCTGCTTCAAGTGTCCCAGTCCATAAGACAAGTGCAGCCCAGATCCCAGTTCAAACAAGAAGTCCAAAACAACATGCAACCCCAAAGCTAAAAGATAACAGTTTTAAAGGAAATTAAAGTCTTCATGGACACTACAGTATTCTTAAATTACTTAAAAGTTCAGGCTTCATAGGTGCCAGTCAGCAAGGTCTGTAAAAGCTAGCACAGTTAGATGAGGCTGAGTTAGGCTGTTAGAAGGAAATACAACCTTCCTTCAAGAAGAAACAGCTAAACAAGAACAAAAAGGTGAAATTATCAAAATTTAAATGTAAAACTTAACCCCCAACCAAACAAAACCAAACCAGAAAGGGACAAAAAGTATCTGTGAGGAATAACTTTCTAAAGGCCTAAAACCAAGTATCTCTGACTACATCAAACACACTTGCCTGAAGGGCTCAGAATGCAGCTGGTGAAAGAGGTTCTCCCTTCAGACTTACTCTTCACTAGACAAGTACAGCTCAAACGTGTGTGCATGTTTGCATCTGCATTAGCAGGAGAGACTTAGCACTTGATTAAAAAAATGAAAAAGCCAAAATCCCCAGCTATTAACTGTGACCAAATTTCTCTCCAGCAAAAGCTTGCAAATCTGACCAGTTTTTGTAAGGAACTCAGGAAGACTGGGAAGATCTAAGGCAGTAATACCCGATTTGACCTCTGTATCAGCATGCACAGGAACAAAGAAGGGAAGGAGGAGTTTACACAGGAGAAGAGGCAGCACCTTTGAGGAGGCAAGCCTGAGATACAAAGGAATACTTAGTAGAAGGAAAACAACTAAGACCAGACAGTGTGGTTGGATTTCAAAATACTTGGCACAGCTCTAGAAAAGGCTCAGGGCTAGGAACCCTGTTCCTCACTTTTATACAATGGTATTGTCAAACAAGTTAAATTTTCTTATATTAAAAAAATTAGTACTATCTTCAAAGAGTCCGAGAGTATATTTTGTTGTAGAGGAATTCCAAATGCTACCTAGAAAAAACAGACACAAAGGAAAACTGAACTCAAATCCAGCTCCAAAACAAAACCCACTTGAGGGAAATTGCCAAATGTTAAAGTATATACCATAAAAGGCAAATAGAACACTTTTTTTGTAGTCACTGGGTCACGATGCATGGGCTTGTCTCTCCACACCTTTTTCAATAATGGTTCCTATTAAAGTGAAGGAGTTCCTACATAGTAAAGTTCCTATTTTCAGTATTAGGAAACTGAGAGGGAGTGTACATTAGGAACTAATGACCCCACAGAGTATGACAGACTGTAGAGCACTTGATGAACTTACTAGGAAACCTTATTTTTTAGCATAAATCCCCACATTTTTTTACAGCTCACCCAAATGAACTATGATGGGTAAATTTTTGGAGAGAGAAGGCACGAGCAGAATTCGAAGCAGGCAGGGGCAGGTTCAGCCAGACTGCCTGACCTTCATGGTCCAAGTGACTTTCACCTTAAGACACTCCAGGTGAGGTGAGCAGAGTGCAGCACCTACTCACCCCTTGCCCTGAGCTGCTCCCACCAGGTACCACCAGGAATGTGCAAGTCACTGCCACAACCCCAGAGCAGCCCCCTCCCAGCAGAGCTCCTCCAACAATACGCTTGAAATCAAATGTCACGTCTTTTAATTTTCACACTTGACTTTCCAAATAAATACAGTTTCAGCAGGCTCAGTTAGAAGACATGAATATGATGTTAAAGAAAAACTCAGAGTCCAATATATTAAGCATACTTATTTACTTGATCTATACAGAATTGAGTAGATAAAATTTCAGATTCACATTAGTGAAAAATCTCTACAAAATGTTTTTGAAAAGCAAAACAAAGACTGCCTGTTCATTTATCACTTTTCCTCATGAAAGCAGACATGGGTTGTAAAAATAAAGCAGTGTGTTTAGCACAAACTAGATTTCTGCATCACTTTTTTCACAGTTATTTCCATCTACAGTCCAAAGAGGTAGATTTTCTGCAACACCTGAGAATTGAACTGTAACATAACCAGGTGTATGAAAGGAAGGACAAAACAATACAGATACAGCCCTAACCTACGTGTGTATGCATACACGTGTTTGGGTCTTGAATCACATACAATTTAGCTTTTTGCAGCTTAATCATGATGAAACTGTCGATCAGGCCCCAGTTTTGACAATTAGACACACTCATCTCAGGCTACATCAGTTTACATCCAGGTTAAATGGTTCATAGTAGTGGGAGAAAGGCAGTAATACAAGTTTACTTTAAAACCCTACTGGAGCCCCTTTGGCTGCAGCCTGGCAGTGCAGTAGCCTGCAGTATGGCAGATCAGTGACAGTGCTGAGCTATCCCTAACATCAGTTTGTATTTCTTTTTAAAACAACACTTTTTAATCAATGCATGAAATTTCGCTGACTGGTTTCAGGAAGCAAAGTACAGTTTGCCTTGGCCAGATAAGTTGCTATGATAAGGATATGCTGAGGGAAGAAAATAGAGAAAATATCCCCATTCTAAAAGCCTTTCACTTGGGACATTCAGCTTCATTTACATATTTAGCCAGTGTCAAAGATACTTGTATTGCTGTTGCATATATCTGTCGTGTCTCTAAAAGCCCTTTAATTTATTCTTGCAGCAGGGTCCAAAAACTCACTCTTACCTCCATGTAAAACAAGCACTACGAAAAGAATTGCTCAGAATACAAATGTCCAAATAATAAATTGTAAAAATAGAAAACGGCATGTCCTACCTTGCCAAGGGTATGATGCACCAGATACAAAGTTTTTCGCTTTTCCTCAGGAAAATTACATCATACTTAGTGTTAGCTGAAAACCAGTTCTCACACCTGTTTTTTCAAGCTTGATTCTATAAAGCAAGTAATTTGAACAGCAAGTCTGAAATACTTTCCAGTTATTCTTATGCTATACAGTTTGCATGATCAACATTTCAAAGCTGTGAATCTAACCTGACTGCTCATCGCTACCTCCTTCTCATTCCTGCTTTGTGCTTGTACCACAAACACCAAATCCACACAATCTAGGAGGAAGATGGCCAGCTTCCCATTTGCTTTATTTCAGAAATGTAAGATTTGCACAGTTCCTCTTAGTGGTATGAGCTAAAACACATGTATTAGGCATACATAACCTTTCTCTCTGAGACGGCTAAGTTATTTCAACATACATTACTACAGAAAAAGGACTGGGAGCTCAGTGCAGCCTGAACATTCAAGTAATTTAGCCACTGAACTGCCAAGGGCAATGGGGGTAGGAAGCTCATTGAGATGTGCTTGACTCAGAAATCCCTTCCCAAGTAAGTGCAAAAAACTTTTAAGTACCAGAAAAGGCTACACATGTTCATATTTCTTAAAATTACAGCAACCAAAACTAGAAATGCATGGGAACTAAAGTCAGGGGTAGCATGTAGTTAGATCACATTGCCTTGCCAAAAAATAAGTGTTGGTCCTAGTTCCTTTCAAGAAAAGAAGTCATAATGTGGCTATCAAATTTTCTAGGAAAATACAATATGGTTTAAGGTTAACAAGGGGGCTTTGCTTGTGGTATGTTAGTGTAAGAATGTGAAGTACCATCTTTACCAGATAACCTGACTGGGAAGGCACTGAGCCAACGGGTGCAGCTTTGAGGTTGAACGTGCAGGAAATTCCACTATGTACTTCAAGAGACATATCTGAATTTTAATGTTCAATTATAACCAGTATAGCCTTAACTAACACTTAAATACATTGCATACCTGGCTATTAGAAGTCTATATGCCAGACTCCTGCCTTCCTCACCTCCAGCAGGAAATGTCTTATTTTCCAGCTCTTCAGATAATCCAGAGGTTTGCTCTGACATGAATGAATATCTCTAGTCAGGATAACCACGTGGTGGACACACTGCAGCTAAGAGGGAAGAATGTGACCAACACCTGTGCAATAGGCTCCACAGCTGCAAAATCCCACTGGGTATCATCACTATACATTTTACCACACATTTATATTTAACATGTTCACAGGTAGGGCAAATAGTCCAAACTAACCTTTACAACACAGCCCTGAGACATCTGCAAAAAGCTGTACACCCTGTTTCACCAGCTGCAAGTTAATGTATTTCAAAGCTGTTTCTTCATACCACAAACTACATAAAACCCTTTAAACATACCTTTTAATAATTCTGGACCTTTACTTTTTCATTCAAATATATGAAAACGTATATAGGGGGAAAATTGACTTTTTTACTGGCCATTAGACATCCTTATGTAGATAAATATACTGGAAAATTTAATAATCTTTAGTATATTGAGTGGGAAATCAGTGAACAAAACCAGAGTGCTGTTCTTTAAAACAAAAGAGTGACCTGCTGTCACCATTTTCCCCAAACGGTATTAGGTCTGTACACAGTCTTCCATGACAGTGATTTGTGTTGTGGGGAGGAAACACACATGCATCCTTTTATGGAAAAATATTTTCTTCTAAAAAATGAGGCAGATGTGCAACACAGTTGTGGAAAATTTATAGTTTAAGCTATTTAAAGCTGCTATGCAGCTTCCTGTACCACATAAGTCCAGTAGTTCTAAGAAAATACAGATATGGTAGAAAAAGTAAGAAAATTTTCACCACAAAACCAAATAGTTACCACCAACAGAGAAAGTTATACACAAAATATATCTCTCAATACAGTGTTTACACTTCATTTTAGTCTACAGATTCAGTGCCAGGAACAGGACTTGTTGAGACAGTCTTTTCTGAGCTATTTCCCGCACGTGATTCCGCATCGGGTTGGATTCCTGGTTCCGTGTCAATGGGAGTTCCCAGCTCCTCATGGGAATTGAGTGTGCAGGATTGCAACACCTGCACAGCCAGATCCACATCTGCTTCTCTAAGAGAAACCTGCTCCTTGAGCACTTCCACCTTCTCATTCAGCTCGTTCCTTTCCGTCTGAAGGGCCCTGCATAGCTTCTCCAAACGCTCCAGTTTTATTTGAAAGCCTTTGTATTCTTTATCTCTTATTGTTTTCTGAAGGACAAAGGAAACAAAAACTGTGATATAACCATTTTCCCCCCTTAAATTATTAAAAGAGTCACCACTATTTAATCCTGAGTATTAAGTCTTAATTAATCCAGTAGGCCAAATTCCAGTTGAACTAGAGCCAATTTCCTCAGCATACTTCACTTAGCTGTGAGCTAGAGTGGCAATGGATGCCTTTCAAAACAAGCAAGAACTACATAACCACTTAATGCTAACTGTAAGAAAGGGCTGGGCATCAACCAGGACCCTAATATGAACTCCCGTAACACTGTCAACTACAACCCAAATAATGGCAACTATAGGGAGGAGAAGGGCACAGAAGTAAGAAATCCACCATCCATCTGCAGAATCCAGGCCAGAATGTACCACACTCGGGGCTCTCCTAACTAGCTCCTTTTAGGAAGGGAGGGAAAGATAAACAGCACTATAGCAGATCCTACTCAAGCAAGCACAGTTTGCCAAGGCCAGACCTCACATACCCGAACCAGGCCCTGGACAGTGCAGACCCAGCTGCACTGCACAGCTCCTGCCAGACTACAAGTAAGTAATGGCATTTCGTGACCTCAAAAGCAGCAGCAATGCAAGAAAGCAATGGATCTCTTGCACAGGGATTGCTTCCCTTGTAACAGTCTTGTGCATTTCAAACAATTTCTACCACAGCATTGGTTGAACTTTTCTCAGCATATTGAAATACAGTAAATTCCTTCAGCTTGTATGATTTCATACACATCCACCAATTAACAGTAAGCAATAAAAAGGCTCAATTTCTTCTTGTGCCATCAGCTTAGATTTACATAGAGCCTTCCATTTTCCATGCCTGAGGAGGACAGTAACTTACATAATATAATGCAGACAAGTCCAAGAAGAGGCTACAGTGTTTATCTCCAATTCTCTAAAACTGAAAAACTGTTGGAAGTTCTCTAGGACTCAAGCTCTAGCTGAACTACATTGCTGCTCAAAAGATGATTACCTCTTCAGCCATTTGCAGAAGAGCCTTGTTGTTGTTTTCCCATTTTGTACGCCACACAATAGTTTCCTTTTCCAGTTTCTTAATCTTCTTTGTCATCTACAAAAGATAAATAAAAGATTTAACTTTGTGGCTTGTGCTGCAACTTAGGTGGTTTTACTTGAGTAATTGGATTTCTTCGTGTTACTTTCCAAATCCAGTTTGAACAAGTTGTTTTGGGAAAGTGCTTCTGCACAGCATCAATCTCACAAATACAGATTCTTCATTGAAAGAAAACAATATTGAGTCTAAAAAGAAACAGACTATCAACTTTCAAGTACAAGTAAAAAACCTCCAGGAAAAGTTTTAAAACATAAGCACAAAGAGAATGAAAACCAGTATTTGGTAGAACACTGAAATGACAATTTAAGTATTACCTAATTATGTTAAAATACAGAAAAAAATTACATTTCTCTCCCATAATTTTTATACCCATCTTATAATCTACATTAAATTGTAAAATACTCTTTATATTTTCAGAAAGCAGATGCTTATAAAAATCTAAAATGCAAACCACTAACAGCATGCATTTCTATATTACTTTTCATGAAACTAGGTAATCCTATAAATACCTTCTCCATTTCTTGCCTGAAAGTTGTAAAGAGCTCATTACTTTTTGCCATGGTGGTCTGGAATTCTTCAAACTTATCCATGTAAAGAGAAAGCTATTGGAAAAAAGGCAGGGACAATCATCTGAACAGTGTATACAAATACAAAAATATGTAGGTATGTGGCAAAATGAAACTAAAAATAAGTTCCTTATATTTTTTAATATAACTTCCTTATATTTTATATAAAAATAACTTATATAAAAATAACTTCCTTATATTTTTTAAAACTATATTACAATTTCCATTTGAGGAACACACAGACCTTGTCTGAAAATGTACTATTCAAATTATATATGAAGTAGAGCTCTATGTTTATAGAACAGCAATATATTCTGAAGTAAAAATAATATTATGTTTAATAAAATGCTGGAAGACATCACAGTTCATCACTATCTCATTTTTACTTCCCCACTGGAAAAAAAATTCGTGGACATACACAAATACAGGAAATTCAGCACCTGGTTGGTGAAATTAAAACTTAGGAATTACCTACCTTTCCACCTTAACTAGCCAAAGCTAATAACCAAGGCTGGGATAAAATAAACAGGATTGATTTCAGAAATCAAAATACACATTCACAACCAATGTAATCTTCCCAGTGGAAAAAAAAAATCAAGGTAAGTGAATATTGAAAAGAAATTCACAAAAGAGTGAAGAGCATTACACTTTAAAAAGTCAGGAGTATTAATATGTAATAACAGAAAATTTTCTTGTCCTGCCCCAGAAGGTAAATCACCAAGAAAGAACTGCAAAATATTTAATAACATAGTTTTATAAAAATGATTCCTAATCAGTGCGTGATTTGATGTTCTAAGAATACATGACCATTTCACAGGAACTTCTTACTCCCAGTCAAGAATAGTAGGTTCTCTCAATTCTTACACTGGGGGTTGCAGGACAATACAATTAAGAGCACAGGAATATTGTGGTTTACTGTATTAGTAAAGGGAATTTCATTACAGGAATTAGCCTAGCTTGTCAGCAGTACATCATGACTCTTTGCCATTATTATCACTGAACTTTCTAGCTCATCTTATTCTACAAAAAAAATCTGCTGGCCCCAAGAAACCACTAACTATACCCACTGTAACTATTAAAAGCAACAAAAGAGGCAGTGAGATTTTAAATAAAGGGTAGCCAACTTGGAAAAAAAATCATAAAAGACTAAACATAGTAAAAAGCCTATTTGAAAGTATCTGCATATTACTGTGTTCATATCCAATGGAGACTTGTATGACTACATCTAACTACACAACATACACAGACACTTTAAAACTAACTCCTGGAAAGGCTAGGAAAGAATAGGGTTCAGTATGTGTGAAAAAAGGGCATGGAATAGCTTTCAAAGGGCACTGTCAGGATTTAAGCCCAGCTGACAACTAGAACACCACACAGCTACTCACTCATCCCCACTCCCACCCCAGTGGGATGGGGAGGAGAATCAAAACTGTAGTTTGAGATAGGAACAGTTTAGTAATTGAAACAAAGTAAAATACAGTAATAATAGATTATTATTATAATAATAGAAATGAAAAAACAAGTGATGCACAACACAGTTGCTCACCACCTACTGCCCAATGCCAGATCCTATTCCCAAGCCCACATCAGCCTGTATGACATTTTCTGGCCAGGGTCACCTATCCCAGCTGTGCTCACAGTTTTTTTGTGTACCTCCTCATTAGCAGAGCACAAGATATAAAATAGCCCTTAACCTAAAATAATCACAGTTCAGCAACAGCCAAAACATCTGTGTGCTATCAGTGATATAGTGAATCCGAAACACAGAGCAGAGACACATTTACTCTATTCCAGCTGAAACCAGGACAGAGGCTTCATACAAAACCTCAAATGAAGCAGTAACAGACACACAGTGAGAGAATAGCTACTGCTTCCCACTGCTCTGGTGTTGGCTGAAACTGCCATGTCCCTGTGCCTCGTGCTGAGCTCATGTGCAGCCAGTAACTGAAGGTAATCCAAAGCACAAAAACCAGAGACCATTTCTCCTCTCTCAGAGGGGATTTTGCTGTAGCATTTATATTACAACAAGGAAATTTGAAGACAGCAGGTTCTGTGGACAGAGATAGTCAGGTTACTAAATCTGAACAACTACAGGGATAAACGGGACATTGCTTGCTCCCAATCCTCCACAACAGGTGGTGATGGAAACAGTAAGAAACAGATTCTAAAACCTGCCTGAGTAAAAATTCCCACACAGCTCTTTACAGTCATAACAGAACAATATTTTCAGAAGTCATTCTTTCCTGAAGTTTTTTTCTTAAGCTTTGCTACATTCTAGTCTTTGTAGTATTAACACTATTAATTTAGAAGAGCACTAACTCCAGAAATTCAATGCTGAGCACCTTCCAGGAACAATATTCTCCAGCTGTATTAAACAGCAAGTACAAAACATCAATGCTTTACAATTTCATGCTACACTATGGAAGAGTTACCTACTGGAAATTAAATTTCAGACTAATTAAAAAAAATACGAAGTACTCTTCACAAGCATCTGGATCTTAAGTTTTTTCAGATGTTGCCTTATGTTCACTACAGTCACAAATCTCTTGGTGTTTTCTTTTTGGAACTGCTACTGAAGATCTCTCCATTAAAAAAAGGTACCTGCTGCTTCAGCTGAGCTTCCTGTTGCTTCATCTGTTCACATTTGTGTCTGGATTCTGTAGCTTCTTTTAGCAGCTAAAAAACAATGCAAAAAGCCATATAATGAAAAAAAAGTACTCCCAAAAGTGGCTTAACTCAATCTATGATTACAAATGATCAAACATTAACATCACCTAAGGGCTATTCAATCATATTTTCTCACACAGGCTTTATTACTACACTGTATTTTCATATATACAATTTAAAGCATGTGAGGGCATGCAGAGAGTTTTATTGAAACATTTATCTAACTGGCAACCTGAGACAGTATTTCTATTTCTCTAGCAAGTTTGAACTGCTAAATTATGGATAGTTAATTAACAACTGTATGTAATTTGAAACTGGTTTGTAGCCCAATTTATTTCCCACCTTCATTTCTCCAGTCACCATATTATCTTTGCAGACTAGTTCAAATCAATTTTACTTCAACTTGACACCATTTTGTAGGTTCATGTTTGAAGAGATTTTCACCTGCTTATGATGCAGAAATTACGTTCAAAAAAATCAGAAGAAACATTAGATGGTCATTTTAAGATTATACAGAAAAAATAAGGTTTTCTTTTTGAAGTTACAGATTCATTGGAAGAAAACTTCTCAGAAGACTGCAAGTATATTGCTGATAATCAATGTACAAATAAAACATCACACACATTTTGGGGGCCAAACAGTGCACAAAAACATGTGCTTAACTCTGTATTTGTTATCTCTTATAGCATAAAACCAGAGGTTACAACTCTTGACTGCAGAAAGTATCTTTGGTGTTTCAGAGCATGTTCCCCAGACTAAGAGAAATTTATATGATATGTAGCATTTTTGCTGAGAAAATGCAAACAAGTAACATTACTTGCCTGTAGGCATGGACATCAATATTTCAGGCATCATACACAAAACTTAAATCTCAAGTCTCCTTATTGAAATCTACCCTAACTTTCAAAAGGTTGTCCTTTTGATTTGCTGTATTTCCTTCAAATCAGGAAAAGTCTTGTTTGGTGGGTTTTATTTCTCTTAACATATATAGAGTTCACTTACAAACTCCCGTTCTCGCTGATGCTTTTCCTCTGCTTCTTTAATAAGCTGGGTAGTTTGCTGCAGTTTGGCATCCACGAGTTGCTGCTGCAGTTCCTTATGTTTGAACACTTGATCAATATGCTAGAGGGAAAAAGAAAGTAATAATAGCCAAACAGACACTCTGCTGGTCAATGAAGGCAATGTACTTTTTGGGGAGATGTACAGTGTTTAAAAGTTTCATGCAAAAGACAAAGTGGTAAAAGACTGTTTTACATGCCTTTTTTCACCCCTTTATCTCTATACACTGAGATTACCCTTTTTTGTCTTTCATCGAAGCCAGGTGCCTGTCTTATTAAGTTGGTACAATAGCATCAGTCACTTCCCATTTCAAAAATCCTGTAAAAAGCAGTCTACATCCTTGCTTCTAATGCTAGTTTATCTACCTCTAATCTTCACTGTGCTACTTCTAAAAGCTTTAATCTTCATAATTTCAGAAGCTCATAATGAGGAAAGTTTGCAACAACAGTAAATTTAGCTCATGAAATCCCACTAATCGTTGCATTTTGCAGTCTTACTTCTATCCATAAAGTAGCACAAGGCAACTTCCTGTCTTTTCTACATATGGTCTCAAAGTAGATACAAATATTCCATGATTGCAAAAGGTAGGCAATTACCTTACAGAGAGCTTTCTCAGTGATCCAGATTAAAAACCAAACCAAAAAAAAAAAAACCAAACTAACCTTCCAGAAACAGTTGAGAAATAATACTCCAAACCTCCCGTGCCAAGTAAGAACCAGCCAACTAATCTTAGCTGTAAAACTCCATGCAGCTCAGTTCTTTCTTGGACAAGGAGAATTGTCTGTTTTCCATCACTGTAGCTTAGAGCAGCTAGCTCACATCCTTAAAGACATCTCAGTTAGCCTTAGAGTAGAGACATTTCCATGACACCAGGCCAAATATGTTCTTAAAGCATCATAGCTTACTTTGATTCTCTGCCAACAAGAGCAGCTATGTACACAAACGAGCCTCCCCAAAAGACCCTAACCTGAGTGAAATGGAAGAAATAAGACAGAATAACTCTTATATCCCCTCCCATTATAATTCTGAAGAATTTTAAACTATTAATACATATTCATGTTGGAAGTAACCTTTGGAGGCCATTTAATCCACTCAGACTAGGGTCAACTTCAAAGCCTGATCAGGTTACTCACACCTTGCCCAGCTGAGCTCTGAATACATCTAAAGGCAGAAGTTCATTCAATCTCTGGACAACTTATTTCTATTTGATTACTTTCATTGTGAAAGACTTTCTCCAATGCATCTTGAACTTAGATAATCAAAACTAGTCAGAAAGGGCAGACAGGGACACAAACAGCTACTAAATGTCTCTCAGTAGTGAAGTAAAAAGAATAATTACAAAAACTATATATAAAACATCTCTAAGACATGAGGGGTTTTCCTCCCTTTTCAATAATTATCTGATCCTTACAGCCAAGGAACTAATAAAATCCCACGACAAGTGTACTGTAAGCACCTCTTCTCGCAATGCATACTGTTCAATGAGTTTCTTCAGTTTTTCCCCCAGTTCAATATTTTCCTGACGGAGCTTGGCGTTGTGTATATCATGCTGTTCCAGTTGAGCCTGAATTTCATTCAGTGTGATCTGGAAATGTGCAGTTGCTTCTTTTCGTCTTTCTTCTTCTTCACGTGCTTGTTGCATGTTTTCTTCCTTTTATGGATAAATATTCATAAAATACTTAAATATAAAAATTAAAAGTGTTGAGGTCAAACCATGCACTTTTTGAGTCAGAAACAATGGCAGTAATTCACTTCTGTACAGTTTCAATTTCTAGAGTGCTAGAACTAACATAAGCCGCTATCATAATATGCCATGCTGACTACCCATGTGAAGTGTGTGGAAAAAAGTATTTAGAAATTGCAGAACTTCTAGAAACTTTTGTCTTTACCATTAACAACATTACTCAAAGGCTAAGATGCTACATACTTGCTACTTTGCAAGTGTCAGCATTATTGAGATGTAAAAACCAGCATTGATACTATAATGCAATTGTCTACAGCAATCACAGATTCTTATCTATCTTGGCTCTCTTGCATTTCACTCCCATTGATTATATTCTGACAGAATTAAGCTTTTTGGTTACCCTGCCATTTCATGCTGCTATTATTTTACTTGTGCTATTTTTTCCAGCAGTTATCAGCACTGCTCCCAGAAACAAATATGACAAGATCTAATACTGCAAGTAATAAGAAATGGTTTGAGGGGGGTAAGGGAGCATCAGCAAGTTAACTATCCATTTCCCTTACATTAAAATCAGCTACACTTACACTACATGCCACTCATCTACACATACAGGTAACAGACAAAGTAACAAGGAAAAAAGCAGCACTCCTGATTTTCAGCAGTGATCTGTAAGATTTCCATCACCAGCAGCACTGTAAATTATGTAAATGAACTAACCTTCAAAGTTTTGTTATGACGCTGAAGCTCCCGACAGAGAGATTCCAGTTTGCTACGTGCCAAAATGGCCTTGCTATGCTCACTCTGTAAGTGGACTTTCTCCTTCACAACTTGTGCTTGCTTCTTCTGCAGTATCTTCATTTGCTTTTGAACATTCCGGCTCTCCTCCAACTGTAGTTAGAGTAAATTTGTTAAATAAACATAGGTGAAACCATCTTGATGCGTCTAGATGAGCACACTGAAGAAACTTTTGAACATTTTGGATGAAAACAAGGAACTAAAATTTCACTGACACCCCAAGTTGATCTTAAAGAGAAACTGCCATCATCCATCCAAACAATCCTACATGTGTAAGGACAGAAAATGAAAATTTACAAATTCCAAGTTAACATTTGCCTTTGAGGAACAGGTATAGTGTACCTGTTGTTGACTATGAGCTATCAGCCTGCTTTTCATCTGCATGGGCAAGAGTAGCCCTCAGAAAGGAAGATGTAGCAGATACAATTAAAAGCCAACTGAAACTGGCTTTTTAACAAGTCACAACTTTTCCCACTCTTATCTTGAAACTACACGCAACTGTTTATCCAACAGGTCTTGCTTTTGCTATCAAAAAGAAAAACCACAGAACTGTAAGGAGCTCCCTGTCAGCTCCTACAAAGGGATGTAGTAATAGATACAAGTTTGTAAAATTCTGCAGTATTTCAGAAAAGAACAAACAAAACTAGCAGCCCTGACAAATCAAGTCAGTTACTATTACACCTACATAGTCCACACTTTAAAGAGATCTGCAGTCTCAACCATTTCAAGCATTTTTTTTTCTATTTCCTTTAGGCTGTTTACATGGTAGATGACACAGGTAAACACTGTGTACATATTCAAAAATCCAGGGAAGAGATGTTTCTGGCATTAATATCTCACAGAGACACTCCATTATACCTGATTTTTGCACTCCCTGAGAAACCACATTATTTAGAGGCTGTTTCTTTGCAAAGAAGGCTACAATGTTAAATGTTACACTGCTCCGTATTAGATAGTGCCTCAGCCTTGGGACAAACCACAGGAAAAGAGGGCTGGGAACGAGGAACATCACCATGACAGAAGAATAATACAGTGCTGGTTTTCTGAAAGAGCTCAAAATAATGCTGAAGCACAAAAGAAAGAATAAAGTTAAGGACCTCCATGACAATAGTAAATTAAAAGTGTATTTACTGTAGTTTAGGGAAATGGAATATAAGGGCATATTTTCACATCTAAATACAAAAAGCCCTTTTCTTGCACAGCCAGAAAACACTACTTCAAGTGGTTGTGCTGTCTGCACACCTATGAATCTTCAGGCCAGTGTGAGATGTATCACCAAGGATGCAAACCTTCCTGCATCACAGGCTGATCTCCTGATAGATTCCAAATTACGGAACAAAAAATTGTGGAAGATCTTTTGCCAGCAGAGAGGCATTCCTACCTTCATTGTACAGTCCTTTTCATGAGACACCACTGAAAAACCTGACAGTGAGCTTTAAAGATGATGAATCTTTAAAAAAAGAAAAAAAGCATTGTAGATGGACTGTCATAAATAGTTCAAACCTCTGCTGGCATTAAAGCTGACACCTATGCCAGTGGTTCTCCAGCACTATCATGAAGAAAAGAATGCATCTTAAAAGGAACACAATCAGATCCAGCCTAAACATTCTAAGCAAACAGAGGCATTCATCAAACTCACTTAGGTGAAATAGAGCTATTCTTACACCCAGACAAGCTCCCACCCAGCTCCTCAGCCATTCTGAGCATCATGAGGAAAGCAGGTGGTTTTCTAGGATGGTGACTGTGAATGCTTACTCTGCCCACAGTCTGCTGATCCCCTCCTGGGAGGGCAAAAACCTTAACGAGGACACATCTCTTCTGACTACCAAGCTTGTTGAAGATTACAATTTATTTGGTCTAGCTGCTCCCTACTTGTTTTGAGATGTTTCCAATAATAATAAAACTCACTGTGAAATAGGACAGACTCTCTTCTTTCTGCAGAATTGAGGGATTCATACTGGCCTAGCTCCTCATGCAGGCCCTCATCACCACTGTGAGGTGACATGGGAGCTGTTTGCTTAAATAGAAAAGGCATCACACACATGAGCAATTGCTCGTAAGGAACAACAAACCTACAGCATTTTTCTGTCACAATACTGAAGCTCATTTTTAGGTGGGCTCCCCGTCCTTGAGTTACAATTCAGAACTATTATTGTTTCTCATTTAAATGACAGTGACTTAGAGAAGCTGCTGGTTTTAAAGGAAATGCACTCACATGAACCAAAAGCACATAAGAGAGAGCAAGGAAAACAAAGCAAAAATATAACAGACCTCCATGGAGGACCCAGGATTTCCATTACAGAACTAATCTAAGTGTTCTTAAGTAATCAGTATTGCCTCTGTGAGTAAAAAGACCACTTGCCAGATCATCCTCAAAGTCTTGGAGACAGTGTAAATCTCAAAAAAAAAAATTATTTCAGAAGAGTTACGTCATGTTGTGCAGCCATTATGTCATTTTCAGAATTATCTGCATATGATACACTAGACAGCTACAGAGAGAAAACTTAGGCTTTTCATCTCTTTAGTTTGACAAAACTACAAATATGGTGGGAAAACATATACATGCAAGATTTCCAGTCTTCCGATTTCTGTCTGTCCCTGTCTAAAGAAAAATGAGTCAAGTGTTGTTATCTCCAAGAACATTCTGGAAAGTAAACTTATGAACCCTCTCCTCTAACCCCCAATTTTGTAATCAATTATTTTAGAGAATAAATTACTAACTTGCGGCAGGAATGCACTTTACAAATTGCTTCTTTTTGGTTTGTTACTGAACAAATGCAACCCTTTCTTTTCATTCTTTTACATTATCAGAAAGCACAAAGCAAAATTAAACCTAGATCTTTCCAACATCCTACATTTCCCAAAATTCACTAAAGAGTTAAATATAACTGAACATTTTCCCTCCCCTGAATCTCTGTATGATAGTATGCTCTTTCCCTTTATCCTAAAAGAATAAAACACTAGCACAAAAGCATTATCAATTACTCCCAAAATAACTAATTTTACTATTAATCTTAGTATTATGCTTCAACAAGTTATCAAAACCTGTTTTTTCTCTGGATTTGGGCAGTCATGTAGAAGTGAAATGACTACAAGAAAGTTTGGCTGAAGCAATACTCAGTCAGCCCGAGTGTCTTTTTTACCAACACTGTAAAATACTCAAAATCATTAACCATCCTTCATTAGTTGTTCCTGCATTCCATAATTAATATTAACACATTAATAACTTCTGCTATCTTTACAAATTACTTACCAGATCAGCATACTTCTTGCACAAAGCTGCCAGCTTTTCTTCTGGAGTAGAAAGCGTGTTCAAGGCTTGCATTAATAATAACACTTCTTTTCCTATTAAATGGATGATAGACAATGTTACTGAGGAAGAAAAACCATATACCAGAAAAGCAGCCTGTCTTTGGAAGTAAAATATAGATCCATGAGAAAGTAGCCTGATTTTAGTTGTTCTCTGGTTTGACAGCTGCATAATCTGAACAGATGACAAATGGGAAATCATCACAAGATATCATCAGCAAGAATAAATTTGTCTTGCCCTCTTTGTCTTGCCATTCGACAACTAGGATAGCAAAAATTACTTGACTATAATAACACAAAAATATTTTTATTTTAGAATTGCACAGATAGTAAAAAATTTGAAAAAACAGGAGGTTAACTATTGACAGATATGTTCTTAATAAGCATTTAGAATTATCAGCCATGTTTGGCAGCACTGAACACTGTCATCCCAGATTTAAACCAGAAAGTTAAAAAAGTTGATTAGCAATTACCACGTTATTATTAAAGTTCATGTAAAAATAGCATTGCCAGTTGAAGGAGTCTTACATATGCATTAAGAACTGTCATTCCCAAGCAGAAGTGCACACACAGTTTCTCAAAATATCCTGTTACGGGTGACAAGTTTTTGGCTACAGAGTAAATTTGAGACAAAGAGCAAATCCATAGCTATTTTACAAAAATATTATAAATATTTTATAGTATTTTCTAAAAATATTATAGTAAAAATCAGAACACCAAAGAGAACACACCCAACGTTTTCTCTTTGTGTTTTTCACTCTCTGGATCTTGCTGGCCATCAGGTGGATCAGTCCGGGCTTCTTCTCTCCCAGGAGTCTCCTCACGGGACTCTTGGGAACAGCACGTGGACCCCGGGTGCTTTCTGTTCTTTGTGATATACTCGGCCTCTTCCAAGGGGCCGGCGTTTTCCAGGCTGTAACAATTGGACTGCGGACACTGCAACGCTGTATCAGACAACTCCGTGCACTTGCTCTTCACCAGCTGATCCTGGTTATTCATTCCCATCTCCGGAGATCCAGCTTCTTCTTCCATGGCACCACCAACCACCTTCAGAATGGAGAGCAGGAAGTGGACATAAACAGTCAGGCAAATATGTTTAAAATGACAACTTCCACCCTTCCTTTCTATGGACAAGTATGGTAAAATGCAAAAAATAAACTGGTAAGAAGTCTAATGAAATCCACATAAATGCATTGTTTCAATGGCACAGAGCAAGTGCTTGAACTACTTTAATCGCAATGCCAAATACAACAGTCCACTCTTAACTGGAGAAGATTGGTTGTTATAGCAAGAATGATAAAGAACACCAGGAGCCACTTTTGAAGGGGTAAAATTCACATCAATGAAATTATCCAAAAAGGTGAGTATTAACTGACTTCAGGCTTGGACTTCTACTGCCTATGATTTTTAAGAACACATTCTTACTGCTCAATTAAACAGAACTTTCTCTAAAGATTTCCTAAAATGCTAAATGTTTAATCACTTAACCGAAAAGTTAAACACTACCAGTTGTTTTATAACACTGCTGTGACATGGTCTTATTTTAGAGCAGTATATTCTAGAGCAGAATATATGAGGTTCTCTATATAATACTCTATAGTTTATTAAGCATTTCCAGACTCCTCTCTCAATCACTTGAACCACACTCAGTTTCTAGAAACATTTCAGGCTGATGAGAATTGTTAGGGTGTTTGGCTGGGTGTGTTTTTGTTTTGTTCATTTGGTTACGCTGCAGAGGCTGGGAGTTAGGACAATACTTGAAGGCGGCTGGGTGTTATTTTGCAGTCCATTTGCAATCCCAATATACAATGTACATGCATAGTTCAAAGCATGGTAAGCAGAGCTGAATTCACTGGCAAACTAAAATTCACGTTGGTTTATTTTCAGTGGACCAAAGGTAAATTTCCTTAAAATCACAAGGAATTATAAAACCAGAACTTGTTTATATACAGTTATGCTGTTAAAGCACAAATTAATATCAGGTTACCTTACATTTTCATATTAAAAAATGTGCTAATTCTTAAAGCCAGGGGTTTGCATTCGGTTTTATATTCTGCAGAGGACTGTTTTCATCTTCAAAAGGAATTAGCCAACATCAAAGGAATGCAGCCAACACTCATAATGTATTGTAAGATGTATTTCAACTCCAAATTTGTTCAGCATGCTTGAAAAGGTTATTTAAAAATCATTAAACAAATACATCTTTTTTTTGCAAAATTCATCCGTAACAGCTTTGTTGCTCTCTGTTCTTAAAGCAAGTCCCTTTCTTTAGACCTTATCTCAAGGCAGATTCATTCTTGAGGAGATGGACTTTACACAATGTCTTTCTCAAAGGACAATAAGCTTTTTAACTGCAAATAATCTCTAGAGACATTAAGAAGAAACTTTTGACTTTGCAAAGAAGATTCACATTGCACAGCTCTTTACAAGTGTGGAAATTACGCACATGCTTTATGGACAAATATAAGTGCACTGCAGTTTTATTCTCCAACCATGTCAGTAACATACTGATAAATGCCTACAAAGGTCACGCAGTAATTGAACTGCTGGAACAAATAACCAATTACAACATTTTACACCTCTAAAAAGTCATCTCTAAGATGCCCATTTCTCCCCCTTGGCTGTTCCTAAACTGTGGGTCTTCCAGGAAAGGCTTACCCTTTTAGGATCAGCGAAATAACAAGAAAGAACAAGAAACATGAAAACAACACAGCTCACTTCACCTCTCTGTATGTACCAATGGCTGAAACCACGGCACAGATGTTGTGTTGTCTAAAACCCAGGATTCATACAGAAGCTGAAGACACTGTCACATTAAGCTGACAAGACAAGAAAGGTCAGATTATTCTAATACAACATGATACCAGGAGTACCTGCAGTACCAACAGAACAGCTGAAACTAGCAGTTTTTTATTTGCAAAGCATATGAACTTATGATTCAGATACTTATACCCAAGTAGTCCTGCAGAACATAGAGGAAGTCTGCTTCAAACTCAAAGTTTTGGGTTTGGCACCCAAAAGCATTAAGCATTTCCAGACTTTCTGATACCCATAAAGAGAATTAAGAGGGTTTTTTTGAAAGCAGAGCACAAAATTGCCAGCAGCTCCAATAGGAGGTGAGAAGGCCTGACTGGCTGCAACAACATATTGAACAGCAGCAATGCCCAAGCTTCCCTGGCCTAGCAATAATATTTGTGCAACTTGTTCTAACACAGTTTACAACCAGATCAGTTCCTCAACCCAGTTCACTGCACAGCAATAGGCAATCCTGCCAACAGAAGTGGAAGCACGATGATTGGAAAGAAGCCAAAGCACGAGAGCCTCTAAAAAATAAAAGCCTAACTGCAGTCAGAGCACAAGAACTAAACACACAATACCTTATTCTCAACACAGGTATGCACTTAACACTGGCTACTGAAGGACTGGGATGTCAGCAAGACCATGTTCATGAGCAGTTTGTGTGTGTTTGTGACTGCTTCAAACCCAGTCAACTGAAAAATTTTCACTGGATTTTATCTGAGAAATTTCTGTTACTTCCAGTAAAAAAAGGAACAACTACTAGCAGGGGCATACATGTGACCAGTAAGTCATGAAATGCCCATCTCTTTTTGAGCAAACCATCATAGTAACCTAAACATCAATTCAGAGCAGGCAATTCACATGCATATTCTAAAGCATCTGGAAGTTTCACGAAGTGAACACCACCACCTCATTAATTCAGCAGAGCTTTTTGTTGAAGTCAAATTAGGTGTCAGTTCAATTTTTTACTGACAATAATAATTTCTAAACTCTTGAGTAGTCTCTACTCTTTGTCAAAAAAGCCACAAGGACTTTTAGAATTTCAGACTCATTCTCCAAAATCTAACAGAAAAGGCAGAAATAACCTATCAGAATACTGAATTGAAGAAAAAGGTTTGTGTAGACGTGTCCTGCACATCTCAAACATATTTGAAAATTATAAAGATGGTGAAAATATACAGAACTTGTCAACCTTGTTTTGGTTTTCCAAACATGAACATGGAACAAATTCAAACTTACTGACAAGCAAATAAGCTCCCTGCAAAACCAAAGCGCAGTGTAGCAGTAGACAGGCTTTGTAAAAGTATCCAGTTTTCTTATCTTAAATACAGTTACAAATTGTTGACCACAAGTAGAATACTGTGTTCAAGAAAGTGGTTATACCAGCAGCTAGAACAATTTGACAGCATACACATACCCCCCCCAAAAAAACACCCAAACCAAAAACCCTTTCTTTCTTAGTTAAAACTTAATCTCTCTGTCAAGTTGTAGCTTGTAAATTTTAGCAAATCTGACAGTAGTGGCACAACATATTAAAATTATAACTTATTTAACATAAATTAGAAAGTGTTTTCATTTTAAAAAACAGAAGTCTGTTATTGCCTGATAGGAGCCACAAAAACAAATATCTAGATGATTTCCTGATTCTGAGTAACAAAATAATTTTCTACATTAGCTGTAACTTTAGATATTAAAACCATTATCCGGAAGTCTTAACAGCCTTCTTACACTCAATGCTATTCTTAAAACACTTTAACAACAGGTAGTTTCAGATTTGGTCTGTATCAAGCTTCAAGCTGGAGTATAGGAATAATAAACAACACTTTGAGAATGTTAAGTACTAACCCATATGAATCACTGAACTTACTCCCTCTTTACTGAGGCAATGGTGAGAACAACCCTAACTCTTACCTCTTTTCAAATGTGTGCTCATCAGACTGGTGAACTTCTCAGTTTAACATTCCAGCCAGAACAGAGCATTTCCCACAGCACATTGTATAATAGTGCTGATTCAGTACTGACTGAATAAAACCAAAACAAAACTACCCCAGCAAAGACCTTCTACTGAAATCGCCGCTACCTTTTCTAACTGCTACCATGAGCTCCCAGCTTCCAGCCATCTTCAGCCACAGGCAGCTCATGATCTGACAACCCAGAGTCAGAATACTATATGCCTAGAGAGATTTACAGAGGCAAAAAGAATATGTTGTACAGGTAACATGCAAATTTGTAAGATCACAAATTTATCAAAACTCTTAAGATATGTGCAACCTACCTAGCTGTGAAACTAGCTATTACAAGATGCTGACATTTCTGAATAAGCATGTCATCTTCAAGCTACTTAAGAGTTACAGGACAAACCACCTGAAGATGGCTGAAGAAAATTACTGGCAACACTGCTCCTGCTCACCCCACAGTTTTCAGTCTTCTGCTCTGTTCCTTCTACTTACACCTCAATCAAAAAAGATGCACATTAAGAAAACTCTACCTTATTTCATACCTAAAAGATCAACATACAAGACAGATATCCCATATGTGAAAATGGCTATGACCACAAGAGCCTAAGCCAGCTCTCCTTCAAACAGCTCAGCTTCAGGAACACGCACTGCACATAAGAACAGAACAGACACTTGTCCTACCACCATGCCAAAATGTATCACACTTATTTTTCTGTTCTACTACCTACACAAGTCTACAGCACACAATGCTGTAGTAAAATATACTGTGCTTACTATCAGTACCATGCTTACCTGTATTCCATATTCCTGTGCATACACATACGCAATTTTTCCCTAAACCACCTGAAAATACTTCTCTGTACTTTTTAATAAAAAAACCCAAAATGAGTAGCTGCACCAATCGATTTTATCCTGTATGCTAGCTAATTATCCTAAAAAACATAAGCACTAGCATTAATCTATGAAAACAACTCCTACATACCCCATAGTAGCAGTTGGACTGTGCTGTGAAAAGACTCTTCCACCCTCAGCCTATGGAATTGCTAACTTCAAGAAATATCCAGGAAGTTTTGAAACAAGCATATGTACATAAAACAGATTTTCACAACTGTGAAGACAACCTAAGTATATAAGTAAATATAAAATCAACATAAGACACCAAAAGAGAAATCTGAGTAACACTGTTCAGCTGACTACATTTCCAAACTTACTTCACATGCAACTGGTCATAAAAGCCTTATACCTCCTATCCTGATCCACTGCAGTGAAAAAAAAAAATTCAGCAAAAAAGATAAGTCATATTTATCACAAATGTGTATGGTTCATAACAAATATTAAGCTTCCTGTATCCAGCAATTTACTTTTTCCTGCTAAAACAGAAAAGCTTATTATGAAAGCATGTATGTTACACACTTTTCCTCAAATTGATTTTTCAACAGTTATTTTAAATAAAGTCATCATTTTTGGTAATCATTTTATTTACAACTTCTGCATGAAAACCACCATTTTAGATGTCACAAAATTTGGGTTTGAATTTTATAGCAGGTGCACCTTCATCCACTGGTCTAGACACAATTATTCAGATGTTTCTGACCACAAGACTAGCTTACTGAGGTTATTTCTCTATGCAATACTTCTCTACACTGTGCTCACTGACCTGAATGATCACACCATCTAATTATACCTTTCTCAAACCTAATGGCCTTGGAGGTGGCTTCCCCACTGAACAAAGAGCTTAGCTGTGGGATCTGAAAGTCATTTCAAACAAACACTTCACCCCGTTCTGTCATTACATTAAAAACTATGTTCTATGCACTCATTTATCTCCTTTCAAAACACTGGACAGAGGAACCTGCAGCACTGCTTGTCACTAGTTTCAAAGCACTGCAAGGTTAGAAGTTCCAACACAGCAGGACGACTATTAACACATACTTCCTAAATTTGCATTTTACCTTCATAAAAGTCAAGACAGACTCTTTGTTAGCAGAATTCCACTATTAAGTTTCCTGGCCTTATAATTCAAGACCTGGTCTTCGATACTGGTTCAGAAACATTCTCACATGACCTCTGGTTATAACCCTTACTTCTTCCTGTTACCCTTAACCACACTGGGGTTTTTTGCTCTTTCAGTGGCCTCGTGACACAGATGACATACCTGCTTTTAAGAAAAGCTTTCTAATTTACCTCAAATACAAATGGGAAAAAAAAACCCCAACCATCTCTTCCCTCACTTATCTTAAGACGTTGAAACAGTGGTGGTGCATCTCTCACACCCCCACCCCAGGCCACACTACGATCTCAAGGCCTTGGCCATGACAAACAGCACCCAGGAATAAGCTCATCAGGAGCTTATCAGAAACACTGTCTGCTCCCAGGAAATAGTGATATCTAACAAGGTCATGGCTTTTGACAAACATCCTTGAAAACCCTTTTATTTTCACATGAATAACAACCCAAGTGGAACAATATTTTTGTTATGGGAATTTCAAGGGAAGTTACCAGCCCAAACTGGAGCCAGGATGAAAAATTATTACTACTAAATCCCTCTCTCTTGAGACCCTATGAATACTGGTCTTAAGTGAGACCCCTTGAGCTCTCCTGGACTGCAGCAGGCTGTGGCCAGAGTTTCCCTCTGGGGGAGCAGCTCTCAGACCCCGTGAATTCCCAAATCTGCCATTCTTGGAGGACCACTGCCAACGACTGGTGACAGAGCCTGGGCTGATACCACTCCTTGAGGCTCAGCTCTTTGTCCCTTGAGAAGGCAAAAAGGCATCAACCGTGAGTAGTTCACTGGATCTGAGGGGAATTTTTCACAGACATACACCTGATACACACTCTTCAAGTCTGTGTCTGCAGTGTAAATATGCTATAGCAAATGTACTGTGATTGCTGCTCTCCCAGATTCTCAAGTTTTACATTTGTAAGTGAGTGAGGTCTGTACGTGACTTACTGTTGTACTGATAGTAAATTCTACAAAATCTCATGTTGAATTGGTTAACTGGAGGCATCGATTAAGTGCTGTCAAGTTCAAGTGCTTTTGTGCCTAAACTATGAGTCGAGCTTGGGGCTAAGTTTGGCAGGGGAAATTCACTCTGAACCGTGTGACTCAACAGGAGGGTCCCCTTATTACTTTTCATCCTTGCCTTTCCCCATCCCCGGCCTCCACGCTGATCATTTTTGCTGATTTTAGCTTTAGATCAACTGATTTTATTGAACTTTTTTCACTGCATGCTTTAACCAAACAGTATGTAGCAGAGCGAATCTCGCCAAGCAACTCCATCATGCTTTTGCTTTTATATAAAATCTGCTTTTGCCAGTGATTCTTAAAACCACCTAAAAAATTCATGACAACCACCTCCTGTAATTCTAGCAAAAAATTCACTGCAGAAATCCAAAGCTTACATGGAAGCTTTGAGGGCATTTACCCACAGGACAAAGTACTGCCCATCTAAAAAGACCTTTTTTAATATAAACAGCTGAGACAGGTGCTAATTAAGAAAACATTTAATATAGCATGAATCACTTCCACCAATGAGGCTTCACTTCCTCTTTACTATAAACTTAATAGTTTTATAGTCATCCACAGTATGATTCTGGAAAAAGCAGGGTAGACAAGTTCTGAATTCCCAATGCAAACAGGTCACAAGGAACCTAAAAATAATATCAAGGCAGGGGGAGGGTAATCTACAAGAGAGTGTGGAATTTGCTTAACATTGCTTGCCATATTTCACCTCTTTAAAATAATTAAATTCCTTTCGACTGTATTTGAAATAATATGGAACGCAGGTGGGTTTTTTTAACATCATCATCACCTGCTTTCATAATAGACACCAAAGTTACTTACAAGTTACTTCTTAGTAAAGATATATATAAAAAAAACCACACTGCAGAGAACGGTGCTTTTCAGTAAAGAAAACCAGCTCCATAGCTTCCTAGACCATTTTAACAGCCAAAATAAACTACCTCCAAGCTCCTATTTCTGAGATGTTATCCTTTCTACCACGGAAAAAAGTTACCACTAAAAAGCCACTTGAACTTATGTAAGGGCACAGGATGAGATACTTCAGAAGCACATGAGATTAGCAATGCAGTTCTGTCACATAAAAAATAAAACACATAAAACACCAGCCGAGCTGGCGATATTATATACAGCAGCTGAATTACAGCATATTTTAAGTCTTTGCCGTTGGGTGACCAAGCACAGGTATTTTAAGCTTTTCCTACACGGATCTGCAACCAGAAATTATTGTAAAATCACCGAGAACAGCCCTGCTTTCAGCGTGGTTTCGGCAGAAAACGGAAAAAGAAATAAACCGGCCTTTTGTTGTTTTTGCTATTTCGGAGGTTAAGAAAACGCTGCCGCCACCCCCGCGGGCAGAGGCGCCGTCCGCTCCCGCCGCGCAGCCCGGCCGCGCCGAGACCCCGGGCCGGCGGCAAAGCCCCCTCGGCCCGCAGCGCCCGCCCCCCGCGCACCGGGCCCGCCACGTGCTGCCGCCCCGGCGGGCCGCGCTCGGCAGGGACCGCCCCGCGCCTCCCGGGCAGCGCCGAGGGGCCGCTCCCGACCCCGCGGGGCGAGCGCGGCTCCCGGGGGGCCGCGCAGGGACCTCACCGGCACACGTTCCCGGGTGCCTCGGCGGGTCCGGCCCCCGGGGCAGCCCGAGGTTCAGGCTCCGCGGAGCGGCGGAGGCGGCGCGGGCACCGTCCGCCCCTGCCCCGTGCTCCCGGGCCGGGCGGCCGCGTGGGGACGGGGCAGCGGGGGAACGCGGCGCCGCGAACCGGCGGGGAGGGGAAGGTGGAGCTCCCTCCCGCCGGCCCCGACCGAGCCGCCGCCTCACCTCGGGGCTGCCGCTCGGGGCCGCCGCCGCCTCGTCTCCGTCGCCGCTGAGGCTCGAGCTCCGCCGGGTCGGTCCCGCCGCGCCGCCGCCCCCGCGCGTCGCCATGATGTGACGGCAGCATCCAAACAAGCGCCGAGCGCGGGGCACCGGAAGTGCTCCCCGAGGGCCCGCCTTCCTCCCGGCCGCAGCCAATCGCCGCGCAGCTCTACAGTTCACGTGGGGAGCCGGCTCCCTCCCTGCCGCGGGGCGTGCCGGGAGTTGTAGTCCGTCCGTCGAGGCGCGGGGACGCGGCATGGCCCCGGGCGGACGGCGTCAGTGACGGCCGATCCTTTCCCTGCCCGCGCTGCATCCCGCCTCCCTCGTCTCTGCTCCTGCCGTGGTCAGGTCTTTGAAGTCGGGGCTAACTCAGCGGCGTGTCCGTGACGGGGCGGGGCGCCCAGGATCATCAGAATCAAAGAGTGCGTCAGGTTGGAGGGGACCACAGTGGGGCACCTGGTCTAACCTGCTCGAGCAGGGCCATCCCAGAGCACCGCGTGGCGTTCACGCGGTTTTGGAATATCTCCAGTGAGAGAGGCTCGCTGGAGATACTCGGTGATACCGGGCTGCAGCTCCTGCAGGAGAATGTGGCGTGCGTGTGGGGACAGCGGTTGCGCAAGGCAGCCGAGCCCGGGGCTGCCGGCCGCGCTTCCCCCGGGGCTGCCGTGCGAGCCACCGGCCCCTCCTGCGCCGCGGCACCGGCACGAAGGGAGACAGGCATTCAGCACGCGGAGCGGAGAATGGAGCTGCCGCGGCACACCTGCGCGCCCGTGCATCACCGCCCGCGCCATGTGCACTCGGGGGTGGGGGCTGCACGGGGATAACTTAGAACTGGTGGAAGCAGGCATCCTAGAAATACATATATATATACATATGTTCCTGCTTTCCGGGGAAATAGACTTACCCACTCCATATATTACGGGAACTTTGGAGTTACTGAATAAAAATACCACTCTAAACCTCCCTAAGCACTTACCACTTCAGAGAATAGGTCACGTGTCAGTGTTGAATAAAGTAGCTTCAGTGGGGCAGTAACTGCTTAAAGTATCTTTTCCTTACATCTTAAATCTAAACTTACTAGAGAGAGTATTCAACTGTTAATTTCAAGATGAAAAATAATTTTACATTTTTTTTTGTATCATCCTGATCTTTGGATGGAAGTTTTGTCCTCCCCAAAACACTTGTTCTTTTAAAAACATGCATAATACTGGTAAAAAGGAAGACAGCCCACTCCTCTTCCCCAGCAGAATTTTGTTGTTTAAGTATTTCCCCTGTGCATCCCTTCTGAGTGGCAAGAGATCCATTCATTAAATGGATGTGTTTGATCCCTTGATAGCTCATTAAATCCTTAACTAGGGCTTTAAGATTACTTTTAATTTCTCTCAAGCATTATATATATATATATATATATAAACGTAATTTACAAAATATATATTACTTTTGCACCATCCCCCTCTCACACCTTTTGAATGGAAGGAAGATTAATGGAAAATACGAGCTACTTGGACAGAACAGAATAAAGATCCACAGAGCTCTTGCTGTCTGTAATAAAACTAATTGTGAGCTCTGTTTTGGTGACTTTGGGTGCCTGGGAAGTTAGCATACATTGTGCAGCAGAAGCATACACAAGGCTGCTCTGTCAAGGGGAATAAAATTTTCTTCAATAATTATCAGATGGTAAGAGAATATATTTCTAGCAGTAATGATTTTCACACATGAACTGCATTGTTTCCTGACTGGTGGTTTTTTTTTTTTTTTTATGATAAAGGGACACAGATCAAATTACAATTGTTTTGTATAGAAAGTTACTCTTCCTAGTAAGTCAATTTTCTAGAAGTTCAGATTTTTTTGAGGATAGCTGATGCAGGTGTAGTTCAAGAGGTGTCATCAGGACTCAGATCTCTGGTGCACTGTTTGCAGTGTAGTTGTCCTCTGGAGAATAAAAATGAGAAATTGAATGAAAGTAATTACTTATAGTGTTTTAAATTACATTTAACATTCTCTCCATGTCTCTTGTGCTCATGTGAACATGCTCTCCCTCAAAAATGCACTTACCAATAAAGTGCATGTCAACAGTATGGGAAATTTATATTCCATTCCTGCAAGTTAATACATGTACTGAGAACATATTTTCAGTTGTGCCCTGTAAACGACCTTGCTGGAGATTGTTCATGCAATCCTATGCACCAGGAGCAGCTGTTCCACCCAACTGGCCATTGCCAAGAAGGTGTAGTCTCAAGTTTTGACAGGCAAGAAGCTGAAATTCTAAGAAAATTAGTTCTTTTAAATTACTATTTAGGATATAACTTGGTAGAAATATCCATTGGTACAAATCATTAGTCATCAACTTCTTAAAAATTTTTGGAGTACTCTTTTTATGAACTACAGCCAAGTTATATGGTTATCACCCTGCTGAAGGGTAGTCTGGCTTAATGAACCTTCTACACTTACTAGTCAGGTTGACACATCTCTTAGGTACTTCACTGCCCTCATTGCAGAGGCACTCCCAAGCAACTGGGTGAAAAATTAGTTCCTCCATTATGTTTAAACACATCAGCAAGGTGACAACTAGAACAAAATGTTCAAATCTTTAACCAAAGACAACTGAGAAACTGTGAAATAAAGATATTATTTCTTTCCTTACAGCATTATAACAACATACAATGCAGTCAGGAAACAATTTAATTTTGTCCTTTTCTCATGACGATTATGATAATTGCTTCTATTGGAACTTTGGAGAAGGTAAGGACTATCAGAATTTTTCTTGGAACATTTCCTTCCATGACACTGAGTAGGAGCAGTAATGCTTCCAATGTAACTTTTCATAAATAACTAATCAAAAATTAAAATGAAGGCAGGAGGGAAACAGAAAAATACAAACAAATCCAAAACCCAACCCAAATCACCAGGCTTTACAGGATCCTAAAATTTAGTGGTGGCTAGGGAAGTTGCCTGGGGTTCATTGTGGACAGCACTACAAACATGTACTGGCTAAACATACTATCTAGCTATAGATAAAAATGAGATGTTGGGGTGCATGTAGAATGAGATGAGGACAAATACAGAAAATGCAGCCAGGATGTGTCAGCTGGGTGGTGCTTTCTTGTATGTGCTTGTTGCATGTCACACCTCACTTCCAGAAAATGACTGCCAAAGGTCAGATTTGAAGAAAGCTGCTTCACACTATTTGGTATATGGAAAACTGCCTTCATTAAAATTTGGAAAGAGTGAAGTTTGAAACGTCTTGCTTGACTCAAGAAAGTTAACTTGTCAGACATGCAAAGAAGGCAAAGTCAAGTTCTTCTGTTTTCCTGTGTCACTCAGGTAAATTTAAAACCAACAAAAAGATTTTTCCCCTTCACACATCAATAAATTCTTACCCCACAATACCAGGCAAGTAATGAATTAGTTTTAAAAAGGAGCTGTATTTTTTATGAATTAGAACAATAGCCAGCTATTTGTGCAAACATGCTTTGCAGTAGAATTGGGATGTTGGCTATCAGGGGAGCAAGGGGAGCCGTGGCCTCAGTGAGGAGGCAGGTGGTTGGTTGGTGGTTGGTGAGTGGCACTGCTCTCTCTAAATGTGCACCTCTCCTGGGTTACAGCGGCCAGGACTGGGGGGCTGACACCCAAGCCAGAAGCTACTCCTGCACTTGTGACTTAAATATGCAGGTGATTTTTTTCTTTCTTCCTTGCTTCCCCAGACATCAGCTCCAGCATGAACAGCGCAGTGGCTGGGATGGAGAGATTGCTAGCTGAGTCAGGGTAAACATTATTAGTGGTCTTTGTAATTGCTTACAACCATTCTGTTTTCAACATGTACTCAGACATGTCAGCTGACTAGTAAGTACATCCACAACCAGAGAAACCCAAAGTGGGTTGGATAACATTATTCCACCTCTAAAATCCTTTGCACCAGTATTTTTGCCTGCTTAGGCAGTGGTTCCTGCTCTTTCATGAACATGCCCACTAATTTTGACACTACATCCCACCAAGAGATCGTTGTTTCCACATCCACAGCAAATATCAGTGGAAGCTTCTCTCCACCCCAGTAACATCCTTACAGCAGGACCTTTCATCCACCCAACACATGATGGGCTTGAAAATCTTGTTACACCTGATACAGGATGAAAGGTGGTGATGATACAGCACAACCAAAACTGTTTGATGTTTAAATTGCTGGCATCAAAGGGCACAAGGTCAGCATTAAAACATTTCTGAAGTAAGTGGGACAAGCAGCTGGGTGTATCAACCTATTCTCTGGCCATTATTTAACTGTGAGGTAAATGGGTTTAATTGGGAAGGAGAGGAAATGCAGAAAAGCAGCAGTTTTATCTGGCTCTTAAACCTTCACATTTGTGTATGGAAACCACAGCCATGAGAAGAAAGAAATAAAAGCAACTGCAGAATTAAGGTTTTATGCAGGCAGACAAGTAAAAAAAACCAAACCAATAAGCATGGTTTTCTTTAGAGCATCATATATCAGAAGGCATCAAATATTTATCCTTCTAATTTTATATACAGCCCATAACTAGAGGCATTTTTCGTGTCTTTCCCTACTTTGCCAGAACCACACCAAGACAAAATAACCTATTTTCCTATGTAGTTTTGGGTTAATTATATCTCCCAAGTTTATCTGGAGAGGTTTGTCATAGATGCATGAATTCCTGAATTAGCAAAGGAAAGTGTCCCCAACCTGTCCATAATGAAAACCAGTCTTTTAGGAAATGAAGCAAGTGATTTCATCCTTCATTTCTACGGAGTCATCTCATTACAAATGATAGTGTGACAAACTAATGCTAATTATTTTGGTTGCCCTTTGTCTCTCAATGGTATCTAGTTCAAAGTAACAGCTGAAAAGTACATTATAATTTCTTTAATATATTTAGACACTATAATACATGTGGGTTTGCATTTATGTATATGCATGGTCTTGATCTATAGGAAATGCCGGGCTAGACTGAGAATAAAAACAGAGCCATGCATGTCTTCTGATTTTTTGCAGAAATTGTTGTTTTTTACAATAGTTAACTGTAATATATACAGAAAATATAACAAGAAATTAATTGACTTGCCATTTTGTTAAAAAAAAATTAGAATTATGATCTAAGACACACAAACAATTCAAATGTTTAACACAAACGAGAAAAGCATTGAAAATCAGTATTTTGGAAGAAAAATCTAATGGGTAATGTTATTTAAGGCTAGGCTACTGTACTGCTGTTACAGATCTACCACTCAGCTCTTACTGAGACATAAGTGTCAGGCCAGAGAATACATCTTGTAGACTTCTGCTGAATTGAAATCCAGACTGTTATCAGGGTGGTAAATGGTTTTGGTTTTTACCTATTCTTCTTTTATCTATTTTCTGTATTCTTTACAGAAATTCTATTTGTAGCTTCTTATTATAGCTTAGCTTCAGCATTTTCCTAGGCAGGAAGACAAAACAAATTCCAGGACCTTATGCCATCTTAGTTCTCTTTAGAAACCAAGGTTGAAACCAGCTTTTTGCGACATATCTTTGTAAAGAGGGCCTGGTCCCCACTGAAGGTGGGGAAAATTTAGAAGGTATTAGAACTGGGGGGGGAATCACTTCACCAGGTCAGTTACTAATTGCAGGACTCTTGTCAGATATGCCAATTTACAAAATCAATAAAAATTGTGTATGCATCTTGCAGGGTATGGATCTTCAGTGTTTTCCACCTAACCAGCTGTGCACTCAAGGATCCTTATATAAAGGATCACCCTTTTTATCACCCTGTGTCTGGCTTGTATTTTTAGGACTAGAGAAAAAGGCACCAATGGTACAACCACATTCTTAACACAGGCCTGGGACTGAGGGCCTGATGTGGCTGCTACTGCTTGGCAGTGCACAGAGAAGTAACCTGACACACTTTGCTCCTTTCTGTGCAATAGATATTGCAAAGTAAAAGTCAATAATATGTGAGTGGCCAACAGTTCAAGGATGCATCTCAGAGTCCAGCAACACACTCCTGCACATAGGGTTACTTAAATGCATGAGGTTAAAACTGACATCCTGCACGTCAGCACTACATACATCACCCCACTGACCACCGAGATCACCACACAGCAAGGAAAAAAATACTGAGGCAAAAAAAACTAAAAAAAATTACAACTTTACTAGAACAATTCAGGAAACTGCAAACTTTGATTAACTTTGGTGACAGATCATCTGTAAGTGGTCAAATAAAAATGTAGGGGAACTTTTCACTACACTTTTCTTATTTACAGATTTTACAATCTTTCATCTTCCTCCACAACAGATTATTAAATTTTAAAAATTCCATACAGGTATTAATAACACCAACTGGAATTATAAACTAATAGCTGAAGACGATTATTCAGTGCACAAAATAAGTGGAGCTGCTGGTATCTCAGAACTATTCTAAGTTAACCTACATGATTCCTGGGTGATTTTTCCCCTGTTTCCCAAAAGTTAATTAAAAAATCTGCAAGTTTATCTTCCAAGAAAATTTGTTGACTATCTTTTGTTTTGTTGTTTGCTTCTTCTCAATGTTTTGAACAACTGTAGTTTGTCACACTGTATCCACAGGATGCTGTTATTTGCATTAATTTTTGGTTTCATTTTGTCACTGATTTTGTAGCACTGTTTTGCTGGATTTTAGCATCTGTACCATCCCAGTGCTTGGAATGATGTCGTTAAGAAAAGACCAGCACTCCTGCTTATGTAATATACTATAATGACACATTTGGGTACAAAGGCATGCAAAATTCATCATGAACATGAAAAGGGCTATTTGTACTCCTCTCATGTGGCAAGTAGAATGCAGAAGCTTTCCCTCTTCCCCATGCATAATAAGAACTGCTAGGCACTTATAGCACTTACCTAAATGAAAGGCATAGGCCAGGCCTGAAAAATGCAGGATTATGGAGAATCTACTTCAGTTTTCCAGCTTAAAACCAGATACCCAGAGTTGAAAATATTAATATGACTTTTGATAAGGGACTTTAAATATCAGAGCTCAAGTCAGATTCAGCCTTGCTACACTACTGTCTTTTTAAATGCAAATTTAAGCAGTGGGTTGGTTTCTTTTATTTTATATATATACTTGCTTTTCACAAAAAGGGAAAAATGAAAATTTTATATGAAGGAACCATCTTTTATGAGAAAAGGAATTTAAAATCTATGACCACTATATAGGTTATGATTACATGAAAAGAAAGATCAGGCTTGATGTACAAGCCCCATGCAAATAAGGCCATCATACACGTGAAACTGTTAGGAATGATTAGGCTTTTTTTTTAAGAAAGCAGACTTTTGGAGCAGTGATTTTGGAGCTCTCTGTCATCCAGAGAATATTTGCCACCATCAGAATAGAATTACCCATTTTTTAGAAGGCATCATGTCAAATTGTACAGTAGAGAGATCCTAGTATCTCCAGCTTAAATCTACAGCAGTTGTATTTGTCAGGAGTAAGCACTGAGCTGTGAATAGACTTATTTTTATAAGCGTAACAGATTTAACTTTTGTTGTCTTTAATTAATCCCAGATATAAAAGCTCCTTAAGTACATCTTATTTACCATGATTTACCTTGCATCTGTAAACTAAGTGAAAAACCCTAAAAAAATACAAATTGTGCTTAAAATGTTTGAAGTTGAGAAAGTGTATGGCAATGAACTAATTTGAGAAGCCAAATGTATGCAGGTTTAAAACAATTCCTTTTCCATAGCAAGAAATAGGAGAACTTTCTGTCCAAGTTGCTAATGGAGACAATTTAAAATATTCCTTTCTTACAGTAACAGCAGTGGAAACTACTTAGCTCTTTTCATTTCCCACGGGATGAATATTGACTGAGTAATTACAGATATAATCTCTTCAGTCTCTTTACAAAAGTTTTCTGCAGAATTATGTCATTAAGACACAGCTTACTGTATGTAACATGCCTATAATTCAATTGTGCTTAATGGCTCCGACCTACTTAATTTTACCCATTTTCTTTTGTATTTGGAATTTCATGAATGCTTTGTCATAGAAGTTTATGAAATATATGACAAACTGAACTGAAAATTTAATAAAATTTTAATTTATCTATATATAAAATTACTCACTTAATGGTATAACTACATGAAACATCCAGATGCCTATGAAGAATCAAAAACCTTTTAGTGAAAAAAACCCCTATTTTTAAATTTAAATTCTATGTCTTAAGCACTGTGAAAAAGTGTATTTTAAAAATCTGTGTATAAAGCATATTTACTCCTCATTGCCCTCCTTCCAAACAAATGAGCCAATTTTATACATATTTACAATATTTAATGAAGATGTCCAATCCAGTGAAAGTTTTCACATAAAAATTTCAGCATTTAAAATTAAGGAGAAGTATTTAATTTGCTCTCAGCTTAAGACAGTCAAATTAAACAGAAACATAACACCCTTCTGCAGAAAGAATGCATTAAACCATTTCTCTCCATGGGGAAAGGCAGTATATCAGTATGATTAACGAACCCAAATTTAATTCAAGCAGTTACTAACTCTATTAATTTAAATGCTTAAATGTTTGCTGCCTAACTGATAAATAACCAGCTTCTTTTGGAGTCTGCATTAGTATGTTTTACAAAATCCTTGAAAGCTATTTGATAGGGCTTTCTATAAATTCTTTGGCTACATACATTAAGGAAGATAAATACATGTGAAATCTACCAACTATAAGTACCTTAAAAATAGTACACATTTACAGATTATACAGGAATCAGAGTGCAAATACCAAGAGAGAATTGTTGCCAAGGACTAAGTTACTTACAACATCCATTTTTACATCCCAAATAGAAGGCTGTAGGAAAAAAAATTTCGGTTCTTAAATTTAGAAATCTCTTTGAAGAGCTTCTTGATCACCTAAAAATACTTCAAACTGAACCACTGCTTCATGTATTAACGTTATCACTTTTAATTATAACCTGCAGTATCTGCCTCCTCTTTTTTTTTTTTGAAGAATATAGAAATTCAGAAACTGCTCATATAAAGAACAGAAATACTGGTCGTATTCCCATATGGAATTATAATGACTTTAGATTCTTTTATGTCTTCTGAAGATATTTTTGTAAGCAAAATATGAAAGCAGAAATCCATGTCAGTCCTCCAAAAGAGCTTTGGTTATAGTGATTTTGTGAAAATGTTTAATTTTCTTCTTGCAGCATTTCTTCTATTTCTTTATCCCAGTTTTCATCACGCTTTTCTGAGTCTGTCACCACCTCATACTCCTGAAGCTCTTGTTGTAATTCCTTTTCCCAATCAGCAGTTTCTTCTAAAAGAGACAAATGATGTGTAAGAATTTAACAGATAATGTTGCATGTTGCTTATTTATACAAAACTAGATGAATTAGTACTGAATCTCTCTTATATCTCCTATACTTTATGGACTATTCTCCTTGGAAACAAGAGGCACTTCAGAAATTTCACCTTCCTATTGATCACAAGTAGGAATTAATTAATATAAAAAGCTATATTCCTATATGTATACTATAATAAAGATATAAAGAGCAAATACACAGCTAAGTCATTATGACTGTCCCTTTCCAAGATCATTTCTACAGTCTTTCACTCTACCTCCAATTGAATCTCCCTTTTCAATTTTAAATCTCCATAAAAAATAAAGTTTGTAAAAGTGTGGATATACTAGCATGGAAAAAAGAAATCAAGATCAAATACTGTGGTTAGTTTAAAACAGAGAAGAAAGTACTCTCCTCACTGACATTTGTAGCTAGGCAAGCTCATTTAATCAGGGTTAAAGGTAATCATATTTCATACTTCAGGGCAAAAAATTAGTTAGATGGCATTCTTGTGTTGTTAATCTCTGTTTTAATTAGCTCTGCCTATCATAGGCAAGCGTGTGGGGGAGGAGATGGGTGTTTGATGTGTTACACGTTGGCTGGTACTTCAGCCTGCATAGGAACGGTTGCAATTCCAGAGTCCAAATCAGTTCAGGCCAGCTGAGATTTCCCTGAACAAGTAACACATTAATGACCTATTGAAACACTTCCATCAAAGAACTAGATGCAAGAAAATCCAAAGCACATTCTAAGAAAATTCTGCAAATTTTGTGATAAGTATCTACATATTTAATTGTTGTCAAAGTAAATTATGTATGGCCAGAGTCATATCATCACAGACTGTCTTTATGCTCTTTACACTGAAACTAGTTCTTCTGAATTATTTTAATTAATGAGCTCCACTTAATTTCTTATCATCATTCTCAGAACTATTTGGTAAATTTTAACTGTTTCAAATGTCTGTAAACCTTTATAGACAGAGGTCTATTTGAGCACATAGTCTGGTGCAAATGTTGCCTTTTTAGCTGGTGCCAAAAGAAGAAAATAGAGCCTGACTTTCAAATACCATAGTTGACCTACAAGGATGTAAATTAAAGAAAACAATTCATATGCAGAAGAACCTATGAAAGAGAAAGGAGGAGATAAAAAGAAAAAATACCACACATTCGCTTTCATAAAAGAGTGACCTAAAACTCTTAGGGTCTTTGGATTTAAACCACTCACAGTTAATCTGTGTAAGAGGTGGTTTGACCATGGTAAAATTTACCATTAATTTCTGCAGTATCTCACTGACGGTTGTTTCATACACTTTGGAAAAAATGGTCACAGATCTATGTTTCCAGATTGAATTACAAC
Source organism: Chloebia gouldiae (assembly GCA_003676055.1). NCBI lineage: Eukaryota > Metazoa > Chordata > Aves > Passeriformes > Passeridae > Chloebia > Chloebia gouldiae. Next base: position 13,912,432 of record QUSF01000007.1, read on the forward strand.
TTTTTTTTTTCCTTTAAATCAGCCTGTAAGAAACAGAGGTAACAGTAGCTTTACCTTCTACTACTGAAGCCTCTTTCTTTTTGTCTAGCACTAGTTGTTCCATTTCTTTTCTTAGATCTTCCTGATTCAGATTACAGGTATCAAAAGCATCACTCACAAATTCTGATACACCTGGACTTGTGGAAATCTCTTCCTCATCCTGCAACAAGACACTTCAGTATAAATTTATCCAGACAGGGTAAAAAAAGTCAACATACATACTTTCACTCGTGACTGCTTTTAACTAGAGTTGGCAAAACTGAAGTGCATTACTCTCACAACTGTTTTTCTTTACTGGCTACTTTTCCTTACAAGTATTTTTGTGCAAACAAAAATGTTAGATAGCTGTACTGAAAATTATTTGGTTTACATTCTAGGCTGTCTTTGTGTTCTCTTAACGACTTTAATTATGAGTTTGTAATCTTCAGAAACAATAATCAACTCCTGAGTAGTTTAGAACAGGACCTAAATATTAAAAATTTGATTCAGTAACAGCTTTCTTCATTAAAGTAAGATTAAGAGAGGACTGTTCTTTGGAAATCTTTGCCTGCTGCATATTATTGGCAAGTGAATGCACAGCTCTGCTTCTGCCAAGAGTGTTCTCTGGCACCAATTTTACAATCCAGAAATGAACAAAGGTCATTATGTGTCTAAGGTAAAGGCTTTCGCAGTACCAAGCAAAAGTGAAATAAAACAGTGCTGCTATTGCAATGCATCATTTAGATTCCTTATACGTCAGCCTGACCACTGCTTGGAGAGCTGGGCAGAACATGGCACACAAATGTATTTTTATGAAGGTACTGCTCATGTCTCAGTGCAATGTTAACCTTCAACTCCAAACATTTTGGAAATTTCACTCTTGACAGTAAAATCACATCATAATGTGCAGGATACTAAGGAAAACATTCTTCAGATAAACTACTGTTTCTGCTACTAAAAATGAGTTCTAAGATTATATATTGAAAATTAGTATCACAGCAGAACAGCAGTAGGTTAGGACTGTTAGATACTGTATTATGATTTCATAGCAGAACTTATGCAAAAAGATGTATAATTACTTATTAAGGAACAGTTTCACATCCCAGATAAAATATAACAGCATTTTTACCTCTTGTGATTTTATTTGAGGCTTTATTGTAACAGGCGGTGTTTTTGGCCGTACTGTTTCTATCAAGGGAAAAAAAAGGGTAGATAACATTTAAATATATAAAAATCTAATTTAATTTGCATAGCTGTTAAACATACAAGGAAATACTGTATTTTAAGGAATCTTTGTGGTTGAATGCTGAATTTAGCCACAGGTGAACCATTTTTAAAAACAAAGCAAAACAATTTTCTATTCTTAATTAAGACAAATTTAGCAAGCCATTTCCTCATTATGGCTCCAAACTTAATAGACAGGATCCCTCTGACCCTCGAAATGACATCCCACAATCTTTAAAGTTACTAATGCATAGACTTGGTAATAAAATCCAATCATTGTCTTTCACAGAAGTTTTCAAACTCCCCTGGCTGGGTTCTATTGCTCACATGGGTGCCAGTTAGCTCTTGGGCAGACGAGACTGCACACGTATTATGCACACCCTTAAGGGCACATGGGAACAGTGTTCTGCAGCCTGACCTTTCACACAGGCAAAGGAAGTCTCTGAGAAACAAACCCTAGAAATTGGTCTCAATTTCCTAAAAAAACTTGGTGTTCTGTATTTAGAGCATGGTGCAAGGAAGACAATTGTTTACAAGATCTTTTCCCTGGCAGGTAAAGGGAAAACTTTTTCCCTTGTGCAACTCTGAGGGGAGAAGAGTTACAATGAAGGGCCAGGTGGCTGCAAGAACAGTTAACATTCAGGGGAGGCTGTGGTAGTGATCAAGTGCTTGCTTAGCAGTTCTCTTTGCTTAAACATGCAAAGCAGCTCTGAGCTTGCAGCTCTGCTTTCTACAGGATACCCAGCTGCATCCTTCCTGCTAACTCAGCAATTTCTGGTTCTTTGTGTTTAATTTTTAAAATTAAGGTCAGTTTTAATTAAAATCATTCCCTAACTGGTAGCTGTCCCTGCTTTTATAGCTCATCTACTCAATGCCCACTGCTCTGTCCCATCTCCTCTCTTTCTTTCACTTTCCTATCTCCAGAGGATCTCTCACTGCACCCAACACTGCAGCCAGAGAAGCTCCAGCATTCCCTACTTGGGGAAGCTGTAGGACATGGCAGTAACTGTTTGCTGCTCAAGAGAGGTGCCTCAGACCCCACCTGCTGCTCTTGTGCAGGGACACAGCTGCTCTGCACTGGGTCGTGCCCCATCAGGTTTGACTGACGCACCACTAGCACCATTCAGTGTGCTCCCATCCCAAGGTGACTTACTCCCTAACTACAGAGCTTCCAATACCTAGAGAAGGGCTACAACTTGGCATTTGTTATACATCTTATATAGCCTTTACACTAGAATGTGGAATGCCTTCCATTTGTCTCTTTTCCTTTCACATCAGCCACGCTTATTTAACTTTCTGAAAATAGCAGCTAAGGAGGACACACAGAAATGGAAGGCTAACAATACTATTTTATAGACACTCGGCTTTAAGAAGAAACCCTGAACATTATGAAGAACTACCAACAGGCAATTACTTCCAGTTTTAGCCTCCAGTTAGGGAATCAAACTTTCAAAAAGGTTACTTAAGCCAAAAATAACACATATGATTCAGAGCTTCCCAAATCTATGCAATTTCTGAGTCAAACAAAACATGCATTTACTACGGTCTGGTACATGTAACTTTGCCATTTCACAACATGTAGCCATTAGTAACTGTATCTGCATATAAAATACTGGTGAACTGTAGAAGAGCTGCAACAGGCCAAAAGACAGTGGAGTTTTTTGGTTTTTTTTTTAATGAAGGTATATTTTGCTTTAGTCACAATGGGAATTTTACTAGAATCCAGCAACTTTCACTTTGACTGAATGGCACTTTCCAAGGGTTTGGATGACTCAAACATAACATTTTTGTTGTTCAATAGATCGGATGCCATCTCTCCTGTAAAGCTGAGACACCAGTTAAAACAGCCATAGTTTTGGGACAGTAAGCAACTGTTCTGAATAAAACTAGTGGGAATTGGTGCCTCTTGGTTTACAGTATATTCTGGAGTCGCCTGTTCTGTCAGCATTGCTTGGATTACAGTGCTGACAGGACAGGCTACTACAAAATCTACTCAGAGAAAACTACTTTATCCACTCTATATGGGGACCCTGCCTAGGCTGACACAGGCACACTTCAAACAAACCCTAATGAGAAGCATGAGACAAACTGACAACAAAGGCACATAGGCAACATGGAAGCCCAGCTTTGTAATTCCACCTGTAACCTCCCATTCACCCCAAAGTTCTGCTCCTTGGATGGGCAGCTAAGGCCCAAATGAGTAACCTCAGCTCAGTGCAGAAGACTACTAAGCTGTGCAAAAGACCTGTGAAAAAGTCTGTAAAAAGAATAAAAAAGGTGATTCAAGAGGAAAATACCTATATGGAAAGATATTATATTCAAAAAAGTGGAAAAACAAGTTGACTTGGCAGCAATCACCTGTCAGTCAGGCCAGCAGTGTCAACAAGACGTAAGTATTACTGGACTTCATGGATGACAATTCGTTGATATTGGGGATATGAGAACCATTCCAAGGTGCAGAAAAGACTTTCTCCTTCTGCCCGATCCCTACCCAGCCTGCCAAGATCCTTCAGATGTCTTACTGGGGTGGTGGGTGTACCTAGGTTAGGCTAAGATTTAATGAGCTACTGGTTATCTTTTATGTTTCTGCCAGTAACTAACTATTCTATACTCTTTAAGCCACAGATATTCCTGCTTGCAGAATCTGTTAACATGCAATGAGGTCCAGTGGTTTGTAAGAGGGCCAGTAAGAATCACCTGTAGAAACTGATCAATGTAGCTGAAAACACCTTTGTTGAAGCAGCTTTTTCATCTCAAGGCTGAATCCCAGGTAGCCTCCTGGCCCCCTTTTTTGTCTGTTTCCACAATATATTCGGGCCTTTGCACACCCTGCACTCCACTACCACAGTAGTTCTACCCCTGTATCACTCACTAACATCTGTTTGGCATGAGGGATGAGCAAAACCCAAAAGCAATCCATATGCCAGCTGGATGGGTTGGCTAGTACCTGTTGTCTGATCAAGTGAACCAAAGGTATCTCCCACTTCTTTCTGACAAGTCAAAAATCACACCCTAAGACACTAATGGTCATGAGCTGCCATAAGCCAAGCACAGCACTTCTCCCCTTGAGACTTCCACTCTTCTGACAAAGATGGCTGAAAGTGGAAAACAGCTTAAAAGCACCAGGAGGCCTCCTCAATCTACACAAAGACACCAAATATGGTAAGAGAAGCCCTGATTTAATAAGCAATCCAACATAAAAATGTGATGGCACCTGATGTATACAGTGAGCGTTTGTTGATACCAAAAGATTTTTAGCTTTTTTAACATATTTGTAGCTTTGTACATTTTTAATATACAGCTGTATAGTTTTTAGCACTTTCTCACACTTTAGAACAGTAGTTACCCTTTCTCACATATTATGCCACATTCTTGAAATTGTTTGGTCTTATTTTCAAGAAGAAAAGACTTTCTAACAACGACATCCTGTTTTGCACTAGCACCTGGGCTGCAATAATAAAATACTTTGTAGATATAACAAGATATAGGGCTAAGAATCCTTGGAGGGGCTCCAGTAGGACAGATCTAAGGGTGGGTTACAGGGCAACTGTTCCTCTATTGGATGTACTTGCTAGACAAGCTAATTAATTAAATTATACAAATTGTGAAAATTTGTGCTGCACATGCATATAGGTATTATATGTGCAACTGAAGGCTTTCATTAAAAGACTGCTCTTAATGTTACCAATTTTAATACTGTTCGAAAATTTTTTATATTTCAGACAAGAGCATTACACTAAGTTAATGAACTGTGCTAAAACAAATGTTTCCCATACCTTTCAGTTCACTATCCTCTTCTCTGCCTTTGCCCTCCTCCTTTCCTGCTGCTTGCTGTTGAGCTGCAAGAGCCGTGAGTTGTGCAGACTGTTTAATTAGGGACACCCTGTAGAAATAATTTCTCCAGAACACTTCCTCCTTTACACTAGAGAGAACAAACAGATTTTGATTATTACAGCTGGAATAAGGTTCCTTTTACCATGGAGCAATGAAATAAAATTATATATGCAGAGAGGAGGAATAGACATAGCTGATATTTAAGTAAAATCTTAAAAAAGAAATTTGTGACATTAACACATTCTAAAAAGTCCACTATATTAGAAGTTCCTGATTACTCACAAGATATTTGCAATTGACTTGAACCTAAAATAGTAACGTTGGAACTCTAGAAAAAGCTTAACAACATGCAGTAACACATGGTATAGAAAAATATTATGCTGTTCCATCTCTCCTGAAAAATTATGTAAACAAACTCAACAAGCCAAGCATCCCTGTTCTCTTCCCCTCTAAGCCAAACACTCTATTATTGTCAAAGTATACTTGTCTACATCTTCTCTAGACATCAGGTGGAACTGGAACATCTGTGGTGGCAGAAGCCATTCCTAGATTGCAGCAGCACTATTTCACTATCTGCACATCTTTCAGCACATCCACAGCATCTATATTAAAGAGAAACTGCCATCTTGAAAATGGCAAGCTCTGGTAAGGAGGAGACTATCCCCTGCCTCAGGTAACACTTCCCTATGAAATTCCTCCAGCAAGAAACCCAACTTTAACCCACAGCAACAGAAGACAGAAATGGCAAGATCTATGGGGAGGAACTTGTGCAAATTAAGAAAGAATGAAGTTACCTTCACACCTATTCTGGCGAACAGTAACCGAGACTAAGAACAGGTAAAAAAAATATTGAACAATGTGGTAGAAAAGGCAAGGATAGCATGATCAGAGGCTGAAGACAGCATCAGAGAATATGGGCAGATCTTCAGACAACAGAAAGAAGGTAAACAGAATGAGGAGCTGGGAAGGTTTATAAAAGGAGGAGATTTAAGGCAGAATGTCACAAGGAGAGATTTTCTTCCTATTTTCATCCTTAGACAAGGAGACTAATGTTAGGAACTCCCACTTAAATAGAAAGTTGAGTTGTGAAATAAGCATTAGGAACAGAGTCTAGGACTGGACAAGGAATACCAGCCTCAGAATAAAGCTCTGCAACACAGAGCTTTTCCCATTTCCTATCCAAATCCAGTTTTCTTGCTTGTATTGCTGCTTTTTTTGTGATACATTCTATTACCAGATCTCCAGGGGTGGTCTCTGACTACCTGTAATCACCTTTTTGGGATGTCAGTTATACCAACAGATCTGAACATTTTGATTGTTGCTTTTGCCTTTCTTTGGAGGAAAAAAAAAATCACTAAATTTAGCACACTGGACATTGTAATACTGAGGACCTCTCCCATACTTAAGTCAACAGGTCATTATTAGTTTTGTCTCACTGATACACTTTTTTTCTTACCTCAAATTGCTAAACTGCAATGCACATGCAATACTGCATGTGTTAGACACTAGCATAAAAATGTATATACAGATAGGAAGAACATAAAGAACTGAAGGAAGTGAAAGGAAAAAAATTTATGAGTATTTACAGACATATCAAAAGCACGATGGTACTGTTACCAGCAGAAATTACTTACTGTTTGGGAACAAGGTCAAATCTCATCCTATTGAGAAGCTCATCTTCTTGTAACATGACCAGTGCAACAGGGTACATTTGATCAAAGTCAAAATGAAACTGCACACCTGCTGGAGGATCCCGCAGAAAATTCCGTTTATCCTTTGAAGAACATATTTGTAGCCATTAAATGATACCAGAAAAAAGGACACCATATTTCACACACAAGAGCAGCAAAGCAATCTGTAAAGCCTTTCTAAAAATAAAAACTATATTGAGGTCCTGCTTTGGTTCAAGTTGAAACTGATAGAACTATTTACTCTTGCACATGATTGGTGTCGTGACAGACATATTAAAAGTCTTGAAAACAAATAATTTAATAAACTTACTTAAAAAACCCAGCAGTTTTGATTTCTCCAGGAGAAAATTTCAAATCTCACAGGCAATTAAATACTTACTGCTGATAAAGCCAATATTTGTTGTTGAATTGTCTCTTCTTCATTGCTGTCTACCCAGGGAGGCACTGCTGCTTCTAGTAGAAAGGAAGAAGATAACTGCATGTATATTACTTGAAAAAAACTCACTCCAAATAACAGACCTTACATAAGGTAACAATGTCATAAAAGTAACCAGAGTTACACCAGTAGGCCAAGTCATTGTGTCTTTTTCCTAAACTAAGTCCACAGCATAAGGGAAACCCTAGGAATAGATCTTAGCAGAAGTTAAAAAAAAAAAAAAACAACAAACCAAAACAACAACTAAATTAAAAACAAAAAACAAAAAACCAAAACAGCAACAACATAGTTAATGATCTCTGTAACTGTAAAAATAAATCTGTGGGGATTTCTTTGCAGCATGCATCAGTCAGAATTTGGTACCTCTTAGTTTACCTACTGAAGTAGTGCTATATAACTGTTTAAAGTGCTGCAAAGAGTATTTCCAAATCCACTTAAAATGTGTAAACTTTGTCTAGATTAAGTTTGCAAAGTAACTTACACCCAGAAGACACCAATTCTTTAACGATGGAGAAAAATGTTAAAATTTTGTTATGAATTACAACCTGTTATACACTGAGTAAGCCTACTCCAGTTCAGCTGCTTTATATACTTATGCAGATACTTTCAAACTGTACTTGGGCTGTAGAGAGAGGAAAATAAACTATTGTAGAGGTATAGATACTTATCAATCAATGCAAATTCAGCCTACAGAGACACTGACACCTCTGTAGCAGATAAATAATTCTTGTGCCCTTAAACTAATAACACTTATTTGCCTGTGCAGCTGATACCAGCAAGATCTTTCACCCACATGGTTCCACATCAGATGCTCATGCTTCTTTCAGTCAGGCACTCCTCCTTTGGCCAATCTAGGTACCTATTTTCATGAACTTTTAGAAATACACTAAGAGAATCCTAAGTTTACTAACAGACAAAAAGACAGAAATACAGTCAACACAATCCCATAAACAATCTTGCAAGTAGAAACAAGACTAACACACTAATTAAAAACACCATGAAAAATTTTATCACAAGCCATTTAAAACGAGCATATTTTAAAGATTAACAGAGTCACTACATACTCAAACTGTCAGAAATTATTGTATTCAGGTAATACATTTAAAAAGATAAAAGTCAATGATGAAACACAATGTGAGAAAACAACTTTGCTAGCATGGTGATCTTTGAGTTTATTTCACAAAGCAGAATTTAGTTAAAAAGCAAATCTAAACCAACTACATAACGTTAACACTAACCTCACTTAAAAATAGAATCTTCCTATTCCACCACATGCATTAAGTTCTGTCATAACTTAATGTATGTCATTAAATAGTGTTTTGATAGATTAATTTTAGATACAGCTCCATTATACAGCTTTCAGCAAGGTTTCACTTATGGGATGTTAAACATTATCAAGAAAAGCATACATTACCTGATTTTTTGGTTTGCTGCTCTTGAACAAATTTCTTCTGTTCCTTCTGAAAATCTCCAATAATTGTCTAAAATAAAAATTAGGGAACCACAATTAAAAAAAAAATTAAAATTCACTCTTCTTGTTTTATGTTCAGTCAGAAGGTGCTTTCAAATCCAGTGCATATTCTTATATCCACAGTGGCCCTTCCTGTTAGTTAAAGGTGTCCCATGTCAGTCATACACTTCCTTTTCTGAAACATTTGATTTTGCATTTAAAACTATTCTGTATGCTTTCAAAATTATATTTATAGTTTTATCAATTTCAGGGGACATGGAAAAAAAGGAGAATCTTAGCTGATAATTTGAACATTGGCATACTATGCAATCCATTTACTGTCTCACTGTATAAAATTCAGCCAATGCAGACTGTTTAGATTTATTTAAACATGTTTTTCAAGCACTAACACTTAGAGATACTCTTGGCCTTGCAGAAGTTTCAAGAGTTGCCTAAGAAATATATCCATGGCAAGAAACTGGACTTTCAAAATTGTAAAGTTGCATTTCAGAACACGTGCTTAGCTGAAACAAAATAACTTCTCCACTTCTGCTGTTGACAAATTTTCATATTAAAAATCATATTTAGAAATATTCTATGTTGAACTTAGAATTTAAAAATGGAGAATGGTCTCAGAATTTGGTATGCCATAATCTAGAACTAAGAATGCAAATGTTCTGTGGTTGAAAGCAGAGGCAAAAAAGATGACGCTAGAAACGAATACTTAAAAATACAAAAATACAACTTTTATGCAGTGAGGTCTATGGATTAACAAGTTGCCAGAATGCACAGAAGTCTTCAAACTAAATCCTGAAAAATTTCTTACTTTTTTTCCTTCAGCAACTGAGTATTTGAAATTAAGATTACTACCAGTGAGAGAACTATAATAGCATCAGTTACACAAACAGATTATTGTGGTTTCTTCTGGTTTAAAATTATGTTAATTTCTTCCTACATATGGAATAAAACAATTTATATGGTATAAGAAGAAAGCTTCATGATGATGCAGGTATAATCTTGTTTCTCCCGTATGTAATACGGATTAATTGAAATAGGAAATTCATATTACTCTAAAACATTTACAGAAAAAAGAAAATTGTATTTTTGGCATAAAATATGCTGTAGGTACTTAGCTACAGTTTCTTAGAAGCATTATTATTAGTGTATTAAATTAACAAATAACCTTGTTACTTGATTTTTCTCCTTTGATGTAGATCAAACTTACATTAGACTCTGATATTACTGTAGAAGGAAATGGATCTCTGTTATTATTATACAGACAACTGTCTATGAAATATGAAGACAATGTAAAAATGTAAAATGTGATGATAACAGAAATGAATTTGATGGCAGACAGCATGAACACTAATTATATCAAGAAGAAGGATTTTGTTGTATTAAAAAAGTAAACAGGCAATGCTGTAGTTCCCCAGAAGGGATGTCTGAGACAGGAGCAGGAAAAGGGGTTTGCCTGTGTCAGACATTCCTGGATGCACAGTCTCACTACTGCTGGGATAGTTTTCACCAGTTCCCTTTCCCTTCCCTTCCCAGATCTCTCAATAGCAACCACAGAACACTTCATGGCACTTATTGCTGCCTTTTTCTTTTCTTTTCCTTCTGCCAGGTTTGTGGCTTAAAGCACTGGAAGAACACTTGCTGGCCCAAGTTAAGCAACTGGAGCTGACAGGAACAGAGGGTAAGAACTATGGGCAGGGTGAGGGTGGGGAAAAGAACAGGACAGTAACAAGGTGTTTCATTAGCTTACTGGTTCTTATGGAACTGTACCTGTATACCCCTAGGGTCCTAGGATACAATGTGTACAATACCAAGCTAAATCTGACTTCTGCACAGAGGTGCCTATAAGATGCAAGATACCTCATTGCTTTTTCAAACTAAATAAACCGTGGGGCAAAAAGAAACCAGTCCACACATCTTGGGACAGACATTCCCCAACTGCCTGTCTCAAATTCTTTCAGCCCTTCCACCTACACTGGCATTTTTCATATTTTCTTCTGGTCTTTCTCCAGTCTATTAACATCCCGAGGGAACTGAACAAACATGGGTGCAGCACGGAGAAAAGCAGGGCAACCATTTTTTGGAAACTACCATGAATAAACATTTCAGTTACGTAATTCATCATGACAAGAGCTGCACAGTATCTCTTGAAAGACATAATATCTGAAGACAGTTTAAAGAAATGTTATCAAATGCCAGATTTGCCACATGTTGTAACAATGGTAAGTAAACAGATTTTTCAGATCAAGTGTCTAGAAATAAATTACCTTATCGATGATACTGTCAATTTTTCCTTCTTCTACAGACTTCTTTATTGTCTGTGCTGTTTCAGCAACAGATTCAGATATCTTTTTTGTAGCAGCAGAGGCAAAACTGAAGAGGTAACCTTTCACAGACAAAAAAACAAAGACCTGAGAATAGATTTCTTTACATCTTTAGATTTCTACATTTATTTTATCTTCTCTTTAGACTTACTTAAAAGTTTCTTTCAAAATAACTTAACCCAGCTTCTGGCCTACAAAAAAACTCCTAAAATTCTATTTATCCTTTTCTAGTTTATATTCTTTAATGATGATGATGGTCACAACTTCTGTAAATCAAATATTTATACACAAACCTTGTTTACTAAATCAAAAATTGCTAATTGTCCATGAAATACTCCTTTCCAATGAGTTTTCTGAAGCAATGTGTCTTTCCCGATTTCATATAAGTGTTTTGGAGATAATAAGCCATAAAGTAACTTAGCTACAGTATTAAAACAGATTTTTTTTTTTTAAGAAAATCAACATGCACAATAAAGTCTTATAAACTGAGGCAGAAAATACATGAAAAATTTCAGGCAGGTAACACCTCCTTTAAAAGTCTTATTTAGCATAGAAGCTTGCTCTTGATGTTTGCCTTTATCTATTTTGCATTATCTTCCTCTCTTTAGGAAGAGAAAAGCACTGTGGCCCCGTTCACTGATTTTTCTGAGCCATATTTTCTGAAAACATTCGGTGTCAGAACAGCAATGAAGAATATTCTCAAAGACTCATTTTCTTTGTATTAGCAGTACTGAACTGAAGAGAGGTGGCAGGGAAAGAACTGCATACACATAGCATGGCCATCTGCGCAGTATTATTCTATTTTAAATAAGGAGAACAAATGTGCAAGAAGCATCTTGCAAGAAGCAAGATGTATATAATAAACCTTCAGAAACATCAAGTACCAGCTTACAGACAAGTGATTTGAAAACATTGGTACTATTTCTCAGATAGCATGATGTCACAAGCACTTAATACACCTGAATGGCTGCATTTCACTGCAGTACCTAAGTTCCAGTACATACATTGTGTCAGTGCTATAGTAAATAAAATACTTGCAGAGAGATCTAGATAGACTGGAACATCTGGGCAAACATCAATGGCATGAAATTTAACATGGATTCTGCATGTGGGATGAGTATAAATTGAGGGAGGAGGGTCTGGAGAGCAGCCCTGCAGAAAGGGATCTGGGGGTACTGCTTGGTAGTCAGCTCAATAGAAGTCACATATTTATACATAAAGTCATATAGAATCACCTTTGACTTTTATACAGGAGTTGTCAAAAAAATCAACCAACTAACACAAAAAAAACTCACTAAATCCCAGCACTTCTGTTGCAAACAAAAGACCAGTCTCCTTCTCAAGAACTCTCAAAAAATAAAGTTTCCCTATGGGTTAGAAATGTAAAAAATAATCTTATAATAAAAAAAAATTAAAAATTAACACATGGTTGTTAGCCACTGGTAGAACAAGTTACTTTGGAACACTGATGTCACCTCTTGGAAAGCTGACTATTCTCTGGGTTGGATAAAATGTTCTCTTGTAATGATATCACAAATCAATACCAAAATATGCAGAGGTCTAGCCAAGCCTTAAGACAATTTTTTATGTGTAACTTTTTTTATCTGTAACAAGTCACAGAATGGTGGTAACCAAACATCCTTCAAGTACTTAGTAGCATCTTTTATACCCATTATCAGGCTTTATAACCCATCACATGATGGCTAGAAGGATGTTTGGTTACTCCCCACCAGCTTTTACTGGCTGTTTCTTGTATCTCTGGAACCTCTCCTATATGCAACTCTTTTAGTTACAAAATGTGCAGAGGCATTTGCTGTCTGGTGACATTCTGGCATTATTGCATAAAGTGGTTTTGGCCAGTCCTGGAACCATGCTGAAGAGCAAAATGCTTTTTATTTATAAAACTGGAGAAAACATGGTATTTAGCCTTAGAAAAACAGAATTTGTGGTGGAAAATAACACTTTCAAATGACCAAGAAACTCATCTTCCATCTTACAAGTGTATGCCTATATTATTTATCTAGCAATACTTCTATTATTAGTTCACACTGGCAAAACGCTCATAATTTCTCTAATGGCATGATAATGAGCAAAAATAATGTCTATAAGGCTTCTGCTTTACTAGTAAAAGTCTTTAGCTGCCAGGAGATTATTTTTACACAGCTACCCAAATTGTTTGCCATGCAGAGGTTTCTAGGATTATGTGTTAAAACAGCAAGAAAGCCTTTCTACCATATTCTATTCTGGTGTCACAGACAATGGACCCATTGACCATCAAACCAAATTTTCATTTACAGAGCAAATTATGGGATGGATCTTTATATAGATAATAGTCAATACCTATTCTTCCCCTGAAACTCAAAGTCCTTTTTCCTTGCTGAACAATTACAGCAATTTGCAGATTAGAAGAGAGTCAGCAGCAGGTTAGTATCAATCTACCACAACTAAACAGGTATTTAAGCACACTACACAGACTAAACTGCTGCAGTTCTGGTTGCCCAAGACAATGCACAGTAAAGAACCAGCTCAGATTAACCTCTCAGAGCATACTGATCCAGAATTTCAGAGCATCAATTTAAAAAAAAAAAAAAAACAAAACAAAAAACAAAACCCCTTCCTTAAAAATAAAACTTTAGTAATGAGTATAGATCTACACTGTGGATTAATTTTATCCAAGAATTCACTACAGTAAAGCAGGAATTTTACTCATAGCAAATTACAGCTTCACCCATCCCTGGCAGCGTTCAGGGCCAGGCTGGATGGGGCTTTAAGCCTGGTCTAGCAACACGGCAGGGGGGCTGGAAGGATATTATCTCCAAGGTCCTTTCTAACCCAAACCATCCTGTGGTTCTAAGACTGCAGACGTGTTCAACAAAATCATCAAGCGCCATTATTTTCCTATGAAAAGAACAGAAACGCGCACAGTGCAATCCATGAAGCACGTTATTCTACGTACACAGATCTATTCTCTCTACACACAGACCTCCTCCCACAGTGCCAACAGAACAGATACATAAGAAACGCTGCTCTGAAAGAGGCGACAACGAAAGGCACTTCGCAGCCTTGTTTCCTTAGCTCCTACGTGAAAGCCCCGGCACACTCACTGCCGAATCCCTTGGCCTGGCTGAGCAGCGCCTCCGAGTCCCCCTGCGGCTCGCCCCGCTCCTGCCCGGCCGCCTCCTCCTCCTGCTCCTGCCGCTGCTCCTGCGCGGCGGGGCCGCTGCCCTGGCCGGCGGGCAGCAGCGTCTCCTCGCCGTCCCGCGGCAGCCCCAGCCAGCTGCCCAGCCCGCGCAACATGGCTGCGGGGCGGCGGCCGCGCCGGGCCCTGCGGGGCCGCCGCCGCTTCCTCCTGCGCCACTTCCGCCGCGCGGGGGCGGCGGGGCCGCGCCGGCCGTCCCGGAGCGCCGTCCCGGAGCGCCGCGTGCCCCGCGGGGCTCGCCCTGCTCGCCCTGCTCGCCGCCGCCGCTCGCTCTCGCGGTGCCTGCAGGCGCTGCGTCCCCGCGGGCGGAGCCGCCCCCGCCCCGCCGGCGCTGCGCTCGGGCTCGGCGCTCCGGGCTGGCGCCGCTGCTCGGCGCTGCCGGGCTCCGGTGGGAGCAGCCGCCTTCAGCACCGCCGTAAGTCAGAGGCCTCTCCCCGCTCGGCCGCGGCGCCCGCAAATCCCTGCTGGAGGCGGCAGCTCCTGGAGATAAGGCTGGACGGAGTAATTCGTGTGCCACTTATCAGCAAAAAGATTTCTTCTAGTATTCGCTTTCCTTCGTCTTTTACAAGTGTCTTGCAGTTGTACTTGCAGAGAACCTGCAGTTCTCTGTACGTATTTCAAGTAAACACGTTTCCTGAAGCTGCTGGGATAGCGCTGTTTTTGCTAAAATCACAGGAAACTTTTCATTTTGGTCTGTAAGCAAGACTTAAGAGTTCTAAAGTGGCATGTACTCAAGATTTATCCCGTTGTTGAAATTATCCCCCTTGTTTTCCTGAAAAGAGCTTTGAAAATGGCTTAGATGTTTATGATGATAGTGTTGACAGCTAAGTTGGCTGAGTTCTGAAGGAATGGCCTGAAACAGAGGTAGTAGGGTCCAAGTCTTAAAATCTTTGCTATTAAAAGAATTACATTATAAATGTAATGGCAGGGAAAAGTTAATCTCTGGTGTTCCTTTTTGTTCTGAGTTAAATGCATTTAATGGTTATGGTTGTCTTTTGGATCATATTGACAAGCAAATAGTTTATTAATTCCTATTACCAGAAATGTAAGAACATTGATAACACGCCTTGTTCCATTTCAGAACTCATAGTCTCCTGAAGATCTAATAAAAAACATTATTTATGTTACTTTACTATAATAAAAAGAAGAATTAAAATGTTCATTGGGTATCTATTGCTTCATACCAGCGGCTGAACTGCTTTGATTTATAATGATGGCCATTAGAGCCAAGTGCTGTTGCGTGTTGTTTTGGGTGAATTGGGTATTTCAATAAGAAAAGGTTTTCTTGGCCCTAGAGTTCTTGCTTTATGGTGAGCCATCCTGTCACTGTTGAGAAATTGTTCAGTGATTAGACTCCACAGCCACCTGAATGGAATGTGAATTCATTTAAAGAAGAGACACATAACATCCTGCTTCATATGGGTAGAAAAATGCAATTTGTAGCTAATCAACACTGGTGCCTTTGTTTGCTAAAGTGTATAAATAGTAAAAAGTTTTTGAAGTCCTTTTATGCATTTGCCATTCAGCACCCCTTTCTGTCTAGAACTGTAAATTAATACCTCAGCTATGTGTGTTGATCAGCCTCATCAGGAACTAGGATAGGGACAAGGCAGGTGTTTATCTTTCATATTGGTGCATAACCTGGGAGAGATGAGTCCTGCTCCCAGATTCCAGAATGGTCATTTTTATTGTATGTTGCTGAAGGTCATTTCCATTTAGGTCTTTGCAGATTGAGTGTGTGATCTTCCCAGACATGAATTTACATTCATCAGATGTACATCTTTGTTGTTTTAGGTCTGTGCATGTGTGCTGATTTTCCAATGAAGTACATCCTGGTAACTGGTGGTGTCATTTCGGGCATTGGCAAAGGGATCATTGCAAGCAGCATTGGCACCATTCTGAAATCATGTGGTCTACGTGTCACTGCAATCAAAATTGATCCTTACATAAACATAGATGCTGGGACCTTTTCACCATATGAACATGGTATGAAGATAAGTGTTATTCCCTTACACATAAGCATTTGTATTTATAATAATGTGTTTGGTTTTTTTTTACCAATAGTATGGTGTTTGCAACCTGTTTCGTCATTATTTTGAAAGTTTATTGCTTACTCTGTGTTCTCAAGGACACTGTCTGCTCTAAGTTAAGAAACAGAACCCTGTTTTTTTGAGGATACTGTTATGAACAGATGCTTCCTTTCTCTAAAATATCACTTTACTGGGAAAATCCTAGCCGTAAGACTTGTTCATTTAATGCTGTCTTCAGTTCAACTTGATTAAAACCCCCTTTTAAATAGTGCTGTGAAACTTACTTGTAACTTTAAGTCCTTAAGAGTTACTTGGGAATGCTGTTCTCTGGGTATCAGTGCCTTCTGATGTGCCTTCAATAGAGTTGCCTTAAGTCCTAGTTTTAGTAAAAAAATCTAGCCAAAAACATTAGTGAAGCTTAGAGAACCTAAATTCATTGAATCTGAATGTTGTGCTTTGGTGGGATATACATTTCTCTTGTCCACCTTTTTTTTATTTCTGCATTAGTAATGTAAGTTGTTTTGCCATTGATTTATTGGGTCATGACAAAACATTTACAGTTTTTCTGAAGAGCTTTCCAGGCTTACCTCAAGATCTAGTAACTTGAGTTCTGTCAGAAATTGACTAGATTCAGCATTTAGAGACCCTTTAGAGGGCTGAGAAAAGTGTGAACCTGAAGGGTATTTTAAGTGGATTTTTCAGGGTCAGAAATAACCCTTGCTGTGGACATGGTGAACCAAATATACTGAAACAACCGACTCAGAAATGGTGATTACGTTTGAAGAAGCATTTTTGTTCATCATAACTTTACTCCTGATCGAAGCCTCAATCATTAAAATAGATCCAGTCAACAAGAATTTATCTGAAACACTTTGAACATGTATAATAATGCATGCTTACGAAAGCGTGGTTTTTCTCTCCTGCAAGTAAATGAATATTTTATTTGTTGCTGATTTATGATTCCTAGAGGTTGTTTTCTTCCAGTGAAGGATTATTCTGCTGTTGAAATGCTAGTTAAAAATTTATATTGCTTCAGTATTTTGGCAACGTAACTTACATTTTATTTGCAGAACTATATATATCTGAGAGATGAATATTAGCTGTAAAACTGACTTGGATATTAAGTCATACAGAATGACAATTCAGATTGGGTAGCAGTATGGACTTTACTGCTATGTTGTTGTCATATATAACTTAATTTTCTTTCTTCTGTTTTAAGATGCCTATGGTATTCCTGCTGTATGCTTAATAATTTCTGATTATTTTGTTGTTTTTCTGTCTGTTTTTGCTTTATTTTTTCAGGTGAAGTTTTTGTATTAAATGATGGTGGAGAAGTTGACTTAGATTTGGGAAATTATGAGAGATTTTTGGACATCAGTCTCTATAAAGATAACAATATCACCACTGGAAAGATATATCAGCATGTCATTAATAAAGAAAGACATGGTGATTATCTGGGAAAAACTGTTCAAGGTAATATTTTTAATTTTGTGGGATACTAGTTCATTCAGTCTTCACAAAAGAAGGGATCAGCTAGAACAGGCTGCTTCTTGCTCCATCACCTTACTCCTTTCTCCCTTCCAAAAGATAGGGGCATATTCCTGTAATGTTTGGCTTCTGGGCTTAAGGAAAGGAGAACTAGAGAAAGGACTTAGTAGTTTCTTCTTGGCTTTCTGTTCACTTTCTCCCTTTTGAATTCAAAAATTAGTGTATGGACTAAAGTAAGCTGTGCTTGCCTTCTTTGGTTTTGTTTTGTAGTTGTTCCACACATTACTGATGCAGTTCAGGAATGGGTAATGAATCAGGCAAAAGTTCCTGTGGATGATGACAAAAAAGAGCCACAAATCTGTGTAATTGAGGTAAGTATGGAACTTTTTAGGTATCCTTTTAGGTATCTACAGTGACTATATATACCTTATAGGTATCTACAGTGAACACAATGAGCTCATTTGCTTTCTCTTTGTTCCTTAGTGTAAAAAGGTTAGACTGAAGTTTTACTGGACAGCAGAAATTCAAAACCACATTCTATATTCTTTGGTTTGTTCCTAAAGGGATATGCATGGTCTTGATTCTCTACAGCTTCCATTTACTTGACTAAATGCACTCTAGAATACAGCTGAAATTGAGCTTAAGAGTTCATTAACTTAGAGAATTAAAGCAGTTGCTGCAATGTGAACTGTCTATTTCAAGATCCAGATGTTTGACTGAAGCTTTATCTGTTAATAGTATTGAGAAAACTTGTGTAATACCTGAAATCTCCTGTGGTCTGTAGGAGAGCTTTAACATTCCAGCTTCCATAGAACTTCAAATACTCATTTTGTTGCTTGTGGTCATGCTTAAGGGAATGTATTTAAACAATGTGTAAGTTAGTTTCCCACTTTCTGATGTTGTCCTTGAGATCTTTTGTGGCAACTTTGTTAATTACTTAACCTGTTGATGTTCTGCACAATGGAAACAACGAGTTTTACCCACCCTTAGTAGGGCACTGAGGCAGCTGGATGAAAGCCAGTAATTACTTGTAGTACTATCACAGCAGAAAATAATGAAGAAAGATTATAGTTGAGAAATTGACAGATGTCACAGATTTAATGCCAGAAGTGACTACTGCAATCAGTAGTACCACAAGTTTTGTGACCCAGCAACAGAATTACTCAGTATTTCTTATGCAGAAGAATCTGCCTTGATTGAAATACACTTACCAATATGCCTATAGATCTTTTTATAATATTCACAGTGGGAGTCAAATATTTCATGTAAAACAAATATGAAAAAGTAAATACAAAAGTTGCACAAAAACATTAATATATGATGGTCATATCAGTCCTTTAACCACAGTTTTTTCTTTTTTTTTGTTTGTTTGTTTGTTTTGTTTTGAGGTTCTTGGGGGTTTTCTTTGGTTTTTTTGTTATATTTAAACCTCCAGCCTGATAAAATTATTTTTCTTTAGTACTCTAAAAATAATTGTAACATTTTTCCATTGTAAAATCCTGAAAGAGTTAGATTAAATGTGTGTGATTTACAAATGTAGTTTTCAGTTTTTCTGGTCCTGGATCAACAGAAAGATGTAATTCTGTTGAAAACCACTTGGTGGCACAAAAAGATCATTCTGAAATACAACTATTTCGTCAGACTTGTTTGTAAAGCTGCTTTATTCAGTGCTTAGTCTGCTATAGCTCACTGTGTCTTTGAAAGGCATCTGATTTCTGTTATAAATACATTTCAGCATGTATTTTGTATTGCATTTTGGTTTGGTAATAAGCAATTACTGATGTTGGAAAGCCATGATAATACTGAGAAATGTCTGTCTCTAGTTAATCACAAATACTTTTTAATCTGTCAGGAAGTAAAGGTTTCCTATATAAAAACCTTTGCATCAGCTTAGCTGTTGATTACTGGTTCACCACTTTGAAGGCAGTGTGAAGCATGTATTATTGAGCAACACCACACATCTTCCCATGGGAAGCTTATGTATTTGGTGGAAAGTGAACATAACAAAACCTGAAAATTGTTTAATGTTTTCCCTAAGAAATAAACCGTGCAGAGTAGATGAAAGCACTTTGTGGAGTATCTTTGCAAATTTCAATTGTCAGGTTTTTTTTCAGATAAAAGTTTCAGAAAATGTCTTGAAATATAGTGAGACCTTTTTTTTTTTCCTTTTGTTTTTGCTTTCTGCCACTGACATATCCATTTCCTTTTCAGCTGGGTGGAACCATTGGAGATATTGAAGGAATGCCATTTGTTGAAGCATTTAGACAGTTTCAGTTCAAAGCAAAAAGAGAGAACTTTTGTAATATCCATGTTAGCCTAGTACCACAGGTAAGTTATTGGAATTAATAAAATAAATTTTACTCTATATTTGCTTTATATTTGTTTACTTGTCTCATTAGCCCTTTCATGCTTGAGTCAAGTAAAGACCACTGTAACTCCTTGTACAAGACTAAAAGTATTTTTTCATTTGAACTCTAAATTTTGCTTCACTACTCACTGGGGATATTTTGGTAAGCAAAGGTTTGTAGTAATAATATATTTCACCTCCTACAGACAAAAAGATAATTACTAACCACAGCTGTGGATTAGAGGATTGAACAGCAATTGGTAGGTTAAATTCTGTGTATTTGAGAACAGAATTATTTACTACATCTGAATATTTCAAGAACAGACACTGAAGGCTTTGTGCTGTCTTAGACGTTCTCAATTTTTTAGCCAAATCCAAGTTTTGGAATATTCTTCTTCTTCTGCCAAAGCCAGTTATATGGAAATTTTTCTCTGAAAGCAAAAATAATAAAATAAACTTGAATTGGAACCCTGTGGTTTCTTCACAATATTTCATATGCAAGTAAAAAGAGTGGGGTCATTTCTGTTTCTGGCATATTATGGCTCTCTTTGGATATGTTTATTTTCTGTAAATATTATTACTTGATTTCTGTGTCTGCATTAACTTTAAATTTGTCTCTGCAAGACAGACAGCAGATTTCAAAGTGGGTTTACTCAATTTTGTCTTTAATCTCTAAGTGCTTTGTTAGCAGATGTTATTTGCTATTTGAGCTTTCAAAATGTGCCTTTTCAGCCTAATGCTACTGGTGAACAGAAGACAAAGCCAACACAGAACAGTGTTAGAGCACTGAGGGGTCTAGGCTTGTCTCCAGATTTGGTGAGTCAATAAATACTGATTTTTATTTATAGGTCATCTAGAAATATCCTTGCATAACTTGTGTTCAAAGAATAAGCCATAATCTCTCAAGAGAGATGAAAATTTTAGAAGTGCAAAATATGTGCTGCAAAGCTCCATTAAAGCCACAGGAAATCAAATTAGTCAAAATCACTCTAAACTAACATAATTCAACTAACTTCTTGCAATGTCTTGGGACTGTAGCTAGATTCTTCTAAAGGCATATTTTTTACAAAAATAATTCTTCACTACTAAAAATATTTGAAATCTCAATTCACTTTGTGGAAAGATGGAGAATGTTACTTTCTTGTAACATCCAGATTTTTTTTATGCATTATTAATAAGAAGCAATGTATATATCTTCAAAAAAGAAAAATACCTCTTAAGATAATCACAAAACTAAATTTTGTGTTGTGCTTCTTTCTGGAGTTTTTTTTTTTGAGCTCTTTCATTTTACTTTTATGAATGAATGTGTTTTTAACTACAAAACCAATGGATTTGGAAATAGGGTATGTGAAAGGTGTGTTTGGTGTCAAGTGGCTGTGACATGATAATCATAACCAGCTTGTGGAAGGAAAGACTTTTATTAATGTAATGCTGTACTGTGTTCCAAGTTTCAGGGCCTAATCTCCAAAATCCCTCTTGAAGTGGTAATTGCATAGGGAAAGTTGCCAGTTCTTTTTGAAGGCCTTTAAGGCAATTGCCAGGGCCTGACTTCTCCCTCCCCTCCAAAAAATAATTTTCTTTAAAAAGCCTGCTAAGTGTGTGTGTGTAGTAAAAGGAGAACAGACAAACACGGTGACTGTCTTGCATCTTGGGTTCTTGCCTGGGGCAGTTCTGGGGCTGCCAGGAGCACAGTATCATTTTTAGTTTTTGACTGCTGCTGTTGCCACCTGAAGCGGGGTCAGATCTCACTTGAGGTGCAGCCTCTTGGTGCCCTTATAAAATTCCTTGAGTGCTGCTTCAGGATAACATTTAAATGGTTGCTGTCAGGGCAGCACATGGGGCAGCTCCTACGGCTGAGCCCATTTCATCCAGTTCTGAATCCCTGTGTGCTCCTGGGCATCCCTGGGCTAACTCAGCTCTGTGTGCCCGAGGCTCTCTGTTCTCCCCGGGGTGTTCTGAGTGCCAGATGGACGCTGTGCTGTGGCTGCAGAGATCCTGTACTCCGAGGCAGCACCTTCAGTATGCACTTGTCAGAGCTGCCCTGTTGGATTCAATTTTTGCTCATTTTCTGTGTGTTACGTTCCTTTGCGGTGCATCTCTCCCATTTTTATTGTAGTTGTGTTGTTTTCATGCTGGTTCTGATGTTTTTGATTTTTGTGTCTGCATTAACTTTAAATTTGTCTCTGCAAGACAGACAGCGGATTTCAAAGTGGGTTTACTCAAGTGCTCATACTGTCAAGGTTTATGAATTATACTTTCAGCTTCAAACTGTACCAGATTTTACATATGAATTGTGCTTAAGTGAATAGAATGTACAAACTGTTTCCTAATTGCATTCTGATTTAAAAGCACACTAACTTTCCCTTATATTTGGGTTGCTTTTTTTCTGTTTCGAGAATTACTTCCAAGGTTAGGGTAAGTTAATTAGACTCCATTAGAATCAGTAGCTAAGCTGCATTAGCAAGGTGATCAGAGGGCAGCTAGAAGTTTCTGGGCAAAAGGGCTGGATGAATTAAGTAGTTGCATTTGCTAGAAAGATGGGGAAAGTAATGAACTAGTCTTGTAACAGGATCCTCCTACTTTTTGTTACGCTTTCAGGTTTCAAAATAACTGAAGGAAGTAGACTGAGTAATCAGTAGGCACTTTACTAGAGCAGTTCTGCATTTTGATCTATTTGTCTGGAGTTACATACTCACAAAAAGACCCTTCCAAAAAACACCAAAGCATATAATTATTTATTTCGTTGGTTAAAAATTATCAATATTTTCTAAAATTACTGGGGTTTAAATGTATCAGCAAAATACTAGCACCTGTAAAAACTCCATACAATTATGAATTAGTTTTCTCTTCTTTGGCCTTGTTTTTGTCATGATGTCTAAATTAAGAAGATGCTGAAATACTGAAATACTCATGCATGTAAGGTAAGTATTACTATTCTTAATTTAAATCTGATCTTATTGATAAGATTACAGTATTTCCTTTGATTCATCATATTCCTACTTATAGAGCTGCTAGACTTGAGGCAAAGAGTATTACAGTAGTAGCTGCCAGAAAGAAGAATATGGGGAAGGAATATTACAGAGAATGCCAATGAAAGATGAATGAAAATTGGTCAGTATGGGCAGGTGATGGATTTGGTTCTGCCTTGC
This sequence comes from Chloebia gouldiae, assembly GCA_003676055.1. Classification (NCBI taxonomy): domain Eukaryota; kingdom Metazoa; phylum Chordata; class Aves; order Passeriformes; family Passeridae; genus Chloebia; species Chloebia gouldiae. The sequence goes on from QUSF01000007.1 coordinate 13,935,637, forward strand.
TAATAGATATTTGTGAGCACTGATATATCCTAGAACTCCAACAGGGGGGAAAGAGTAAAAAAAGGCACATTTCTTTGTGCTTTGCTTCCAAAGGAGATGAATTTCACTATGAAATATTGAGGATCTTCTATTGTTTTACCTAGTAAATATTTGAAGTTTTTCCTTCTCTTATGACAGATAGTCTGCAGAAGTGCAAAACCTATAGAAATGGCTGTGAAGGAGAAGATTTCCATGTTTTGTCATGTGGAGCCTGAGCAGGTCTGTACTTCAATATTACATGTGGGAAAGTATACAAGTATTTCTTTGCATTTCTGCTTTCAACTTCTGACTGCTTCATTCATATGTGATTGTCTTTTTAATATCTTGCTATTATGGATGCTATAGCATTTTCGAAATATCAGGAGTATAAATGTTAAGTTTTATGTCAGTCATTAGTAATTTAAATGCATGTTGTGTAAAAGCTAATAAAAATAGATTTTAAGTACATAGCATGAAACTCTACAGTTTTCACAACTATGGCTGGTTTTAGTCATTATTTATTGTTATGTATTTATTGCCCATAAATCATCTCGGGTGATTATAATAATGGATGAACAAAGTGTGGTTAAAGCTAGGTGATTTGTTTATGTCCACATGGTCACAGCCACATGAACACTTACTGTGATTATATGTAATAGACTATTTATGCCCTTAACCATGCATCTACTGTGTAGTTATATATTCTTCTGTAATTCATGTGTAATTTTTCCCCTAATAGTTTGCAATTAATTGCTATTCAAATATTACTCTTGATTAATTGACTTCTCTTTAAATATTTTTGCAAGTGAGAGCATTTTACTTTTCAATGTAATGGATAATGCTGAAGGTTCGAGAGATTAAGATTGAATGGGCACATAGAGAGGCATGGGGCAGCACACACACGTACAGAGTTTGTGATGAACAGAAGCAGCTCAAGGGTAGCAAAGAGAGTATCCTTTACTGTTCATGTCTTGAGAACACTTGTGCTCAGGATTCTGAGCTCTGTGATCTCAGGTAAGCCAAGCACAATCACCTTAATTGCTGGCAGCTTGGATGCAGTTTATAAATGTGTTCTGAACAAAAAGGTCCTTAAATTGACTGTACTCCGTAATTACATAGTCTAGTTCACTAACAAAATACATTTAGGAGACTTTGTCACAAACAAATTTGGCCTGTTTTGTTAGGTTTAATTTGTTTTCTTGCTTTCATGCTTAATACTCCTCAAGTTTGTGAGAGGGGAGGAAGGAAGTGCTGGCAAGCATGAGTGCTTGTGGGGCCAGATGTTTGCATTAAAACTGATGCATTGATAGGCTTGACGAGCCTATATGATGATGTGAAGGAGAAGTAAAACACATTTTTACTTTTTGAGTAACTTTTTCATTGTAGATTTATCAGAACCTTAAATATTAGCTGTGCTGTCCTGCTCATTCAAAAGGAAGGTATTGAAAAACCAGAATGTGTGTAGAATAAAAAATGTATGTAGTATCAAAAAGTAGAATGTTTACTATGAAAAATGTAAGTTTTTTATGTTCTGCCTTTTTTTGTTAGGTGATATTTATTCATGATGTTTCTTCTACTTACCGAGTACCAATCCTGTTGGAGGAGCAAGGCATAATTAAGTATTTTAAACAGAGGCTAAATTTGCCTATTGATGACCAGCCAAGTGATCTTCTAATGAAGTGGAAGAAAATGGCTTGCAGGTATTCTACGTTCTGCTGCTTTCTCTACAAGTGCTGTAATTCAGGTTAGGTTTTAGCTGCTATGAAGTCACCAAACTGGACTGACTGGGTGTAGTGCTGGTCGACACCTGTGAATGGTCTGGGTTTAAAACCACGGGCAGTTTGGAAATTTTAGGAGATATTGTGTGGAGTTAAAGAAAAAGCAAATGCTGTTAAAATGTTTTTTTTTTTTCTTTTTTTTGGTGAAATTTGGTGTAGTAACTGGAAAACTTGTTTTTGTCAGATACGAAAGGTTGCTGAAGGTGTGTTCCATAGCTCTCGTGGGCAAGTACACCAAGCTAAGTGACTGCTATGCATCTGTTTTCAAAGCTCTGGAACACTCTGCACTGGCAATTAATTACAAACTGGATTTAATGGTGAGCATATTTCTGGCTTTTGCTCTCTGGAATACTTTGAGTCTACTATTGTATCAATCTGTGGTAACCTACTAGTTCCCATCATGTGTGGCAGTTTTAATTCATGTGAAAACCAGAAAATGAATCATGCAAATAAATACAGACTGGCCTAGCATCTCATTTTTTTTAAATAAATATTTTCAGATTTAATTATTTCATTTGGAATTAAACTCAGCTGAAAGGAACACTGAAGTTTCCCAAAACTGTATCTGATGAGAAAGCACACTTTATCTGCAAATTTGTATTTATTATCATAGTTAGATTTCACTTGTTTTCATGACACATAGTTTTATGGTGGACTTGGCAGTCCTGGATTAACAGTTGGATTCAATGATCTTAGATGTCCTTTCCAACCTAATTATTTTATGATTAGAGAAGAACAAATGTACCAGTCTTAAAAAAAAAAAAGATAAGGCCAAAATTAGGATTTGGGTAAATGGCAAGTGGTCAGCCTTTTCTTGTTCCCTGGGAAGAGTATTAGCTAATACTCTAAAATGTTGTTTCGGTGTGCATGAAGAAAGAAAGTGGGAACAGCCAGAATTGATCCCTGGAGATTCTTAGAACCTGACTGGAAATGATCCTAAGCAGCCTGCTCTAATTTGACTTGCTTTGAGCAGGGAGTAAATCTTCAGACTTCCCAATGTCCTTTCTGACCTACATGATTGTGTCACTGTAGTGTTTCGTACTGACAGCTGCAGAGTGGGAAACTTTTATGATATGAAAAATAGTCTTGCTTTTAGCAAAAAAGGTGAAAGACAGGGTGTCTGAAAATCCACAGCAAGCTTCATGTGCAGCTGACCTTAATTTTGGTGGGGCTTCTGCATTAACCAGCATGAAAACTGAGCTCCAGTGCAGTGCTGAAATGTTAACAGACGCAGCTCCCACTGTGCTTAACTGCATGTCCAAAGGCTGTCAGTATAATCCCATGCGCTGAAGGAACTGCTTAATCTGAATGATGAAATGTTGATGCTTCTTTAACTGTTAAATGTTCCTTCTTAATATGTTTGGCAAGGAAAATACTTGTTAACTCCAACTCAGTTTCTCTTTCCAACTTCGCAGTGTCCTAGTGTCTTTTTAGTTGGTTGGGTAATATTCTTCTAGTATAGAAGAGCAACATTCAAAAGTAGTTATTTTCCTGTTGTATTTTTGATGCCTTCTGGAATGTGGAAAAAGTAGAAAATATTTGCTAGAAAGGAGTCTTGTCTGGGAAACTTTCAGCAATCTCCTTGTCAGTTGCCTTTCTCTGCACACAGGTGAGTTCTGATATTTCAGATGATCTCATTTTTATGGAGGATGGACTCTACATCATAATATAGTTAATTATGTTAATATGATAAAAACAGATTAACAAAATGTTAATCTGATAAAAACATTTTATCAGATTAACAAAATGTTCATCTGAGAAAAACAGATTAACAAAAGCCAGAATCAATATCTGATTTTTTATATCCACAGTGCTGTAAATTGTCCCCTCACTTCACTCTAGTGGTGCATCAGGACCTGTGCTTTTTAATGACACTAGATTCTAATGCAGTATTTCCAGGAGGGCATAGATAATGATTCTTGCTCCCTTTCTACCCAAGAGTACCCAAGAACACCTTTCTCACAGACTGCAGATTTTTCCAGTCTTATTACAAGATTGGACAAGCTGTGGCACCCAAAATCCAGGAAGGTAAACATCCTGGCCACTTCCCATTGGGATGACAGGAAAAGGTCAGCACCACTCCTTGTTTGACCCTGGTTGCCCTAGGAAGGTAACCTGGGTTCAGAGTTACAAAGCATTCCAGTTAATCTCTTTACCTGGAAGGTGCCAAACAGGGCTATAGGCAGACACAGCTCCTGAGCTATGTGCAAAGAAAAGGGCACAGATTGCTGCAGTTAGAGCAAACACTTGGTTTTAAAAGCATATACTGGGTCTTCAGTGAAGTTGTTAGAGGTTTATTGGCAAATACACTTGAAAATCTTAATAATTTCTCTTAGCACTTGACCATATACTGTCTGTAGCTCTTTCTGTGGAAGAAGAGACCATTTCATTGCATGTTTTTCTTTATTAGTACATAGATTCAACAGAACTCGAACGTTCTACAGAAGCAGAGAACTCAGTGAAATATCACCAGGCATGGCACAAACTGTGCAAAGCAGAGTAAGTGACATTGGGCATTCTGTATCCCAAGTGCAGACCATATTTATTTCACGTGATGAAAAATGCTTCAGTAAATCAAATAATTTCTGCATGCATCCAGACTTTTGTTACTTATATGAAAAGATAAATTGCATGGGTGGTGAAAAGCTTCAGCAAATTGAAGTATCAGCATATATTCTCAAAGTCTGCTTAATCTTTTTAGACAAATTGCAGTTTTTTTGGTAGTTGGTTTAGGGTTTTGATTGTTTTCTTATTGGTTTGCTTTTTTGGATATCCTTTACAGTGCAAATCAGTTGTCAAAGGTTTTTTTGTTGTCAACATTGAGCATAGTTAAAGGTGCTTGTAAATGCACGCTACAAATGTCTCTGTTAAGAATCATTGCTAGGATTTAAATTTGTATTTTTAAAGGGATGTTGTTTCTTGTCTATATGCATTTAGTTTTTTTGGTATTAGAAAATCTGAACTTTGGGTGTTAGGATTTTAAGCAGTGAATATGTAGTTAGTTTATTTAAGCGATACTTATTTAAGCAGTGGGAATTTCACTGTGAAGTGTGATATTGGTCAGATGAGAATTGGAGTAGGTAGATGAAACAAATCTCCAAATTTAATTTCTTTGTATTCTGAATGGTCATATAAAACATGCCTTTCATGAATTGTGCTTGCTTAGTTATAGCCTCAAGAGTCTTCAAGTTGTGTGGATTCCTCTACTGGCTTGACTCTACATGTCAATTCTTTTATATATCGCTGTCATTACAGTGGCATTCTGGTCCCAGGAGGTTTTGGAATTAGGGGAACAGAAGGCAAACTCCAAGCTATCTCCTGGGCAAGAACAAAGAAAAAACCTTTTCTTGGTAAGATCATTAGAGTGAGAAATTACTGTGTTTAGGAAATGTACAGCAAGCTAATTGGTTTTATTAAAAAAAAAAAAAAAACAAACAAAAAACCCAAACCCCCACATTAGAGAAGAATCTTGTCTTAGCGAAGTATGTGTGATGTTGTGACTATGTGCCATGTAAAGAATCCCCTGGAGCATTGTCTTCTACCACATCTGCTATATGAGGAAGAAAAAAACCAATCTCTTCTGCAAAGGTTTAATTTGCATGTACAAAAATGGAGAGAATTTGCTTCTCATTGTACTTATATCACTATAATTCTCTTTGTTAAACAGTATGCAGAAAACATAGATGTCTTTGGACCACTTTGCTGTATTAAATGGGTTTTTTTGATTTACTGGTGTATGTTATTACGGTAAAGTCCAAAGATGTCACCTGGCCTATAAGCTAAGTGCTGTTTCTGTGAATGCCTCTGAGGCTTTGCTTCTACTCCACATTCCTTACTTTTAAGTGTCTGAGTAGTTGCCAAAGCAGCAAAGTTTGAATCTGGATATACCCAGGCTTTCAGCTTCTGTTTGTCTTTGCAGTAATTATTAGTAAAACAGATGAGAGGAATAAAATATCTTTGAAAGGGCTTAAAGCACATAATTGCGTCACATGTATTCATAGTGGGCCAAGTTTGAAGTGTGAGTTTTACATTGATCAACCACTTTTGGTTTAGGTTTTTTTGTAAGTCTGTGTATATGCAATGAATACCAAGATTTCAAAGCAGTCAAGTTTAAGACAGAACAACAAGTACTTATTCAGTCCTAGTCTTTGGCCTGCAAAATCTGGAGTTTTTGTTTTCTCTTCTAGGAGTTTGCCTGGGAATGCAGTTAGCAGTTGTGGAATTTGCAAGAAACTGTTTGAATTGGGAAGGTGTGTATGTTAGTGTGAATATGATTTATTTAGAGGAATTTTTACTCTCTGTGTGAAATGTATGTCTATTATTAGAACTGTTTACAGATCCTATGATTGTTAGATACTTAGCTCTTGCAGCAAGATCATTTTCAGCTAAGTACCTTATGCTAACTCTTTGTGGAAAGGAATAAGAACTCTTTGTTATGTGGATTGTTTGAAACCTGCCTTTTGATCTAAAGAGTGTACAAGAAAGTGTGCTTAGAGTTCACGTCTATAGTCTCTTTCTGAAGTGTGCTGGTGGTGAGAAGTAAAAACTGAGAAGTGGTTTTCTCACTTGCCTTCATTACCAGAGTGGCCAAACAAGAGCCATTCAGTAGTAGTACGAAGAGTTTTAACTTATCAATGAATTTCTAATACCAAGAGCTGAGAGGCAAGTATTTTTGAAAGCAGGAAAGGGAACTTATGTGTCTGAGGTCATTTGCTTCCTCTGATTGCTTCAAAAGGGGTGCAGGATGCGTTTCAACTCATGAGATTGTAACATAAATGTAGACAAGCCCTGAAATGCCACAGAGCTGTTATGAGTTTGTAGTGCATGTAGAGCAAATGTACTGTGTTTACTTTGAACTTCTGTTCCAGATGCAAATTCTACAGAATTTGACCCAGACACAAAAAACCCAGTTGTAAGTACTGTTTTTTCCCTGCATGTATTTTGTGAACATACATCTTTCTTAAAAAGGGAGTTACCTCTGTGTTAGTTAAAATCTATCTATATTTTTACATGGTAGGACATGAGGTGGTATCTGCTGTTCTTACTCGGTATTGTTTAAAAAGGTATTTTCTTTTGATAGTCTCTTGCCATTGCCTATTGGCTTCTGTAAATTGCCTTAGCTTTATTTTTGTAATTTTTCTAATGGTTTCCTTTTGTGTAAACTCATGCTGGGAGTAGACAATAATGCTTAAGTTGTGTTTACTAGGGAATAAAATATAGAAGGGAGCTGAAAGGTGTAGCACAAGCTATTACCAAAATAAAAATTTGTATGACAAGATAAGGATTAAATGGAAATGGGTTGAAAAATTCTTATATTTCCTATATATATATAATATAAATAACCACTACACCTATCCTCCCAATGCATCTTATGGTCCTCTTTTTGACAAAAATGTCAGTGTTCCAGATATGGCAGTGCTCTCTGCATCATATGCTGATGATGGGATTTTAGAGTGGATTTCACCACATTATTAATGTAGTAAAACTTAAAAGTGATCAGAGGGTAAGAGGGTTTTTAAGAAAATGAAAAAGAACAGAAATAAATATGAAAAATAAAGCAGTATGTTGGTGTGAGATGTAAACATTTGTTCTAGTGACAAATTAGGTGGTTTGCTCACGGTGACCTACTGTTTCTGTATTAATTTCCTTCAAAAGAATTTTGTTGGGATTTGCAAGTAAAACATACTTTTTTCATGTCTGCTTAGTCTGAAATATGCAAATAAGACGGTTCTTAGAGCATTTGCTCAGTTTGTCAAAGTTGCTTATTTGGATAGGAAGGATAATCTAGTCTGAACTTTAGAAGGTAAATTAAAAAAACTTCAGAGTTTCAGGTGAGACCAGCTGCTAGAATTTGGTGGTGTTTGGAGGGGTCCTCAGGTGAGTGAAGGTAAACTTTGCTTTTGGCATCAAATTTTTGGCTTTGCCATAGTTAGAGGTCTCTTCCTTTCCCCTTGACTATGTTCAAAAATGTACTCTTTCACTGCAGGGGTCAATTTCGTAATAGCAGTATGTTTTAAAATGTGGAAGATGTTGAAAGCTTACTGTAAACTTTTAGATTGTAAGAAGGTAGAGCACAGAAGACTGATTCTGGGGCATCCTTATTTCTAGAGCTTTTTGAGTGTCAGTTTTATTTAATGGTATTTAACTGGGTGATTTGCAGTTTAGATTCAAGGGCAAGTAAGGTAGATATGTTAAAGAGAAAATTTTGTGGACATGAAGTTAAGAAAATAATGAAGTGAATGTGTAATAGAAGATTAATATTTTGTTTACGATGGAAGTGTTATCATTGCAGTATGTATAATGGATATTTGTTTTTCTGAGCTGCATTAAGGTTCTGAAATTGGTTATTGACAGTCATATTTCAGCATCTTAATCTGATCTTTGACACCCCGATTCTGGACAAGAAACAGATGTAAATCATTCTGAGTGGGAGATTTGCACTCCCAATAATTACAGCTGCTAAATAACCTGCCTTAGCAGAGTCCCTCTTGTGCTGAAAGCTGTTTAGAAATCCTGTGTAATCAATAAAAACAGTTGGAAGAGAAGCAGATTACTGAAGCTTTTGGACTATTGAACTGATGTAGATGTTTCATTATCTAAGATGTTTCATTATGTTTCATTTATCTAAGAAAGTTAATTGGAGTATATCAGCACTGATGATATCTTGTGATGCCACTGTGCACTAACTTAGGACCGAAGTAGTGTACTTTTCTTTTGGTTTCCCCTCCTCTGAAAACAGAAGAGGGAGAAGAAGGGTACTAGTGAGGCAGTAGTTACATTTCCTTTTATTTTTAAAAGAGACAGAACTTGACACGTAGTTTGGCTGGGGAACTGAGGGACATCATAAAATATACAACTACTTACATTGCTTCTTAATTTGCTAAGCATTCAAGTACTCAGAACTGTACTACTAAAGTTGATAGTTTCATCTAAAGTGCTTGTCTCTCTTTGTTGACTGCATCTATGGAAATCTGAACCTTTTTGCTGCAAATAAAAACTACAATTATCAAGTAGTCCTTATTACACAGAATTACAGAATCATTTAGGTTGGAAAAGACCTGCAAAATCAAGTCCAACCTTAAACCAAATGCCACCTTGTCAACTGGACCGTGGCCCTAAGTACCACATACATCTTTGTCTTGAACATCTCCAGAGATGATGACCTCACCACATCCCTGGGTGGCCCATTCCAATGCTTAGGAACCCTTTCAGAGAAGAAGTTTAGTCCTGATTTCCAACCTCAACCTCCCATGGCACAGTTTGAAGCCATTTCCTCTCATCGTGTCACTGGCTGCCTGGGAGATTCACCTGGTCCCCACCTGCTGCTGTCAGGCAGAAATTGAGAGGGTCACCCCTGAGCCTCCCTTTCTCAGGCTAAACCCCAGCCTCCTCAACAGCTCCATGTCAGACTTGTGCTCCAGACCCTTCTTCAGGTCTGTTGCCATCTTCTGGACTTACTCCAGCACCTCAATGCCCTTTTGCCCAGGGCAGCTTTCCAGCCACTCTTCCCCAGGCCTGGAGCATTGCCCTAGCTCAGTAGGGAAGATGAGGGAAGTACATGAGCTCTGAGCAGAGACCAAGTTCTTGGTTGATTATTTGCAGGCAGTGTTCCCATTATATATTTTTAAGCTTTCTGCTTTACTTCCTAGCCTTTTTGAAAAATAATGGTAGGTAAATTTTTAGTATTCTTTGCAGGAGGATGGCTGTTCAGAAAGGTAACACATTTGCTTGAGTGTAGAGCTTGGTGTGAAGTTTCTCATGTAAATGGTAATTTCAAAAATAAGTCCTTTAAGGGGAAACTGTAGTGAACTGCTAGTGAACTGGATTCACTGGATGGATGAAGAGTTATTTGTTTTGTTCCATTTTCCTAATCTTCCTCTTCTATTAAACTCAGCTCTTTTTTAATGATCCTTTTAATTATGTTCTTTGTTGGTTTTATTGCAACTGCATCTAATACTGTTCTGGAAGAAAAAAAAAGACTTTCTGGAAATAATTACCCTTTTTTTTTTTTCTCTGATTTACAAAAGCTAATTTTAATTGTGATCATTGTTCTTCATGAACAATTACACATTGTATAGGATCATGAACCTGAGATTACTGCACTGGGTAAAATAACTGCATTTTCTATATACTCAAGAAATTGTGCAGAAGTATATTTTGCCAGTAGGTGACACTCTTAAAACATGTTAATTTCCTAGTGCCCATGTTTCCTATTCAGGATGTCAGTAACCTGATTGAATTCCAAAGTTTCTAAGAATGTCCAAGAGACAAAAAGGAATGTATGTCTCACACATGCAAAAAGCATGTCCTAAAATTCTGTGATTGTACTTAGGTGTGTGTGTAAAGTTGCTGGTGGAGCTTGGTTAGCATAATGTGCATGTAGTGTATTTACTTTTTAAATCAAAGCATATTGTTAATTTAGAATATTTTTGTAGACCAGGAAAAAAGTAATACATACAATTTTCTTTCTTCCAAGAAATAACATCTCAGCAACTAAAGGGGTTTTGTAAAAGAGTGACCTGGGAGCATGTTAGGACAATCATATGATGTTTAAACATCATAATTTTAAGGCTCCTATTCATGCATCACTGGTGTGGAGTACTTTATTCCTCACTTCATTGAGGGGAAATTCAGGGATAGGAACCACAGTAGTATGGGATCTTATATGCCCTTCACAGGCTTTGCAATTAAGCCAAGTCTTTAAGTCTTTAAGTAACTTAAGAGATCTACATGATTTATCAATATAATGGATGATGTTGGTGTTAAAATTCAGTCCAAAATTCCAAGTTGTCTAGTAGGATTAGTCCCTAATCCACTGATTACTTGTCTTCAAAATATCTGTTCTTCATATTTCTCCTTTACTAATTTCTTCTGTAAGTAAATAATAATGTCCATGAAAACACATCTGTTTCAGGAATCATGCAATGAAAAGGGTAAGACTGCATCAAATAAGGCTAATGAGCTTTAACTGCAACAACAGTCACTCAGTTTATATATACTTACATGTTCCCATTCACAGAGACATAACAAAAAAAGTACATACTTATGTAAATATAATTTAAATTAGTAGCCAATGTCTCAGTTATCATACTTGGCATTGTTACATTGCTACTGAAAATAAGTACTTTATTTTAAAAAAATTTGAACTGCTTGTTTTACGAAGTGTCATCTTTTGTGAATGATGAAACTGAATTTTGAGGAGTATTGGATCGTATACTCTAGGAAACACTCCTCAAATAGAGTGCTGTACCTTTCTTTTTGTGTGTTTTAGAAACTGTGTGATTTGAAATTCTCTAGAGGTCCAAATAAGAGCCCAGATAAAGCAGGATTTGTTAAATAACACCTCAAATGTAGCATGAAATAGAAACAGTAGTTCTGAACTAGTTGGAAGGCATTTTAGCTGGAATATGTGGCTGGTGACTGTGGATGAAACACAACACAAACATGCTTTCTTTTCTGTTAAATCTTTATTCCATATGCCTTAAAATAATAACAAATCTGTGGGTTTAGATGTACACGTTATGTAAACAAATGCCAGGCTCTTCTTCAAGGCAGTGATACTCGTTCTTCCACACGCCTCACTGTCCTGTACTAGTTATCTTTTTTACAATCATCATAAACTCATCAAAGCTGACAGATCCATCCTTATTTTTGTCCAACGATTTAATTATGTTATCAAGTGAGAATTGATCCTGTTTTTATAGGACAAGAATTAAAAAAAAAAGAGAGAATGAAATAATTAGATCACAATGAGCATTTTTCTACACAGCAATGTTGCCAAGAAATTATGCATTCAATAACAGTCAGTGTTACTTGAAGGTGTTACTGGTGGTGTTGTATTTACTGGTTTGACTGGTTCAACTAGTAGGACAGTGTCTGCTGTTGCCTGCCAGAAATGTTAACAAAGATGTATAACCATTTGAGAAAGATGAAGTATTACTCAGATGGCTTACTTCAGTCTTCTGGGTAAATTTGGAATCTGGGAAGTGGAGCAGGTGAAATAGCTGCAGCAGGTGCATAATCACCGGTAAAAATTAATATGCATACAACCTACTCTTTTATTAGACACTAAATTGGGTCCTGCATGCATGTTTTGAAAAAATGTTGCTACTTTCTTTATGCTTTGGGCTAGGATCTGAGGGTCTCTTTCCCTCCCTTTTCTCCCTCTTTAGTAGGAATGCTGTATTCACTGTTAAAAACATCTTGCTAATGTATTAAATTTAGTATAGATTATTAGCTTCTTCTGTTTGTCATGTCTGGTAAGAGTGCATGTAGCATCCTGATGCAGTGAATATTCTGATAACAACTCTGATCAGGCTAATTAAAGACTATAAACCAAATTTGGAGTTATAATTTAAATTCATAAAATGTTTTCTTTTGTTCATACCATGTATCTCTACATGTTTTGTAATGACCTGTTATGTTTTGATATTGATTTATTATGGTGCTACAAATATCTGCAAACAGACTTGTTGCTTGAAAATGTCTGAGACCCAGACAGAAAACATCAGTATTGCTTTTTCTGAACAGTTCCATTTCCACATATCTGGGAAAATGTGTATGATGCTGAATTGTCTTCAGTGTTATAAAAAGCATTATATTTCTAAATTTGCCATCACATTTCTGTTACATTTTGGCAATCAATTTCTAAGCTGTCTTTTAAGGGAAGGGGAAAAACCCTTAGTGTTTTAATAGGGTTTTTTAGAGAGTGTATTGTTAATAAGCTGTTTCATGTTAATTGAAATAACTAATTTCATCACTGTAGTTCTCAAAATACTGTATTTTTTATGGGAGTGCCAATTATTTCAGACCATCAGCAAAAATTGCTTTTGTGAGAAAAAGTATCCAAAACACAGTATCTAAAGATCAGTCTAGCAGAAGAATCTAAATTGAGTCCTAATGCAATTCAGAAAAGATTTAGCAGAGAATATATATAAAATCAGGACAAAGTATTTCTTTTTTTTTTCTAGCTAGAGGAAATGGGTATTTCTCTCTCTAGCTCAGTGACATCCCTCTTCTTTACTTGGCATCATTCTGGAATAGCAAACTTCTTTTATTTTGTGATGGTGGTAATTTAACCTAGATAGAAATTGCCTGAGGTCTCTTGCTTTTAGATGTGTTCTACTGTTTTACTTCATTTATAGATTTTTTTCTATATATTTTATAGATTCAAGATTAATTATTTAGATTGAAATGAAAAATATTTTATAAGATTCAGGTACGATATTTCAGGTGAAATATGACTTGCATTAAAAACAAAAACCAACAAAAACCCAAACCCAAATAGAACAGCTCTTAGATTTTTTTGCATTTGATTTCATAGGACTTTGTTATAAACTCTGTGCTCAAATATCTGTTTGGATATTTGATATTTGGATATATTTTATCTGTTCATCAATGTAAATGAAGTTTTATAAGCCAAACCTTATTTAAGAATTACGGATTTAGTGAAACCATTTGGACACAGTAATCCGCCCTTTTTCTCATGTATTGCATGGAAGCATGGTGAATACAATGAGAGTGAAACTCACCTTCAGGTACTGTGCAAATTGATTCTGAAGTAGACTCTTCAGTCCAGCAATGGACAGTGCACTGGTGCTGCCCTCCTGTAAAGCATACTGGGTAAAATACTTCAGAAGGTTTTCATTGAGTAAATGTTCCATGTTTCTCAGATGTTGTCTTGAAGAACAACTGCAAACAAAACAGACAATAACAATCACAATTTGAAATATATCTGACACTCTTCATTGTTTAATTAACCAGTTAATGAATAATACTTAACCTAGATGAAAAGTGTTGGGTTTTTTTTTCCCTGTAAAATTGATCAACTTTCCCAAGAAAGGAAATTATCTCAGTTAGGTTTAAGGGTTTGAAAGACCTAATATATTTAGGTTATGCTTACCTCACTCAGAACCCAGAGCTTTCAGATGTATCCAGCAGTGAGAGTCTCAGATTGGGGCAACCTTTATAGTTGCTTGCATGCTCCACCCTAATTATGAAACTAGCATGTGTCATTGAGTCAGTGCACTAGTTATTGTGTTTTCAGTAGTCAAAGGAATAGGATACTTTAGCAGTAGAAATGAGTAATATTTTTTTATCTCTGAAATGTGTCATCATCCTCCACTGCACTCAATGTATATTTACTTGATCTTTATAGGTGATACTGGAGAGGTTTTCCTGCTTGAATTTGTGTGTTCTTCACTTCAAAATGAACTACACTCAGAGAAGTGTGATAAAGACTCCTATGGTGATATGTATAGTATTTGTTATTGTAGTGACCTTTTGGAAAATGACAGATATAAGATCTTTTTAAACATATTAAAATACATAAATAAAATATTAAAAGAGCCACTTGCTCTTTGTGTGAGTAGTTATTCACACTTCTCCACATTTTGTGCTATTTCTTGGCACAGGAAAAAGATGAAGTTCCTGTGGAATAAAATTTTGGTTGCTAGTGTTAAAACATTGCATGATCTGGATGGTAAAAAAAATTGAAGTGTTCTAAACGAGAAAGTTTTATGTGAGGTTCTGAAAACCAGTCCCTTCTTGGGAACACCTTAATAACTGATTATTGTGTTCTGCAGGTTCTGAATGTTCCATTCTGAATGTTCCAATGGTTTTGTCATGTTCCATTGATGGTCTGTGGGACATCCTGGAGTTGATAATCAGCCTGTGGTTGATGCTTCATGACCCAACATTGTTAATTTTACAGCTGCTGAGTTGCTGGCTCTGGCTGTGGTTTCTCATGTGGTTTCTAATCTGCCTGCTGTCTGTTGTCATTTTTTTTGTGCTTGGCTCCAGGTCCACTGACCAGATTTTTCACCCTGTCCATCACTTCTTCAGAATCACTTGTCATTTCATAATTTATAACTCTAAACTAAGAGCTTTGTGGGTCTGCAGGAGATGGATGGGGTAGAAGGGATGTTTTTGGAACTGCAGATGTATGGGTGTAGGATTCCATAACAGGCAAGTAGGAGGCTTCCTGAGAAAACCAGGCAAACTTTGGTAGATGAGTTATGTAAATATACACCTTGCTTTAGCAGCCCATTTAAATGTGCTTACACTCACTTCCAAGTGTCAGAAGAGTATTAGAGGAGTCCCTAGAGATCATATAACTAATTACTTCGTTTTCCCTGGAGTGGGGTCATCAGTATTTATGCTGGATGTCTGCTTAATATATTCTTAAGTGCCTTAAATAATGGGGAATCCACAGCCTCCTTATCTTACCCTGGTGGGTTTTGTTAGAGTGTATTACTGTGTGTCCACAGGCCTTGCTGCCCTTAAGCCTTTGATTCTCCTGTCCCTGCAGATGGGCAGAACAGACAACTTCCTTCTTAAAATGGCCTTTGACATCAATGAAATTCCCCATCCTCCTTTTTTTTTTCTTTTTTTGATTCAGAAATCTTTGATAGCTTAGTCTTCCTCTGTGAGTCCTGCTACTTAGATCTAGTAATTTCTTCATGTCTTTCTGCAGTTGTTTCCCATTCTGCTTGAGATGCCATGTGCAAATTGTGCCCCTTGTTCACCTCTCTGGGTGCTCATGGTATTGCAGATTTAAATAGTTACAGAGGCATTTGGTTGATGAGGACAATCTCCCTGTGTTATTTTACAGGGAGGTGTCCAGCTACAGGGTTTTAACAGTGGAAGACTTGTCAAGTTTCTTGACACTTAATTTCAAGATTGTGGAAAGGACAAATACACTGATTTAAAATTCAGTGCAAAAGCTTGGCATTCACTTGGAATTCACAGAACTGGGGCAAGGCATCTCCCAGTATCTGTCCAGTCCAGCTGAGGGGCAAAGCTGGAAATGCACTTTCTCCTGTGTTTGCTGTTTGGCTCTACAGGATTTCAGGAGTTGCTGCTGTCTATCCTAACAGAACCTCTCCTCCTGCTGTGGGATATGGGAGTAGCAGTGAAAGCAAGCATGGGGCTCGTGGCCTGGAATGCATTGTATGGGTTAGAGTGGGTCCCATACACCAAACTGGGGCATGAACTCCATGGTTCTTCATGACAATAAGATAATCGTAAATCCTTTTGTCTTATTTTTGTTTCTGCCAACAAAATAAAAAAGAAATATCTGCTGCTTTCTCCTTTGCTGCTTTCTCTTTGCCACCTCTGGTAGGTGGTCAAATTTTAGTAGTATTGTGTGACTGGGTAATCTGCTAAGGCTTCTGTTCCCCACCTGCTAATTCCTCCCTGCAGCTGCAGTCTGGTGGCCTCACCATCCTTACTGCTTTATCCCTTTTGGAAGCAGTGCTGGGAAGCTGGTGTGCCTGATCTGTATTGTTGACATTACAGTGTTTGCAAGATTTGTTTTAAGTATTCAAATGACTTCTCTTTGTACCTAAGGCACCTCCCTGAGTACAAAATGTAGTAGTAAGATGCTTAGTGGTATGGAAAAGCTGCATTTCGAGGAATCACACCTCAGAATTCAGCACATTAGCCTTGTTAGTTTGCCAAGGTTCATTAAAGAACACCACCTAATTGCAAAATAGCATAACCAGTTTTACTGAAACATCTTCCTGGGAAAGTGAGAGACCAATCTCTGAAAATTTGGGTGATTCCTCAAGAGTTGTGTGCCAAATCTGGGGATAAATCCAGTGTCCTCAGACCAGCTCTGTTCACAAGGCACTGTAGTCTATGGGGCTATTTGAATGAGAGATTGGCAGAAGTGGGATTTGCAGTTTGATCTCCTGACTCTTCGTCCTCTTCATTCTCATTTAGCCTGCAGTGTCCTGCTCCAGTAGTTTGTGTGGCATCTCTGAACTCTGGAATCAGCCACAGAACTCAGTTTGACAGGCCCCAGTACATAGTCTTTTCCAGAAGACCTCTTTGTAGGACTTAAGTGCTATTCTGAAATACTTCCATCTTATCCAGCACAGCCCAGCAATGGCAGAATGATATCCAGCTGTAAGGAATTCTGGTTGCTCACTAAGAATTTAAAAAAAAAGTAGGGGAAGATAATATGTTACTGTTGTTGCCCTTTAGATGATGTGTGACTAGCAGAAGTCAGCATTTATCTATGCTAAAGAACAGCACTTGGAGCTTTGATGTATGTGCGAGCTGACTTCCAGTGTAGAAGCAGCAATCCAACTTTGGTTCCAGTCCTTGCTGCTCTTTCTTGCATGTGTGAAAATATATCATTCCTGCAGTTTATGATATAATTCAGCTGGGTTTGCCCTGGTCTAGAGAAGTCATAGTAAGCACAGTATCCTTTTGGAATTGACATTTTTATTTTTGCTTAGATAAAAAGCCATTAGCAAAAAGAGGACTAATTTGGTGATGTTTTAGAAGTTTGTTTAGGGATGCATATTGCATGTCCATGTGATGGCTGTGTGTCATTTTCTTTCAGTGTGCACAGATTCAGTATTCACTCAAAACTGACTGTTGGTGAATATTTCCCTAGTAAACTGGTTTGTTGGCATATTTGGAGCAAGCAATTCCAGTCACATTGGAGAGTAAGGGAACACAAGCTGCAGGTATGATTGAAGTTTGGGCACCACCAAAGTGGTAGGAGGGGTGAAGTTTACAGCATCACAGTCATGTGCATTTAATGATGGATTAAATGGGATGGTAACCCAGGTGCTCTCTCTTTTGCCCTTGTCACATTGTTCCTGCCACCATTGATGGCTGAATGTTATGTGAATCAGTGCTCCTTGTTTACCTTAACCTGCTGGACTATAAATTGAGTTGGTCTGCAAATGGATTTCTGTGCCATTCATTGACACTGTTGGAAGGGATAGGGCACCCTCCATAGGGGTGGGGCTGTCACCTGAGGGCAGTGACTATGTCAAATCATCCTGTTTAATCCCCTGGTGATGGGTTAACACCCTAACCCTCCAGTATTTTTCCACTTTCTTTGGTATATTTTATTGTAGCAGCACCAGACTCACTTGTATATAAGCCCAGCTACTTTAAGCAATTTCAGGGATCTCTGTGAGGCTTATTTTACAACCTAGCCAGAGTATTGAAATGTCTGCTGTCAAAGTGAAGTTTGCTGTAATGGAGAACATGCCTTTGTGGATGTTGAGCACTTGAAAAGAAAGAGCAGGAAGCGGCTTTGTGCTTAGTGTTCACTTAGTGCTTGTGCATCATCTCAGGCTTACAGACATCCATCACTAGATTAAAGCCCTTTGTTAACTTTGCTTATTTTTTGTAGCAGAGAAAATGGGAGATGTGGGAGAAAGATGATGGGACAATTAAAGTAAATTGGGGTGGACTGGGGACTCTGTGGAATATATGAGTCCTATCTGATTTGCAAAGCAATCTTGCAAGGTGTCAAGTTTGATTTCTTATTGAGTGAAAAAGCAGAGCAGAATTTGTATCGAACTAGTGCTGGTATAAAGAATGTATGTGTGTCTGTGCCTCTGTAAATTACCAATCCCCGTGCTGCATCTGAAATGAAATATGGGATACCTTGTACTGTAGATAATTTGCCAATAATGAAATCCATAGAGATGCACATGTCTGCTGCTACCATGGTGTGTGTTCATTTCAGCTCTAGGCTTTGGTGAGTTTTGCAGAGCATCAGTCACACAACTGCAGGAAGTCATTGTGAGACATTCTTGACCTGTCTACAAAAAAGAACAGGCTTTAAAGTTGGGATACTGAAAGCCAGTCTAACCCATGGGTAATTTTTCCAAGATATGTGGTGGCTGGCAGATGTGGGAACTAGCTCTGTAGTGCAAATAGGGGGGTTGTATAGAACATTTCAGTGTTGTCACTTGGTTCTTACTGTTAGCCTAGGAGGAGACAAAGGACTGACTGAGAGAAAAGGAACATTCAGTGAACAAACTTTCTGAAAAAGATCAAATAATTATGGGTGAGAAGTTCACCAAACTGCACTACAGCCATTGTAGAGTACATGGCATTGCTTTGAGGGATGGAATTGTTAGATGGAAGTTGGGGATGAGTTGTAAAATCCTTTATGTGTCACAGGTGATGCATTCCCTACGTTAAAATTGTCATTGTTTGTAAAACTTGTAGTGGTGACGTGTAAAAGGGTTGTCTCATCTCACATATTAAACTTGAGCTATATGGGTTATCCTGACAAGAGTCTCTTGCAGGCCCTCCCTTGTGACATACACCTAATGAGATGTTGAAGGTGTCTCCCTAAACAGGACTGGGTGCGCCTGCTACAGGGATGAATTATTTAATAAGATGCATTGTTTGTAGTCAGCTTTAAATTGGTGATGTGTTATTCATTGTAACTATATGTGTCAGCTGTTGTTGCCATATATACACATCTGGCAGACTAGTTTATTGCTGAAACTCGCTGTGATGTAGGTATTCTGTATTGCACAAGATAATTTTGAGGGAGATTGTGTTTCAGTAAGAGGTTTTATCCTTCCGTTTGTGAACCTTGACCCGTGCAGCAGTGCAATCTGGTTGTTAGTGCCACAGCTGAAATTTGCAGTTATGTAGTTGTTAAAACCCTAAACCTTTTTGTTCCATACTAAACTTGGATTTACTTTTTGAAATTTTAGAGTGATCAAAATGTGTAAATCTCCATTCCAGCACAGCATATATGGATTTATGGAGGAGTGGCTTTGGTTGAGTTTCAGTAAGTATAAGTACAACAATGCTGTACAAGAGGCACTAGTGAGTTTATTTATCTGGTGAGATGAGGTATTTTCTCAGCTGCCCTTTGACACTGGAGATGCCTGGAGTCTCTGGATGTCACATCTGTATCTAAAACCCTTTCTTAATCCTGAAGAAAAATCCTGAGGAGAGTGGGAGTCAAGTTTGTAGTTAATTTTCAGACCATTGTTTTTGCTCTCAACAGTACACACCTGATGGACTGTTCAAAAGAGGTCTAGAGGTGCATCTATTAAGACACATTGGTACCTAATTTAGGGATTACATCACACTGAGATGTCTGACCTCAAAAGGGGAAATGTACCACTAAGAAACCCCCTTGCCCAGCATATTTTTTAGCTAGAAATAGTTATAATCTGCTTTCATGTGAGTCTAGGACTATTTTCTGTCAATGTAATAATCCTACTGGTGAGTCAGAAATGTCATATCTGGTTGTCTTGATCCTGGAAGGGTATAATCCATTTTGTATTCTTAGAATTTATTTAAAATTATTTGACAGACAGGAGTCTGATACTATATGAGTTTGTGTAGCTTTCTTGTAAAGCCTACAGCTTGAGATGATGGTGTGATGGTGTGGTGACACAATAGGATCCTCTTGATTAGCTTTGTGTGCATGTGGGAAAGATGGGGAATCCTGGGTTCTGGGTTCTCTAAAACAGTTCTGGCTTTTCTATTAAACAGCAGAAGCTGAAAGAAGGAGTATTCTGGTGTTTTCACCCCATGGACCAGTGTGCACTCTTCTGTGGATGTACTCTGGGTAGGAACAGGAGGCTCTCAGCAATTAATCATGTTCAAACCCCTATAAATCAGTGACTGAGTTATTTTATCAGAATTGTGCTGCAGTGACCCTTTAGGTCCCTGTGACCCTGCTGGGGCAGTGCTGACTTTACTGCTGAAGTAGAAGGGAATTACTGAGTTAGTGCCACAACACTAAGCTGAAGGTGCTTGTGCTAGATAATGACCAGCTACATTCCGCCAGGAAAGGGTAACTTTGGGGAAAACAGCAGCAACCATGAGAGGTGCCCTTAAGCAGAAAGAAATTGAGATAATTTTTGGTAGAAACATCTGAATCTCTTCAGTTTCTTCCCCTTGAGCACTGTGTATCTGGATGGTCAGCCTTGCTGGCCGGATGAGACTCAGCAGTACAAAATGCAGAGGCAGAGAAATAAATAGAACAGTGGTAAGAACGTTGGAGCTTTCTCTTTGATTTTGAGAAAGAGGTGCTTATATACACCAGTAGAGCTCCAGAAGTTACTAATTCTCAATCAAAAGTCTGCAAGTAAGACATGCCTTGTAAAATCAGATTATTAGTGGTATTCTGGGATATGTTTCATTACCAATGGGAAACATAGCAAAAATCATGCTACAAAATAATGTCTTTACCTTTGGCATAGAAATTCCTCATCTTGTTAGCATTTTGATGTATTAGTGTCTACATATAATAGATATTTGCTAAATTATTTCCAAAGGAAAACTGTCAAAATTAACATTAATAACTTTAAGGTCTCTCTGAAAGGTTAAAGGAAATTTAGGACAACGGAAGTGAGAAGCTCCTAGAAAAGTCTCCCCCTATCCTCTATTTTCACCAAGTAAGAGTGGACATCAAGGAAAAATCAAAGAAATTAGAGGGACTAATGAGGCCTATGAGAAGACTAGCAGTTGTCTAACAAACAGTATAGAGCAATCAGGTTTCTTACTACTTTATATGTGATTATGGCTTATTGAAAGAAATTAAGCTGTTGCTACTTACAGAAATTGTAGTTAAGAAAGGGTAGTACTTGTATTCCTAGCTTAATTTTAGATTTTCTAATTACCCAATTTGAATATTAAATCAAAACCAAATTATTCTAGGTTCAGAAGGTAACTGGAGTGGTAGTTTAGAATTTCTCAGTTTAGACAAATGCATCATATTTAAACATCTGTAAAGCAGAACTTTGAAGAAGAAGATTTGCATTTTGCTGTAAACTGCAATTAATGAATTATCCACCTCAGCCATAATTCACTTCTCAGCTGTGCTAGTGAGGAAACCAACTCTCAATTAGTTGAATTTACCTTAAAGCAAGTTTCATTTATTTTGGGTTAGTGACTAATCTTCCCTTCAACATAAAAGGAATTTGCTTTTTTTGGTGTCTTTTTTTGGGGTTTTTTTTGCGGTTTTTTTTGGTTGGTTGGTTGGTTGTTTTCTTTTCTTCTTGTAATACACAAGAATTCACAGCTAAGCTATAACAAAATGTAGCTTTAAGTAATTTCTTAGGATTCAGAATCAAGAATGGAGATAATTTTATAAGGAAGTTTTAAGTGTCTTTAGCTTGGAGGCAGTGCACCAGATAGCATGTGGAGCTCAACCTTAAGGCTGGCACCAGTTTGAAACAGACCTGTGTAGCCCCAAGATACCTGTGCATGCTATGCTGAAACATCAAAAAAGGAGAAACATTGCTTTTCCTCTGAGACATTTTTCCCAGACATTGGTTATGCTCTGAGAGAAGTCCATTTTTCCCAGCACCCCTGCACAGTCATCTTCTATTGCCCATTGGATCCTAGTATTAAAAAGCCCTAATATCTGGCTGTGGAGAATCTGGAATTATAAATTTGAAAATAATTTAAATAATAAATTATAAATTTGAAAATAATAACCAAGTGGTTTAAAACTACTTGGTGATTATTGCATGGCCACTGAACAATAATACAGATTTATTAGCTGTGGCTTCCATTGGCAATGTCATTTGGCCTGGCTAATTAGGGAGAGCCTGCGTAGGCATCAGAGACATAATTTGTCATGAAACTGTTAACTTCGGTCTTCATTGATGAGAAGGAAGCCCAGCATTTGCCCAAGAGCCTGGAAAAACCACCAAAACCTCAGTATTGCTCAAACCATAAAATGAAAAATTAGTTTGACAAATCACAGCAGACCTGCTGTGTCTGCAACTGACACAGATCTGTGACAGTACTTTCATGCACAGCTTGACTTTGTGTACAACTTTTTTCTCTTGTGGCAAAGAAATATTCTATTCTTCCTCAGAATAATCCATTGTAAGTAGTGATAAATAGAGTTCTTGCAAGATTTGTTTTGTCTTGCTGTTTCTCTCACTGTGAATCTGGAATTTTAAGTGAGACTATAAAGAAACTGTATGAATTAACTAATACAAAGTAAATTGCCATTTTTGAGATTTAGTATCATTAATACCATTATGTGGTGAATATATTTATATGATCACCTTCTCACCCAACTTACCTCATTTTTACCTGCATTTTCTGAGCTGAAACTTAAGTTATGAGACGCTTAATAATATCTGTCTTCTTGGAGAAATTAGAGAGCCAGTACTTAAGCAAACAACTGAAAAAGTTTCTAAAAATAATTTTTTCAGTGAACTTATTAATTCCACCACATACTTGCAAACTCAGCAAAATGTGGAGGTCAAGTGACAAATAGCACTGAGATGACCTTTTTTAAATAAGGAATTAAAAGGAGAGGACCCTGCTTTCCTCTTACAACCCAGATTGAGCTGATGAAATACATTTGTGAACAAATGAACAAACAAATGAACAAACCTATAATTATTTCACAGGAAGGCAATGTGTGTGGTGCTCTACAGGGCATATTGTGGTATCACCTTTGCTTTAACAAGAGCTCACTGGGTCAGACCACAGCTCCATTTAGACCAAAGTCCCCCTTGGCCAGACTTGACCTGTCTCTCCCTTTACAAAATCTTTGTTGGCAGTGTCCCAACCTGTTATAGCTGTCCAGGTGCCCTGTACTTCTGCACTTTTGTTAAAACATTAGCTACATTGCCTGGCCTGGCCATCAGGTGGTTCAGACTGGGTCTCTGTATCTCCACTGAGACATTTGCCACTTGGGTGGCCGTGGGTGTGTCATGATGGGCAGTTATTCACCACAGGTAATAGATCTGCTGTTTCACCCTTCAGTCTCTTCAAAACTGAATGAGTACCACCTGTTTTCAGTGATTTTTTGCTGTCTGTTTTATATCCACTTCTTTTAACACTTCAATTTGAGAGTTTCCCCTGAAGATGGATTTTAGCTTGGCAATGTCTTTCAACTCCTTGACACTGCACACAAGCAGAATGCTCATGTTTTTCTGCCATGGTCATTGTTCTGTGGATGAGTTCTATTTTATCTTTTAGTCCTGATATTTGATTAACTTCACAATGCCATTTTTCTCCTTAAATGAACATGAATAAAAATAATTGACTCTCAGTTATTGATACCCTTTACAAGTTTCTTCTTAAATATTTGGGGGATGGGATTAATGATTTAATATTTATATATATAAACTTACAAGTATCTGTGTTTCTTCATTTGGACATTTAGTTTCTGTGAAGAATGCCTTCTTGCTGTCAATGAACTCCAAACTTTTTCCTTTCTTAAAATTTTCTTCAAAAAAAAGCATTTTTCTAAGTAGAAATTCATGCTGGATTATCAAAAAAGCTTTGCCCTTCCCAGTACTTACAAAAGGAATTATGTATAATTAATTGCAAATCAAATAGGGAAATTTATGCTGTGTACAAAACATTTTTCTGAATGAAGTACATGTAGGTGAGTGTCTGTCAGTGTTTGATTTAATAAGCAAAGTACCACTGGGAAACTTTGCCTTTGTGAGGTTGGCTGTGTTAGGTGCCTTTGTGTGCCACTGTGGTGATGCAGCCTGGCACTTTGGCTATGTGGCAATGTCTTTTGGTTGCTCAGTAAACATTTGTAGCATTTGAGTAGATCACTGCATTATCTGTTGAATTAATCTGTACCTGGCCACCCACACTTTTCACAGAGGAAATATTCTGTTGGGTGTGTTTGCCTGATGTCATGCTAAATGCCTGCTTGATCTGTACTAGTATTAAGTCGATTCTATAAATGTTACTTTCTTAGAAACAATATTGGTAATTTTTTTTCCTATAGGCTTTCACCATCTTGTTGCTAAATAAGAAGTGATGTGAAGATCCATTTCTCTTCCTCTCTGACCTTTTTGCTAGTGTCTCTCCATATGCATACACACATCCTCTCTGCTTCTCTCTTCTTGCTTCCTCACAGGTAGCTCTTCCTTTTGGTTTGTATTTCAAAAGTGTGTACCCTGTCCATCCCTAAAAATGAATATGAAGATTTACAATTCTGGTTTTATGATCTATTAGCAAGCAAGAACTGCACTGGCATGTCTGTGCTGTCATGTTAACTCTGGACCTCGTTACATGAATCCAGGCATCCCAGAGGTGTTCACTGGGGCCCTTTTGGGAGAGGAAGTGATTAGTGTTTGATGTACGTGGTGTGGGTGCAGCTGGTCAAGACACTTGTCCTTTTGCATGTTGTCTGAACCTGACCCCTTGATTATACCTTATAAACACAGTTAAGGAAAGCAAATTCCAAAGAATTCTTGTCATTTCATATGGAAGGGGATATAGTTAACGTGCTGGGGGAGATCACAAGAAGTACAGAATTAAATTATGATCTGAACAGTGATGTTTATTAGGTTTTTGGAAGAAGTAGGATAGACAAAATGAGATGGGAAGGATCCTGCTCAGAAAGAAGACATCATGGTTTCTACTTGAAATAAAAAAAAAGTATTGTAGGTTGTAAGCGTTTTATCAGAATAGTCTTCCAGACAAGATGGTCTTTGGCCAACTGAAGTTTTGCTGAAGTGGAAGCAGGAAGCTATTAAATGTAATGTAGAGCATGTGTCTCAAAGCATCCCTGAAATGCCTGGCAGAGGTAATCAAGGTAATTAATCTCTGTTCTGATATTAATATACAGCATTCATTTTAGTTTTCTGAAGCTGAAAAGATGTTTACTGTTGTTGGATAGACAGTAATGGAAATACCAAAGTACTTACAAGATAATCTGTTTAAAGTTGTGTTCTAATAATCTCCCTATGCTATCGTTTTTTCTAATATAGTTTACAATAGGAAACTATAGGATTTAGAAGATCCTAGAATTACAAGTCAGTACCTTGATGAGCACTATATGATATCCAGCTCTTGCTTTAGTTTTTCCAGAATGAGAAGAGAAACATTATGATGTAGGTGTGGGAGGGAGGATAAGGACTCTGAAGTAATCTGCTGCTGAATTCATGGGGGAAAGAAAATCCCGTTGCTTGTTGCTGGAGAGTTTTCCAGAAGAATGAATGTCAATACTGTATGCCTAAGAAGATATCCAGCATTCATGTTCTCTATAATTTAGGAAAAGTTATAGACATGAAAGACCAGATATGTCAAAGTACATTTATTATTCTGGGCATGCAAGGGAAGACAAGTAGTATTTAAAATGAGAGTGACTGAGCCAGAGGCTTTCTGCCTAGATATTCCCTATTTAATATGTCTGTTCTGATCTTAATCCATAAGATTAACATTACTAGAATGTCTCAAATTAGTAAATTAAGTGGGAGTACCACTAAGAAATGAAGTTCTAGAGGGCCTTTCATTTTGTGTGCTTTGTTATGGGGTGTAGGTAGTAGAGGTGAGGGAACTGGAATGACATTTAAACAGAAGTTAAATCATACTGGAAGCTTTCAAAGAGGAAGAGAGAAAGAGGACATTACAAAAATGCATGTAAAATATTTCAAGATATCTGCATGGTAGATATGAATCAGTTTAAACAGTAAAGGTGATCCTGCATGCCTTCCAACACCAGTTACTTTAGCTTTTACAGTGTTCTTCCTGGTTGTCATCCTCTGTGAGATGCTGTTTCAAAATGCAAAATGTAAATGAAGAAGGGAATGGGGTGAAAGGTAGGAAGAAACATGGTTATACTGTTAATTTGTATGAGAGCTTCATTATCTACATCTATTTTAATTTCTAAAAAGTTACAGCTTAGATGTAAAAGAACAGTGGAAAGAGAATAGATTTGTGCATGAGAACAAATTGCTTCAATTAAAAGTTACAGTTGTGACATGAGCTGGCTGCTTTGTGTGATTTTCCAGAGTGGACTCAGCTGAGCTGGTTGTTGAAGGAGTCAGATTAGTGCAAGATTTTTGGCACTGGGTATAGCTCAAGATTTACTTCCACAACTGTCTGCCTTTAATGGGATTTTTTTCCGAAGACATACAGCTTGCATAATACCTTGTAGTGGTTTAATATGCTTGCTCAGCAGTGTCTTTAACACATTTCAAGATATTTTCTCACTACATTACTTTTCTTTGGGATCTTGAATTTACCATGGGGGTTTTGTTCTTTGAAGAGTTAAAAATCAGCATTTTTATTCTGAGTAACTGCATTATTCTTTCTTCTATTCAGCTGATTTTCATAGAATGTTCATCGATTAGAGATACCAACTTAGCTCAACTAGCAGAAAATTCTTTTTTGTCTGGAAATGTCAGATTGTAAATTCTGGTGTCTGCTTTGAAAGGTGATCAATCAGCCATTAAAGTGATGGTCAGCCACTGATCTTTGGGCATAATATGAAGCATAATACCCTAATTAAAAGGAATGATACTGGGCTGCTTCCTACTTATCTGTAGCAAAGAAATCCTTATGGAGCTAGAATACTTTCATTCTGTTTCATTCGTTTGCTCTAAATTTTAGGAAAGGAATTTTCTTGTGTCAGTATCAACCAGTGTGATTGTATATTTTTGTCCCTCAGTTTAAAACCTCAATTTTATGATATATTAATAAGATGCAACTAAACCTAGTTGATGATATCATCTTAGCTGCTAGAAGTTGTTTAAGCTTTGGTCAAATGTGTGTTGTCAGATAATGTAAAAATGAGTGATCAGGCTGAATCAAAAGAGAATAAAGTAATTTCTCTTAAAACAGAAGCAAAGCCACAAAAATACAGATGTTCAAGTTTGTGTTCTTAAAATTGGCATGAATTTCACGCTCTAGATAGAATTTGCACTTCTGTGAAGCTCTTACTTGAAAATTTTCAGTCTCTTTTTCCATTTTTCAAATAAGGGACCTTGTATTTTTTTCATCTATTCAAATAGCTATCCTTTTGATAGGATGCTTTTCCATATCCAGTAAATAAAATAAATAGTCCACAGGTGTCTTTCAGCTGATCTTTCAGGGATTCCTTCTCAGCTCTTAGCTGGGAAGTTTTACACTACAACTGGAGAAAGAATTAAAATGGGTCACTCTGTTGTTTTCCACTTGGTGCCCATTCACTTCCTTTCCAAAAGAAATGCCTCAGTTTCTCTGTCCCTGGCTCTCAAGTACCAAATCATCACTGAGCAAATTTGGAAGGTGGACAGAACATCAAAATGGGTGGTGATGCCGTTCTGTGAGAAGGATCAGTGGTTGGAATCCAGGCAGTCTCTCTTACAAGTCTGATGGTGGTCTGATTACTTTAGGGAAATGGGATGAAAAACAGTTGCTAGTTCTCCTCAAGTTCCCTGTCAGGATATTGGTTTTTATGGCAGATAAACAGGAATTTCTTCAAGAAGTACTAGGAGAGTGTAGGTCATGGCACTGAGCATTGCCTGAAAGCTTGTATCAGTAATTCTCAGTGAAGGTCTGGAGTAGTGTCCACTTGAAATAACCAGTTCTCCTACTCCCTTTCCTTGAAGTAAACAATTTTCCTTCTGTCTTGCTTGTGGAAGGCAAAGATAACTGATAATGAAGTGGTTCAAACTAGCACAGGTCTGTTAATGAGTGAGAAACAACTGGAATGGGTGCTTGCTCAGGCATGGTAACTCAGGGAAGAGCAAGTATAGAATAGCAGACAATTCTGAGGGTAAAACATCTGTTGTGCTTTGTCTCTACCAGAGACAATCTCATGTTTCCATGGCTACTTTGCGTAGTTTAGGTAATGGGGCTTTTCTGTAGCCCATTCTTCCATGGCAGTTGCCTGCAGGATATAATTCTCTGAGTCAGAGACCACCCAAGCACAGTACTGTTCACACAGTCTCAGGCTGTGTTTGATTATTCCTGTCTCACCATTGTGGGTGGGGTGTTTGGTGAAGACAGCACCAGGCTCTCTCTCATGCTCTGGGTTTGTCCTTGTCTTTAGGATGCACAGAGACACAGACTTGCTTCATGCCTTTCTCTTTCTGATATACCTGATACAGATTTAAGGGCATTTAGTAGGGGCAGAATTACACCTACTAGGAATTGAAGCTGGAAAAGTCCTCTTCAAAGGCAGTGACAGAGTTCTGATGTTTTAAAGATGTATATGATAAGATGAAGGATTTCACCTAGCTATAGATTTGCTGATCTTTCTGTAATTAAATAATTGTTTAGTCATTAGTTAAGATGTGAGATGGAACAGTCTGAAGTCTGAGAGCACTCTTGCACATCCTTTTTAGCTATTCAAGTCTGTGGCAAATCATGCCCTTGGTGGCATGGCGTGACTGACACTCCACTGTATTTCTATAGCCAGCACTATCTGACCCTGTGCCTTTCACTAATGCTAACAGTCTGAAACTTTCTGCTTGATTAAGTCTTTAAGCCAGCTCTGGGATGTGTGTTTGGAATAACTTGAATGAATTCTGAAAATGCTGTTAAGCAATATCCTTATGGGCTTTGCATATCAACATCTCCATTAACTTCCTCAGTTCATTGCACTCTGCTTATGAGTGAGTAAGCACTGTTTGAAAAGTAGCCACACCCTTTATGAATTCTTCTAGAGAAAATGTTACAAAGCTTTTAGACTTCAATAAATAAACGCTTCATGGCAGTTACTTAATTCTAAAATAGGAAAAATCAAATCTGTGGAGAGGAGGATCACCCAAACTGGAAAATAGTTGACAGTAGTATAATATGGGTTTTTAAGAATTTTAAGAAATTTAAACAGATATTTATTGGAATGTTTGGATATGTGCTGTATTTTATTGGAGAGAGGATTTTTCAAGCTGGTTACTCGTATCAGTATGTAATTGCATGAATCAGCTATTGATAATGTCTGCTTTGATCTTACACATGATGGTGGACATCCTTTTAAAAACAACATTACTTCAGTCAGAGTAATGGAGCACTGAGTAGTCTGAAATCTGCAAGGGGTTTTGTTGTCAGTTAATTCAGTCCCAGGGTGCTGAATGCTTCAGATGGGTGGGCAGTGATGCGGTTTGCTTGGAACTGGGACATCTCTGGGGAAAAGGAAGCAAGGGAGTTAGGTGTAATATTTGCACATTCTTTCAGTAACTGAAAATGTAACCCTCACTTTTAATGAACAGGCAAATCTGTCATTTTGGTTTCCTTGCCAAGTTGGAAGCTCCCAGTGCCCCTGGCAGTGTTGCAGTTGTCAACTTTTTCTTTAAAATATTTGTACTAAGTTTGTTTCTAAAACAGAATAGATGTTAGTATAAACATCCCATTTGTAGGTGTCTGTTTTTTTACTGATGAACTTGTGATTGATTGATTTGATCAAATCTAGGAAGTACTGACTAATCCAGCAGACAAATTATGGGAGAGTCAATAAAAGAATGAATTCCTTAAGTTTGGGTTGAGTCCTTGTCAGTTTGTGCTGCTTGATTCCCTGTGTTCAGCAGGGATTAGTATTCATCAGTACCTGTCAGTGCATTCCCTGCTCCTGTCAGCTTTCCCTCTACACAATCTTGTGTGTGCTGTTCAGAGCCTCTTCTCAGTGTTCAGGTAATCTCCAGGGCCGTGGCATCTCCTGATGCTTTGATCAGCACTTACACATGTAGTAATTTATTTCAGTGTTGATAAATCTTATGCTCACCAATCGAGGGCAGAGTAAAAAGAAAAAAAAAACCTAGACCCCAAACTTGTAAAAACATGCTTCCAAAGCTGCTGAGCTATCAGTTGTTCAAATCAAGTCATGCTCATCTCTCTCCTCAACTCCTCAAAAACCAAGCCTGCAAACAAAACCCAACCAGATACCCCCCACTCCCTCCCCCTCCCCTGACAAAGTAACCAGAGGAGATGAATTTCTCAAAATAACTTTGCAGAACATGAGGCAAAACAAAGATAAAGTGTAATGGTCTTGGCATGATTGCTGAAATGGTAAGTGTGGGGCTTTCAGAGCCTTGGCTGCTCTGTGTTGAGTGTCAGGGCTTGAAAGGTTTTCTCATTAGCTTTTATATGTTTTCTATCAACAGTGAAATAATCCAGGCAGTAGATATCTGAAAGAAGATTTCTGTTCATGGATACTTGAAGTCACTATTCATTAGTAATATGAATAAATAGTGATCAGACTGCTTTATATCTAGAATGTGCTTTGTGTTGTGTTACAGTGATTCATTCTTAATTTCATGTTTGCTGTGAGTTTGCTGTGTAATACATACAAAATCTCCATAAAATCCCTGTACTGTTGGCAGTTTTCAGAGATTTGGGTAAGAAAGACCTAATTGATGCCTTATATATTCTTGCATCCTCCCTACTGATACTTTTTTGTTGCTTGTGGTGCCTGTTCTATGCTGTTCTCTGCCCTTCAAAGAACTAATGCATAGGAAGAGCTGATTTATTCTGTGCCAGGAAACAAACTCTTTGAAGAATCTATTCAGTTGCACAGGTGTTCAAAATTACCTCTATTTGAAAGCTGTTCTTTTTCTGATCAAATAAATTCTGTATAATATGGGAAAATATTTCCTTAATATGACATTGCTTTTCTGATTCTCATCACTTCAGTTGGGCTGTAGGGCAGCAGTGCCACTTTGGTTTCAAAAGCTTCTTGCACAGATGTTGCAGAGAAAGTCAAGTAATAAATAAACAAGTAATACTGAGGGCTGTGCTGTTGTAGTTGCTGGAGTTCATCTGGGCCACAGAGCCAAAGCAGTTCCAAGGTATTAATTCATAAATAGCTCCTTTTGTGACCCAACAACAAAAGTTAATATACGAAACCTTATCCATTTCTTACTAATATAACAGTATTGGGAGAGATGGAGAGCTGAAAACACATACACACACACACAGACACACACAGACACTCAGACACAGTGCTGAACCTTTCCTCACCTGAACCTTCCCTGTGAGAGCATTTCTCCAGCCAAATTTTTGTAGGCTCTGGCAGTGCCATGTGGGGCTCTGACCCAGAGGATGACAGAATCGTTCAGCAGAGCAGATGCTCTACTTCTGAGACCCTCCTCTTTTTTTTTGTGATCACTACTTCAGGAAAAAAAAGTGAAATTAAATGAAAGGAAATAAAAATAAATTCAGTAAATGCCATACTTTTAAAATAATCAGGATATAGTGAATGGGTTTTCTTTTATTTTTTGTATTTGTGGAGGAGACCTTAGCTCAATGTCTTGTACAGTCCTCACTTTTGTGATTTTGAGAGGTAATTGAAGAATCTGTAATAGCCCATTGGTTTGATCACAACTCCTGCTCATGACATTTTATAATGAATATATTGCTTATAAATAACATTTTGAAGTTATAAGGTTGTACCGAGATAATTACACAGCTGAAATGCATTGGCACAAGGCTAAAGGTTAAGCACTTTCCACCATCCCTCCTAAATTGAATAACTTCACTTATGAAGTGTATCATCAGAAATTGTTTTCATTACTCTCAGAGGGCAAATTAAGGTTAATAAAATTCCATTTGAGATTACCCATATGTGTGAATATTTGTATTTTTAGAACTTTTCTTTGTCAATTACATTTCTCACTGACTGTGTTTATGTGAATACAAGTACATAGGTCAAGGCTTCAGCTCATGTTTCTACAATTTCAAACTGTTTTACGTCTCTTAGACAGATTTCTCTAAACTGGATTGTGAGACTTGCAAAGTTTTTCAAACTAAGCAAAACTAAGTGCACTCATTCCACTAAGTTGTGGTTTCTCACATGCCCTGAATCCCACTATCCTGGTTTCACTTGACCCACACAGAAGCCATTTGGCCCATCTGCTTCAGTCCTCAAACCCAGTATTTGTATATCCTTGTCTTTACATTTTATGTTAAATAGCATATTCTTAGTACAAGGCAACCCAGTATTTTGTTAACTCTTCAGCAATCTGAGAAAACCTTTACTAGAGGTGAAGGGGGAGGAATGGTTTTCTATTTTCTGTGGTAAATTAGTTATGTGTATAATCTGAAGTAGCACACACACACTGGAGTCACCTTTCCTATACTCTGCTTTTACAACATTATCCTCTCGCTACAAGTGTGTCCTCTTTTCACTCTGCTGCTGCATGCCCTTCCCCTCTTCCTACTTCCAAGAAAGAGGTTGGTTGTCTTCCCACTTGATACCACAGCTGTTTCTGCCTCTTAGCATAAAAAGAAGCAATATAAGAAATAGCCTAGTGTATGTGAATGTTTACTCATGTTATTTACCCATATTTAATATGAATAATCTTTCAGCCTCTGTGAGGTTCAGGGACTTTATTTTGGCATCTTTATCACTTGGTGGACATTTTTGGTCTATGAACTTGAATTTTTATAAATCTGTGTACTGTCTTAGCACAAAGAATAGCTTTGGGCAGAGGTATCCTATTGGTAACATTTTGGTGTAATTTTTAAAAGAAAGGTGTTTTTTCCACCCCAAAAAATTAAAATAAGAAATTAGTAAGTTGCTTTTGTTAATCTTAACATTAAATGAAAACATTTGTTAGAAACTAGTTAACACTGTCAGTCTTTTACAATGCAGTAGTGAAGAACCAAACATTAGAAAAGCAAAAGAGAAATAATGATTGGGAATGGTTGGAGGTAAAATATGTAAAGTTGCCACTTAAAAATCTATGCAACTTGCTAGGCTAGGCTTGCTTATTTTAAGATTTTTTTATTTGTTGAATGAAACAGTGTCTGAGCAACTTTTCTCTACAGGTTATTGACATGCCAGAACACAATCCTGGAGATATGGGAGGAACAATGAGACTGGGGAAGAGGAGGACTGTTTTTAAAACTGAAAATTCTGTTCTAAGTAAGTTATTTTTCTGCTCTTATGACTTTGCATTTTGGAAAGGAGCTTTGTAACATGGAAAATCAAAAGTGCTATAATCTTAAGCAAACAATTAGGTGGCAGCTTCCCTGAGATCATTCACTCTGATCCTGTTATTTACATTTACTGAGAATTGGAGTGAAAAAAAGAAATGAGAGGCCTCTGTAATTCCCAGTGAAACTGTCACTGAGTGTCCAATACTTTTTTAAAAACAATGGGTAAAATATTCAACTGAAACTCTTTTCATGGCAGTTTAATTAATTATGTTCTTGGGAAGGTCAGAGTGATTTCTTCCTATTTTCTAGCCTGGCCCTGGAAGCAGCCTTGTTTTGGGAAAGTAAAGTATCTGCTAGAGAAAAGGGAAATTATTTGCTGCAACAGGATGCCTCAGATAAGAAAATAAAACCAAGCAGAGTATAGAAAAATTCATTTAATTTGATCTCTATGTATTTTAAAATTGAAGTAATAGTTGTCTTTTATTAATCAGCCCATTATACAGTAGTAATAGAGATGATGCTACAAAAGTGTAAAAAGTAGTTTCTTGTCCATTGACTAAATATATGTGTATTTCTTATATTGCCCTGCCCCGTTAATGATCTGAGGTATTCTCTATTTAGCTATGTTAAGCTTAAGGAATGTATCCTTCTGAGTATTTAAAAATAACATCTACTTCAGTAGGAGACCAGAGTGTAATACCATATGCACATTTAATGAAGAATCTGCAATTCTAGAGATGGCCATACTAGTGATCTAACTAGCCTGGGTGATACTTTGCCTATGTCTGATATAGATATGCATGGCACAACGTACAAGTTGTTGTCTGACCTAAACACTTCTTGGAAAAGTTAATAAAAATTAACATGTGTTGTAAATCTTGACCAGTATTAAGACTTGTTGAGATCTGTTTAGATCTTTGGAAAGGATAATAAAAAGCTATGGTAGTTTAATCAGGAAATCTGATTTCTTTTTCTTATGCTTTACAACTTGGATGGAAATAATAGTTTTGAAAAGGTGGTCCCTTAAAACTAAAACATGCATCATTTTTGTAAAATGGCAGTACTGTTATTCTACAATTTTTGAAGATGTTCTTTGCAGTTTAATTCATGTACCAACCCCCTAGCAAGACAGTAATTCTCATGACCTTAGTGTAAATTGAGAGCAAAGTTTGGGCCATGATTATAAGTAAGAGATATGCAGTAAACCAGATTTTAATAATATCTCAAACTTGCTCCTTGTTGCTGTGAAATGCAGAGTGTTCGAGATGACGCAAAGAAGACTGCCAGAGTCATTTGGGTAATGAGATCAGGAAAACAGAGAAAAGCAATATTCTCTGTTCTTTGGAGGTACTATGCCAGGTGCCATGCATAATCTATTAAAATGGAACAGATGCTCCTAGAAGGCTTCCTTCCCTGCATCTTTTGTGTGCAACTGTTGTAAAACCCTGAAGAGATTTTACATTGCTGGTTCACTCAGACTTTTTTTTTTTAAGCTTTACAATTTAAATTAGTTAAAGTGTGTTTAGGTTCTAGTTTGCCTAAGCTAGTCAAGGAATGTTGAATATGAATCCTGAATAAACTCAGGGAACAGTGAATTAAAAGAAACTAGTCATCACTCAGGAAGAACAGAAAAACACAGTGAGATGAATAATGTCTTGTTGTGTTTAACAAGTGCTAAATGTGACTTCTTTGAGGTTTAAATTACAAGGAATAATTATAGCAACTATTAAAGCAACACATGGGCTTTTAATTTCTCTTTTGTTGTATATTCAGGGAAGCTTTATGGTGATGAAATGTTTGTAGAGGAGCGACACAGACATCGATATGAGGTAAGCACTGTCCTTTGTATGGGTCCACTCCTCTGTTTGCAAACATCTGGGATAAGGTGCCTGTATACTTTCAGAATACTGACATTCAAGGAGACACACACAAGGTGGACTCCTGGAGTTATCTCTGAGGTAGTTCCATCAGTGTCCCTAAAGGGCCTTGAGCTATCAGATATGTGCATGCTGTAACTGATTCAGACAATATTAACCTTCCTTAAAAGGGAGGAGAATGTGGTGGTGGCAAGCCTGCTCACATTTGGATGTTAACTGCATGGTTAAAACATTATCAAGGAAATGAGACAGCTCGCTGCAGAGCTCCTCAGTTTCAAGGAAGAGCTGCATCACAGCTTTCGTCATAACCACTAAAATTCTGTGTTCAGAGGGGTGGTCAGTGGGCATCTAGTGGGACATTTAAAAAGGGGGAATTCAGGCTGCTTGGATTCAGAAGAGCAGCAAGCAGAAGGGACCCTGGATTTAATTTTTGAATATTGCATAGTAACTTTTTAAATTACTGATTTGGCTCTTTATTTAATAAACATGTCCACTTTTACAAATTTATGCCAGAGTTGTTAAAACAAGAAAGCAAAAGTTCCCAGCCCTTAGCCAATTCTCTTCATTCTTGTATGCATATAAAAATCATTATGTTTCTTAAATCCAAAAATAAACAGAACTACCATTGTTACTACTTTCAATGTTTCAGGTGAACCCAGAACTGACTCACTGCTTTGAAGAGAAAGGTTTGAAATTTGTTGGCCATGATACAGAGGGGAACAGGATGGAAATTATTGAACTGGAGAGTAAGTGTCTTATTTGTTTGTGATACTTATTGCATCTGCTGAAACTGTATGAACTATAGGTCTTTGGACAACATGTAGACTCAATATTCAGCTGTCTTATCAGCCAAGATAATTTTGGAGGATACTGCTAACTCCACTTGTGTATTACAATGGGTGAAAATTCAGAGTAGGTTATGAAAAGTCTTACACTTTGCAAGAACTGTGCATGTATTTGATTAGGTGGGACAAATGTGCTCCTTTTCCAAAAGGTCCTAAATGTAGCTCAGGGTGATTTGGCTGTGTAGAATCATCAAGTGATTTGGGAGGTCATGTAGTCCAACCTTCTGCTTCAGCACAGGGCTACCTTCAAATGTAAGTCAGGTTCTCCAGAGTTATATCAGTCAAGTTTTCAGTACCTCCAAGTATTTTGTTGCTTGGACTTCAAAGCATTCACCACTTTTCTTTGAATCCAGAAGTCTGACCATTTTTTTAACATACTTTGTGGCCTAGCCATAGTCCACAGCTTCCAACTTAAAGGGTAGGAAACCATACGAAAAGCTTTGCTAAAGTCAGAATTAAGGAAAGCCAGTGCTCTCCTGGCATCCAAAGACAGATTCTTCTCAGGCTTGTTGTGCCAGTCTTCATGTTCTGAAGGTTTGGAATGTTCTGTGGTTCCTTGGGTCCTTCTTTTTGTCTTGAAGAAGGGCATGGTGACTGCTTTTTTCCAGTCATCAGAGACCTCTGGCCTTATACAGATTTTTGTCTATATGCCAGTTTCACAGTGACATTGCCCTGCATGACCCTCAAATATTCTTGGTCAGGTCCCAGTATGTGTTTCATTTTTCCCAATTCATGTTTCATTTATGAAATGTGTATATGTCCAAAGTATATGGCATTACTGGAGTGTATTACCTAGAGAGTCTGTAAAATTTTCATCCTTGCAGCAGAGACCTTCAAATCTTGACTAGACAAAGCTGTCAGCAACCTGATTTAACTGAGTTTGTCCCTGCTTTGAGCATATTGTTCTGAATAGACATACATAAATAGATACTGGAAACCAAAATACTATGAAAGTGACATGATAAATGTAAACTTTGTGACTTTTCCAATTGTGCCACTCTCCTCCCACCCTTACATGTTGGTACAGGTTTATTATTCAGTTTTTAAGAATCAGAGGATGATTTTTCCTTAGTTTGCCTCTGTTGTCAGTTGCTTTTTGTGGAAAGAAGTTTTCTGCTGCTTCACCCTTAAGTTGACATGTGCTGCTCTGGCTTCTGGACACTGGTCTGAAATCTTCAATAACGGTTTTTCCTAAAAGTTTTTCTACTGTCTTCTTCCTACATTGTGTAATTTCTTTGATGTCTATCTTGCAGATCACCCATATTTTGTGGGAGTTCAGTTCCACCCAGAATTTTCCTCAAGACCTATGAAACCTTCACCTCCATATCTTGGACTGTTGCTAGCAGCAACTGGGACACTGAATGCATACCTGCAGCGTGGATGTAAATTGTCTCCAAGGTAATCTTTCTTTGTTGCTTGCCTGCAGTTTGACAGTCACATTTTCAGAGGGACTATCCCATCCTTTCAGTCAAAAGCCCAGAAGAGGAAAAGAAGTTCTTCATGTATTGATTTATTTGTGACTGTGTGGGCCTGTCATACACCTGGGTGTAAAATAACCTGTAAGCAGGAAGCACAGTTCCTCACTTCTTCCTTTTCAGAGCTATTAGGGCTAAAGCCAGAGCCCCACATTACAATCAGAAGAAAAGTTAAAAACCATTAATAAATCCAAATTAAGATAGCAGCCTCCTGTGTTAACTCCCATTGACAGTAGCTTCATAGAGAAAGAGATTTGCTAGAGGATCAAGCAATGAAGTGAAATTCCTACCTAGTTGTATTTGAATGATAACAACAACAACAACAAAGAAACACTGATTTTTACTTTGCAGTAGCTAAATAATAAATACTATCTTCAGAGACAGGCCTGAAATAAAATAATTGGGATACCTTTAGACTTACAGAAGGATTTGGATCTAGGTCAGAACTGGATGGTCCAGCCAAAACTGTCCTTGGTCTTTTGGACACAGAGGCTTTGGTTTATTGAATGTACTAATGTTTATTTTAGCCAGGGTTAACTAATTCTTGTCTATTTCAATGATATTAATAACAATAGAAATTTCAATATAATAGCAATAATAAAGAAATCGGAGAGAAGCCTTGGGCACAGTAACAAAAAATTTAAAAAAAAATCAGAAAATTACTTAATAATAACATTGAGCAGATCCAACTCTGGCATGTTGGCTTTTCCTCTCAACAAGACACCAAACTTATTAATTCTGTGGGTTGGGCTTTTTTTTTTTTTTCCCTGAGTCTTGTATTTTATTAAAATAAGGTCTGTTCGTTAAGAGAGAAATAGAAGTTTTATTCAAGTTTGAGTAGTAATGGGAAAACAGCCAAGCCAGACCAGACCAATCTGTTTTGGTTCCCTACTCCTTTATGGGTATCAGTTTTTATTCACTCTGCCCAGTTGTGCAGTGACATACATACAAAGAGAATGAATTTCTGATCTGCAAACCACAGCTTGATTGAAACACTCCTGTTACCTTAGCCTGTTATTGTTAGAAGCAGTCACAACATTAGCTGCCCTTTAAAAGGTGTGCTGGTGCAATACACAGATCAAATTTTTGTGGTGCTTGGCAAGGCAGTCTTCTATCACAGTGATCTTCAGGCTTACCCTTTTGGTGGGCACTCTGACTCACACTTCGTCTCACTTAACAGGCCCCATAACCCTATTTATTTCTTTGCGATAAAGAAAAATTACTGTTTTTAATGAGTGATCTGTATGCATCCTGCTAATTTACATCCCTTAGTGTTATAACAACTGTTCTATCTAACCTTGACCTAAAGTTTCAGCCATTACTGAATTTGCCCCACTTAGATTTACTTGAATTAATTGTTCAAAATGTGTACCCAAGTCTTTTTCTTCATATTCATAGAATAAACTCCTACCATCTCAAATCTCAAACATTTAGCAAAGACAAAAATCCACACTCCAAAACTTAATCTAAAAAATGGCAGATTTTGCTATTTACCTAGTTACACAGCAATCAAGCAATACCCTGTGTCTTGAGAAAGATCAGTGGAATAGGAAAGCATTTTGATCTAAGAGAGTAAGATTTTGTACAGAAGAATGTTCAGGAGGGAATTGCAATGTTAGTTACAGCACACATACTCATATTAACATACCCACCTGCTGGGTGGGAAGCTTTCCAGTGTAAACCTTTAAACCCCAGAATGCTGGTGATTTCACTGAGTTAGGAAGCTAAGGCATGTCCAAGCAAGGCTGAAAGAAATCTGAGGAGAGGATTTTCTGCACACCTCATCCAGCACCACCCACGTGAGTTTTAGTTGTGCTGTGGACTAGAGCAAAATAAGCTGTGAGAGAATTTGTGGAGACCAGCAAGCTGAACAGATTACCAATGCAAGGCTACCATAAACACTAAAAAGAGAGTGAATGATGAAGTCCTGAGACAAAAGGAAATCTGTATTTCAGCATGAGAGTCTTAACAGGAAACTATTACTCCAGAACATTTAATAGCTCCATAATTAGGGTGCAATTTTAGAATATTTGACAACTGGACAGAAGCCCTAGCTCATAAGCAAAGCTACTAATAACTTAAAGGATTCATTACAGCTTCTGGGAGAGTGCCCTTAATAAATGAAAGTGAGTAAACTGTCTCTTAAATTTTTGTGAGGCTTAGTCTGGTACAGACATAGGCCCACATAGGCATGAGCATACCTAGTTTGAGACTGGAATGCATCCTCTGGGAGGAATTTAGTTCCTAGAAACATCAGTGTATACACCAAGAAACAGTCAAGAACTGACCAAAGGATCAGAGTAACTCAGTGATTAATTGTTCCTTATTTACCTGAAGTACTAATTGGGCAACAAAGTTGCCTTTGTGGTTTCAGCTTCTTGTGCTTTATGGCATGAGTGCCCAACCATCAAAGCCCTACACTTCATTTCCTTGTGAATGGTTTTAGATCATGGCCTTTTCCAGACCTTTCCATGGGAATCCTGAAGTCACCATTTCATACAGAAATGAGAAATGTGGTGGGAGACTGCCAGTTTACATTTTCATTTTCAAGGACAAAGAAAACCAAAGCTACATGAGACTCAAAGTGTACAATACCCGCAAATATGCTGCTTTAAAAGAGAAAACAAAGGATTTTAATAGGAAACAAGTGGATGAAGAGGGGAACTTCAAATATAATATTGTTGGCTTTTACTGAGACTTACGTAGTTTCATGAAAAATTTAATAAAAACTGACTTGTCTTTGGAAACGGTATAGTATGGGTTGCAAAACCACTGGTGTACAATAAAGCCATGTTGCTTGTTTTGTTTTGGTTTGTTTTTTTCCCCTTATCCAGTTTAGCATCAGCAGGCTTTATTTCTTTTTTGTCTACAACCAGCACCTTTATTAGTGGCCTGCATAGGGTTGTATCATGATGACCATAATTTTAAATGAGAGATAAAATTTTTATGACCATAAATGATATCTATGATTTTTATAACCATGTAATGATCATAAAAATATGTACCAAGAATATGGGTGGCTGCAATTATAACCATTGCACAATCAAATATGCATTTATTAAAAATAATGTTTTTACGACAAAATAATTTTAATAATTCAGCTTTTTTGAGGGGAAATAAATTATAATACTTTGCAGATGTCCTTTTGTGGAGTCCTCAGAAGTTAAACAACTGCAGCCTGTACTAAATTTATCTGTACTTCATGTATCTTTAATTTGCACTGAGGAAGAAGTGCACTTATCTTGGCTTCTTGCAGGGCATAGCATTACTGTAGTAATTGTTTTAATACCTTATGTTTCTGGAAAAGGATTTTTTTGTCAATTGTATATTAAAAATGAATGAAAGAAAAGCTTCCCTGATACTGCCAAATACTTTGTTTCTAAAGAATATTGATCTGGATTTTCCAAGTGAAAAACAGAAAGTTCACTAAATACTTTTACAGGAGCCAAGTAACCAATATTCTTCATCATGACTACAGTGACTAACTAGATCCAGTGACACTGCATTGAGTTTTGTTATGTTTTTTTCCTTGGCCACCACTTTATACCTGAGGTCCCACAAAAACAAACAAACAAACCAACAAAACCTGTTGGGGTTAGGTCTTAGAACTGGTGGCCTCAGATATGCTCAGTAGCTCCTTTTTGTTGGAGTCCACAGTTGTAAGGATTGTTACAAATAAGATGAAGTGGGTGTCAGGCTCCTGCACAAGAGAATTACTAATTAATTTGAACACAAACTAAGAGAAAACTTGCGGAAGCAAATGTAAGCATATTTTTTCAGTGGTTGTCTCAGTGTGAAAAATAATTTCATTAAGGAAACCTGGGCTTATTTGATTTCCCATCACCACCACTTTCACAGCCAGCAGATTTAAGTGAGGTTACTTAATATTACCAACTGTGAGCACGAAGCATCCATTTGGATTTTGTATCTATGTACAACTCATTGTAATTTGGAACAAAGTACTCATTTATTCCAAAGAGAAAAGATGACTTGCTTCTGGTTAATGCCAGTTTTCCTTCAGATTACATGTGGTACTAATATGTACCACATCAGAGTAAATCTTAGAAACCTGACACCAGTGCTGCTTTGAAGCTGTTACACACAAGTGTAGATATGCCAAGTTTCACGAGTCCCTGTTTACTTTCAAGAAGTCCACTGGCAGCCTAACTCTTGAAGGTCAGGTTTACTTTGGGCCCAAGTAGTTATTTTTAAGATGATGCCACAGGTTCTGGGTGTGCTTAGACAAATCAAGCAGCTGAAACTGAGACTGACAACTACTTGAGTCTGAAGCCCAAGGGCTGATCCTTACCTGGCTATTTCCCCCACCCTTCTTGCCTTGTGGCCTGCTTGTGAGACATAAAACTGACTTACACCCCATAGAGCAGCCCTAAAGTAGGGGAGATTGTGAGGTGCTACTGCAGAAGTCAAGAATGTGATGACAGCCCTTCTCTGGGATTTGGTGTCAAATCTTGTACTGAAATTGGGCAGCGTGGGAACAGGAACAAAATTATCATTAGCTGAGTTAAGTGTTTTAGCCTCTGCACTAGTGGCCAAGTGAGCCTCAGCTTCAGCAAACTGAAAACAGGCTTAAGAAGTTCGGGTGGTAAGTCAGTGAAATCACAGAAGCATCCAGGCTGTGTGACTACTTCTGTGGGCAAATCCCTCTACAGTCTGTGTCACTGAGTGGGGGAGGACCTATGAGGAGAGTGCTGGGTGGGGATCAGCATCTGACTGCCTCCCAGAGATGAAGCTGGGCAGTTGTCCACTCACCCCACTGGTTGGTGAGCACTTCTGCTTAAGCATCTGACTCCCATACTGTGTTGTTTACAGAACTCTGGCATGTTTTGGGGCTGGGATTGCCACTGGGCAGCAGAGCTAATTTAAAAAAAAATAAGTTCTCTGAAAACTTTGGACTTAAATAATGCTGTCATAAGATTATGCAGTTCTCTACAATCAGTTTCACTCTCTGTTCTATGGACAATATTTGCTATTTTGCTGTGATGTGAAAATGCAGAACAGT
Organism: Chloebia gouldiae; assembly: GCA_003676055.1. Taxonomy (NCBI): domain Eukaryota; kingdom Metazoa; phylum Chordata; class Aves; order Passeriformes; family Passeridae; genus Chloebia; species Chloebia gouldiae. The sequence goes on from QUSF01000007.1 coordinate 13,978,018, forward strand.
TTTAATAATACTGAATTTTTGTTCCATGTTTCCACGGGTACTTTCAGAAAAAAGTAAGTACAATGTTGGTGATGTTGTGTTTGTCTGTGTGCATCTGGCATGCTTGATCATACTGTTAACAACACTTTCCTCACTTGAACTGTGTAATTGATCACCAGCTGATGAAATGATCAAATTGAACATTTCACACTAGGCTGATAGGACACACCCTTTATAAGAACCACAGCAGCAGTGTGTGTATCATGCAGAAAAGGGCAGAATGCTGTAGACAAAGTCTTAATGTTAGGATAGCCAGAATATCCATACTGTTTTACACAAATTTGGTGCAGTGATTCGCTGTAACTATGGGAAACTTTCCTAACAGAGATAGAAATTAAATTGACTGTTGGTGCCATTCCTCCTGTCCTACTCTGTTTAAATGTCTGGGTTTTTTTTACTTATTCTTTCTTCGCTTTTCCTTTTCCCTCAAAGAAGAGAGGGTGAACTTCAGGCTACAAAGCAGGGCTCAGTACCAAGCAGCCGAGTAGCTGAGTGCAATTGGTTCGTTGTTCCACAGCGCAGCCTCATCAAAGACCTCCAGCTGCAGGGCTGCTTGGCTCCCTTGAAGCAGTACCCAGCAGGCAGTCACTGACAGGGCTCTGTCTGGGTGGGCCATGTGCTTGATGTCTCAGCAGGAGATCATGCCCAGAGATGGGGAACATGAAATGAATGCGGTCCTGTTGTCTGGAGGATGAAGGGGTGTGTGGTGAAGGGGAGATGTGACAAGACAGCTGCGCAGTCAGCGCCTGGCATAGAGTTGGCAGCCAGGGCTGTCATCATGGTCCCACACAAATGAGGTCTGAGGTCCCCACTGTACTGTGCTAAACATGGCCTGTGCTCTGAAGGGTCACAGGACTGACCAGAATTACTGCTGCTCAAATGTACTTACCTGTTCCCCGCATTGCCTTTGCTGGCTTCTCATCTGGGGAAATTAAAATGTCTGGAAAACAGACTAGAAGTGAAGTGTAGTAGGGAAGGGTTGAGGCTGAGGCACTTCTGAAGCACACTTAAATTTAAGATAAACTTGGAGACCAAATAGACATCACACTGACTGAAAATGTGTTTTGTGGGCACTTCTTTATCTCAGTCACTGTGGTGATTCCTGTTCACTGTTTCCTTGTTCTTACCACTTATAAAACAATCACTTGCATGGCAGTTGGGTCTCTGAAAACCAGTCTGCATCTCTCAGGACACAACAAAAGGGAATAAAACCTCTAGAAAAACTGTCAGGATATTGCTTGGTGCAATGAAAATTATTTGTGTTCTAACTAAAAGAGCAAGAACTGTAATTTAGATGTAGACTTGTGATCTAATAAAGTTGTCTTAACTTTTTTTTTTTTGTTAAAACAATGATTTTCTTTACCATAAGGGAGAAATTCCTTTTAGCTCTGAATACCTGTTATTGTCTATCTTGTTAACCATGATCATAAATACGCAGCACCAGCAAAATGCAGAATGAATGTACAGGAGTCAAGCAAAAAGAAATCAAACATACTATATATCAGGTAGAGCATTATTTCACATCAGGTCTTAAACTGCAAACTTCAACCCATTCCTTTAGAGGAAGGTTTCTAAAATACCATGTTTTTAGCTTGAGCCTAAAGAAGTTTTCTGGAAATGGGTTGCATTTGAGGAAATTGTTGATCACGTGCATCATGGGTTGGAGGGCTTGAAAAAAAATACTTGGTTTATATCTTTCTGAATTCTTATTGGTTCCAACAGTGACAGCTACAGTGATCTAAGTGATGACAGCTCTCCAGAAAAAGAGTTTCCTTATTCTGACACAAGCTGAAATGATTCTATGAGAGCACAGAAATCGATGATGCTATTGAGGTAAACTGAAATGTTTTGATACTGCTTTATGACACTGATTTATTCTAGATTTAAAACAAGAGATAAAGTTAACTTAATTTTCACATTTGTTTCAAGTCCCCTCTGAGATCTTATGTCTTCTTTCTTGTCTGTAGCATTTAATTGTTTTCCTCTTCTGCTGCTTAACTCTAAAATTGAGATCTTAAAGTCTGATAAGTATTTTGGGTACATCTTTTATGTAGTATGCTGTACAAAATCAAGTTGTGTTAGTGTTTGAAGATATATTAAAAATAATTTTTTAATTATACTTTATTTTTTTTTGTTTCTTTAGTTTACAATTTGGAATAACTTCAACTACATTGTGTAGACATTACTTTTTATTTTGCCTTAATATTAATCTGTAATTGCATCTGATGCATTGATATGATGAAGACATCCCAACATAAATACTTGTATTTGATCTGCAGAGTGATAGAGATGTAAACAGGTTTTATAAAATTATAGCTTTGTTTGCCGTAGGCTTTGCCAGAGTGATGTTGGATTGATTGTTTATTCACCTGTAAACATGGTAGGAATAGATTTCCTTTTAGTTTGGAAGTTGTATTTCCTGTGAGACACCTGATCTCTGCAGGATCTGGGCTTGAAACTTGGTCCTACTTTATTTTCCCTATGCAGATTCATCAGAGCTGGGGCTGGTATGACGCTCTCATTCAGCTTCTCAGTATTTCTAAGCACTTCTGTAAGGAGGGCACAACTTTCCCCTCTGATTGTCTCACATGGTGTTGACAGTAAGCAGCTGTGCCAAGCAGACAATTAAGGCTACATAAAACCAGTATTTCTGCCTGATGGTCTCCTGATCCAAGTAATGAATGGCATGAGATACTAAAAATTGGAGTCCAGTCCTTAGATGCATGGGTTTCTTCTGTGATTTTCAATTGAATTATTTTTTGCTCTCCTGTACTACGTGTTAAAGATAATGATCCATCCCCAAATCATGAGAGCAAAGAACAGAATGTTAAGAGATTTAATGACCTGGTACATGTACATACAGTACTGATGCCTTAAAATAACCAAAAAATAAGTAGACAAGATGGTCCTTTTCACTCTTGCCTGGATCCTTTCCACCTCCAAACATCACAATGGTTCTGTTTCTTGAGACCAACACAAGGGAAAAGCCCTTGCCTTCCTCAATAGAATTTATGAATGGTAGTTCTGTGTTTACTGTTGCAGCGTGACTTGTTCAGTGCTTGGACAAATGCACTTTTGACATGCTTTTAAGTGGCTATCAGTAGCCAAACTGATTTTGTTTGAACATGTCACAAGTGGATAACAATTGTTATTCAACAGAATTACTCTGGAAAAGATTAAATAATTAAATCCAGATATCAAAGAATAAGAAAAGCATTGGCTTTTTTTTTATCTCATGTTTAATTCTACCTGTTAATCAGAGTTGGATATGCCTGTAGATTATATTTGGCTTTGTGGTTTCACTTCAGATAAAATACATCTACTCATAGAATTTACATAGGAGTATTTTGAAATGAGTCAACAAATTTGAGTGAAAATTACATAAGCATGAAATAAATGGAGTTTAAGATGAAATATTTTTAATAACTCATATTTTTACATTTATTCTCCTTTCCTCTCCCTCTTTTTGTGTTACAGAAACTTGGGAACAGGACAATATTGAATATAAGAAAGTAGAAGAGTAAGCTGCTTGCAGTTCTCATACTGTTTCTTCTCTACTATGTTCAATAATTCTCATTAGAGATGACAGTTTTACTGTTCTGTAGCAAAAATTGTTCTGTGTAAATGCTGTTTCAAAAGTTACCAAATGATTCTGCACCTTAGCTGTTAATCATTATTATCTTGTCATATATTTCAGAGTGATCTCAGGTGAATATGTATCAATTCAGTAGTTCATAGCTTTCTTGATTTGAAGGAAGATTTGACTGGTTTCAGTTTGCCTTGGAACAGGAAGAAAAACTGCATTAGTTCTTGGGAATGAGGCGGGGGATGCACTAAAGCATTTAAGAGAAAATTGTCTTTCTCTTGAGCAGTAGAAAACCATTTCAGGTTTTTTTTTCCTATTAAGCTTGTATATATATTTTTATTACTTTTTTTGCTGTTCAATATGTACAAATGAAAAATGGTTGCTGTATCTCAGCTCTATGTGATTATAGTAATTAATGTTGGATACAAGTTTTTTCTTTGCTTTTATAAGCAATTTGATTTCACATAAATTCATTTGCTGTATTTCTCCTGGAAGACTGATAATGCTGAACATAATTCTAACCTACAAAATTACAGAAGTGATATTAGAAGGTGGATTCATGTTTGTATTTTGTAAGAGAAAAAGCACGTTCATATATTAAACTCCAGTTTTAACACTTTTGTGAAAGTTGTAGAAAAACCAGCCATAAACCTGGGGTGTTATCTGGGCTCCAGCTGTGCCACACTCAGTTAGTTGTAGTAAATAAGTGTGAAGCAAATTAAGTAAGGCTCACCCTTGTCTTCCTGCATCCTGTGACCACTCCATCATCTTGGCACTGAATAGAATGGAATATTCCCGAATAGAATGGAGTGATGTGTTTTAATTTAGAAATCACAAGTTGTTCCACTGCATCACAACTCAGGCAGCCCTGCAAAGCCAGGGCTGGAGCCTGAACCATGGAGACAGAAGAGGAAGGTGAGAGGTGCTGCTCTGGGTTTAGGGCAGCATTAAGGTGTAAGGGGTGTAAGGATCCTGTTAGCGCTGGGGCATCACCAAACCTGTCACAGAAGGTGAACCTGAGCTATGTAACTGAGGGGCTCCAGATGCTTGGGGCACATTTTCTTATAAAGAAAAATTCTGAATTTTGATAGTTGGGTTTCATTTTGGTTTTGGGTAAAGTGTTTTCTTTAATTCATCAAAAGTCAATATCCACACCAAAATAAGAAGCACCATGTTCCTTATTACAGCTTTGTAAAACAGCAAGTTTGAGAGCTGTGCATTGCTCTAGAAAATCTCAGGTTACACAGCAAATTTGTCTTTTCACTAAAAGAAGCTTTAATGGTAATGAAACATTAAATGTATTTTTATGGCCACACTTTCCTAAAGTAGTTTGTGAATATGTGCCTTAGAAACACTGACAGCAAAATTGGTGCCACTGTATGTCTTCCCAATGAGAGACACTGGCCACTGCTTTGTGAAAAGTGAAGAATCTCCTAAGATTGTCTGTAATGTGCAAATGTATTTTCAAAACATTTTCAATAAATTGTGTTATTTGGAAGTGTTTGGGTACCTGCTAAAGAATCATGATACCAATTGTGAACTGTGGTGTTCAAGAAAGAATTCATCATTTACATGAAGCTGCACTTGTTTGTAAAGAAGGGGAGCAGCATCCAAGTTTGGATGGGACTGCAGGGTAGGTGTTGCACTTGACTGATTCTGTGGACAGAGCTGTCTCTTACTGAGTGTCTCCAGTCTGGTATTGCATCTCAGCAGTGTGGGTTCCTGTTTCACTGTCAGCTTTACAGGTGAGCTCCTTTAGCACCTGCCTAATGTGCTTAACATGTGCTACCCCAAAGCTGAGGTTGCTTCCCCTTATTTAACTGCTTGGAGACATAACCTTCATGTGCTAGTGTGTCACGCCTGCAGAGCTTGGATCTAAGGAGGAGGATTTGCTTGACCAGACTATTCCTCATCAGGCAGTTCTCATGGGAGGGAGGGCCAGATGCTGCATTAGGTTGCTGTTTTTCTGAAGCCATATTAATATCAGACAGAGTGTGACTGTTGATTCAGAGTAGTACCAGAAAAGCCTTACTCATTCATGAGATTCATGGGACTGGCATACTTCTCCAGAAATCCTGTAGAGGCATCTAAGCCCTGGCTTTCCAGGAAGACACTGGAAGTGTTGAGCAATACCTTAAAAGCAGAGGTTGAGTTCTCTGCAAGAACCTGTGTAAGCAGGAATTGCAGCCCAAAGCTAAAGGAAGTTTGCAGGAAAAGACAGATTGTCAACAATTGTAAGGGCAGGGTCTTGCTGCCCAGAAATTATGTGGAGGATGATAAAGGAGAGTCAAGTATAAGAGCAACAAATGACTTAACAACCTGGGCTAACCTCCTCAGGAGAGCTGTGTTACAGCTGCCTTGGCAATGCAAATTAAAGTTTCTCCTCAGACTCTGTGTGTATCAATGCAGTAGGGAGTGTGATTCCAGCCTAGAGGACTTCTGAGCTGGCAGCAAAGCCAGATCAGCACAAGTGAACAGGGGCTGTGGAAACCTAAGTGGGACTGGCTGAAGCTCATTTCCCACAACTTCACTGTCTGCATATGTGAGGTGACCAAAATCTGCTGAGAAAAGGAGTGAGATGGAGCAAGGGGCAATCAGAAAAACATTGCCCTTGGGAGAACATGTGGCCTCTTCCAGCATGCTGCAGAAACTCACTCACTCAGTTTGACAGGGGAGTAAACAAATGATACAGTTGTTTCTGTACCTAGGACTGAATAATGCACAAGTAGAAGGAGTCTTCTTCCCTGAGATATCTGCATGGGAGTTGTGGTGTATTTCTGTGCCTCAGCATTTTATCCCATACTGTGCTTAGTTTTTCCCTGCTAGCAAAGTGAATTGGTAGCTGTTAGCTCTGAGATAACTTCCAGACAACCTCTTCCTCCTATCACTTCACCCTGTCCCCACTGTTGACATGGTTGGTACTTTGTTCAGGGATTTCTCACATTTTCTCAGGTGGCAGCCTTTGTATTTTTTATGACAATGAACTTGGTATCTCGGATATTTCTCCCTTTATTGGGCATAATCTATGTTTTTCAGGTATTCAGTTGTGTCTGAATTGGTAACTAGCATGTGCTAACAAGGTGAAATGAATTGAGAGCTCATCTAAAATAATTACACGAAAAGAGTCTCCATATGTGCTACTATGCAGCAGACTTATATTTGTAGGGCTCCCCTAAAATGGCTCAGAATATTTATATTTGGCTCAGAATATTTAAATTAATATTTGGATATCTATTAGATATCCAAAGGAAATGTCTGTGTTGCCTCAGTTGGAAATTGCTTCTGAATAGCAATTCCAGAAATGCTGATTTTCCAGTCTCTGGTTGAGTGTCTTGATTTTACTTGATTTTAGCTGTAAACATTAACTTTTTTTTTTTTTTAATATGAATTAACTTTTCATAGAACATAAAAGTGGACCAGTTCTATTGTTCTTTATTCTTATAAAAGTAAGTAATCTTGAGTACTGTCTGGTTTCTTGCTCTCTAAAACACCTCATGGACTGCAGGATTTAACATCCTGCTGTGATCTAGCTGACCTACTGCTGGAATAAAGTCAATTAAAATGTCTTTCATCTTGTAAAAATTGTATACTTTAATCTTTAGACTTTGATGATTTGTTTGTATATGGAATATTTTCCCTGCTTGTAACATCCTAATTCATTTGAAGAAATTGGTTGCCTTATTGGACTCCTGGTAACATGCTCTCAAGAATTTGGATCAGAGCCTAGAAAACCAGTTTTTCCTGAAGTGTGGATGACATCCTCTGTTTCAGGAATGCTCTGGAAAGGTAAGGCTATCTTTTATACATCTATGGACCTTCAGTTAATAATTTAAGAAACTTAAAAGTTGGGAGATGATAGTGAAGCTCACAGTAGCATGGTTTGGATAACTTAAAGACCAAGCCAAGTCTTGGATTAAGGCATAATCCAAGACTGTATATTGAAATGAATAGTTAGGATAGTCTGCTCTGAGTTTCTGCATAACATATCCTCATCCAATAGCACCTTCAATAATCCCTCATTTCACAGAGTCAATCTGACAATAAAAAATATGACCTCATGTCTTTTTGTTTGAATACTGCCTGTACTACCTTTGGAACATGGCCCTCATTGCCTAAGTATAGATTTACAGTTTGGAGAAATAGTGCAGATTTGGAGCAAACCTTCTTACTACATGTGATTTATTTCTCACAGCAGCTGTTGTGCACCAGACCTCAGATCTTTTTCAGGAAATAAAATTCAAAGAGTCATTCCAAAACCTGGTGTAATTCAGTTCTGGATCCAACCAGGGAAGAACACTGCCACAGAATGCCTCTTTATTCTATTCCTGATCGGTCCTGATAGGTGTAGGTGCAGAACTGGGAATCAGTCACTACCATCTACTCATTGTTACTCATCAGCTAGATGTATCTGGCTCCCTGGTTTTGGGGGCTCAATTGAGCAATCTCACCCCTGGACAATCTTAATGTCCCCAGAATACAAAATTCATTCTTCTCTTGGCCCTCAAGCCCATTTTTGTGTTAGTCAAAGCCTTGAATTTAGCAACCCTTTCTTGTTGAAGCCCAGCCAGGGACCTGTCCCTGTGTGTCATGTGGGTTCTTGGGTAAACATCTCTGACTGCCCCTGCTGGGACCAGCTCCACACAAGATGCAGCAACAGCAGAATCTGTCATCATGAGTTATCATGTAGTGCCTCCCTCCCTGGAAAAATAACAATCCGTTTCCCAGGGCACTCCCCCAGGATGTAGGAGACCTGACCAGTTTCCGCCTGAGTTTCTGAAGCAGCCAGGCCCCCTCTCCTCTGGGGGCTGCCCACTCCTCCAGGTTAAAGCCAGTTCTCAGTACCAATGTTCATGGCTCTCCTAATATCAGGGCTATCTGCCAAAATCCCCACTGGTCCTGTGTTGGAAAAACAGCAAGGATATGGTTCTGCAGCTGAGGCAACAAGAGGTTCCTTGAGAGGGAGGAGGAAAAGTGACGCTGTTGAGTCAGGGACAGGAGGAAAAGACTCCCAAGTCATAGAAGGTGAAAAAGAGAGTTTATTATTAAGAAGTAGCATCCTTGTTAAGGTGAGACCTCATTGGTCTCAAAGTAAAAACCTTTCACACTGTTGGTGAACTATGAATAGCACACTGTGATAGAGCATATCTATAAACATGAACATGAACAGAAAGAGAGATAGTAATTGTTTAAATTCTTTCTCTCTAAGTTTCCCAGGCTTGAAGCCTTGGAGAATCCTCTGCTCTCTTTGGCTGAACTGAGTGCCTCCACAGGAGAGCACCTGAGCCCATGTCTTTAGACTATATGAATTTTAAACAGATACTGAACAAAAGACAGAAACTGTAATTGGAAAAGGAGCCAGAGCACAGGACTCCCATTTGTTAAACCAGTGCCATAAAAAAGAGACTTTCTGGTTTTGGGCAAGTAAGTCTTGAACCCTTTTCTCTGGGGTGGCACAGATGAGCAGAAAGGAGTGACAGCACCTCCCCTCTTTTTTCTCTCCTATGGATGGAAGTTGCTGCATTCATTGCTTCGTCCATCCAGTTATTGTCCCTGCTGGCTTGTAAGAGCCTGTTCCAGTTTGTGCTTCTGCTAGTGACAGCCTCAGGCACTAGCTTATTATCTTTTCCTCTGCTGGGTATGCTACTCATCATCTGTCCTACCCAGGATTTTAATGTATTTTCTCCCAAAAAGGGATAGAAGGAAGCCTATACACATAAAAGCAAACTGTTCTCAGCATAGTTCCAATGTCTGGAAGAGCTTGAACTCTTCTTAATATACCTGCCTAATAATATGCCTTGGTTGAGGCTCTAGGTTTGAGAAACTGAAAAGGCATCCAAAATTTTGAACAGTCAAAACATTGACTTCTAAGGCTTGTGGCTGGCTAATGTACTTCCCCTGTGTTTAGTCTTGAGAGCATAATGTGCCACCTTTTGCAAAGTTTGGACAGTGCTAATGTATAGTTGAGTTTGAATCAGGTTAACAATTTAAAGATTTTTCTGTGTATGTTACCTTACTGCCAAAAATTTGTTTACAAACTTACAGGGATATCACTCTTGAGAGTGTCTCCTTTCAGTTTCACGTGAGCTTTAAGAAAGAAAGATTTTGACCAACGAAGATTTCTCTCCCATTCACTGAAGGTACAGAGCTTTCCTGGCTACACGAAGTTAGACAGCAGTGTAATACTGTGAGCAGGAGAGAATCAGAGCTCCTGAGGGGCATGAACTAGGAGATTTGCTACTCACATAACTAAGTGAATTAGGGATGAGACTATAAATGTAATGATCTGCTCTTTACTCAGGGTAATGCAGCTCTGACTTTGCTGGGGAACAGAGACATGATTGCTTGTTAATTTGTGAAGTGTGTAGAAGAACTCCTGGGATTGTTTTATTTGAGACTTTTGACAGAAATCTTACTAGGGTGGGTCAGAGGAATCACACGAAGGTCATGCTTGGGTGCTTTTTATATTATTGCAGTGCTGCAAATATAGAAGTTCAACCAAGATCGTAACTTAAAATATGACTGTATAAAGTAAAAATCAAAATGTGCCAGTGGCAGTCCTCTGAAATGGCTTTTTCCAAGATGATTTGTTAAACATCTGTTGGTCGTGTCATTGTGTGAGAAGAATATGTGAGTGTGAAAAAGCTGAAAGACCCTTGCCCAGTCTGTTTGTTCTGTTATTTAACAGTAAGGAGCCTCAATTTACAAGGCTGCTAATTTATGTTATTTTTGTTTCTACTGTACAGGCTTAAAAAAATCTGGTAATATTTGCTGTAGTGTTCAGGAACATGAACTTGATAAAAGAATGAGTGTCTGCTGCTGTCTGAACTAATACCCTCTGCTTTGCTTTGCACATGGATTAGCACTTTGACTGTGAAGTTAGAGGAGAAGCAAACTTGGTGGCAGATGTAACTGTTTTCATGAAATTAAAATACTTATTTAGAAGTGTTTTGACAAGCTTTTGGGTCAAAACACTTCTGAAGGAGAGCTTGTGTACTTGAAATTTAGCTTGTTTTGCCCAGCAATATATCTTGATCTAATAAAAACACTACTTCACCCAAAAAGTCCATATCCCTCAGCAGAGCCTTCCTATACTCCAGCAGGTCAGCACTCCCTCCTGCACCACTTGGTGTCATCTCCAAACTGACTTAGGGTGCACTTGATTTTCTCATGTAGATCATTGATAAGGGTATTAAATAGGACTAATAATGAGCCTTGAGGGACCCCACAGGTGACCAGCTACAGCTGGATTTTTCTCTATTCACCACCATTCCTGGACCCAGCCATCAGCCAGTTCTTAACCCAGCGTGGAGGCCACCACAGGCTGCCAGCTTCTCCAGAAAAATGCTGTGAGAGATGTAGCAAAGGGTTTGCTGAGCTGCAGGCAGACACATCCACAGCCTTCCCCTCACCCACCAGGTCTCCTTGTCATAAGAGGAGGTCAGGCTGGCCAAGCAGGACTTGCCTTTCCTACATGCTGGCTGTGCTGGCTGGGCCTGATCCCTGGTTGACCTTGGTGTGCCACATGATGGCACCCAGGATGAGTGGCTCCATGACCTTTCCTAGCACTGAGGACAGGCTGACAGGCCTGTAGTTCCCCAGATCCCATTTGTCCCCATAGACCTGTGAGCATCTAAGTGGCACAGCAGGTCACTGACTACGTCCTCTGGATTGCAGGGTGTCTATTCTGCCCCCCATCCTTGTCTACCAGCTCACAGGGCCAGTTGCCCAGAGGATAACCTGTCTTCCTGTTGAACACTGAGACAAAGAAGGCATTTTCCAGCCTTTCCATCTCAGTCCTTTTCTCACCCTTGGTTACAATATTTGCCTCCACATCTAACAAAATATGCAGATTTTCCTTAGCCCTCCTTTTGTTGTTAATGCATTTATAAAACCACTTTTTTATTATCTTTCACAGCAGTGGCCAGATTGAGTTCTAGCTGAGCTTTTGCCTTTCTAATTCTCTCTCTACATGACCTAATGACTTCCTTGTACTCTTCCTGAATTGCCTGCCCCTTCTTCCAAATACCTTAAACTCTATTTTTTTCCCCCTGAGCTCAAGGGAAAGCTTCCTATTTAGCCAGACTTGTTTTCCTCACTGGCTTATTTTTTGGTACGTAGGGATGAGCTGCTCCCGTGCCACCAAGATCTCCTTATTTAAAGTATGTCCTGCCTTCATGGACCCCTAGGGGCTATTTTCCATGGGACTCTAAACAGTGTCCTGAACAGCCCAAAGTCCACCCTTCAGAAATCCAGGGCAGAGGTTTTATTCATATTCTTTACTTCTACCTTCAGGTGCCCAAAGGCAACACTTGGCCTTCTCCCTTCAGCTAAGCTAAAAATGGTAGGAAAAAAATTATGCTACAGTGGCATTAAGGACTTAATTGCTTTAAAGGCAAATTACCACAGAGCACCTTCTACTGCCAACTTACAATTAAAGATTTGTGTATTACGGTGAATCTGTAACACAGGACTGAGGTGCTGCTACAGAATAACCATTTAGTTGCCTAAATTAATAATTATTTAATATTGCATACATTTATTAAGAATTGAATTCCAGAACATAACTAGAATTTCCCCTCCCCATCTGAGATGAAATATCACTGTTTGCTTCCTAGTTTTAATTTCTTCTACTAAATAAAAAAGTCATATTGCAAGTGTGATGTGTAAAGAATGATGTGTGCTGGTCATATTCTTTGTAGGGCAATTTCTTATTAGGGGGAACCAGGAACATTTTTGCTTTCACACAGTCTGGTTGTCCTTACTACCAGCTGGGGATTTTGCTATTTATTTGTAGGAGAATCCAGTCTGAAAGGAAAACAGGCGATTCTGCTCTTTTATATGCTGTTTTCTTTAGTCATCTAGAAATGGGCAATGTAAGGACACATTCTTCTGAATTTCCATTTGATTTCAGTCACTGCCTCTAAGCAACATATTTTGGCTTTAGTTTATTTCCCACAGCCAAGGAGAATCTCATTTTGGCTTAATTGAAATGAAAATGCCATGGAAACTGTGAAAAGGCATTCCCTAGCTGTAAAATCCTAGCCCTGTTGAATTCTGGCTAAACCTATTCCACAGTTGCCTTGGTCTGCTTCTAGTGTAGTAGCCTTCATTAAACACTGTGTCTATACTGAGTCTCTTTCCCATGCTACCAATGGAGACTCTGCAGCCCAGGTGTTATTTTTATTTGTGCCAGTGTTCTAGCTGTGGAAGATGTGTGCTTTGGAGCACATTAAATGCCATTTTTAAGCATTCTCAGTGCCATCAGAGATGAGGGGTGATTCCCAGAGCAGTTGCCTGTGACTTCAGGCCAGAAGTGCTCCTACCAAGGCTTGCTTTGGTAGCAGTGTTGCCCAACTCTCTGGTGTCTTTTGGCACTAATAACGGCCTTTATTAATAGGTATTTCTAACCTATTTCCATGAAATTCGGAGGAATTCAACATTTCTGACGCCTATGATCTTTGCTGCACTTTGAAAATTTCCTGAAAATTGTAACAACTGACAGACTGAGGAAGGGATAGGGAAAAATGCTGCAGTCACAGAAATAATTTTCTTCTTATGAAAACAGGACAAAAATTATTATAATAATTGTATTTTTTTAACCTCCCAAATCTCTTACTACAATCACAGCCTTATGGCATGTCAATGTGACAAAGCTCTTATCATAAAGACCCTGTAATCTGTTTTAAAAAGATAGAGAATAGAGATGAGCAATCCTGAAGTGTTTAATATATCACTTTAGAAAAAAATATGTTTTGAATTGAAGTGCAGAAGCAGCCTACTGTCATGTATGCTCATAGTCATTTCCACTTAGTGCAGATATGAAAATCCAAATATTGAATTTGGGTATCTGTAACATATTTGGGGGAAAAGAATATTAAAAAAAAATTGCAAGTGCTAGTCTACCCTATGTAAAACTATATCCCAAAGGCCAAATTGCACTCTAATGTTACTTAACAATGCAATGAGCTGTAAAATAGGCAATTTTTATGCAGCTGAACCCTCAAGCTTATTCTTCCTTTTAAGGCACTGCTTTCTTACTGTGGAAAGAAACAAGTGAATAATATACATTGCCTTTTTTAATGTTCATTATGCTGCTATCATTTTTGAACAGGGAGGACAATGAGATAATCTAAATGATATAGATCACTTGTTTTCTTCCCTAATAGGAAAGATAATGAATGGCTTTGTTTTGATGGTTTTATTGCCTGCAAGATAATGAAATATCCCAGCATGGATTTCATTAGACTTTCTCTAGTCTCACTATGCTAGACCCATTAAGAGGCCCAATCTCCTCTTCAGTATAAATGCAACCAGATATTACAAAGATTTTAGCGCACTGTGAAAATGTGGGCATGAGTTGTCACCAAAACTGGTGGGTCTTTAGATCAAGGCTGGCTTTGGCCATGAGAGACACAGAAGCACTAATGCAATTTATCACAGCGAAATAGCTCACGATGACCAAAGTACGAGGCTATGAGAGCTTTGGCATTTAAACTTTGTCATTACTCATAGGGCTCAGGGTCAGAGAGCATGTGCTGCTTAAATATCCCAATCCTTGCTCTTCTATTATCTGGAGACTTTCAGGGTGGGGCACAGAGCACACAGCTCTGTCCTGTCACCAGCAAACCAGTCCTATGGAGAGAGTGAAGCCTCTGTGCATCAAGAGAGCTGCAAGGAAGGACTCCTTATGGCATTAACTGGGCAGCATTTTAGCCACCTGGGGTTGGAAAAGAGAAGGTTATACTGTCCTTCAAACAGCCATATTGTCTGTATTCTCATCCCAAGGCTGAAAGGAAGAGACTAGGACTAGAGGGAACAGAGACATGTGAGCCCCATGAGGTTTTTTCTTGCTAAAGCTTCATGTACTTATAAAGAACAGCTGCATTTTTTATTTCTACAAGGATGACAACAAATGCATGTTGGAATAAGACCAGGAAGACACATTGTATGAAAGCAAAAATAATCCCTATTTGATTCTTTTATGAAGAAGAGATGTTTAGGAGCTGGAAGTAAGATAAGCCAGAGGATAAGGTTATGCAATGACTTTAAAAAGTTGTCAATTTTTTGTGGTTTTTTTTTTTAATTGTTCATTGGGAAAAAGCCTGACACTCTTCTAAGATTTAATATATGCCTTTTGGATGGAAGGGATCAGGAACCACAGGAGGCCACACAGAGATGGGTAGCAGTAACTAAAATAAAAAGAGATGAAAGCTGAGAAGAATTTGAAGGCATCAAGTTAATAGGCTATGCCACAGCCAATGCTTTATCATTTCTTTCTTTTCTTGTGATCTCTGCAACAGATAATTACTAGCTCCCATCAGTGATTATTTTCTTGTATCAAAGTGTTGTAACAATGCTCCAAATAAAAAAAAAAATTGGCAGCAAATCTAAACTGAGCTAGTGTAGGGAAAATATTTATTCACACTTCTTGCTGTAGTTTCCTTAAGGTGACCCTTACACTCCCTAAAGCGAGGTGTGCCTGCCAAGGGAAGAGAATCACAGGTGTGATGCCTGCCTGGGCTTTTATCTCCTGAGTTTCCTTCTTTGCTATGGAACAACTTACTTGAGAGGCTCTCAGCCAGACTTGACCACTGCACTACTGACACCATTAAATGCTGCAATTTGAGGTGAAGAGAGGAGAGTGGGTTTCTGTTCTCCCCTCCCTCTCCTTATACTTATCTGAAATGGGATTAGTCCTTTGCTACATCTGAAACCACAGCAGCAGTTTTCTAAAGGCGGCTGTGGAGCAGTGCTTGCACCATGGCTCGCACCAAGATGCGAGTCAGCTAAAAAGCTGCCCTGAAAAAAATTAGGTTATCTGATAGCTAGCATAGATTGAAACAAGATTTCAGGTTTTCAACCTATTTTGTGAAGAATGACTTGAGATTCTCAGCATTAAGTGTGTCTGCAGTTGTTTCATGGCTCCTTTCCCACCATGCGGACAGGGAAGCTGAAGGGAGGTAGTGTAGTACTGGCAATGCCTGTCTTCATGACTGCGATAGACAAGCAGCACATCAAGGGCTCTGTCTGAGGAAGCAAAATAGCAGGAATGCCAGGCTGCACTCCTGGCTGAGCTTCTCACCAGTCACAGCTCTGCATGTCTGATTCAGTATTGTACAATGACACCTGCTTTTTAACAACACTTAAGCTAAATTATTTTCATATGAAACTAAGAGAGTTGCCTGTCTGTGTGCTGCATTCTAATGCTTTCCCTGTGTCTGCCCTTATTGTCCATGCAAATTTATGTCACTTTTTTACAATGCATATTTGAATTGCTTTTGCTGGGGATTTTTTCATGCATTTTCAGGATTCAGATTCACAAGAGAGGAGACACAGGAAATCAGCTGGCCTTCTCCCATAACAGGTAGATATTACAGAGAAACCTAGTATGAATAAAGATTGGAGATGATTTGTTAATCTCTCGGTGTTTGTATGCCACCCAACATTTCCAGCCCAAATGTTTGACAACTACTGAAATACAGCAGCACCTGTTATGTTTTCTTCATTTCTCTCTCTCTCTTTTTTTTTTTTTTTTTTTTTTTTTTTTTTTTTATTACTAGGACTAAATTTTGGCAGCAAAGAGATGCTCTGGGACACAAACTTGTGCTAAGAATTTGCACATCATAAGTTGAAGCTGAGGACAAATCACTCCTGCTGGAATAGCTGTGATGATTTCAGAGGTGATTGCTCCCCCAGGTGGAGCAAATATGAGGTCTTTTTGTCCACCTCAGGGTAAAGTAAGCCAGAGCAGGTTAAATTGTCTTCTAGTGAATATTTAATCAACATAACGCTGGTACAGGACTGATTAAGAACTCCAATCAGTTCTCCCCACTGGGATGGAGAAGTGTTCCTCTCCAGCAGGGAAGTGACAAAAAAAAGGGTTCAACAGTCATTTCTGTAGACATGTATGATCATGGTTATAGTTCCCTTTGAAGGCCCCAGCCAAGAAAATGAGTAGAAAGATTTTGAAGACAGTCCTTAAAAGGCTATATTTCTCAAATAAATGAAAAAAGCAACCAAGCCCAAACCCACAGCAATAAACCCCCAGATAATAAAATGTTCAATTTTATTTCTTCCCCAGTGGCCTGAAAAGATTATTAGAAAGATCATCGAGATCTGCTCTGACAGCTATTCCTAAGCTCACTGAGACTTAAATGGGTTAGGAGAGAATTCCCTTAGGCATAGTGGTGACAGGATTATTGATGGCTTTGTTGCCTGGTTGGATAAAGCTTGGTTGTCTCTTCTGTTCTGGGCCAGGAATAGTCAGCACACATGCTAGAAGAGAAGAGGATTAATAAAATTAATGTGTTTATTTTGCCTTACTGACATTTTAATATGTATTGATTAGAATTCTGCTTTTATAAGAAATATTAATCTTTTTCTGTCACTCACAACAGTATTTTCTCCTACCTTATGATATGCCATCACCTCTGCTTCCTTCCAGTCCCTGTTCTTCCCCTTATCCTGGAGTTCCTCATTGCACTCAGGAACCTCTTGGACTGCATTGAAGTTTCTGTCTGGCTTTCACTGAGGGAATTTTGTCCACGTGGAAACCACCTTGGAGAGGACACTGATATGTGTGAGAGCCTCCACAGAATGTGGACTAGAGACACCACCTGGCTGCTTGTCTGGAGATAAAATCATAGAATGGTTTGAGTTAAGATGGACCTTTAAAGGTCATATAGACCAAGCCCCACTGCAGTGAGCAAGGACATCATCAGATAAACCAGGTTGCTCAGAGCCCTGTTCAGCCTGACCTTGAATGTTTCAAGAGATGGGGCATCCACCTTCTCTTTGGCCAACCTGTTCCAGTGCCTCACCACCTTCACAGTCAAGAATTTCCTCCTAATATTTCATCAAAACCTACCATCATTCAGTTCCAAGCCATTAGTCCTTGTCTTATCACTACATGTGCTTGTAAAAAGTTCCTCTCCAGCTCTCTTGTACCCCCTTTAGGTACCATCCCCTTTAGGAAGGTGCTATAATGTCACCCCCGAGCCTTCTTTCCAGGCTGAACAACTCCGACTCTCTCAACCTGTCTTCATGGGAGAGATGCTGCTGCCCTCTGATCATTTTTGGCCTCCTCCAGTCTCACTCTGGCAAGCTGATGTCCTTCCTATGTCAGAGACCCCAGAGCTGGATGCAGTATTGTGTGTAGGGTCCCTTGAGCACAGAGCAGAGGGCCAGGAGCCCCTCCCTCACCCTGCTGGCCACACTGCTTTTGATGCAGCCCAAGCTGCAGGTGGCTTTCTGGGCTGCAACTGCACTTTGCCAACTCATGTCCAGCTTTCTTTTGGATACTGGTGATTGCCCTGATGTAGGTGCAGCACCTTGCACTTGGCCCTGTTTAACCTCATGAGGCTCCCATGGACCCAGTTCTTGAGTTTTTGGTCCTTTGGCACCTCTGGCCCAGCCTCCTCTTCTTCCTGTCCCAGGTCTAGGTCTGAATCTGCTGTACCTGGCCTGTCATTTTATTTCTTGTTATTTTGATTTGCAGTCCTTATTCATAAAGAGCTGGTCCCTCCCTCCCTTAGGTGCCACCTAAGGTACAATTAAGTACAAATTCTTTGTTTATCCTGGGTAGGTCTCAAATGACTCACCACAGCTCTTCAGGGGAGTTTCCCAATGTTCCTGCATGTTGAGAAGTTTCCTGGATTGTGTCAGTGAAGGAAATGGGTGCACTCCTCAGGAAGGGCTGTACCTCTGGGTATTTCAGCTGTCAAACACTTCAGAGCATCTGTGGAGTGTCTGAGGACTGTGAAGCCTAGCTGAGCTTGGCTAGACCCTATGGGAAGCACAGTTCCAGTTTCTGATGCTAGCTTCCACTTTCTACTGCATTTTATATACCCCCT
Organism: Chloebia gouldiae; assembly: GCA_003676055.1. Lineage (NCBI taxonomy): Eukaryota > Metazoa > Chordata > Aves > Passeriformes > Passeridae > Chloebia > Chloebia gouldiae. Next base: position 13,996,495 of record QUSF01000007.1, read on the forward strand.
CTGAAGCAGAGGGTAAGAAGGTGAAAATAATTGTCCTAGAAAGTTACATGGCTAAGCAGTATCCTGATCACTACTTTAATTCTTGGAAATTGTAATGTTATTTTTGATTTTCTGGAAAAATTAGTCAAAATTAGATATTACATATGGACAATTTCAGTTCAGACAGATGAAGCTCTGCAAGGAATATTTAGATCAAAAACAGGTTTTCTAATAAGAAATGTCCAGCCACTTTCCTAACAGGCAGCACTACTAAATTTGCTATGACTAATCGTTGGTATTGATTTTGTTGGCTGGTTGTGAAAAGACAGTTTGTCTGATTCCAGTAATTAAATTTAGTTAATAAGAATAAGTTGCTGTGCCATTTGTCAGGATCACTTCTTACTTTCCTGTTTTCTTTTTTCATGTACAAATTCTCTTATGCTGCCCCAAAGACCATCAGACCATGGAATAAGGTTCTCAAAAATTAACAGTCTTTTTGTATCTGAAGTTGTCTCTTTTCAGTAGCTGAGCCAAGTATTTAAGTAACCATATTGCATGATTTTCAAGATTTCCAATACAAAAATGCTTGCAAAAATATATTTATTGTCTAGCAGACATATATTGTCTCTATCCAGCTGGGGGATTTTAACTGTGGTTCTACTTGTGCTGAGCCTCACGCAGTACTAGACCCTCATTTCAAGAAGACAATCTCTCTTCAGTGGGTGTTTGCAGTTACTTAGTGAGTCCAAGGCTATGGAGAAAAACTTCAGAAAAAAGGGGATGGAGTGGCCTAGGTTTTGTAACCTTGTCACACAGCATCTTAAGTCGTTCTCTGCCTGGACATGCCTCCATTCTGATTCTGGGTTTAAGAGCTGTCCATTAAGGGCTTTTAAAGTGGTGACAGCATAGATTTTGTGCTATTCCTGATTGTCCTGTTTTTCATTTCTGAAGGCAGTGAGCTAGATTTTTTCCTGAGTATTGTCAATAAGGCTGCACTAAATGGCTCTTAGTATAGGGACAGAGATGGAAGAAGGGCCTTTTCCCTCAGTTTCTCTACAGAAAGGAGATTAAATCAAGGCATTATTTTGATGTATCTAGAAAATGGGAATTTTTTTGTGTTGCTCACAAAGGGTGATGCTGATTAGGAGAGAATTGGGACATTGAGTGCTCAGTTGGAACAGGAACAAAGAAGGGGTGACAAGCCTGTGATGTGTCTCCACTGTGAACAATGCAATTCAAGGTCATACAATGAGTTCTCCTGCCCCATCTCTTCGATCCAGCATAATCTTTGACCTCATCTCCTCTTCTTCCTTGTCCTCCTCATCCTCCTCCAGGGATTCAGAATCCCTTCTCCATGCCCTACAGGAACCCTGCTCCATAACAAGGCAGTGCTGGGAACCAGGAGAGCTGCCTTTAGGGGCAGGTGGTGAATGCACAGCTCTCATTCTGCCCTTCTGCTCTGCTGCTGAGCACTAGAGTTGCTTGTGGAGTCAGGAATCCAGAAGTTCTGAGGCCAGGTTGTGCAAAAGGCAGCTGGGCTGGGCTGTATGCCATGATGCAAGGCAAGGTGTAATGCCTCTGTTCTGAACACTGCATTTTGTTTGGATGTACGTGCCTGAACAGCGCTGGGACTGTTGGGATTACATTTGTGTAACACCACAGTACAGTCACAATGGCAGAATGCCTGTAGCAGGCTGGACCTGTTTCTGCCCCCTTTCAGTGTCAGTCCTTCAAAGCTTAGGTGTGCTGAGAAGTGCATTAAGAGTTCTCACAAAAACCCAGGTAAGACATGCTCAAGTACTGCTGAGGTGCATTTTCATAATGAAGATACAGCACATGAGATTGTTCTGGTCTCAACCTTACTAGGGGGTCTAAGAGGTCTTTTGGTTCTGTCCATGTGGGCCTCAGACAATCCACATCTCTGGCTCTCCTTAATGAAGATTTTTTTTTAAAGTTGCTTGATGCCAAAAGCAACATATCCTCACAGCTCTCTGCATCAGTCAAGGGGATTATTAATGACTGGCCATGAAAAACAAAGCAAAGACTAGAACTCAAAGCACAGTCACTAGAAGTAAAGGGATGCTTTATGGGGTGCCCATGGAAACTGAGGTTAGTTTCTTACACCCTGTGGTGTGCTAAGATCTGTAGCAATCAGCATCCAGAGACTTACTTGGATGTCTCCAAGATGAAATCTAGCTTCACTTACTGCTGGCTTCTCCTGGGCCCTGTAGATGCCCAGGGAAGCTCAGAAGCAGAACTAGTAGCTGCTATGGTGTGGTGGTTGTAATATGGCAAGAGAAGCACCTTTCCAGGAAGAATAAACCTCTCCACTGGCTTGCAAGGCTAACTACTGCATATGCTACCATAATTCTTCTTGCTCAAAGGACAGTCCAACAGAAAACTGTGCCAGGTTCCTGACAGACTGGGCCGAGTTGGACTGATCCCCAGCCTGGAAAATCAAAGCTGTCAAGAAGAATGAAAGAGAGAGGAAGTCTCATTCTCATCACAGCTCCCACAGGACTTGAGCTTTCTTTGCACAGAGTTGTCATCCTTCGGTGCCTTTAGTTTGCCCTCTGCAATGGGCACTATCCCATAGGGTCTGAGTAGGGGTGGCTTGATGACGGTAGCAGGATCCACCAACAGTCCCAGAGGAAGCAAGGTAGGAAGTCATGTCCAGAATCCATCTGGCAGCAGCAGAGAAACTGCTGCAATGTGACTTTGAGGTTCACAAAAGATGCAGGGGCAGGCAGGACTGGGACATGACAATGACCAGGATGCTGAATGGCAAGGGATGCCACAGGGGGCAGGGACCTGTGGTGTAAGTCCAGGCAGGGCCAGGGAAACTCCATATGGTTCAAATCTTAACATCTGTCTTACTCTAAAGGAGTTTTACACTGTAAAAGTGTAAAGTAAGATAAAAAGTAAGATTTTTATCAAAATTTTATAACAAGTATTTTATTTTGATTGGGTACTGATAAGGTGAAATATAAATGCATATACACTTAAAAAGTAGGTTTACTTTTCTGCAACTCTTCAGAATAAGGAACAAAATGAGCTGAAAACAGTGTTGAAACAGCATCTTGTGTTTCTCCTTGTCTAGAAATAACATTCTCAAGACCTTGGTGTATGCACTTATTTCTGTGTGCAGGCACATGAAGCAGTTCTGGAATAGTTCAAGTGTGGTGGAGAGGATTCTATGAGCAAACTCCTGTAACCCTGGCAACGTCTTGTCTTGAAAACCTCCAGCTTCTTCCTTTGTATGTCTTGTTTCCCTTAAATCTGGCAACTAGGTCAAATCCTCTAGTTCTCCAACTAAACACTTCAGGTGATTATAGAGACACTTGTAAGGATGACAGTGAGAGAGTCTTTTTGTGCTAGATTAAAAAAAACCAAATGTACTATTGTACCGTGTGATTAGCAATTAATTCACACACAGCTTTGGCTGTTTTTTTTACCCTTGTGTTAATATCTGTGCTTGCTTGTGTGAATGCATTTGAGTAGATTAATATTTGAATACTTCTTCAAGTTAAAAACCTTTTAAGAATTGCAATATGAATGAGGAAACTCCCTTCTCAGATGTAGAATGATGAACCATGGCAAAAACAGTGAGGCACAATTTTCCTGGACTTTCTCTGTATATTTCTCTGTATAGAGAAGCAGGCATTCTTAAGACTGATCAGATAAAAATGAAAGAGCATATCAACAACAAAAAAGAGACAATTTGAAAAATCAAGAAGCATATGATGGCAGAAAAGTGGCACTCAGACTTTGTAATGCACTTTAAATCAAATAAGAAATTTATTCAGCAGAATAGGTGCTCAGATAGACATATTCCATCACAGAAAGCCTTACAAATAATTAAGCATTATTGTGTTTTCAAGTGAGCCCACTAATTCTTGATGATAAAATATGCCAATTGCCATAAACAAATTTGAATTCAAAATGCTTAATGCAGTCAAACTAGAAACTTAGGCAATATTCATCCCATAATTCTAAAAGCATAATTAAAGGCAAGGAACTAGATGGGGAATGGTATAAAACACAATATAGATTTGCCATCTCTTAACAGTAGATTTTGTCAGTCTAAGTTAATACTTACCCCTCATGATTCAATTAAATTTTGATAAAAGGAGAGTGAAATAGCTTCAATCTGCCTGGACTTACAGTAAACATTTCCTCACTGGAAATGATTAATAGGGCTGGAGTTGTGTGTGTTAATTTGTACATGCTAACTAAGGAAATGTCTGATAAACAAAATGCAAGGGCTGAGGGGAACGAACAGTAGTAGAAAAAAACTGAATTCCTCAGGTACTGGATATGGGACTCAGAAATATCTTAGAGCTTGGCAGAAAAAGTAGAAACATGCTGATGAGTTCTTGGTGGCAACAGCTGGGAGGAAGGAACAGTACAGGAACAAAAGGATTACTTTAAATCTTGCCATAATAAAGAAATAATGACATTATAGAAGTCAAAATTACAAGGTTGCTAAGTAGCTAAAATTTCTGCTGTGAGCTGGAGCTCATCAGCTGCAAACAAAGGAAGAAGGAACAAGACTTTGTTTTTCTAAGCAGCTGCAGGGTGAGCAGGTTGAGATGGAACTGTGGGAAGGCCAACATGGGGCTTGTGGCTGGATCAGGCAGAGTGCTTTCAGCTGGAAAACACTGGAAAAGTCTTATTTACCTCTGAAAACCACTGATAAGGTCCCACCCAAAACACAGCACATGGTTGTGATGATCTGTCCTTTCTGAAGAGGAGTAAGAACAAGGGTAAGAAGGAGAGGAGAATCAGAAGGAAGGACACCCCATTTTCTGGCAGCTAACCAAAGGACCTCACTGCAGTTAACTGACCTAAATGCTCATACAAGAACAAGTGGAAATAAACAAGGACAAGAATAATTTCCAAGTGGAAATGAGGCCAATGTTCCTATCCAGTGGATGATCTCTGATATTAGTGAAAAATAAACTTAGATACTTCTGTCTTTATGGAAATTTGTGTGTGACGTGGCTAATAGAAAGAAAAGAAAGCTAGATCTGATGACCCAAGAAAATCCTTTCTCTCTTAATCCCCTCACATGGTTTCATCCTTAGGAAAAGGAGAAGAATTTGGGCAAAAATCTGCCAACTTCTCTTGTCTTTCCAATGGACATGAAATAGATAAAAGGGACATAGTGTCTGTCTGAATATTGATCTAACCAGATATCCACTAGACTGCTTTATTCTGTGATATTTTCCTATTAGAATAAACCAGAGCAGTTTGTTCAAAATACAGTTTCTCAGTACCTAGTACTAAGTGTGAAGAAATATTACTTATTTAATCACCATTATCAATACACTTACTAACACTCATCTAAAAACAACTTGTAAAACACTGAAGGGGTCATACAGAGGAGTGTTATAATGTATAGATATGTGCAGAGGCATTAAATTACAGAATAGGAGCAGGTTGTGTAAATGCAGCAATTATTTAGATAATTTCAATTACATGTGCTAGATAAAGAGAGAGTCTTTAAGAGTCTGCTTACTTGTTGACTCTCTTCGGAGACATCTTATACTCTATATCAAATACAGGATATCCAAAGTGGAGCATCAAGGTTGAGAGGGCCAAGTAGTAAGATGGATGATGATGCCAACAGAAATTTTTACCTATTGCAAGGGGTCTGCTGAAAAAGGAAAAGCACTGCAGGAGATGATATAAGGTTTGCATATGGCAAAATTATCCCTGAAATCCAGCTTGTTTATGAACCTGCTGCTTGTATTTTAAAAGTTCTCTCATAAATAGCTATGTTGTTTGCAAAGTGAGATATTGGTATGATGAAAAGAAATGACACTTCATATATTGAAATTTACAAGTAGCACAAACATTGCCTGCTGTTGCTGCAGTTTTCAGAGACTCTGCTTTTAGGTAATTTTTTCCATGCATTTGGAAACAAATTGAAAAGCTGCCTTATATGACTGTACAAAAGAACTTAAATAACTGTTCTTTTGTATTTCTTTCTCTTTTATGTAGACAACATTGTGAAATCACTGATGCAATTATTTCCTATATAATGTCTTCCACTTGACTATAAGGGTATCATTATGGTAAAGGCTTGTCTTTTACAAGAAAAATCAAAAATACTGATGCTACTTCTGGGAATGATGATAAAATTGTTCAGTTATGGGGATCATATGTGCTGGTAATTACTTTTATATTTAGAATCGGAAATGACAATCTGAAATCGGAATATCTCATTAGTAGTAATGCATTTAATTTCTGACAGTGAATATTCCCAAGGAAATGACAGATGTTAGAACTACGGTGAATTACATATGGCTTAAGATACTTCAGAAAGTGGCAAAACATTATAAAAATTCCTTAATTGCCTAGAGTAACAGTGTGAATCAGTCTTTGTTACTATCCCAAATTTTTACTAGGTGAAAAAAAATTGAAGGCTCTGGCAGACTGCTAAAGAAACTCTATTTTAGCACATTTTGATCTCTTGCCTAACAGCAGCTATCAACACACCCTTTTTTCCTTTGTTTTTAAGTTTATGAAGCAAAAAATATGTTTCAGATTCAAGAGCTTAGAAATAATTTCTTTTCAAATCAAGGTAGATGCAATGGCACAGGTTTGTATCCAAAGAGGCCTTTTGCTTATTGGAAAGTTCAAAACTAACCTCACAAAGAGCTTACATGTAACTTGGGTTGGTCTGAAGTCCATACTTAGGAAAAAAGCTAAGCTGGAGCCAAATTTTAATTATTATAGTGATTATACCTTCTGGTTGTACATTATCTGTATATGAACATGAAGAAATAATGCATTACCTATTCTAGGTGGAATCTGGAGTGGCAAGAGGGAAGCTGGATCACCAGACAAAGGCTGGGCAAGAAGAACTTTGTTTGATGTCACCTCCAGTCATGTTTTCTGTGAAGGCCTTTGAACCTGTGAGGATGAAACTTCCCTCAGGCTCTCTGCTTTTATTTCACACATGAAGCAATGAGTAAGCAGTTTTCAGAACAAAACCTCCCCGCAGAATTGACTGCGAAAATATCTGCTCAACAGCAAGGTGATATTTGATGGTCAGTGGTGTTGTGCCTTTGCTCTGAAGACCCTTTTACTGATCAAAAGTCTTGCTGGCAGGGGGGCTGTCCTCTGGTCCTCTTGCTTCCTCATCCATGCTGCATTTTACCCCATTTCTCCCTCCCTTCAGGGAGTTTGGATTGTTATATCCCTACATTAGGGATTTTGTGTACTTTTTCTCAAGAATTTAGAGACATATTCTATAGTTCTCCATGTGTTTAATCACTAGTGGTTTTCTGGGAAACAGGCTGTGGATGCCAATTCCAGATCTGAGTGAGAAATGTCTCTGAGGGCCTCATCAGTGATGACTGCTAAATCCTTCTTTCCATCACCAAGACGTGGCATCAGTGTTGTGTCACCCCATGCTAGAACCATGACACCCCAGATTTTTTTGCTCCTGCCTTGTTTCAGAAAGTTTAATGTACTGTATTTCCCCAACCCTGGTATCAGTGGCTTATCCTGAAAGAGACGGTGTAAGGTGAAGCAGATCTCTTCAGTCTCTCATGAGGGAAAATACATCTTTATTTCCAGAAAGACACCAAAACATGAAATAGAGAGCAAGTCAAATCACTATGAAATGCATTAACAATCTTCAGGAAAATCAAGGAGGAGATGTTGCTATTATGCCTGCATTGAAAACATAAGAGGAATGCACTTGAAACTCTGGAGATTACTCAGAACCCCTGAGTGTGCTGTGAAAGACATTTGGCGAAAGTGGCGCACTGAGAAATCAAACTCCTCAGAACAGAGGGGAAAGGAGCTCTCCGGAGTGTTTGTGGCAGAATCCTGTTTCTATTTCAAGTACTGTTTTGTTAATATGTTTGTGTTTCTGTTGTGCTCAGAAATGCTCAGAGAAAGATCCCTGCATGCTGGGTGCTGACCAAAGGCCATCCTGCCCCCACTGGAAAATGTAATAATCTGACAAGCTTCTCCGGACAGGCATGAACGGGGCGGTAGACAGTGATTGCAGAAAGAGCAGGTGCCCTTCTCCATGTCAAAGCTTCAGCAGCCATGCTGCAAAAGGTGACTTGAAGAGGACAGTGAAGTAGGCACAGAATGGAGAAGCTGAGGAGAGCTTTTTTTTTGAAAAGGTTTTGTAGAAAACAATTATGCGTGAATGCACTTAGATGTGCTTTAAAATCTCCAGCAAAACAGTGTTGCCTGGCTTCTGTGCAGTGACAGATGATGAAACATTCGGTTGTGCTAGGTCAGGTATGGCAGAAAACAGGGAGAAAGCAGACTCCAGATGTTGCAGTGTGTTTTATTTTATTGTTTTCAATAGTTGGTTTTGTACCTACTCCCCTAAGGCATTGGTTTAGTCCTTGCTGTCAGTCCTCCCTCATACCTGCCCCTTGTTCCAGAGAATTCCCCGTCATTTATGTATCCCTCGCTGCCCCATTGGTTTAGTTAAACTGTTCTCCTTCCCTGGAACTCCCTATTGGTTTAAACATCGTAATTCCTGCCTTATGTTCCTCCCCTGCTGCTTTGTTATTTGTTCCTGGTTCCAAGGGCCACCCTGGTCCTGTCCCTTAAAACCCACTGCCCTGCCCGTGTTGAGGTCCTTGCCTCTGCTCTATGTTGTTATAAATGCTTTTAGTTTGGCCCTTTTGGCCTAGTAAATGATCCTCAGAGAAGCAAGCCAGGCCCATCTCGTCATTCTGCGTCGATCCATCGCGGCTGCTTAGGAAGTTCGGGGTCCCGGGGGAGGTGTTGTGCCCCCCTCAGTCGCTCACACCCAGCCCACTGCTGCATCCATAGGCTGCCTCCTGGGATCTGGGGCTTCAAAGCCATCAAGCAGCTGCAGGGCAGAAACTTTTGAACTTCCTTACCAAGTAGCACTGCAGAAAAATTTTTCCTACTTAAAATCCAGTAAAAAATTTCAAGACTACAGTTACACCGCAGGTTCCCTTTCAGCTTGTGTCATTCAGGTACCTGTTTTTCTAGGCAGACAGTCAGGAATCAACATCTATTTCAAACAGGATTCAGTTTCTAGGTATGATAAGGGGCAGAAACACACAGGATGAATAAGCCATTCCCTGTCATTGTTCCCTGAATACTACCAGTATTTGGTAAGCTATTGCCAGTGGTACAAAAGTAATTTTTCCAGTAAGAAAAGACTATTTCAAATCAGGGGAAAAGGGCCAATCCAGCAAGCTGACAGACTCTGTGTATGTGAGCATGTGTGTGGACAAAATGCAATTAGTGCAGAAGGGAGGCAGAAAGACAATACCTTAACCTTGCAGCACCATTCTGAGGGCTGTAGAGAACGTGGTACTTAATTTGCTTTGCCTGCACAAATGCTTTATTCCCCATCTAATCAAATAAGCCCTTAAATTTTGTCTTAAGATGTCTAGCCTCTCTACCAGCAGTATCATTTATCATTAAAAATACTGGTGCAGATGGAGTAGAAAGTATTTTTCAAAAGCAGATCACAGTCAATTGTGAGATCATCTTCTGGCCATGTGCCCCTACTATTTCTGACCTGCAGACCACCTTCCTTCTCCTCCCTGCTTTTATTTGCTCTCTAAAAGCTAGAACAACTGCTTATTTGGAAAATAGTTTATGCTTTATTTTAATGTTCTTTGTCAAGTTAGCAGTGCCAGGTGCTGTGTGCTCTGAAGGCAGATTGACAGCTGTCACTGGGTTAGTCTGTGATCGACTGGGCTCAGTCTAATGCACAATGTCCATCTCTTGTGCAGTAAACCAAATACTTCCACCTCTTAGGCGTGGCCAGGAACTGCCACAGGTCCAGGTGGACAAGGCAGTGGAAAGGCATTTAATGACCTTGCTTTCTTGCTAGATCTTATGCTGGCACTTTTTCATCCATTCCCAGGGTGCTGTGTCTTGACTGCTGTCCCTTATGCATGCAGCTTTGACATTCACCTCCTGTAAACTTATACCGTAAAAAGCCCCTTTCTTCCCTCCCTGTTCACAACAAGAAAATACAATAAATACTCTGGAAAAAAAGGTAAAATTTTAAAAATCCACTCTCCCACTGCTGCAAGTAACATCATCTCACAGTCATTTTCAGAAATACACGAGGGTCCAGCTAAAGGATGACTTATTTTGTTGTTCCTACAACTCTAACAAGAAGGTTGTTTTAAAACCTCATTGCTTGGACATCTTAAAGCTGTTATCAGACACTGATTACACGGTTACATGCCATCAAGGATGTGATGATCTGTATACGTCCTGTGGTCAATTCATTCTCAAGTGTATACAGTGAAAGTCTTATCATTCTATGATTGCCCCTAGCTCAGGCTTTTTCTATCATCTATCAATTGAGCTCTAAGCTTGTTAGAGGAAGGACTTTCATTGCATTTGTCAGAAGTAATATATATACCTCAAGAATTAAATAAACAATGTGTTGCAGTTGTGAAGACAGAATATAGACTTTGAAAGGCAAAGCAAAATAAAATTATTAAGTAGTACAACTGGTAAATTAAAAATAAGCAAATAAAAAACTAAAGCTTAATAAAAACATGTGTGATCATATATTTACATGAGAAACACCTCAGCAGAAGAGAGAGAAAATAAGGGATATTGGATATGGAGACTATCAGAGTAAATATCAGAGAAGGAATTTGGAAAAAGGGTAAACATAAAAGTGAATGTGTTTGGTTTATCTTGTCTGGCTGCCAGGGGCCCACCAACCACCCCCATGAACAGGACAGGGTGACAAAATGTGAGGAAAACTTGATGTGAAAGCTGACAATAATGAAAGTGTATATCTTAATTAGCCTGGTTCCTGAAGAAACTAAGCTTAATCTCTTTTGCTGCAGAGATATGTCAACCATCAGGTCCCTTATCAATAATTTTCAAATTATTGCTGTTTATTTATTGCTTTTTAGTTTTAAACAGACTTGCCAGACTCCTGAAGGTCTCAAACACAGCATTTCCACTCATTTTCTTACTCCAACTAGAGATCAGATTGCACCATTTGCTAGAGGATCCATGTGAAGAGCCAAGGGATGCTCTGTCTGTCTTCAAGGCCTCTTGTGAGTTGTGTTTCATGGCTGAATGCACAGGGTCAAATGAAGAGTCCTCTTCTGTGTCTTCTGTGTCAAAGGCTGTCTCCTAAGTAGATTATCTAGCATTAACTACTAATAATATTAATAAATAAAAAAACCAAAACCACCCAAGTGGCTAATAGCAGTTTTCATCAAAATTATTACTTTCTCCCTGCAGTCTTCTGTGATGTTTACTGACAGGCAAGTTCATGCTGCACCTTCATGCAATTCAACTGCCTACTGAAATTCTTTGGAAACTGGGCTCTGTCACTTCTGAAACTAATGCTTGAATTTTTTTTTTTTGTCGAAGTAATGGTTTATCTACAGCAGTTAGTGTGTACTAGACATCACAATTCTTATTCTCACCACTGCTGTTTTATCTGATGGGAAATTTTTCTGTTGCAACCCAACAGAAATGTCCCCTTCTTACTTTTCTATGGCACAATTTGCTTATGAAAGGGAAAAAAACAAACAAACAAAAAAAACCCAAACCCAAACTTACAGGAGAATTCATTGGTGTAATTTAGGGAGGTTTCAGCGAAATTAATGAGGTGCCATTACCAAGGGAACATGGGCTGATTTCTGCATAATTACTACTATTTGTATAGCCATCCAATCCAATGTATTATTTCCACAGGCTTGAAGCAAGAACAAGGCTCCTTTGAGCTGCTGTTCATGCATAATACATTTTGATGTCCAGGCACATCCCAGTAGGAAATGAATAGGGACCAGTTCAAAGTCACAGTGCAGCTGCCTGTTGGTTTTCTCAAGAGCGAGGCATGAAAATAAACCAGGATGTGAACTAATAGGCTGTTCATTTTTTCATGATATCCCGTTGTTATTAATTGATAACAGCTGTGTGGCAAGTTGTGTGACACCCTGGAATAAAATAGCTCCAAGTGAATTGAATGTATAGGATCCTAAAATGAGGCAGATACCACACAGAAAGAAAAAATCACATCCCTGTTTGCTCCTACAAGGGGAGTGAGTTTCTGCTCTGCTATTTACAATACCAGTGCCTGTTCCTGTGTAATGCCAGCACAGTTCCCTGTGCTGGAAGAGTTCACCACCAGTTCCCTGTGACCTTAATGGATTTTCCCTTGGCTAATGGAGAACAATTGCTTTAAACTACATTAGTCAGACCAAACTGAGACAAGAGGGGTAAGGTAGAGCTTTCTCATCCCCTTGATGTCCTCTTTGCTTGACCCAAGAAAAATGACCAACTCTTAAGTAGTGTGGAGTGCTTTATTTGACTTTCCCTCACCCCATTTGATTCAACTTGAATCTGTTTCAAGGAAAGAACTGCCCCTGGCCCATGTCACATCCTGTGCATGGAAAAGAAAATGTGTCTTTTTCCCTGTATGACCACTGACAATAGTGCCAAAGTACAAACAAGTTTAAACCCTGATTTGTGAAGGAGAATTTCTGTGTTGCCCTGTATTAGCTAAATTTCAGTCTCCCTAGAAGAGGAATTGGCAGAGAAATTGAAAAGGGGGTTACTGATGTTAGGAAAATGTTTCTAATGTACTACTCAAAGGTCTCTTCAGTGAAAGCTGAATCCACAGTCATGGCCTTGATTTCCACAGAAGATGTCTTGCAGTACAGTCAGTCATACCATGGTGCTAATAACACCAACTGGATTGTGGGTTTGATCCCTGCATGGGCCATTCACTTCAGATCTGGGCTTGATGATCCTTCAGGATCATCCAACTCAGAATACGCTGTGGTTCTGTGAAATTTCAATCTATTTTTTGTTCTAGGCTATCCTTCTCTACCATGCTACATAAAAACATATTCAGACAGGATTTGTCAGCTGAAAAATACTTCCCTTTATAGTTTTGGCCAGTGGCATTGGAAATGCCTCAGGTCACTCAGTTCTCTCTTCCTTCTCTCAGAGATGGGAAGGATGGAGAATTTTTGACTGCAACAATCCCCAGACAAGCCCCTGAACTTCTCTCGTCATACAGAGCCAAGCATGCTGGCAACTCTGAGCATACCTGCCCCTGACATGCTGCCTCAGGGGCAATGTGGACAGGCAATAGCTCAGCACATGCTCTTGTGACATTTCACTGAAAAACACTCCAGTCAGGCTGGCCCAGCTGTTTGATTCAGAAGCATCTGTAATACAGAGCTCATCAATTATATGTCAAGGTGTCCTCTAAATCCATTCCCAGTGGTTACTGAAAAATTAATAAATTAATTGGTATGAGATGGCAGGGCGTGGCAGTAAAGAATGATACCTTGAAGATGTAGAAAATAAGTAGATTTCTATGTTCATTTAAAACAAATTATGTGTATTAATATGTTTACTTCTTATTTGTCAAAAGAAATTTTAAAAAAGCATTTGGTAGAGAAAACTACTTCTTCATTCCCTTCAATGGATTGTTTGACCTGGGAAGCCTGTATTATATGAGTTATTACACTTGGTTTCACACCTGTAAAATATCCATGTCTGGTGTTTATACAATTGATACTTCAGTCCATATTAATTTTTCAGGTTGTTGCTCAATCATCTTCATAGAAAATTAGAATATTTCAAAAGAATTTTTGAAGCAATTATTCTCTTTAGAATAAAGACAAACTGTAACTGTAAAATTATAGGGCTTATGTTTTAAAACTATGGGGAACATAAAGTTCAACAAAAACAGAATTTAATAAAGTAAAAACACCCCAAAACTTCCCTAGGCCCCTTTTATCTTCTTTCCAGTGAAAGGCCTTTAGACGTTTCCAGAACATGGCTCTTTTATCAAGATGATAGCTGTTATCATTAAGATTTTTCATATATGGAAGGTATGTCAGCAAACCCCTTGGCTCTCAGATGTTCTTGTTCCTGCACTCCTCCTCTCCCTCCACACCCCAGAGCTGTGGACAATCCTTCCCCATAGGCTGCTTCTCTTTCTCCCCTCAGGTTTGTTATATATAAAGTAAAACTCTTTCCTATGGTCAAGTCTTTATAAAACAGGGAAGTGATTTTTCTGACCCAGATTCCTCAAGTGGGGCTTCCTGGTCATCCTTGCTGGTGCAGCATCACATTTCAGTGAGGTTGCCCCAAGCCCATCTCTCCCCACATCACCTGCTCAGGGGCTGCTCTTCCACTGTCTGGAGGCCCTGGCTCTGCTGCTCAAGTAGCATTCAGAGATTGGTTTTGGATATCTGTTTGTGTTGCTTGAAATAATTTCAAAACAGAGAAGAGGATGCACTTATCTGTCTGTCAGCAACAAACACACACTCCAGTGATTGATTGCATGTGGACCTCAGCATGAGAGCAAGCACAGGGCTGTCTTTGCCAGGTCATCCAGCCACTGCCTGGGAAAATGGGTTATTTCAGGGGAACAGAGACTGAGGAGTGATAAACGGGAAATTTAGCCTGAAGTGGGAAGCATGGAAGAGAAAGCCTAGAAACCTGTGTCACTTTTAGCTCAAAGCTATGAGAAGGGCAACTTCCCCTTGCTTCTCTAATGGAGGATCTGTGACTGTGGGGTTTGGGGGAGCAGGTCAAGAACCACCAGCAAGGATTATGTTGATTTGGTGGGGAGAGCTACGGGGACAGCTACAGCTTGATGAAGGCACTGTGCCTTCTCACACTGAGCTCTTTCAGGAAAATGCTTCAGTCCCTCCAGAATAGTCTTGACAGGGAAGCCCACAGCACATATTGTGCCTGTGGTCCAGGTAGCTAATGGTAGCTGCAAACTGGGAAAACTTGTTCAGAGGGGAAATAATACTGTGACAGCCTATGCTGCTGCAGGGACAAGGGCTCAGCTGGGCTGATAACACCGCTGCTCAGCGTGTCTTTATCTCAGAGGCTGGTTCCCTTTCACAACAGCTCTGCTCAAAGTGCTTGGGGGCCCACAGCAGCCCTCCTTGGGATTACTCACCTTTGCAGTCCTGCACAGCACATACAATCATAGACCTCTTGGCTGGAAAAGACTGCTGAGATGATCTTGTCTCACCATTAACCCAGCACTGCCAAGTCCGCCACTAAACCGTGTCCCTCAGCACCACATCCCTGCATCTTTTAAATGCCTCCAGGGATGGTGATCAACCACTTCCCTGGGCAGCCTCTTCCAATTTTGAAAGAAGTCCAATCATTTTCCATTAAGACTCATCTGCAGATTTGAAAGTTAATATGGGAATGATTCCACAGATTTTCTTACTGGTTATGTGCTGCTTTGTTTGACATCACACCTTGAAGCATTTTCTCTAGAAGCAGTCCTGACACTTGGAGAGGAAGCAAGATGAAACATAACAGAGCAGTTGAATAACTTCACCCAGAAGGAAAGTAAAAGCCTCAAGAGCAAACTCCTTTTGTCCAGTGTCTCTTTTCCACCCTGAAAAAATATTTTCACTCTACAACAGTGATAGATGAACAAGCAAACCTGCAAGAAGGCCTTTTCCAGAGGTGTTTTTAGAAGTGTCTTTACAGAAGATGCTTAGAAAACTCGCTTGCCTTCCTTTTCATGTTGTTTGTATTCAACTCCATAAATACACAGCAGTAGCTTGAGTTTAAAAAGCAAGCAAGAGCGTCCCAGTAAGTAGAGATAGCAAAATAACAGAGTTTATTTTCAGCATATATTTGTGTTTGGACTTTGAGACATAGTATTCTGCTGATAAAACTTGGAACATTGTGAACTAAAAATCAAGTTATTTATATCTGTTAAAAGGGATTTAGAAAACTTTACACATACTAAACTGCTTGAGCATAGGACCCATATACTTAGAAAATGGAATGTGTTTTCCATGTTCCATAGGTATTCAATCCTTTTCTTTCGTACATGATTCAGGAGAACACTTGGGAGGGTGCCAAGATAATTAGATGAGAAATAAACTTACCAGGACTCATCTGACAAGCCTTTACCACTCCTACCCTATTTACTACCTCCAGAAATTTGAACCTGTTTCATACCATGTTTTAAATCTATTCCAGACTTGCTGGCTTTTGTGTCATTTTGCACAGTCCACTCCTGTAATGTAGACTTCCTTTTTATTTTAAAGCTTGCCCCCCATTCCATTTGGTTTTTTAATGTACATACCACCTGTTGCCATAGCACTTAGAAACAAAGCTATTGGGAAGGTGCCCTAATTAGATAAACACATAGTCCCTGCAGAAAGGGTTGGCCTTTGGCTTTGTTTTGCTGGCCAGTGATGGGTTTTGTCTTCACACAATGAGTTGGTGCGGAGGGAAGGACCAGAACTGCCGCGTGGCTGGGCTGCACGAGCATCCCTGGGTGGCTGCTGAACCACGATGGTGGAGCTTCTTCCTTAGGCACAGAGGGCAACAAGACCTCCCTGTGCCTCACTGCGTGCTCAGGGCCAGGACTTCACACAGGACTCCAGCAAGTGGGGATTAACAGCTCCCCGTTTTCAGCTCTGGGTTTTGCAGCAGGCAGGTGCGGGTCTGCAGGGTGCAGGCATCCCTGGCAAGGAATGGGCATGAACACGGCTGAGCCCTGTTCTTTTTTCTGGTCTTTTTTCCACATCTGTGGGCCTGTTCAGCCTCAGCTGAGTCCAGGGCTTGCCTAGAGCAGATTGCCCAGCCCAAGGCAACAGGATCTGCTCTGCTTTCTGTCTCTGTTATGCAGCACTTTGGGTGTTGTTACCTGAGTCGGGAGGAAACCTGCTGAACTGGGTGTTAGTGTAGTGCTACTAGATTTAAAGGAACAGTAAAGACAAAATGTTTGAAATGTTCAGTAAAATTACCTACCTTGGTGCATTTACCTCAGTAGTTAAACATCAACTGGGACCCAGTCAGCTGCTATGGGCAGCAGGTACAGCACTAGTGACACAAAAAAACAGCCCTGAGGGACCTGTCTGTGCTGGCAGGAGGGAAAAGAAAGAAATGAAACTGAAACATGATGCAAACTGTCACAATAATAGCTGAAAGGGGGAATACTGAAGAGATGGAACATATTTTGAAGGTTCATAAATATTTAAAGATTTTTCCTTTTAAGAAAACATCTAAACAGAAGACTGTGAGCAGAGGAAGAGGAGGGATCTCCAAAATAACACTCTGATGGGTATTTGCTTGTGAGAATTTATCAATAATAGCAACATCTGCAAACAACTCCTGACAGAGCAGATGAGGACAGAGAAATATTTTGGGTGGTTTTAATAATTAATTTTTCTTCTTCTTCCTTTTAATTTTTTTTTCTTTTTTATAGCTTTATTCCCAGCTCTATAAATAAAGTACATTACTCTTATCTATGTGATAATAACTATGATTTTGCTTTTCCCTTAAGATGGGTCCAGCACTAAATGGGGTTACAAGGTGAGCTGACACTGGGGGATCCTGTGCCTACCAGAACAGCGCATCTGGTTAAAGGCTGGGCTGCAGCAGGGAAAGATGGATTGTTCATGGATCACAGCAGTGTGGTGGGGCCATGATCTTCATTCCTCAGCCATGGACTTGTGATGTATCAAAACTATGTCAATCTTTTGACACACTGACTTGCCCAGGGTTTTCTTCAGGGTGCACCAAAATACAAACGTCCTGCACTATGCACAGACCTGCAGTTAAGGTGTCATTTTACCCAGGCACACTGACTTCAGGACCTGAGGCAAACTCTGCTCCCTGTTTAACTCGACAGGAATACTATAGCTGCCTTCAGTGAGGCAGTTCTTTCCGTGCCGTGTCTGTACCAAAGCGATGATCCGAAGGCAGTGAGCAGAGATGCATCAGGGTTTTTGCACAAAGCAGTCAGCAGCTCTGCACGCGAATTGGCATCCCATTAGCAGGGGTTTTGTGGCTTTTCTTAGCTCTCTAAGTCATGCTGGAGGGTTTTGTCCCTGCTGCTATTTTTGTATTCTACAGATAATGGAGAAAGGCAAAACATGTAAAGAAAGAGAGCTCATTTTTTCACACGTAAGCATAAGCAGTCTGTATGCCAAAGTGCAGATGAGAAAAGCCTGTACTCACTACTCTCTCAGTTGCAGTAATTGATAACTACATTTGCACCCTACTTATTTAGTGAAGTGTCTTGCTGATGGTGTATGCTTTGTATGTATATAAACATTAGCAAATAACAGCCCACTATGGAGTTCAACACTGCCAGTATCAAAATGCACAGCAACCCTTCTCAGCAACATACTTGTATCAGTGCTAGTTTTCAATTAAAACTGTAATTTTATACATTGCAATTTCTGCATGTTAGTAAATTCAGCTCCAGAGCTCCCTAAAGAGGGACATGGAACTGTTGGAGTGAGTCCAGAGGAAGCCATGAAGATGATCAAAAAGCTGGAGCTCCTCCCTGTTCCCTTTAAAATTTACATTGAGATTTCTCTAATGGTTAGTCAGTCCACACCCTTGAACTACCTGCAGAAATCCCCTGTGACTGTTCATTGAGGACAGGAGCAGAAAAGAAAAAATCCCTGTGGTCAGTAACATCCCATTAACCTCTGGATGGGATCCAGAAGTCTGTGCTGCAGCCACCATCAGTATATGGCTTTCAGCAATATATGGCTTTCAGCTGGCTTTTTTTGGGTACACAGTGACTCCTAAATAAACACGCTGTTGTCCTAAGCTATCTCTTTCAGGGAAGATGACAAATTTTCAATGATGAGGCCAGGTAAAGGATTTCCCTGGCTCATATCTGTATTGCTCTGACTGTTAGTGCAGGTTGGTCCTATCTAAGTGCACAGCACTTGGCCCTGGGTTTCTGCTGGAGCCATGTGGATGCTCCTCTGCCCCAAAGCTGGGGTTACTCTTTTGTGTGTTATTTCTGTTTATAAGCATAAGGCATTTAGAAGGCCGTGTTTTAGACCATCTAAGTCCTGTTTCTATAGAGTAAAAGATCTGTGTCCTGAGGTGGGACATCCGTTTAAGAGAGAGATTCTGCCATCATCTGTATTGGGCATGGGTGAAGTACTAGAATGAATTAACTGAAACAGTAACAACATATCAAGGGATAAAGAACATTATAGATGCTCAAAGGTTCAGTTTATAAACTTCCTTCCTGGCCCTTTGCATTTTTTGTATTGACAGTCCTAGAGTCTGGAGGGTCTGTCTTTTTTTGTTAACTGCAAAAGGAGATTAAGAAGACCATATATACATCCTTACATAGCTACATGGTATAAATGTAATTGGAGGAACAGAGAATCAGTCAAATGAAGATCAAAGTCTCATTTTTATACCCAATTCCTCCAGTAAAACTTTCATGCAAGTCTGTTTTGGGATTGGATACCATTCTTTGATATAATTAGTATTTAGATCCTATGGAATGAGTCATACAACAGAAAGGTATTTAGGCAGAATGTAAGTCATATATGAATATACAGATTCAGTTAAAAGTGGACTCATTTATTGTTTGAGAAGAGCAGGCAATCATACTTATTGTACCTGCAGATCCTCAGGAAGCATAAACCTGCATTACATGAGGCAGTAGAAATCTGTCTGGCCTGAAAAAGCACAAGGGTTTCTAAAATGAATGAAGTAAACTGATGTTGACGTGTATCTTGGAAGATTATTTTTTATCCAAATCTCTATACAGACAGAGAGAAATTAATTGAGTTACTTGAACATGGTGTCACTTGTGCTGCTTTTGATGCCCAAGACATCTCTGTGGAACAAGGGAATAGACAGCCACGGGAGAGCTGTGTCCTGTGGAGCAGCATCTGTCAGCTGGGGACATCTGTAGGACAGTCCAAATGACAGCTCTGTGCTGTCACAGATAGCTCTGTGCTGGTGACTGAACTGTGTCCCCTGCCTCGAAGAGGATCCTTTCTGAAAAAAATTAGCAACCAAACAGGAAGCTTCTGTTTCACTCTGGTGTTTGGCCTTTTCCCACCTGGACTTTTCAATCCCTTTGAAAGGTGAACCAGAACATGCCAAAAGCTGAAAGATGGCATTGATAAAAAGGATGACTTGAGGATGTCACTGCTGAGGGATATGTTGAAAGTACTGCCTTTTTTTAATCTTAGGCGGGAAGAATAAATGTGTTGAAGATCAAAAGAAATGTCTAATACACATTTCTAAAGGTAACATAAAAAAAGCACAGCAATTAATTGCTTTCCATGTTCAGTTGTTTTCCACAGATGGCAAGAAGTGTGCAGTTTAATTACAGAAAAGAAGGTGTAAGTCTGATTTTGGATAAAATAAATCGACTTTATAGGTATATAGTGACAGAGACATGGGAGACTATGGCGTACCCCTCATCAGAAAATTTCAAGAAATGACTGGGCAGTGTTGACTGATCTGACAGTGTTGTCTCTCTATCATTGGCAGGGAACAAATAGCCTCTTGAATTTCTGCTTTGCAGGTGATTCCCTCCCCAGATGATCATAGCAGTATTCACAATCAGTTTCCCAAGAGACCAGCCCAATCCATTACAATAGCAAAGCAAAACAGGAAAAATAAACTGAAGGCAATGGCTCTATGAGGAAAAAATGAACACGTTTTTAACACCAGGTCTGTATATAGACCCTGTGCAATATTGAACAGTTTTGACGTGGTCTTCTGTTAAAATGTTTAATAAGCAATTTTAAATGCTGCCATTTAATGGTACAATTTTAAATGGTGCCATTCCAGAGGAGAGGCCAAGAGCTGCACACTCAGGGCTGTGCATGTGCTGCTGTGCTCAGTGCCTTAAAGAACATTTTCATTCTCTTTGATAAAATACCATGTTTTGCAAGTGTTAATATATAATTTTAGTTCTGGAGAAGGTGATTTTCTTGGTAGCTTTTCATGTGAAGCTGAATGGCTCGTTACAGCATGGGCTGTGAATTTCTGTGCAGGGACTGTTGAAAAATTTCATACCAATAATTAAGAGTGGGAATATCTCATCAATTTAGGTTGACATCTGTGTCTAAAGAAAAATGCTCATCTTATATAAGCAGTAAGACAGAGTTCCGGGAATGCTAATATAATATTCTATCTGAACACGAATTGGGACCTGGTATTTATTAGGTAATAAAGCCTGAAAATGGATTTCAAATGGGAAAAAATATAATTGGGCAAAGGAATACTTTGTATTTGAATGGAAAGCTTATTCTTCACATAATACTAGTTTCTAAAGGCCATATTTATTGCTGTAGGGGAAAAGGAATTGCTGAATCTAATAAATAATTTTAATGTATATATGTGTTTGAAATTTCTTCGGTAAGTAGTTTTTATGGTCTTGGTATGTTCAGGAGACCAGGTATAGCCTAGAACTACAGCAGAATGAGGATAATAACATCTTACTACTGCCAGTAAAACTTAACTACTCAAGGAGAAGGGAATCAACATTACCAATTGCTTAGTGACAGCAAAGGCTTGAAGTGATATGAAATGAATTCCCTTTCTCCATCACCATACTGTAAATGAAGGAAATGTAATGGAATGTTAGTTGAATGCACCAGAAGCTGTTCCTATTGGGGTGAGAAGAATACTTTCTGATAACTTCACTGGCATTGTTTGTTCAGTCTACATTAAACCTTTGCACTGTCCAGAAAAAAATATTTTCTGAATAATAATAAAAACAAAAAAGTGAAGCCAAATAGGCTGATTTCTGAGTGCACTTATCTGTGCTTCCAAAAGAAAAGAAAAACAAGAGCAACTTGAATAATGAGATTATTATATTATTTGTGAAAGTTATAATTATGTAATATTGTGGCCAGTGAAAATACTGTTCAAAAGTTGTGAAACACAGAAATTTATTAATGAACTTTGAAACACATAATAAATTCTGAGGAACTGGGGGAATCTGTCATATACAAGGTAATAACTACTATTTTCACCTAAACAATGAGTTCTGTAATCACTTTTTGCTTATTTGCTATGGCTTTTCTAGATATATTTATTTTTTTATTCTATCATGAAGAAAAATATTCCAAACACTACTCCTAATCTTCTTGGACCTTGTAGCTTTGGCCTGGTGCTAAAACTGCATCTTCCCAGAGGAAGCTGGACTGCAGCATGATTACAGAGCTCTGACTACTCTGAATGTGATGCCAGTTTAGTCACTCCATGCTGCAAGCCATGGAGAGCATCCTTCCTCTGAAGCTCTCCATCTGGATTGGCCACTGCAGCCAGGGAAGTGTCCTTGCCCTCTCCGTGTCATCTCAGCTTGGCCAGCCAGCAGCCAAACCCCAGGCAGCTGCTCACTCAGTCCCACCAGCAGGACTGGGGAGAGAATGGGAAGGGTGGAAGCTGGACAAGTCATGCAGTGATAGAAAGACAGTTTAATAGGGAGAGCAAAAGCCAGGCACACCAGCAAAGCAAAACTAGGAATTCATTCACTGCTTGCCATGGGCAGGCAGGTGTACAGCCATCCCCAGGAGAGCAGGGCCCCACCATGTGTAATGGTGACTTGGGAAGACAAACTCCATTTTTCCAAACGTCCCACCCCTAACTCCTTCTTCCCCCCCTTTACATACTGGGCATGATGTCAGATGGCCTGGGATATTCCTTTGGTCAGCTGGGGTCGCCTGGCTTGGCTGTGTCTCCTCCCAGTCTCCCTCACAGCCCCAGCTTCCTCACCAGCATGGCAGTAGGAAAGGCAGAAAAGGCCTTGGCACCCAGTGAAGAGATCCTGCAGAGCAGAGTTATCTCTGCATACAACAGCATCACTTACCTTGTCTCCTCTACATTAGTATTCCCAGGGGAAGAAAGCCACAGACTGAGAGCAGCAGGAGGAATCCCAGGAGTGACTATCAAGACTGAGCAGGAGATGAGAGAAAGATAATGTCAGTTCTCTCTTTGTACTGTGCTGGGTGGCACACAAGCTGACAAACTGAAAACCTCTGCAGCTGGTAAAGTGAAACTTTTCATGCTGCTACAAAAAAAAAGTGTCGTTATTCAAAAGCTAAATAGCCTTGTCTGTAAGACCAGCAAGACATCCTACACACTTCCAGTTGTATTCCAAAAGTTAGTCATATTGACTGGATGAGCAGTGGAGGCATAATTGCTTGGTTCATCTGGAATCTCCCATGTGCCCTTCTTGACTCACAAAAGGCAAGTCCAGGAGGACACCTTTCCTAGCTGGCTCACTGACTAATTGTGAAAAGAAATTATAGTAAGCAACCTTTAGGAATTCCCTGCTTACTTTTGCCCACAGTAACAGTAGAGTATTTCCAGCTGAGGTGTGAGACATTGAAATGTCCCATAAGGATTAGGGTTATGAATCAAGAGATTTTTCCTAAAGGCCTGTAGAAGAACTAACTCATCTGTTAGTTAAGTGGCTGTGTGATTCACAGAGAATATAAATAACAACATCTTCTTTATTTTGCCTCTATCTCATTTAACCCATAGCCTCTCAGATGCTATGGATCTCTAAAGGGATCCTTAAAGTGAATTAAAGTAAAACCTTTACCTTAAGTAGAGTCATATTGCTTCACCTTGCCAGTCCTGCTGGTCTCTCCTGAAAAGTCTGTTCCTGATCTTCCTGTAATAATTATATAATTTGGACAATAAGTATCATCAGAACTGGACTAGTAATGACTCTGATTAAACTTTTGCAATTTCAATTCAATTCAATGCAATTCAAATTTGCAATTCAATTTCAAAAAGGTGCATTGCTTTAGCCCACTGAAGTTGTGTGGGGTATTTTGTTTTGAGCCTTAATTTCAATTTGAATTCACTCTATCCATAGTTTCTGTGTTCTACAGCCAATATTTGATGTCTGAAATTGGGCACTCCTTGCTTGTTTAGGATATGCATTAGCATCTGGTGCACATCAATATTCAACAACCCTTTCACTGTAGTTTCTAGCTAGCAGAAATTTTCTGTCATGTCTCAGATGTGATGTTAACACTGCTCTTGTGGTGTTGTGGAAAAAAGGGGTGCCTTTCCTCTTGGGAGAGAGAACACTGCTCCCTTACACCCTGCAGGCTGGTAGTCACATTGCAAATGAAAATATGTTTCCTGATGATTGGGATCTGTTGGGGTGAATGATTTTTTTCATAGTGTTGTACTTTTTCTGCTTCCCTATACTTATTTATCAGTCAGTAGAAGAACAATGTGAAAAATGCCCTTCTGTATTGTGCTTGAAGGCCATAGAGTCCTCTGTAAATGAAATAAATAAAAAAAAAAGAAAAAGCATTTGAGCTTTTGCTTTTCTTTGCAGAAGTCTCCATATATGACTGAAAGTTTGCAAAAAAATTTAATTGAGAGGAGACTAGATTGTAAAATTTGTATATTGGGCAAATTCCTACTGTTTAGAGGATATGAAAGACTGACTGGAAGAAAAGACATGAAAGAGCTTCTATGAACAGCAGTTCAAAATCTGAGCACAGAGCCAGGAGCAGGGCGATATTACAGTGGGAAGGATGCTGCCACCTCCAGCTGGGGGAGGCAGGGCTGGGTGAAACCCTCACCTGGGCTGCAGACAGAGCAGGGTGATGGAAGTGGGAGCTGCAGGTCTGCATCTGAGCCTTGTCCTGGGCTTGAGACCTGCCAAGCCCTGCTTTCTCTTGCCAGTCACTGCATTCTGCAGGCTGTTCACACAGATTACTACCATTCCAAGGGAGCCTGTAAAATCTGTCCCAAGAGAAATGTTGGGAATTTCAACCATGTTTTTTTTTTTTTTGTCCAGTTAAAAGTTGAAATTGTGGATTTTCCTTATGAAGAAAAAGAATCTATAGCATTCCACTGAACCTTTTAACCTTTGTATTATGAAAGTTATGTGTTATTATGAGAAAATAAAACAGAAAAGGACAAAACTAATTTTCTTTCAAATTAATGTGTTTCCACTGGGTATCTTTTGCCCCTTCAGATCTTCAAGAAAAAACATTCTGTGAGAAAAATAACAACTTCATTCATGGTAAAGGCAGCAGAAAGTTGAACTGCATTCCTTAAGTCATGTGACTTCAAAATTTCCTGCCTTTCCTCTTTCTAAGCATAGCTAAAGAATTCTGACAAGGTTTAGTGTTCACATCATATAAATTATAATGATTTATTTTCTTTCCCTGTGCTGCTCATATGCATTTGAAAGTGCCTGGAATTTGGGTCTTAATGACTATTTCATAAGAGGAAACTAAAAACAGAAAAGGAGTGTAGCTTTATGTAAGAATAAGGGGAAAATTTGTCAACAAGTTTCTTTATTATTGCTCTTCAAAACTCAAGATGAGAATTCTTGCTCCATTAGCAAGGGTTGGTGACAATTATTATGTTTCAATCCTTATGTCTGTAGACCAGTAAAGGCAGGAAAATGTCTTTGTCATTTTCTGAGAAAATTTGAAAAGGGAGCCTCCCTGCCTATCGAGCTGTTACAGTTCTACCCCTGGTTTGTAGATTAAAGAAAGAAAACTGGGAAATCGTATCTGCTTCCTGTTGGTCTGCTGCTGCTCATTAGGATGGTGCAAGCATGTGGCAATCCAATGTTCAGCTGAGTAGTTGCTGTGCAAGTATTCTGTTATTTGATCTCTGCAGATTAAAAGATTTCTTGCACAGAGAAATGTATTCAATTAGCTGTTGCCTGGGGTAAATATCAGGCTTTATGGAGCCTGGATGAGAGGCAAAGTGGATAATGAAGGGCAAGTTTGGCAAATAATTAAAATGTCAGCACTGTTTGAAAGTTTAGATAGCCTCAGCAGTAGATTAATTGATGGCAGTCTATTGAAAAAGATGGCAAAGATTTTTATCTTAAGCAGCATAAAACAAAAATAAATTTGAGTACTCAACATGTCACTGACAGTGTTCTCAGATCCCTACAGCACATCTGACAGGCTGCTGGCACCACAGACAACAGGGATACACAGAGATTCCCTGTCAGGGCTGAGCTCCTGCTTTGCCAAGGCAGTGGCACTCTGCTCCCTCACATGCAGCATTTTCCAGGCCCTTAGCTCAATCCCCTAGAATTGTACTGATCAGTTAAAAGGTCTGACAAACAGGATTAAAGTTGTCCAGATAAGTGAAGTTTCTAAATACCTGCACTCAGAAGTATTTTTTGGAGTGTGATCAGAAGCTTCATGAGCACTCATTAGTGCAGACAATTGATTTAATGAGTCATCTTTCTACTGCTGAGTGGAAAATTGAGAGTCTGAACATATGTAAATTTGTTTTCAGTCAGAAAAGAGGCTGTAAATCCAAGCAATCAGAGGTATGCTGCTCAGCTGGGGTTAAACAGGGGTACCAAATTCCTTTCCTTAGTACATGGGATTATTGCAATGGTTCATACAGTTTTGTAACAAGCTAATCACAGCATGTATGGGCAATCTGCAGACTGAGGCTTGCTGGAATGTCAACAATTCCTTTAAATCCACTGGCTACAGCCAGGAGCTCTACAAATTTAGAAGATGAGGCTGACGCAGACACCAGCAGGTGGCCCATGACTCTCTAAGGAGAGAAAGAACTGCTCTTAGACAAACACCAGAGCTTTGGGGGTGATTCAGCTACCTGGTGCAGCCCTAGCTTAATCCATTTATACAAACAGAGTTGGGCATCACCAGAGGTGTTCTCTCAGGATTGCCACAGGGGTCTACAGGATCTGGGAGACTTGGATGCTATTTCTTGTGGGTACAAGGACATGGGAGTCACCCTTTTCCTCTTGACCAGAGGAAACTGTAGGAGATAGCTGGGAGCCATATTCTCTCACCTAGGCACATCCTGTAGAAAACAGCAGATCCTCATTCTGGAAGATGTGAGATCTTTTCTTCCTTGTGGTAAGGACAAGGTTTTAAACTTTAACATCATCTTGCGGTCCATTTCTTTTTGCAAACCATGGTGCTGTCACTGAAGTTTCCATATTTCCACATGAGTAAAAACTATTGTTTCAGAATGAAAGATGTTCAAACCATCATTTCTGTCTTTCTCACTGTGCTTCACATGCTTTGGTAGGAAAGGAGCTCTCTCCTCCCTGGATGGCAGCGTCTTGAGAGCTGGCTCAGGCCAAAGCATGGGAGCATCTTCAGACTAAGGCACCTGCCCTGACAGAGCTACAGGTGTGGCCAGCAGCTAACTGGCAGTGCCTTGCTTTAGGGAGAGGCTTGTGTTCCGAATTCCTCAAGAATCTGGAGGGATACCAGCACTCTGAAACACAGGCTGCAGCTTTTAGTGAAGTAGAAACCATGGCCACAAAATGAGCTGCTCGTGGTCTTTGGCTTCCAAAGGTGTCTGCATGCCCTTCCTGTGGGTCCTGCCTTGGGATTTGTTCTGAAATGTGAGCTGAACAATTTATTAATTTGCATCAGAGTAAAGTAAAAACCTACAAACTGCTTGGATATTAAAACTTCTGCTTGAAAGTAATGGATGATTTAGGACATTTCTAATTTTCAAGGCAAGTGCATCTATATATCTGCCTTAATTCTCTAGAACCTGTGTTTAAAGACATTTTTAGGTTTCAGAGAAAATGCTTTTATTATCTCTGTGTGCTGTGGAGCCCTCAAATATATGGTTCACAAGCAAACATCAAATTTTCTAATGGAAAACTCAAATTATTAATTTGTCTCTGATATAGCACCTATAGTATTTCTCACTGGTTTTTCCATATGTTCTGAAGTATAAATGTTAGTTTCTAAAATTGATGGTTATCACAAATAAAGATCTCTTCCTCTTTTTGCTCCCACTTTTCTCACCAGGCATGATATTTTCTTCCATGCTTTTTTCAGAAATGTGTATTTTTCTCAAGCTGCAAAAGAAACATTTCTTATCCTGCAAAATCTCTTTTTGTCTGTTTATCAAATCCCTCATATAATCAAATTGTTCCTGTGCATCAGAGAAAATAAAGGACAATCTGATTTTATATTACAATACTTCTGGTTTTGCAGAACTTGCTGTTTCTTGATGTATGTAGTGCTGTTTATTCCCCTTTCCTATTCCCTCCTATTCTTTCTTTGGCTTCCTTGGTGTTCTGGGACAAAACTCTACCCTTCTACCTCCCATTATTTTTTCCCTTCCCTTCCCTTCCCTTCCCTTCCCTTCCCTTCCCTTCCCTTCTCTTCCCTTCCCTTCCCTTCTTCCCTTCCCTTCTTTCCCTTCTTTCTTCTCAAATTTTGCTTCTCATAGCCAAGTTAGCAAATGACAAAACCCCTGTTAACTTTCTCTCTTGCTATTGCCTTCCATCCCATTGACCTTGGCACTGTCATTCAGCTTCTCAGCTCACAGGTATAATTCACTCTTTTGTTGCTGTTTCAAAATATGTCTTTCTTTTGCCAGCTCTATTTTTTGGAGGGCTTTCTTCATCCAGCTATTTTTATTTTATGATTGGCTAAATGTCCTCCCAGAACACTCTTATTCATGTTTTGTCTTTTCCTTTTCTTACAGGTCCAATATATTATTTTCACCTCTAACCTCCACACATTGACTATTATTATTTTTAATGGAATTGCTGTGTCCATTTCTACCATCTGTGTAGCTCTGGGATCTGAGGTGCTTCAGAGGTTGTTGCTACTACTCCAGCTAAACAAAGTTGCCAAAATTGTGGTTCAGATAATATAGAGTAGACTTTTCTTTTCTCAAAGCACACACTTATAGGAACTACTGTGTAATGCTTATGGAGTGTGGGATTTTCTTGACATTTTTCTGTTAGTAAATCATCTAACAGAACAAGATCCTCTCATAAAAAAGCTGCTCTAATATAACCTTAGGCTCCACATAAAGTGTTAAAGAGAAATGCAGTCTTCATCAAGGAAAGAATTTTGGTAAATAATCTTAACTATGATATATCTTGGTAAATCATGTAAACTATGTCAATCTCTAATTAAAAAAAAATTAATTAAGTGATATTTAGGCTCATGGACATTGTTGGGATGACATTTCTGGAAAACGAGCTGCCCAGCTACCAGAAGAGCAGCAAAGCTGGTGGATGAACAGCAGGAGACCTCAGGGGAAAGCACAGCACCAGTCACGGTCGGCCCGGCCGTGCCGCGATGTCAGCAGCAAACTCAGGACTGACGTGGTCAGAACTCCTGCAGAGCTCGCAGTGTCACAGAGCTGTCCTCACCTGCTCTTTCAGCCCTGCCATGCCCCAGGGCCAGCCCAGCCTGTCTGGGAGGGCCATGAAGCTCCAGGGGACAAGAGGGACACCAGGGCTTGGTCAGCAACAGGGCACGACAGGCGTGGCTTGGGGAAGGTGAAGGAGGGGAACTCTGGAGAGGAGGTCCTGGGGAGAATATGGGGCATTTAATCTCTGCTCCCACATCCTGGTGAGTGGTCCACATGCTTGATCTCCTCAGGCATTTATATTTCTGTCTCAGGCCGGATGAACCACATAAACAACAGCCTCAGCAACTACTGAAAGCACTGCCCGCACGCAGGGCCCGCTCCGTGCCCCTGCCTGCTGCCCTTGCTGCTGTCCCCCTGAGAGCTGGGAAAAGGAGGATCAGGAGTGGTTGGCTGCCACAGCAGAGCGCTGGGTTTGACCATGAGACGAGCCCAGGAGGCAGCGAGGGAGGACATGTCTGGGCAGAAATGGTCCTGTAGGTCTGCAGCTGAGCTCCAGTCCTCTGGTACAACCTGCCACCCTCATGTCTTGCCTGTTTATTGTAACACATACCAAAACAAAAGCAAAAGGAGGGAAAAAAAGGGAAAGAATACCCCAAACCTCACTGTCAAAAAGATTAATGCATTTATCCAAAAAGAAAATTGAATTTGAAGGGACTTGGGTACTCATGGAGAAAAGAGCTATTACATACAGTGATGAGTATACAAGCTCAAGAACTCCTTAAAATGTTGGTTTCTAGAGGCTGGGAGGAGTTGTAAGGGCAGAGGACTGTTTTTTACACTCTATTAGTAAGAATGTTTCAGAAATCTGCTGAATAGACTGAAAGACCCTTGCTCTGAGTCTGGGTATGTTTACAGTCCTAAGAGCCCTCTTAGACGTTGCCTGTAGATGGTGATCTGTCTCAAATCCCAAGTTTCTAACTCCCTTGAGCCACAAATCTGGAGCAGGGGATGTCCAGGAACTTCCCCATGGGTGATTTAGGGAAACTTCACCCACGTACAGAATTCTCCAGGGTTAGGAGTGTGCAGGGTGACAACTCTGTAACTCTGTGCAGATGTTGTCTCCTGCACTGGGGCAGGGATGTGGGGAAGTAATGCAGAGCCTCTTGAGACATGATTCCCAAAGAGGAGAAAGGCAGTGAGCAATCAGGCAGGGCATGTTTGGAAACTTCCAGAACAGATATAGCTGACACAAAGCATTCAGCCATGGCTGACCTCTCCCAGAGGCAGGATGCTATTTCTGGAGAGCAGGAGCTGCAGTTTGGGTCACAGCATGCTTCAGCCACAAGATGAATGGCAGTGCTGCCCTGTGGGGAAACACAGTTCCCTGGAGAGGCACAAAGGGTATCCACAAGTCAGCAGTGCATGGTACAGCATGAGAAGGGAAGGAAATGGCTGTGCAAGTGTAGATGTGCTTTTTTTTTTTTTTTTTTCTGTTAAGAGCCTGCCTTCCCCAGAAATCTCCAGTACTGTTCCAGAAATGAGCATTTAGGGGATTTCTTAGCTTTGTAAAACACTCCAAACTAGGATAATTCCCAGGGGTGCCAAAAGAAGATGCTGGCAGCAGAGTTCCTTCTGAAACCAGTCCTAAATTCCTTACCCAGCAAAGCTTGACAAGAATGCACAGACACCCATGCCAG
Organism: Chloebia gouldiae; assembly: GCA_003676055.1. NCBI lineage: Eukaryota > Metazoa > Chordata > Aves > Passeriformes > Passeridae > Chloebia > Chloebia gouldiae. Next base: position 14,027,034 of record QUSF01000007.1, read on the forward strand.
GTACTTTGTCAGGCAGATGTAATTTGTGGAGTAACAATTCATCAAACCTGTTCATAATGGGCTCAAAGCTGATTACATTTCCCAGCCTACCTGCCAGTTGCCTGTTGAGAGGGTGGGATACACTGTCCAAAATGGCTAATGAGAGCAGCTGGGTAATTTTCTTACCTGGCATGTTTCACTGCAGGGCAAAGTGAGGGTGAGCAGAAACACCATCCCCTGCATCATTAGGAAAGGCATAATCAGGAAATACTTTCAGAATTTATTCTAAATTATAGGTAAGTCACTTTAATTGTGGGACAAGGTAGCATAATAGAATCAGTTAATGATTGCCTCACCTGCCTTAAAGTTGTTCAGTAATATGCTGTTTTCCTGCTCTATAAACTACATTTTCATTCCTGCTTAATGAAAGAACTTGAATTTTTCTTACCTCTTGCAATAAGCAAGAAGGATGTATTTTTGCTCTATACATGTCAATTTCATGTCTCCCTTACACTGAACATTTTTCTGTATTTGGTTTTGAACTATACCAGAGTGGACTGGAATACATTATGTGATAGAGAGATGTCACTGCATTACATATGACATCACCTAAGCTGTACTCACTGGTCATGCAGGGCTCAGCTGTGTTGTCAGTGCTCAATCCTGAGTCAGAAGTAGAGAAAATCTTCCCCCAACTCTGAGAAGTGTGGAGGTATCACTTGTTAAATTGTCACCACCACCTTGCCCACTGTGTTGCCTCTAGACTGGGTGCTCTCATCATTTGCATCCCTCCTCAGCTCCAACCCATGGCAGTCACTCTACTCCAGCTGTCTTTGAACTGATGACACGTGTCAAAGGGTTTACAGGTCCCATGTGCCCAAAATCCTCTGTGGCTCCCTGCAGCCACCATCAGGCAAGATGAAAAGTGTTCAGCCAGTAGCTGGGTGCATAGAGTAAGTTTGCATTTATGCTTCCCTGGTAGGATGTCTCATCGACAGCTTGCTGTCAGGGGCTTGTTGTTCAGAAGGTGTGGGTTTTTTATTATGAAGCCTCTGCCTTCTGTGAATTTGTCTAATTGTTTTTACCCATTGTTTCCATACTTTTATGCAGCAATGAGCCCACAAATTTAATTATACTGGATAATTTGATCATATAACTATTTCAAATCTGTCTGTTATGTGATGCTTTCATTGGAGGGCTCTCAGGTCTCAATTATTCCTTTTCCACCCATATCTCCATTCATTTTTAAAATTCTCTCTGCTATATATTTACCTACTTGAAGGATATTAGTCTCCTTCCATATGGTCCTGTTTTCTTTCCAGAGTAATGACCAAACTTGGTGCTCTTCTCTGCATATTTCCATGTTCTTCAATGCCCTTTTTGAGATATTATAGCCTTCATGAGCAATCATAAAGAAAAATATGATACCAGCTATGTGACATGATGTGGTTCTTCAGAAGAGCTACACAGCCACTGACCACAGGGAACAGTTTTCTATGATATGTGACAAAGGGCAGAGGACAAAGACTTCATGGCACCAACTGAAACAGTGGTCACATCAGTCAGTAAAATTTTATCAGGCACACTCCCTTGTCAATTATTTTTTGTTTCTGGTTCTTACCTCGCTACTCCTTAACACCCATGCTGTCTCCAGATGACAAAGGTCATGAAACAGTGCATGCATGTAGTCTTTAGTGGAGGCCCTGGGATTTACAGCAGAAAAATGATCACAACTTGATTTCCTGGCTGAATATTAATTTTTTTCTTGAGGACAATCAAAAGAGCAGGAATTGGCTCCTGAGCTCCTTGCTGAGGGCCCCTGCTCCTGTGGGACTGAGCAGTGTCCCCAGGAGGAGATCCGACCAGCACTTGGCAGCCTGGATGATGCTCCAGTCCATCAGCAGCTCCTGAATGTGCTCTGAGAGGGACAAAAATCAACTCCAGTGGGAGAGCAGCTCCTCCTGTTCTCTCTGACTCCCACAAGAGCTACCCTTTTGCCAGAGCTAACTTGGCACATCATTTTTGGCAGGCTGATCAGAGAGGTCAGAAGGTGGATAGATGTGACTGCCATGGGAATGGTGGGAGCCACGTCCTGTGGCACCCGAGCTGTTGTGGAGGATTTGGTCCTGCAGGACGATGTGCCAGCAAGGGCTGAGCAGCACCCAGAGGTGCAAACATCAGATGGCATCACCCAGGGCAGACCTGCTTGCACAGTGTCACCACAGTGGGCACAGCTTTGGGGCAGGGCTTGCCAGCTCCCGCTGTGTGCAGGAGCCAAAGCACAGCACAGTGAGTTCCTTTCTGTCCCTGCCAAGATGAGACAGGCTTAGAAGCAGAAAATTGTCTCAATACTTTTTGGGCCATTACTGCAGCTTCTGGGAACTAACCAACTTCCCAAGAAGGCTTTAGATGGTTTAATAGTCTTAAATGCAGAAGCACAGTGAGGTTGCTGTCTATGGGAACCTGTTCCCATCACTGGACATCTGCTCTGCACCTGAGCATGGCTGGAGAAGGTGGGTGCTCCACGTGCAGGGAGGAGTGCACCAAGTAATGCTGGTTCAATCCTGCCCAATATCTGAATGTTAAATTATACAAGCACCTCAGTGCCATTAAAAATTGTATTAACTCTCATTACTGAATTGTACATTCTGTTAATATTATTTGACACATGTGGTCATGGGCAGTTATCTTTTATTTGTATTGTAAAGGCTAAAGGTATCTATCCTGTTCATTGTAATGATACTCTCCAATCAGTGATGGTAATGAAAGAGATTTTAATTATGTCAGGCTTTAAGGCAATAACTGTCCTAAAACTCTGTCTGTGCCCAGCCCTTTCTGAGAGGAGGAAGAAAATAAGAGACTGAGGGCACAGGTGGAGGTAAAGGAACAGACACAGAAAGGTACTTGACCATGGAGTACCTCCCTCTCCTATCTGCTGTCCCAGCAGAAACAAAGAAAACTCATTTTTCTCCAAAAGTGGTGGGTTGAGGGATAAATAAGGGTGAAGGCACAGTGATGTTTTAAGTTCAGCAGAGGCAGGAGCCTTCAACAGACACTCAGCTTCTCTGCAAGGCACTGCTCAGACACTTTTTCCAGCAGGTACAACCTCGCTGCATAGGGTCGGCAAGCTGGGGAAAGGTACTCTGGTCTTGGAGGTAAGAAGGGGTGACCAGAGGAGTAGGACTGATGGGCTGGACACAGGAGAGTTATTTGTGAATTAAAATCAACAGATGGAATCAATAATAGATGCATCTTCAGCCTACTAATATACGACCCCTGTTCCTTGCTGGCTGTCTGGCAGCAGATCTGAGGAGAGAGAGCTACCTGTACTCCTGCAAGGTGCAGGCTCCTGCTCTGCCTGCAGGACCTGGGACCTCTCCCACGTGCTTTCCCAGGGGTCTGGCTCTGCAGGTCGCACCACAATGCTGCACTGGGACTTAGCACTTTGTAAAAGTGACAGCAATTCCTCACCTTTGATGTCCCACTAACCCTGCAGCTCTTCTAATGCATTGGCCCACAGAACAGGTAATGATCTTTCAAGCTACTTTGGACATTAAGCTGCTATTTTTTGTAGTTCAAATACCTGAACAAAGAATCAGGCCTTGGAGAAGTCAAACATAAATTTAACATTTCCAAATGAACTGATGGCCTAAAATATCATTCCTGTAGTAACAGTGCCTTGGAAATTTGATAAAATGTGGGAAAAAAGTTTCATGTATTACTTGCTAAATTTATTACGCGTTCACTTTCTTCAGCTGATCACTCCCATACTTGTGATTAATGTGTGGAGTTTTCTTTTCTTGAAAGAAAAGCTTCTTGCTATTGTTCTGACCTTTGTGACCTAGAAATACAGAGCTGATATGGCTCTCCTCACTGATTGCTCAAAATGTCTCTCAAAGTTGTCTGCACACTGCAAGGCCTCTTCTGCTTGTGCCTCCTGATCCTCCTCCTTGTGTCCTTGTCTCTAAACAGCCACTACACTGCTATTCACATTTTGTCCATTCCTTTGAGAAAAAATATGAATATTCAAACAAAACTTTCTGAGAAATGAAAAAATGGAAGTGAAAAAAAAACAAGTACCTTGTTAGGAAGAAAAAACAACCTTGCATTGAAAAATAAAATGAGGTTAATAGATGGGGATGTGAAGACTTAAATCTGGAAATTTGCACATACAGCAGTAGCCTGTATTAGGTTTTAAGTAAAAATACATCATGTGATGCACATGCAACATATCCCACACATGACACTTCTGATGCAAGCAAAGACTAACTTCTGTTTGGATTTTCTTTTTCTTTGTGGACTCTTTTTTTTCTTTAAAAGAGTGGGACTATGTAAGTAGATACAATAATTTGTTCCTATCCTATTGATTCATCTAAGTTTGCTTTGATCGTCCATTCTATTGGGATTATATGAGGGATCTGCCCAGGGTTTTTTTGGGTTGCTCAATCATACTCATGATTGCCCCACAAATTAAATATGGTTGCCATTTTTCTTGCACCTTGGGCCCAAAATAATTATTTTTAGCAGCAAGTAGCAAATTACTTTCATTTCCCTTCGTTTCATTATCCCAATTTGTTCCTTCAAATGACCTTTTTTTTTGGGTTTTTTTTGGGTTTGTTTTTTTTTTTTTCTTTTTTTTGATTTGTTTTATGTGTTTTTTTTGAGAAACTAGGACTCTATTAGGTAAGTTTGTGTCTATTGATGTAAAAATCAAATTCTGAGGAAAAGTCTGAGGAAGCTCTTTCAGTGGCCCTTCTTTCCTTTGGAGCAGTGTGGTGGTGGCTGGCTCCTGCCTGATGCACAATCCAAGCTGTGTGAGCTGGAAAGGGCTATCTTTGTGCTTAAATGTTTCTCCCACGTCCACAAAGACTGCAATTGATTATATCAGAGTGTAGATGGAAAACCATGCCTTTCCCTACTGTTTTCCTTGCACTATTACTTAGGAATGAGCATCCATCCACAGTTGAGCAGGAAAACATCCTGGGAGTTCCCACGGGGCTGATGGAAGGAAGAATGTGGCCCTGCCCCAGAAAAGGACCAAACCCCCCCTTTATTCTATTTCTACTGAGTGAAGGTACAAGCAAAGAGAATTCAATCCTCTGGCAGCCACACAAAGTCCTTGACCAAAAAAGCATGGAGACCACACTGGAATGCCATAAAGGAGCTCCAGGGCTGATTTAGTGTGGGGTGATCTTGCAGAAAGCCTTCCATCATCACGTACTGCTTAGGGAAAATGTGCACCATCTAACCACTGAGCAATTTGTGCTTTCCTGCCTAAGTCATCCTCCAAACAAATATATTGAGACCAATTAATTATTCTAAGTATGAAAGATTAGCCTTAATACTGTGTAATTCTAACTGCAGAATGAATCAGTAAAAGAAATTAAATTATTCTTGCACATAATTGCATGGATTCAATGCAATTACATAGTAAAGTTGACAGTTTTCACTTCATTTATTGTTCTTTAAAATGACTGTGTGTGTTTCTCTAATTCTTTGGAGTGCATGAAAGAGGGAATTACTTGGAAATTGAGACTACTTGGCAATGTGTTTTTGGAAGAGAGTTACAGGAACTACTGCAAATTCAGCAAATGTTTTGTGTATGGGACAAAAGGATTGATAGGATGTTTAAAGGAAAGAGTCTTTCATTCCAGTTCTGTTAAACTTGGCTTCAGGTTTGAACTCTTTGATCTGATTTACTTATCTGTTTTCTTCTTTGATCATGAGCCACAGACAGATGGGTCTGCACTCGTTGTAAAACCCAGTGAACCCCACTTTAAGTGTTGTTGCAAAATGTTGAGGTAACAGGCACTGCTGGGAAAGCTGCTCTGGCCAGCTGGTGTCATCTGAGGATTTTTGAATCAAACTTGGCATGTAAAACCAACTGATTGTGTTGGCAAATGGAAAAAAATTAAGTTGTTTGGGTGCCAAAAAAATGCAATTTTCCCAGGTTCTTGGATCAAAACTCAGTGTTTTAGTGGCGGGTCCTTTACACTGGATATCAGCCCTTACTGCTGCTCTTTGGTTCCTGGAGAGAGGGCAACTTGGGACTGATATTTTGGACTTGATTCTCATGCTTGCTAGGGGACTGGCACCAAAAGAAACTGACATCAGCCCTGAAAATAACTCACATTAACACATTTCCACCTTTCCTTGGCTTCTAGTCAAGCTGCAGTTTTGGGCTCCATCTTCAGTGCCAGAAAATTGGCAAAACCAAAATCAGTGCAGTGAAATCCTAGGATATCTCTTACTGTTCAAGTAAAAAAAAGGAAATATTTAAACATGGAAAAAATCTACATGTCCAAAGTTAAATTATATGCGTCATATCAGGGCTGTGCTACATTCATCTGCAACGATATTGAATTAAGTGGTCTAAATGCTGTTTCCTGGTTCAAACACTGGACAAAACTTTCAGTAGTGTCACTGATATGAAAGCAAGAAGGTTTAAGTGTCCAGGAAGTAGCTAAGGACAAGCTCATCCTTCAGAAAGAGCCTCTAAAGCCAATGATCTAATTTGGTGATAAGTAGGTTCTGCTCTGTCTTTAATGCAAGGACAGAGTGGAAAGCCTTTTTATGACTTTGATATCTGTCTCAGAGTTTTAAAGATCTTAGCCAAATTTTCTTGTTTTCTGGCCATTAAAATAATTATTTTAGCATTTTTCTTCTGTTATTTCTCTTGCCCTTAGAGCTCCACTGAGAATGGCAGGGCCCTGGAGAGTGGGGAAAGTGGGAATGCATGTTTTGTATGATATAACAGCACAAGGAAGACAGCTCTTGTTCCTGTTCTACGTGTATGCACAAAGGACTCAAAAGCCATAGCATGACAGCTACTTCAGCATCCTTTAAAATATAGAATTATTCAAAATATTGAATTATTGGGATAATCCCTCTGTGTAAGTAATTTATGAACCACCTTGGCACTCTTTCAACAGAAGTCAGAGATAAGAAGGATTTAGTGGATTCAGAAAGATTATTCTTGCTTACAATATGCCATAGTTTATAATACTTCAACTTTTTTTATCTTTTAACTTAGTCTAGATTTCTATCAGCTTCTCCTAAGTATATTGTTTATTCTTGTGAAGAATTTAATTTTAATGCTAGGTGAGACAAATCTATTGGATGTTTACTCAATTTTACAGAATTAATAAATTCAATAATTTTCTACAGTACTTAGGTTTGCAATTTGCTTAGGCATTTTTTATTGCCTAGGTAATCTTGATAGATGTTTCTGCCTTATGCTAGTGGTGAAATACTATGTTTCAATAGGAAACATTGTTCTGTTGTCTTACAGGATACTTTGCAAAGCTGTGCAAAGTAAGGACTAACTGTGTTTCATTGTTAAGTACATGGTATATCATGCATCTTAGTGGAATGGAAGGACAGGTGTGCCTCAAATGTGCCTGTTTATTGACAGCATTTTTTACAGCCTTGTGCATTAGGGCTAATATGTTGGTGTTTTTTTTTTGTTTTTTGTTTTTTTCTGGTAGTCTGTTCAGTTAATTATCACTTCAATAATGATAGTGCAAAGTAAAAATATACCCAAATTACTTTGCAAGAGGTTGGGATGGCTCAGAGTAAATTTCATTTAAGAAGTAATTTGTTCATTCTCTGTGCAGAATCAGAATTTCAGAATTACTTTATATATATATATATATATATATATATATATATATATATATATATGGGATTTTACTTTTAGCATTGGATAAAGCTCTCAATATTTCAATATTATTGACAATCATCAGTTACCCAGCTGGACAAATGCAATGGGCTGTATCCTTATGTGAAGTCAAAATAACACATGGGTGTGACGATGCTCTTCAATTTGATCTGGACTGTAACCTGTCATTTAGAAAAAGAAAACAATCAAACAAAATCCTTCCAACATGCAAATAACATTTTTTAATCTTTTTCATTAAATTATAGTAGCACATCATGTTTGATAAACACAACTCTAATAGCCACTGTCCATACAAATAGAGTATCCTAAGCACATACCTAGTAAATTCAGCATATGTTTCCTTCTGTTTAAAATGGGTAAAAATCCCAAAGAAAATTAAAGCATCTTTAGTTAGCATTCAAATGGAATTGAAGAGATGACAGAGGTTTAGCAAATGTCTGAGGATAAAGAGCAGTTCTAGATATTCTGGCTTAGATTCAGCAGAGCACATCCTCTTGCACAATGTATGGCTTAGAGTGGGGAAAAGGCAGGTGTTGGTAGGTCTTCAGATGTCTAAAGACTTGGATAGGGAGCCAGTGCTTTAAATTTTATTTAGTTCTGGCAAAGATGTAGGCAGCCAGTCACCTTTTCAGACATCCACACCTACTTCATCTGGTGTCAATGGATGGTCACTTTCCACACATCTCTGAAATTCATTTGGATGATTCTCAGCCTCTTTAAGCACTAATATTATTAAGAAAACACACACATAAATACCCAGTTAGGGGTGCTTAAAAGTGACCTATCCATGAGTCACTGTTTTACCAGCTATTCCTGTCATATGACAGATCTACTTCAGTGCACTTATATTTCAGAAATTACTGTGGTTTGTGCAATTAGCTTTTTGTATCTAAACCTTCCCTCCTCTCTGGTCTTCAGGGAGTACTAAGTGGCAAGTCAAACTTAAGAGCAAAGAAGCTCAGTCATCATGATACCACTTGCTTTCTGCATGCCCTGATTATCTCAGTCCCACAAAGACCAGTGACCTTATACCTTGTTTCTCTTCCCCTCATTGAGCTCTGCTCCACTGGAATAACTGGTCTTTTTCTATCAAACTGTTGAATGGATTAATACAATTATGTGAAACTCCAGCAATTGTGCTTCGCCCAGACTGAGCTTCAAATTTCTTAAATTGCAAAAAAACCAAACAAAAAAAAAAAACAACCAAGAAAAAACCAAACCAACAAAAAAAAAAAACAAAAAACAAAACAACTCAAAACCCTAACTAACCAACAAACCAGAAACCAAACCCAAAAAAACAACAAAAACACCTCCCAGACAAGATTTCTGGACACATCAGCTGTCCAAAAGTGCAACAGTTATGCAATAAAAGGCATTGCATCTTTGACTACACTTGCTTTCTTTACACTATTGTGAAAGCAGCAAATACTTGTGCTACATGCCTCTTGACCCAAACTCCCTGTTTTGAGCTCAGTTTTACTTATACTTCTGGTTTGGTAGAAACACTGAAAAACTTATTATTAGCTTTGTTAAGAGTATATCTTGAGCTTTTTTTAAGAGCATGTCTTTCTTTTTACCTTGTGCATGCTTACTATGATATAGCCCTTTCCAGCTCCTGTGACAGATATTCAGTATTCACACCATGGTGCTCTTTGAGGAAGGGTGTTTTCTCCTCCTTTTTTCTTATTTTCCTATTCTTCACAGAAATCTTACCTTCCAATTTTTCCAAAGCTGTTTTGCAAGTGCTGGGGTAATCATGTGTGATATGCACACAGTTTCTGCTTTTCATTTTCTGGTACTTTCCTGGAATTATTTATCTATATCACAATGGGGTTCATGGCTTCATTCCCATTGTGCTGAACTGATGCAAGTCCTTGCATTGACTCAGAGCACCTTTTATATTAAAAATATGAGTGTCACATACAATTTAAGAGAAGGGTGAGACAAGTAAACAGGGAATACACAAAGGAGGCTTGCAGTTAGTAATTTTTCAGAACACTGCAAATGACTGAATCTGAACTGTGCTGCTGCATTATAATGATCATCTGCTAAGACTGCCTCAGTAAAAAAAGGTGAAAATTATATAAAATGTTACCAGTAGAATAAGGTAAAGATTTGACCTCTCAGTTTTGAGGACCCGAGTTCCTGGCAAGATCCCAAGCCAGGACCACTTTCTGCCTGTGCTGCAGTGGCCCCTCCACCCAGTCATGGGCTGCACAGCCACCCCAGGAGTGAGGGGGAGAAGCTGCTCTCAGGAGTGCGTTGACTAAAAGGCAAGATCAGGAAAGAGACAGCCACACTTCTTGGCTGAATGCAGAGGGAAAACAACAGCCTTGGTGATTACGGCCCACGACTCTTTTGTATTGCTTCTGACTCACCTGTGTATTGGCAACCAGGGAAGAAAACTCACTGTGATTTTATTTCAGATATAGATTATTCTTCTTGATGCCAGTGGCATAATACCAAGATAAAAGGAATTTTTAGGGAATTGATATTTTTGTGGGCGTTTGAAATGCAGGTCCCTAATAAGGAGGAGAAAACAATGACTGCTGCTGATGTTGTGGTGGAGGGCCGATTTCTGGTTATGCCTTAGACTCTAAAACCAAAATGTACAGAGAACAAAATGGGAACAGAAGTTCTCATTACGACTTTGATTTTTCTGCAAGTCTGTAATTACTAGATCCATTCTTTGTAGAAAAGTGTGAGAAGATTTTCTAACCAACTGAATTTAGCAAAACTTTATTTACTGACTCCAGCAAAATCAGCATCAGGACCTCTGTGTGCCTCTACACCATGCTGTGTGAGCTGGGCTATATTCAGTACTCCTCCTCCTAGACAACATGATATCATAGATGATTTTGTCAGAGGAGTATTAAAGGAATTGTAGTAATTGCTGCCTATGGCTTCAACCCCTTTTCTTCACACACAAAACCTTATTTCCACACAGTCACTTCCCGATTGGAGTTCATCACTACAACCATCCCTAATGCTCTCAAAAGCTCCATATTTCTGACATGAAAAATTCTTATTTCATCTGCATCACAAAATCACCTGCCACAGACTCTGCTTGCCTATCTGTAGCCTTTCCCATTTACATAGCAAGGACACGTGGCTAGCATGGAAAACTAGCAGTGCTCTCATTCAGTGACAGGGAGAGGCTGTAAAGCACCTGAAAGCTTTAAACCACCAGAAAGAAGGTTTTTTTGCACAGGATTATTTTTGCACAATAATCTTTAGGTTGTGGTTCTGCAGACAGACCAAAAAGGTGTATAAACACCCTGATTATTTGAGCAGCTAGGGATGCATCACCTTAACAATATTAAAGAGTCAGTTAATCTCATTTTTAAAAGGCACGTGTGTTTAAGAAGTCAATGCTCAATGGAAATAAACACTGGTCTCACTGTGCTCCTTGCCAATTGTGCAAATTATGTAGCACCAGCTATGTCAAAGGTCTGAGGTACATGGGCATTAATGAATGCACAGTGGAGTTTTACACTAATTAATTTATCTTACCAGATTGTGACAAAGTACTTTCCAATAAAATTTGCTGAGTCACAACCCATAATCAGCCACTAGACAGCAATTAACAAGATGCTTCAATGATTTTACTGTAATTGTTCATTGCAACTCCAAAGGAAAGCCTGGAATATCAGAATACACCAGCAAAAGTAGAAGAAAAACAGACTTGAAAACAGTTAGGAATAGCTGAACAATTTTTAAATAATAAAAAAAAAACTTACAGAAAATTAGAAAATTTTGTAAAATACCATCCTTTTCAAGCAGTGACTATACTGATGCAAGGAAGAAAGAAAACAGTAGATCTGCCAAATGGATTTGGAACTCCAAACACTGAAGATAGGAAAAATAGATGTATCTTTCTTCACTGGCTACTTTACTGCCTGTTTCCTTTACTTGGGGACACTAAGCAATCACAAGTGTCATTTGCCAGAACTCTTTCATATAAATGTAAAATATTTTCTGTCTCATTATTTTCCTTCCAGAACTCCTGATCTGGAAAGCTGGTGACATTAATCTCATGCTTTTATCTGGAATGATATTCTTGGAGGATGAAATGTGATTATGCTGAAGATTCAGGACTGTGGAACTCTGCCTTAATTTTTATTTCCTTATCCCATTCTCCACTATTCACACTATTTTCCTCTTTTGTGTACAATGCCTTTTTTTTTTTCCTAAAGAAAATCTGCAGCTTATTTTCCAGGGAAGCACAGAAGATTTGCCTCCTATCAGCTTCAGGCAGAGACTGGAGAGAACTGATCTGCAGAAGATGCTGTTGGCCTTTTACATCCAAATAATACACAGTGAACCACAGGGAGCTCATCATAATGCTAGCACATAAATCAGTATGTTAAATGTAAAGATTGATAATATATCAAAACATATATTAAGATATGAGCCCCCAAGGCTGCCTGCACTGATGCAGTTTACCTTCAGCCTACAGTATCCTACAGGTAATAAAAAGACAAAGAGTAAAGCAAGATATTATCACAAATGCTTTGAGCTCAAACCACTCAGACTAATGAAAATAATTATCCTGCATCATCTACATTTTATTTGATGAGAGGTCAAAGGAAGCTGTAGTTGAGAAGAAACTTATTTTCCCCCCTTTTTATTAAAACATCCCCCCAGAGACAATTACATGTACTGTGTCAGAGTAATAATATTAACTCAAACCAGAGTTACCTCAGTCTTTACAGACCCTTCACTGTAATGTTACTGATGTGATCTCAGTGGTTTTCGGGATGCAATGACAAACTTCTTGTCTTCCAAAAAATCAGAAAGAGTTCCCCAGGGATGTTATTATTCAAGGAAGCCTTTGTGAATATGCTCAACTTTCAGTGTCCTTTGGGTTTAAAAGTGAACTTAAAATACAAAACATACTCAAGATAGAGAATGATGCAAGTACATCTTCCCTGAGACCTAAACAGATGGAGTCGGGAAAATTTTCAGTTTGCCTGATAATGGATGGGTTATGCCCAGATCTTTCTGGAAGGTGACATGTGATTATGGGAAGGTGTTTCTATCTCATTCTCTTACTGGGTCCACGTTGTCACTGAGCTCTGGGTTGGATGTGTAAGTGCCTGTGAAATGCACCCACAGGCTACACCTCTATAGCTTGGCACCTTTAAATTGTGTGCAGGGAGCTTGTGGCTGCCTGGCTGGTAAGCTGCTGCTGGTTAACTTCATTGTGCTGAGCTGCCTCTTCTGGGCTCAAAACATTCCAAAAGGGACGTGCTCAGGAGACAACTCCTGCACTGATTGCTGCAAGAGTGCCCACAACATGAAAAGATATGCAAAAAAGAGCTTTTAAGAGTGTTAACATTGAAACTATCATACTCTTCAAATAACATCTGAACAACTTCTTACTTAGGGACCAGGAGCATCTATCAAATGAGCTTCAATACATGACAGGGCTTTTGCATGTTTATGTAGAATAAAGACAGATACTCACTGGCCATGCTTTTCTTCATGTTTTAGTTTCAGATTTGGAAAAAAAAATTCTAATGAGATAGTGCTATGGTTGTCCCTCAAAGATATATGTGTGTGTATGTGTGTTCACCATACAGAGCTGACATCTCCAGAAAGGTTTTATTGCAACTGATCTCCTATCCCTAAATTAACAGTTTGAAACCAGTGGATGTTTGTGATTGCTTTTACCATCTGACAGACTTACATGCAACTGTGTCTGTACTTCTTTTGTGACTTAAAGTACCCAGAGACTTCCCCTGTGCCAAGCACAGCAACAGTGCATAGATATGGGCGTACTAAAGGAGAACAGGATGAGAAATAATTTAGGAAGGTGCAGAAGACGCCCATTCTCATTTTCCTCCTGTGTTAAGACATCTCATCTGATGTGTCATTATTATCAGCAATACAGTGGACACAGTCTGCACAGTCTGCTCACAGTCTGCTCACAGTCTGCACTGTTCGCTTCCAGTTTTGCTGGCACATTTTTTTCAGCCAGACAGTGGGCTCCATGTTTTGCAGCTTCTTGCTAAACAGCTCAGAGCATCAAGGGCAGCTCTGGACACAGAGCATCCCTGGCAGTCTCAGGTGGTTCATTGTGTTTCCCCCTCTGGTGACGCGTGGCAGCAGCCCCTTGCTGGCTCCTGCAGGCTGAGGGTAAATGCTGCAATGGCTCCACACATCCATGGTGGGAGATTCTCCTCCTGAGGGCTGCTCAGCTCTTGCACAGTGGTCCTGGGCTGACACAGAGCCATGGGCCTCTCTCAGCAGCTGGAGAAGGGGATATTGCCTTCTTTTGCCAAGGTGATGGAGGGAGGGAAGAGACACTAGACCCACAAAATTACTTCATGTATTTGAAGTCCCTTTTGTTCCTGATCGCCTTACTTTTCAGTCATGCTTCCACATAGACTGGATGATGATGCCAAGCATGCCAAAGGAAAAGATCAGTAGCAAAAAAGGAGAAAATAATAATCTAAAGGCTGAATCAAAAGAAAATAGAAATATGTAAACAACACAATTGTTAGAAAAAAAATCAGGTTTTCTCTCCCAAAGCTACTGCCAGAGTCTGTTTTACTCATGAGACACAGTCCACTACCCTATGGCAGCTGATACTGCTTATCTCCAAGATGCCAGAGGCTGTCAATTATTTTCCAGTCTGGGTTATGTACAGCAGTATGTCATGGCACCAAAAATAATCTGAAAAATTCCACTTGTCAACAAAGCAGTTCAGATGTTGCTTAAGCTGGCAACAACTGCTAATAATTTATCAGGTTATTTCTTTTTCAGGCATGAGCAAGTCTATGAAATGAAGTGTAAATTGAGTGTGTTCAAAGCATTGTCCAAACCAAGGACTCTAACACACACAGATGTTCTACGTAAGAATTTTAGATCTTTGCTGCTTTGAGAAAACAGATACGTACAAACCAGAGGCACATTTCAAATGTTTTTGTTGGACAAAACTTATAGATTTATATTGGTAAAATAAACCAAGTAATGACTGTGGAAACAGGAGTAAATACATAGAAATAGAAATACAGTCAGATAAAGGGGAGAAAAGGCATAACAGCAGCTAATGATAGGTATCAGAATAAACGGGCTTTGTGTGCTGAAAGGCAAACAAATGCTCAAAGCATCACACCAGTCGAATTTCTTGAGTGTGCAAAGTCTGCATTTCTCTGCCAAAATAACACAGCAAAGAGATTTTATGCTTTAAGTTGCAACACTGTCATGGTCACAGAACTCAGAAAAGGATTGTTGGAGGCTCAGGCTTTTAATGAAAATGTTCAAGATCCAGTAGTGGATTCCAAAACAAAACTCACACTGGAGAGCAGGTCTGGTACTTCCACCAAAAACCTTAGTCAAAACCAGTACTGAACATCGATTTTCCTTTTTGCTTCCTTTACTTACTATGTCTACTTACTATGTGTCTGTCTCTCTTTTTTAGAAATTCTCCTTTTGCCACTGATGCAAATTCTTTTTTTTAGAGATCTCATTTGATGAGCTCCACTGAAATGAGTGCAAGATATGATAATGCAGTTACCAGTTCAGATTGGCTCTAAGCTTTTGCTCCCAGTATCCTGACCTTGCTGTCTCAACCCAATCTTTAAGGAGCTTCTATGAGTCCTTTTTGGAGGATGTGAGGGCTGTCACAGGGGCATGAGGGATGCTGTGAGAGGCTCTTAAAAATTAATAGAGAGCACAAACATGCTCAAGGAAATTCTGCTCAAGTGAAATTCTCAGTTCATTTACCAAAGCAACTGTAACATCTCTTGTGTTGTTGGATAAAAAAAATGGCATGTGATGTATCTCTTGTTATTTATCTGCTTTCAGGGAGTTTTAGGGACATTAACATTCAATAGAAGAAGTGCTCTGTGGACTCTTAGTCTTTAATGACTCTTGTTTAGCAGATAATCCAGGAAACCTATATGATATTTTTCATTGCTTGTTTGTAAGGCATATCACTAAAGCATATTTCTTATGTATTTTCTTTTCTCTGAGATTATAACAGAATAACTTCCTCAGTGTTGGCTCAGAGTATGCTGATAGCACTTACATTGGGACCCCAGACAGCAATTTTTCACAAGTACTTTAGATCAAAGTAAGTTTATGGGTATATTTTCTCAGCAGCAGATCTTTCATTATGTTTACATAGAAGGACACTGTGGATAGGCTGGGAGATTGGATGTCAGCAGAGCTGGTCACTTCATGCATGTCTGCTCTCTGAGTGAATGTTGTTTCCAGGCTACCCACTCCACAGACATCTAACCAGCTGGTTTATTCCCATCTCAGCTTGTTATGTGATACTGTGACAACATGATTTCCCCACGGTACAAATCCCTTCTGAAGCCTCACAAGTAGAGATCTCCTGAGATCCCCATCAGTTGGAATGTCTGTCCATCTGTGGCTGCTGGCCCCTGGCTGTAGCCCCTGCAGAATGCTGCTCCTGCTCTGCTCTTTGTGTGACTCTTCCCCAGTCTGTAGCAGCCCTGCCTCTGACCAGAGGCCTCTCACATCAGCCCACTTATTCCACAGAGGCAGCAGAGGCTCCATGCTCATGAAATCAGATGTGCAGCTTGGCAGGGATCTCTGGATGGCCTCTGGTCCCCTTTCCTGCTGGAGTGGGGACTGTTCCCTGTGCTGGATTTGGCTTTATCTCACATTGTGTAGATTGCCACACATGAGAAAAGTGTACATTGGTTGTATTTTGGGTACTACAAAAGGACATATTGAGCACTCATCACCCAGCTGATGAGTTATGCTTCTGACTGAGCCAGCACTGTTGCTGGAAGGAGCAGTTCTGGTTTGAAATTAATTTCCCAAGTGCCAAGTAGTGCCAGTGGGTTTGAAAGCAGCTTGAGCAGGGTGAAATCCAGGAAGCAGTGGGTCTCACAGGGTGTGAGATGGGAGACCCTGGGTTTAGCATCCAGTCCCATTGCATTTGTGAGTTGTTGGACCAAGCAGTGGCACTCAACAAGAGCAGATGACCCAAGTGGGATCTCCACTGCTTTAGGCACTCAGCAGACAGTACCTGTCCTTCTGGCTCTGTCTGCAAGGGTGAGGACCAGCACCTCCATCTGAGTGGTGCCTCAGCAGGCTCTCAGGGATGCAGCCTGCATGCTGATCATCCCTTCCTGGTGCTCTGTTTACTTCTTCACCAGACCTTCCAGTACTATTGCATCAGTCTTGCCAGCCGTGGGGCTGGGACCCTCATTATGGCCAGAAATGTGTGTGCAACCCACTCTGGTGTGGGGACAGTCTCTCCCCTGTGACATGCTGCTCAGGCTCTGCAGTTCTCCCTGTCCCCTGTGCCTCCAGGCTCCCCTGGTCAGGCCAATCAGGCAGGTCACCCATCCTGCATCTGACTGTGGAGACGAGCACAAGGCCATGGCTCTGCAAAACCCCAATACTGTCCTGTTTCCTTTTTTCACCTATTTCCAGAGAGATATTAAAATATATAGCACAACAACTGAGAAAGAACTAAAAAAGTGATGAGATAATGAAGTTGTTTAGCATAAAACCAAATTTAGACTTATAGCTACAGGCTAAGCAAGCAGCTCTGGCAAGTCTGACCAGGGGATTTTGCTGAGAAAGAAGAATGATGGATCCTGCACATACAAGAAGAATAATGGCTGCCTTTATGTGGATCTGAGGAAGTGTTTACTTTCTTGTCTTCTTTTTTCAGTGGGAAAATTCAGATTTCCTGTCAGAATAGGAATGTGTTAAAACACAATTAAACCTAGTAGGTCTGCAAGTAGCATTTGGATTTCTGCAGCTTACCAGAGTTCTGGAGGTCCTTTAGTGAAAAAAAATCATCACAGTTTATGCAGGAAATATTTCTAATCTTCTTATTCATGGGGTTTTTTGAAAGCATTTCTTTAAAAATTGACAAATTCCACCAAACAGCTCTTGCACGATGCATAATGCCAGACTTATGCCAAATTTAATAAAGCCAGCATGCTAAATGAGCCAAACCATAGAGCCTTAATATGACTGTTGCTGTTTATTGATATTGCTCAGTTCCAGTAAACTCCAGCCTATTCCTGTAGTGTAAAGTTATGAGTCAGATCTTCTTTGATCAAAATCACCTTAATGCCTGGTAGCAAGATAATACATTGCAACAAATCCTACCTATTGGAAGCAGAACTCTTTGGGAATGCTCTGCAAAGTACCATAAAATAAGCACAAAATGCAGAGCTGGATTCAGCTCTGCTCCCAGGGCTGGCTTTGCTCCTAAGCTGTGCAAAACTTCAGCTGCTTCAGTTCTGTGGGTGGTCACCACACATGTCTGACTGTGCAGTGAGGCTGCAAACAGGCACTGCTGGGATGGAGAAAAATCTTGAAGTGATCCACTCCCTCCACTTTGACCTTCCACTAAAAACCACCTTTTCTAACTGCTCCAGCCCACTCAGTCTCATTCTTTACACTGGGCTTTTCAGTTTGTACTGGCGAGGAAGATTTTCCTCATTATCTGCTAAAGAATAATTGCACTTATTTAGACTTGTTTTTTTTTTCCTGATGAAACACTGGTGTGATCTTCAAAAAGACATAGAGGGATATTCCATTTTAGAACCAAAATGTATTTCTTCACAGGCCAGGAGTACTTTGGAGGCTTTATTCACATCTTTGCTGAAGTACAGCAGGTGATTTTATCTCACAAATCCCAGCTAAACCAGAAAAACAGTCTCAGGGAGAAATGTTTCAGGGCTTGCAAGGTACAAGTTTTAGGAGTGTTTTGGTCTTATAGTGGCAATTTTCTCCTTGTTTTAAGCTCACACTTTTCATCCTGTTAACTTTGAATGTTATATTTGAAGGTGAAGTATAGATCAAATATGGTAAGTTTAAGGATAGAATACTCTTCTAGACACTGATGGTGCTTGAGGCAATCTTGTGTTCAGCAGAGTGCTGGGTGAGACTGTTTGAAACCCCTGAACCCCCTGTGCATACAAGCCCCTTTGGTGGATTTTGAGTGGGAGCCCAGGTTCTCCCTCCATCTTGTTGGCACCACTGTTGACCCATTTGACCTCAGAGGTGAAAATGGAAAAAATCCCGAGGACTTCCCAGAGTGAAATATTTCTCAAATGCAAGCGGTCTTTAGCCAGAACAGCCTTCTTATTCCCTTTTGGGGTTCTGGAGGGTCCTGCTGCCCCAAATCCCTGGCAGCTCTGCTCTGATGGCTTGAGAGAGGGAAGAGTGCTGCATCGGAGACTACAGCATGCACATGGATGCTGGGAATATTATTCAGATGATATTGACTCTCCCCTAAATATTCACTTGCACTTGGAATAATATTTGACATACAAAGAAGGCAATGAGGTACAGGCAAAGCAAACTCACAAGCCTTTCTTGAATCAGCTCATGTCCTCTGACTGTAGATTATGGACAGACAACTGTTGTGGATGGCAACAGTTTGCTGGCAGCAAACTGTTAATTAGGATGAGACACAGGACTTTGCATGATGAGAGAAAGCAGAGGTGAGGAAATACACATAAATTCTTTGCCTTAGGACCTGTTTTACTGTAGAGTTATTGAAGAGCTTAATCATTTCTGAAGGAGGAAAGCCTGTCTTTATCATGCACAACAAAAAGCATAAGCCTTACAGAGAAAAGAAAAAGGGAAAACAACCACAGGAAGACTTCTGCACCTTAGGAATGGCTTATCCAAAGTGCAAAGGGAGACAGTGCTGTGCATGTGTACAGAATCAGTAAAGAACTCAATCATAAGGCCTGTAAGCAGGTCATAGCAGGAAATAAATACCTGTAGGGATGACATCTTGTTTCTCTGCTAGCAGGTCCTACAGTGTTTTGTTCTTGTGGGAGCAATTTATTTAAACGGTTATTATTCAGTGAGTGTCCATTGCTTTCTTAAAGAAGAGATGGAGAGGAAGGAGGCACAATATTTTTGAAGGCAGCTAAAATCTTCTCTGAATTAAAATAAAGATAATGCTGTTGTAATATTTACAGTCAGCAGTTGGCCTTGCTGATGAGAAAGGAGTATTTAAGGATACATAAATCAGTTCAAATAATTCAAAGATTTGCAAAAAATCTCATTCCAGTACAAATGGTTTAGTGAGCCCCAATCTGTGCAGCTGATGTGGATCTTTATGCATTCTTAGGGAGCCATGAACAATAATAAGCTATAATTGCATGCTTCTAGCCAAGAGTGGATGCTCGTGGAACAGTTGGTCTTAGTTCAGTGATGATTGTAGATGTTTCTTAGACAACAGAAAGCATCAGCTTAGTTCAAAGATACTATGTTCAGGGCTGAACTTGGGCCCTTAAATACCTGGAACTCTGCCACATGCTCTTTAACTAGAGGTTCATACAGGGAGAGCCTCTCAAAAAACTTTATTTGCTCTCTAAGAAGTTGTTAAGGGTCTGGGACATTGACTAATCTTTCTGAAGTGCTCTGGCTTTCTTTCAGCTGGCTTCTGATAAATGGAAGCCTTGCTCCTCGTTGTAAATCATACCAAGTTTAATGAGTATAATGAGCTTTCTGCTCTCAAATTGCTTCTTGATTTTCCTAGACAACAGACTAATTTGTTAATGAAATATAAATAAACACCAGACATTCAATTGGTCAAGGGACCTTAACTCATGTGCTTTATCTAAATTATACAAAACCTGTCATATTTATGTAATTTGGACTCAGCATCAAGTAGGCTCACCAGGAGGGTTTTCTCAGCAGGACAACTGTTTTCTTGTGAAATTAAAGTGATTCTTGGGACATTCAAGTTATTTACTCAGTGGTTTATGGTCATGGTATTGTCTTTCTTCAGTTTCTCAAGAAGTTGAGACTAAAATTCTGACAGTTCAGAGAGCTTCTAGAGTGTGGAGAGCAAACAGCTTGTGATCACTCACAGACAGTAGTGATCTGCAGTGGAGAGAGACAGACCCATCTGAGAAAAGGGGATGCAGAGAGAGAGCCTTGCTCAAATAGCAGTACCTGAGAAGAGGAGGGGGCATGATTCCTGTGTGCCACAAGCACCAGTTTGCTCTGCCAACACTCTTATTTTCCCTACAACTTGGCTCTAAAGCTGCCCACTGCCACTGCTGGTGGGGGAGCACAAGGGAATTATTTATACAAGACAAATCAAAAGTTTCAATTTCAAATTAATTAATTTCAAATTAATTAACAAACTTCCCCCCAAAGCAGCATGTAAGCACAATTCCCACACGGCCCTCTGCTCTGCCAGAGCAGAGCATGTGGGACACTGCCCTGGCTGCTTCAGGGACATCTGATATTGTCATTTTCTCCCTCCCCATCCCTCTGCATTGAAGGCTCCTGCAGGAGTTGGAGTGTGGCAATGCTCTGGCTGTTACCTTTGTCTCCAGAACTGCCTCGTCTGGCTGCTGTTTCCTTTTCTGCCAGCCATGGAGAGGAGCACTCACTGCTCCTTGCTTTTCTCACCCCAAGTATTCCAGTCACCCTTCAGGAAATGAGATTGGTACTATTCAAGTGCATGTAATCAGTAATAACCTACTAAAAGGAGGCTCCTGAAGCAAGTGGTTTGGAAATAGGCCATTAGCCAGAAAACTGCTCTAAATTTTTTGCTTACTCTTCAGGACAGCAATTTCTCTCACAAATCAGGATCCATTTATGGCTGATTCACAAAAGGAAGATTAAATTCATCAGACTGTGTATTTAAAATGAATAGTTCAACATGCTCCTGGCTGAAAATGTATCACTCTGCTAAATAAGTTCAGAGAAAAGAATAATATAGGAAGACTCTCATATGTAAAGCTCAGCAAGTTCATGAATATTTTCAGGATAATGGCTTTCATTTCCCTGTGAGATAGCCTGCAAGTTCACAAAACTTTCAGCTCATGGTTTCTTTTTGCAAGATCATTGTGTCCTGAGGAATGTATTACTATTTCTCAGATTGAAGTTGGCTCTCTCATGAGCTGCTGTATTACAGTCACATGAGTGTTCACCGTATTTTCATATCTTATCACTGCAGGTAAAGTAATATAATTCCATAATTTTTCATTTTTATGTAATTCCCAATTTCTTGGTGCATAGTAACAGTTCCTATGTTTGCCAGCACACTGACAACTCTGGCTGTTGCAGGAAAGCAGTCCTCACCATGCTACACTACACTACACAAAATTAATATATTTACACAGCAAGTGGCTTGTATTTTTAGACCTCTGAATTCCATGGGATAATTTTATACTTCAGGCCAGAAATATTCTGTGAATATTCTGTGAATTAGCCTTATTTTATTTTTAAATATAGCTTGAGGCCAGGAGTTTTTCTTCTCTCTCTAATGAGTCAGTCCCTGGGAGCCTTTGCCTCCTGGCAGATTATGACAGAGAGATACTTCCTTCACCTCCTTCACCTCCCCTCTCCCCATGGCAAGAACAGAAAGTATGTGCCATGTCCTGCAGTGGGGCCATGCATAACCTAGAGCCTAACTTGGTTCCCTTCAGTTCCCAGCACTTTCCTTGGCTGACGTGTCCCTTCCCTTTGTTATTAGTGTCCTCTCAGTCACTTTGCCTTTCCTCTGGGAATGTTCATATCCAATTCAAAGTAAATTTGCAACAGAGTATTTATGCACTATAAAATGCCTTGCCACAATTTGAGCATGACACCCACCACTTTTTTTGCCATGTACTAATATTTTTAATCCATCCTGAAAGCAATCAAGGCAGTGTGACAAGCAGTATCACAGGCTGCTCATCACTCACAGTTTCATTGCCTAGTGAAGGTCTAGTGATTTTTCGTTGTCACATTTATTCTAGTCATTTACAAGGAATAGAAGTTTAGAGTTGATCATGAGTGTCAATTAGGCCCAGGCTTTACAGTATGTGAGTATGTGAAAACATTGCTGTCATTCACTGTTTGCAATAGCAGTGATAACATTAATTGGAAGAGAACTCTTCGCTGATAATTTTCTGTCACCTCCAAAGTAAACATTGAAATACATTTCTCTTTGCTTGGCCTTGACTTTTGTGTTCTTAGTGTTTGATCACAGCACGAGAATAAACACATCTGTCATTAATATTTCACCAAGAAGGTCAATAAAAAAAAATCAAAAAGTGATTAATATAAGAGTTTCCAGCTGGGGGTGAAGGGACACCTGGATCTCTCAATAAACTGTATTTATTTTTCTTTTAATGGGAATAGATCCCATTTGACTCTGTGAAGAGACAGGGCAGTCAAAATAGCATTTGGACACTCAGAGAAAAGGTTCCAGAGAAAAGGTTTGTAGGCATAAAGAGTCACACCAAGGCGGGGTGACGTGCAGATGGACTTGCACATGAGCCCTTAAGGACCAAACAGATGGAAAAAATTGGGATGTGTGAGTAGCATATTTTTTTTACCCCTGACAACCCCACAATACAGAGCTGGTAATGCAGGAAGGTGAAGAAAGGAAATCAGTAAGGAAAAGGTGAGTGAAGTCTTCCCTGAACAGCCCTGCCCACTGGGCACAAAGACTTGTGCACTTCCAATGACTTGGAATTCTCCACTCTGGAATGATCTGGTGGCTGGCTGGGCTGAAGGGGACTGGCATGGTGATTTGCTCTGGGCTACAGAGGAAGCTGCTGAGGATGTTCATTAGTGTACCTAAAGGCAGATGTGAGATGAATGGATGTAGGGACTTCAAGGTCTGCTTTTTGCTGTCTGAGATGTCTCTGACTGTAGCAGAGTGAGGCTCCTGAAATCCTTCTGCATTATCCCTCCAGGGGCTGATAAGATGCATAACAGATGTGGCTCCTCTGACTCCTGGCACACATCCTCATGGCTAGAGACAGGCAGGTGTGACTCACTGCATTACTACATGATTTGTTGCTTTTTAATGGGCTCACAATTAAAAAAATAAATCAATCCCCTAACATTCACGTGGACATGGATCACTACAGCTTGCTTGATTTTTGAAACATCATACCATGTGCATACTTTTTTACTCTCCTTCCCTGTCTTTCTTAAAATCATCCATTTCCCTCTGGAAAAAAGTGTGTGGTATGTCAGCTCTGCTGCTCAGAGAGCTCCTTGTCCCCACTACAGATGTCTTCAACTCCTTGCTCCATTTTCAAACCCAAACAGAAGGACTGGTATATAACTGATTTTGGGTTTGTTTCCACAGAAGTTATTATTGATGTTGACTTCCTTCTATAGCTCTGAAGCACCTACCTCCTACCTTGCTGTGCCTGTGGCTCCAGGTTCATCACTCCTTTGGTCTGTGTCCAACTTGTGATGACTAAGTGCTCCCCTTGCTTCAGACTGAAGGTTTCTGAGTCAGTGTAGCTCTGCCTGTGAGGAGTTCCTCTGAGTCAGCCCCACTGCCTGTTTGCACCTCTTCTTGTGCACCCTTGGTGCAGTCTGGTCTGGGGGCTTTTTTCAAATTCTGGGAATTGCTTCACCATGGAGCATATTTGCTCCAGTGTGTGCATGGTACCCTGGGGGACTAGAGTACCTCTGCTATGAGCCTTTAAAATAATTCATTTCTTTTCATCTCCTCATCATCATGAGGCTATTTGCTGGTCAGGTTATGCCCCGCATGGCCATTCTCTGTGGGTGTGTCGTGGGTGAGTTCTGGGTCAGCCCTTCAGGCCAGGTTATTCAGCCCCTATACAGCCCCTGAAGAAGCAGTCTTGTTTTCTGCTTTGCCCTCTGATCAAAAGCATTTCCCACATATTTTCCCTGTTACACAGAAGGCAGTACCTCAGCTCTGCACTACTGTTCATATTTGCCTCTCGAGGTCATTAACATGTCCCACGCTTTAGTGTTCCATGTTGTCACATATGTGACTATTTTCATTTTTTTGCTAGAAGCCACTGCTTGTGGATGCAGAGCAAAACACCTGCTTTTCCTTCACTTCTTGCAGCTGCTCTCTGGTTTTCAGTCCCAGCTGTATGTGCTGTTCTGTGTCCCCACTCATGTGCTTGTCATTTTTTCAGTAATGGCTCGGGGATGGGGTCTGGGTTCTTCCAAGGACCTGGCTGTGCTGGTGCCTGGTCTCCAGGTGCTCTGCCCTGAGTTACACATCCCTGCACAGCCCTGACTCTTCTCAGGTTGTTCCAATTCCATTGTTTGGCAATGGAAGTGAAGCTGCTGGAGGGGGACTATGAAACTCATGCCTAAGATCTCAGGGCCTCCAGGCTTGCAGCCACCTCTTCACAGGAAAGGTCTAATCAAAAACATCCAAGAGATGTTCCTCTTAGAGGTCTTCAAGCTATCTAAGCCTGCCAAATGGGTGATCTGAGAAGAAGGATGTCTTGACTTGTCACCATCTTCTGTGGTGCTTCCATGAATGCTAACTGTGCCACTGCTTGAGGAGCTGCCTCTTCCCACCTTTCCTAAACTCCTGCGTATATGGCTTCACAACATTTGCTCATCTTGCAAAGTCTTCCCCAATTAGGAAGCAAGAATGCAGTAATATCTCCTCTAAATGGGAATCACTATGATTGAGGAATCACAGGATAAGAAAGCAATATATATGATACCTAATTAAAGCTTCTGGTTCTTCTTCCTGAATTTACTGCCTCAAAGGTTTCATAAGGGCTGTGATTAAAAGGCAGTGGTTCAATACAGGCAGTAGATGTGCTATGTGTGGAAAAGAGTGGGATAATAAGAAAAAGGCATTTCTGATCCAGGAACCTCCTGAGCCTGTGGTGTCACTTTCTTAACTTCACTTCACTTGAAACATCCTAGTCTTTTTAATTTGAATAGTCCTTTCTCCACAGCCATATGGAATGACTCTTGTGTTGTGTGTGCTCTATTTCTAGTGGAATTCCAACCTGCATGCTTTGTGCAGGTATTTAGCCTCCCTAGCAGGATTTAAGGCACCAAAAACATCAGAAGGATCTTGAATTCAAAAGAAATATAGGTTTTAGCCTTCAAATGTTGTCTGAAAACAAACATTCCTTTTTAAAGTAACTACAAGACTTACTAAAAAGGCGCCTGATATTTCATCCAGGGAAAAGCCCAGTCAGACTTCAAACCTGATCAGAGCTTTTACCTTGAGTTCTTACAAGTGAACAGAAATCAAATGAAGGACTGCAATAACCAGTAGACACAGTGGGTGGCTGAGGCTGCAGAGTAATGGACGTACATTTTAAAGGCCATGGAAAGGCACAGCTTGTATCCATAGCCACACCAGTACATTTAAGCCTGTAAAACAACGTATTGGTCCTCTTGACATTTTACCAATCTTGCCACTCTCATGTCTCAGACTGAGAGCCAGACTAGTTTTTTTTCCCACCTTTTTTTTTATCTGCTGTCACACAGAGTTTTCCAGTGAGATGTCCAAAAGGATGCTTACCATTTGTGTGCTCTCACTATGCATCAAAGCATTTCTTCCAATTTTCTTGCTTTTATCCCTGCTTGAAGTAATTTGTCACTGCTGAAAAATCATTACTGCCACCCCTCATTCACCCAGTTTTATTTGGCTTCTGCTAAAGTCCCTGGCCTATTCCAGTTCTCATAAAATCCACTTTTAAATAAAAATGAGCCATGGGAAACTGATAAAAAGAATCCCACCTCTCCCAGACCTGCCACTGGCACATGCCAGCCCGTGGGACTGTGCTCAGCTGAGGAATCCCAGCCACCATGGGGGCCCAGGCTGGAACCTGCAGCCACCGCCTTTGACAGAGGAGGAAAACCCCACGGCCTGTGGGCACACTCCTTGCAAAGCAGCAACTTCATCCCTTTAGAGGTTATAAATTATTTTTCTAGCTGTTTCCCCTAGGAGATAGCTAGCTGATCATCTCTCACCTTCTGCCTTTGCTGCACAAATGCCAGCTACCAGTTTTTGGTTGTTCCAGCTTGTATATATGCAGTTAAACTTGGAATAGTTTTCTCAACTTGTGTTTAGCTTTGGCAAATCAACAGCTTGTCCAATTTTTCAGTTAATCTAGTAAAATATATGCCTACAAATGCAACAGTTGTCTGGGCTTCATATTTTTAAAGGAGCTGCTCTTGCTTATGAAATAAAGTTATTCTGCTGTTCTAACACCATGCAATGAGATATGTGCAGTCATATTATGAGGTGACTGCCCTGTCACAAACCAGAAATCATCAGAGAGCCTTGTTGTGGAACTAATTAGTTATGGAAGTGTGGTAAACAAGAGGAAGTCATACTGCATGTAGAGATAGCATGAATTCAAAATAACAGGTGAAAAAAATTTAGTGTGAAAGAAGTTGATGGTAATTGGATAATGATTTACATTAATTCATGGCATTCTCTTACAGCTCTTCCTTTGGTTATTGGAGTTACACAAAAATCACACATACACACACACACACACAAAACAAAACAAAAAAAAACCAACAAAACCTGCAACACCCAGGAAAATTCTCAAGTGTCTTCAGAGTGTTTAATTTTTGACTTTAATTTCCAAAATTACTGTAGTCAAAAGTCTCATTGAAATTCTGGTGAGAATCAGATTTTAAAATCCTGAATGCTAAAGGAATTTAGGCATCTAAGATAAAAACATGAAAATAAGAATTTTCAAAGAATTGCTACACCTCAAATGTATTTAAAAATACTTATTTTTATACTTATCCTATGAGATCTATAGGACCAGGGGGTTTTATAGCCAACATTGCCTTTAAAAAAACCCAAAATCCCCAAACAATTTATTCATCTTCTGAAACTCCAGCATTATTTTTCAAATACATTATTAAAATATATAAATTTAATAGATTATTTTATTTTGTTGAGTTCCTCTCTGAAGTGCTGGAAGGCTCATTTATGATGACGTATTATTCTTCAGTTATGTTAGATGTGTCATTCAATTAAATCTATTTCTGATTGAACTTTGAAAAATACAGGCATTTTTATCACTCTTGATTTATTAGAAAACTGATGAACAAACGTCAAATTCTAGGTATTCACAAAAAAACTTCTTTGGTAGTGGACCCTGGCTGATAAGGTTTGACATCCCCCTGTTTGGAAAATTATATTTAACTAAAGCTATTTTGAACAACGTTGAGGTAGATGAAATCTGCATCTATTAAATCATGCCATATTTTATAATGCTTTTATAGCTGCTGTCAATTGGTCTAAAAGTCAGAAAACTGCCTGGCAGATGAAAACATTAAGTTCCTGGTTTCTGGTTCATTACAGAATGCAAGCAATCATCCTATTACTGGAAAGGATAATTGAAATGTAGAGCTATATATTAGCTGAAATGTGAGGAGTGGCATTTTTTTTTTTCCATAAGTACCACAGTTATGCCCTTTCCCTCTCCCCTCTCAGGATTGCACTGGGTTGCAGGCCGGCCAATTAGAGACATCAACAGCTCATCTGGGCTGGAAGGAGTCAGTGGGGAAAACTGACATTTTTGTGATCTTTGTTTCAATCGCCCTGTCTCTGTGGGTTTAATGTGATAGTCCAATTAACACAGAAACAGGCTTATTTGGCAGTTATCTTGTTCTGGTTTATAACAATGATTTTGAGTAAAAAATGTATCCAAGTAGATGTTCCTTCATGTAAACGGCCAGTGTAGGCTCACTCTCCAGCTGGAAAAACAGGAGCAGTGAATCAGACCCGTACTTCATTGTGAAGGATGGCTTGAAGTACTCTCAGTAGAAAACAGGAGCGCTGTTTCCTATTCCATTACAAACATAACTAGGAACAAAAATAGGTTTGTTATGAAATGAATTATTCTGTTCTTCCTAGATAGGTACTAACAGAATTTTATCCTAGACTAAACACATTAGAGATAGACTTTTCAAAAATAGGAGGTATTGTCAGAAAGAACAAATTTCATCACTGATTAAAGAAGAATCACACAGAGGAAGACCTTTTCATCCAGCACAAAGGAACTTCAGAGACCCAGTCTGTAAAGATATTAGAATAATTGAAATCAGGTGCTGAATTTAAGAGAAGAAAAAAGATTTGCCTCTGCCTGTTTCAAAACAGATACTACTGTCTGAGTGAACAGGAGAGCATAATATAGGCATTAATTCATTGCATAAGGGAAACTGGAGCAAAAACTATCCTACTGGAAACTCAGATTTATTCTTTATCTGTTTTTCATAGGATGAGCTTTTGTTCTGCAGTGAACAAATTCTTCACCCACATCCACGTTTGTGCTTCACACTGACAATATGGACTTTGTTTTGAAAAAGAGATTGAAATTCACTCCCTAGTCCTCAAACTTAATCAAAACTCTATAAAATGATGAATAAAATGTTGCTCAAATGATAGAACAAGGAAATCCCAAAAGTGCCAAGTTTTCTAAATGTTTTACTTTAAATGCTATAGAGAAAAATACGGACTATCTCCACTTTGTTTAACAACAGGCTGTTCACAGCACTGGTTCAAAATGATGAAGTCGGGCTCTCACTCCTGCAACGCAGTCCTGCAGAAATCCACCAGCCGCTGCAGAAGCACTTCCACCATACCGGCAATTGCGGTGGCATCGGCTGAGCAGCAGGCTCTGCTCCGGCTCCTTGGTGGCGATAGCTAGAGGAGGGGACTGATGCTGGTGACAGCAGCATCCTGCTGGCCGTGCCCCGCAGCTGCGGCCGGGTTTGCATTACAAGAGCTCTAGCGAGAGGCTTGGTTTGCCAGATCGCGTCTTGTGTTGTTTCTCTCTTCTAATTAATACCTTTGTCTGCAAAATTTCATTATTAGTGACTCACCTAATGCTGTTTGACATCAGTGTCAAGATTCACATTTGTTATTAATACAGATATGTGGGCCGAAATTCTGATTGCTGGCAGACCTCTAGTTCGATATTTTCCCTCTTCTGGATGCTTTAGTAAGACCTAAATGACCAGCAGCCAAGACACCAGCTAAGGTCCTGCTCAGTTCTGGCCAGAGGGACACCAGGCTTTTCACTTCAAAAAGTGCAGGCTCGGGGCACTGTCCTCACTATATGGTTTGACTTTCCACTGGCTGTTTAAAATATTTCGTGCCCTTGACTACTTTGTAAGAGAGTTATTAAGGATTTCTCCCATTGGCTAAAGTGCACGCCGGTCTTTGAGGCTCTCTTGGGACATCCTCCCTTCTCTGAAAGCCGCGGCTGCAAACGGTGACGCGGCCGTGCCGGCCGCTCTGTGATTTTCGGAAGCAGCAGGCGGAGGGGCAGCTCCGAGCAAAGCCTTGTTTTCCCTCAGCGACGACTGTGCACAAGGGCCATGCGAGCGCCCTGGCAGAGCCTGCCCAGGGGCCAGCCTTTCCTCTGTGATTTCCATGTGGTTGGAAATCAGGGAGCGATTTGTGCGAGCACCGGAGCCGGCGGGCGCTGCGCGCATCCCTCCCCGCCGCTCCCGCCCTGCGCGGCCGCTGCCCCGCCGCTCCCGCTCCTCCCTCGCTCGGCTCTCAGCCGTGCTGTCCTCGCCCATCCCGGCTCAGTCATCTGTGCTGCTTTTCTCCATCATTCCTCCTCATCCGAAGTTTAAATACATCCCTCTTCACCGAAAAGCAAAATAGTTTCTAAGTAGCTCCATTCAAACTTTCATACATCTCCTCCCACTTCTACTCGGGACAGAAAGCGCCAGCATTCTTTCCAGTTATTCACATATTTGCTAATGTAACTATGCCGGGTAAGTAATGATGATAGGTGGAAGTGGAGATGGGAGCAGCATTTGCTGCAGCTGAGTTTTAATCTCTCTGGGTTTGGATACACACATAGAGCAGAGCTTTGAGAAGAGTTCATATTTTTAAACCTCTAACTTTCTCGGTGCTCCTGCAGGGTGGTGCATTTACACTGAAAATCAGGGCTGTCAGTGGAAACAGAAACCCTTAGAACCACAGTGACTCCCTTAAATCCAAGGGCAGCAAAGGCAGGATTTTTTATACTTCTGCTTTGATTCTCTAGTATGAACCAGAGCTATTTAGGATGCATTTCTGACAAACAGTATTCTCTACAATTATTTTTTTTTATTTAACTAGTTTTTTGGCAGCTTTATTTGTCAGGCTTCTTTTCCTTTTCCTTTTGTTTTCCTTTTGTCCTTTCCCCCTTTTTCTTTCACAAACTGTAACTGTACTTTTGAGGCATCTTCTGCAAATGTGTTTCTGTCTTGGACCCCTGGTTCAATTTCTGACTCTTGTTATGTGTCTAGTCTGTGTGGCTGCCACAGAAATAAACTGACTAGTTTTTGTTTCAAATTATTTAATGGGGAGCTAAGCTTTTCTTATTCTTTTAAACTTTATAGACTGTGTAATAGTTCCTTCAAGCTACACTAGCAGTGAGAAGACTGAAATATTAATGCCAGCAGAATGTGTGTCTTCTGCACACACAGAAGTGAAACATTTCACTGGAGGAGATGCTGCATCCTCGTGTCTGAAGTGAGGCCTGCATGGGCAGGCAAGGCTCAATGCTCACCAGCCCTGGGGCAGTTCTTGGCCACTGGCCTTTCCCAGGGCCTCCCCGGAGGCACAATCGATCTTCTGGTGCCTGGCTAAGGGACCCTGGCCTGAAAATCCAACCCCATTTCCCACCTGGGCAGTGAGCTGGGGTTTCCTTGGCATGATTCCTTGGCATGGCAATCTGGTCAGGTTGGTTTTGCTCTGAAGAGGTGTCAATATATCACTGGAAGGTTTTTCCAGGTTCAAAGGAAGCCTGAAAACCTTTCCATTACATTCAATAGCCTTTTGGTTTGGTTGGAGAGGCAGAGATAAAAATTCAAGCCTCCTTGCAGAAAGTGTCACCCCTTTTTGCTCCATTACATATTCTCTCCCTTGGGTGGTAAACTTGCAAGTGGCCAAGACAAGCTGCATTGCTGCCTCAGACACGCAGGAATCCTTCCAGGGCATTTGCTAAGTAACTTCTCACTTTTCCACTTGTATTATTTCCATGGCGTGTTCCTTACCTAGTTTGGAAAAAGGCTCTCCCTGGCAAGTTCTGAGGCTGCTGTGAACCAGGGCTGTGTGGCTCATGGAAGGGAGCTCCCTCTGTCTAGAAGCCTGTATCCCAGGTCTCAAATTTTAGAGCTTCTTTGAAGGACCTTTGCTTCCTATTTAAAAACACTTCTATGAGCAGGGTTGTCTCTGACCTTTACCTGAGGAGCACTCCTGGCTGCCATGAAGATCTTTGCTTTTGGTGTCCCTGTGATACTGAGGCATGAGCCAGAGTAAGACATACCAAGAATGATGGCTGCAGAAAAGAGGGATGGGTCTGAAAGGAGAATTTGAGTTTTATTTTTCTTCTCTACACAGAATTCTTTACTGTTATTTTAAAGCACCATGAAAGGCATGATCTCACATGGCCTTTACCAGGGCAACATAAAATGTATCCTCAGCCAGTCAAGGGCACAAACTATGAAATGAGTTTCCCCATTTTGAGTATTTTCAACATTATTAGGACAGTAGATTAAATGTCAAGGACCCTGTGTGTTTTATTAGTATCTATAATGAGTTGAAAGACATGAAGTCACTTTATAGCATAGGACTGGGTTGTCTATAGATATCATAAGCCTGAATTGCTTTCATGATGGAAACCAGAGACAAACTCAGAGAAAGAGAAGCTGAGGTTCAGATGGGGACTTTTGAAGGCACTAGAGTTTTCCTGATTTGGTGTAACCGTAGATTTGGCCTTGGGGAGGTGGGCCATTTTAAGTTATAGTCTGCTGCTAGTGCTTAAGGATCCCACAAACAGCTGTTTCTTTCTTGAATTTGGGTGATTTAATGAAATACAGCACAGGTTCTTCTGCGAGTAAAAGGAATTTGTCTACTGCTGATTTTGTTTGCTGTGATTACCATCTCTTTCAATCCCATTTGCAGATGACTTACAGCATTTGTTTCCCACAGCTGGTTCAGACACCAAAGCAGATTTTTCAGTCTCTCATCCATCTGTGTTGACCAACATCTGTTCTCTCACTGTGCTTCAGTCTCACTGTGGACTTGCAGATCTCAGTTTGCCCCCCTAAGCTTCCCTGGTGGTCACTGGAGAGCAGGAGGCACAGGCATGAACAATGTTAGCAGCCTGCTGCAGGAGGAGGTGAATACAGGGAACACAGGGAATGTGTATTTCACACAGGAATTAAGGATGGTTTGAAATAAAGAGAAAACACAGGGTTTTCTTTGGTGCTTAACTAAAGTGCTACTTTTTATCACAGTCTTCGGGAACCCAGGAGGGACAAGAGTCAGCTCATGCTCTTGGCTCTTTGGTACCTGTGATGCCCAAGAATAAACAGCACAGCAGAGAGTGTGCCTAGGGCTGGGCTGTCAGGACTTTCTCTTTGCAGAGAAGCATTGTGTCTGTATTTCTAGCCAGGAGATGCAAAATTTGAGCTATCAGAACCTAGGAAATGGAATTAAGCTTTTTTCTGGCTGTGGCTTTGCCAGGCTAGCTCTATCCAACATGATTGCTTTGGCCAGCTCCACCTGCTTCATTGCTGTTGTACCCATGATAGTGCTGTCAGCCCCTGGACATCACTCAGAAGATGGCAATGGACAGCTGAGATCCCACCAAGAAGAGCAGCCTGAAGTGCAATGGGAGGGTGGCCAGGACTTGCCTGCTTGCCCTCCCCTGCTCCCTAGCTTAGTGCTGTAGGGAAATGATTCTGAGAGCTGTTCCTCATGGCAAGCACCCAGCTGTCCCCACTCCACCCAGGCTGTGTGCAAGAAGGTGACCCAAAGGGTGAGCCAGGAAATGCTGTGTCTTTGGACTGAGTGGGAGAAGGGGGCACAAGTAGCTAAAACTCAACAGCCTGGGCTGAGGTGTAGGATAAACTTGCTGTGTGGGTAAAGCCTTAGACATATTCTTAGCTGCTAAATGGTTCTTTTGGTAGCCACCCTTAGGAGAATCAGCCTCCTTCAGTGAGCTGTGTCACTGCTTTCCAAGACAGCCAAGGTCTGAGGCCAAATTTACCATTTTTTCATTTAATAGGGAGTCCTCTGCCTAGTCTGGAAAATAATATTGTCTGCAGCCTGTGCTTTAGGGAGGAGAGTGCTCAGAGTCACTCCTGAGGCCTGGCTACCTCCACCAGAACATGCAGCACCATCACGATGTTCATACTAGGCAGACAAGATGCTCCAGTGGCTTTCTAAGAAGGCTGAAATGTCACTTTTTTTGCAAGGGCAGGTTAGATTTGTCTGCTGCCTGAACACTGACAATCACCAAGAGTGTTGAGGCCAGCTGCAGGCCCTGGACCTCACAGTGCAGGGACAGAGCACTGATGGATTGCCCCTTGTAGGACGACAGAAGGATACTCACTCAAGCTAACAGCTGCAGGAAAAACTTGTCTCACGAGCAGGAGAAACATGAGACAGTGGAGTTAAGAAGAATAATGTGGAAATGGAAAAGAACAAAGGAGTATAACAACAGCCTGTAAAGAGAAAAATGTGTCTAGGTGATCTGGCAGATTGATGTGATGTGATCCAGACTTGGACACTGCCAGATGGGTGAATAGAGCTGGCATTAGTCTGTGTGAAGAAGCACCATATTGCCAAATCTGACTCAGTCTCTGGCAGCTCTAGGCTGACTTAGAGATCATTTCTAGTCCTAGAGAGGAAAGCCTGAGGAACAGCCTATGCACAAATTTCTTCTCAGTTTCTATTCTATCTGGTTCTCCTGGCTTTTTGCCCATTAGCCTGCTTTCCCTGAAATTCTCATAGGTTCCTTTAAAAAAAGTTCATTTTTATATGCACCAAGTCATGACTCATTTGAAAAATAACACATGGCACAACCAGGTAACTCATCCTCAGGGAACTCAGCATAGAATGAGGTTAAATAGGCACTGAAAGTGGTTTTCTAGATGGAAATTTTACTTCCTTTCACATAGTCCCACAAGAATCTCTCTTCCAAATAATCTCGGGGTCTTCCCCATACCCTGGCCCAGGTCTTGTTTGAGCCTCCTCATCTGATATGAGAGGTCAAAGCCCTCACACACCTAAATCCAAGGTGAAGGGAGCTTTTCTGTAGGAGGGTACCAATGTAGTTCTGTGTTTGACCAGTGGGAGGCCCTTAAAGACCATCAAGTTGTCAGAATCTATAAAAAGTATGCTTGGGATTCATGTAGCCCTCTTTGTCTGCAGACCTGCAAGTTCTTCAGAGATTTTTGAGGAACAGCTCATTTTTGAGGTCCCAACTTTACACATGTGAAGTGTAGACAGAGGGGTGAGAGGACTTTGGAGTAATTGCAAAATAAGGAAATGACAATAATTTGAGAGATTTTATAAAATATGGAAAACGGTAATATCCCTTCCCTCATAAATAGTAACATCATGTTCATACACTTTCATTGTTGCTTTCTTAAACATTTAGTTTGCCCTCAGAATTGCTTAAGGAAATTAAACTTTAGAGCAATTTCTTAATTTCTTTCATTTGTCCACTTGTTCTGTTAAAAAAAAAAAGACACCGTGATTAATCTCATTCTTTTCTGGCTCCAGATGACCAAATATTCAACAGAAGCATTTTGTCCCTTTCCCTTGAACAATTTCTTCAAACACTAAGCTGTTGTTGTAACTTTTTGGATCACGTCCTCTGTTTTCTATTTGCTTTATTGATACAGGTTTAAAGCACAAACCCTTCTGTTCAAGGCAGTCCTCTTAGCAGCTGTGATTTAACCTGGAAATGTCTCTGCAGCCTTTTGAGCTAATTTATCTTCTAGTAAGAAATGAAAACCTGTTGGGAGTTACCATTTTCCGTAAATGGGCCAAACTTTGGTCTCAGCTGTATCCAAAAAAACCTTCCTGTGATCATATCAGTCTCTCCAAGATCTACAAGCTGCAGAGCATGTCAAAAAAGGAAGACACCCTAGGATGAATGCCAGATTTCCTGCTAGACAAAACATCCATATTTCAACTCTCACAGAAATATCTGTTTATCAAGATGATGGTAACATCCACATTGATCTGTTTGCCAAGCTTCAAATGGTACATTTTTATGTTATAAGATAAATGGAAAATGCACAGAAACAGCATTACACACTGTGAAAAAATACACCCTGAGTGGAATAACAAAAAAGCATTGTAATTTACAAAGTCTCCCTCTGAATGTCTGTGAGATGATTTATGTTACGAAAGAATATTTTTCCTTATGTGTTCAGGTTATGATACAAGAATTGAAACTGGTTGCAAATGTATAGAAATTGATTGATATTTTCATTCCTTACAGTCCTTACAGTCTCTGTTTGTGGAAAAAGCCCTTAACTGTTGGACTTTAATACTTACTGCTCCTGATGGCAGCCTCAGTTTGACCCTAATTCAATGATGCTGAATCCTCAAAATTCATTAGCAGAACAGAAAAGGGAGTGTTGCATTCAAATTAGCTGAAGTGACTAGTCTGTAATGAGTGATCTCTCATTAAGATCTGTTTTTATATAGTTTTAACCAATCACATTTCACTGCTCCCCAACTTTTCCCATTCTGGGATACGTGACATCCAGGCTTTTGTACATGCCTGGCAATTGCATTCTTACCTTTTTGTTATTATATCCTTATTTTATTAAATGACAGTCTAACCAACAGAGTTACATGAAGCTTCTGTTTTCTATCATTCCCAATCAGACTTCAAGAGTCAAAAGGGTCTTTGAATACTCTACTGTGGTTTTTTTTAGCTTCCTACCTTCTAGTTAGCTTTACCACCTGTGTTTTTATGAGCTTCTCTTAAGAAATGTGTCTTTGCAAGTAATATTTTAGCATAACCCAATAATTGTTCTGGGGTTTTCCTGGTATAATTCTTTGTCAAAAATCTTGTCATATTTGATTCTTTGATATTATAGAGACCTTCTCTTGGGTCCCCCATATATATAAGGGCACAGATTACTCAGGAGTTCCCAACTGTACTGTTTTATCTCTTTCCACTGCTGAGAGGAGGATGGAGTGATCTTGGTTTCAATCGAGTCCACTTGGCCCACTTCACACACAGGCTTACTGACCAAAAATCTAACCAAATAAAACCCCAGGTCCTTATATATAAAAATTCAGATCAGCCATACAATAAAAATAAGGTAATTAAAAGAAGTCATTAAAAGGAAATCTGGCTTAATAATAGAAAGCCAGTGTAATAACTTGCTCTCTTCTCCTTTGGAAGTACCCAAGATGTACCCAGAATTTTGAGTTGTGGTCAGCCTTGCAGCAGCATTACCCTCTTCTCAACGCTGCCTTTGCTTCTGACAAGTGCTCATCTCTGCCTTCCCTTCCTCTCAGTAACTTACAAATGTGATTTGAGGATACAAGCACCCAAATCCTGTCCAGAATCATCTTCTGCAGTGAGTGTAGGTAATTTCTCCTCTAGCTTCTAGTGAGCAGATCATGTAAGTGCTGTTAATGCTCTTGCTAGGCCTGAGCACTTGGGATGGTGTGCCTTCATTCTCAGCCTGCTGATTCCTTACTTTCTGCACCAGCCCCCTCACCTGGACTACCTGCATTTCAAATCCATTAGATAAATTCTGCTTAAACATGCAAACTTGTGATTTAGATACATTACCAGATTTCTACAGGTGTGCTCAGTGCACATGAACAATTGCTTTGCCTTTGGAGTTGCCATTTTTGTCCCAACTCCTCCTGAGTGTGTCTGGGTTGTCAGGGTGTTGTACACTGCAGGCTGGCTGCTGTGGCAGAGCACCAGCCATGAGCTGCCTTCTGAAATGTCAGACAAGCAGCAGTCACCTTACAGGGATGGACACCCTTTCTTAAATAGATAAGAATCCATCACAGCAATGGATGAAATTTTATCCCAAGAGAAAAAAAAAATCACTTGGTTGTGAAAAAATTTACAGCAAAAAGAATACATTATGGTGTTTTGTTTTTAACAGAGAGAAAAGGTGAGAAAGCTTTAAAACAAGTATAAACTATGGTTAAAAATGAAACTTTATCACATCTTTTCTGTTTATCTTCTGCTTAAAGAAATCTAGCCTTTAATTTAAAGAGCTTTTCAGTATGTACTTTCTCTAAAGATTCAAACCCTAAAGACTGGGAATTGTTCTAAATGAAATGTTAAGTCTCTTTATCTAACTCCCATTTCATGTCAATGAGATAAATGCTGGTGGTTCTTTAAAAACTTGAAATATATTTAAACTAGTAGATTTCCATTAGGTGTCTTTAAACAACATTTAATTTAATTACCTCCTGGTATCTTTTTTATGTGATTATAATATACAAAGAAATCAGCTGAATTCTCCAGTCAATATAACTGTTAATTGACAATACATTAGCAAATACTTCACTGAACTCAGCTGCAACAATTGCTTCCCTGAGATTTTAAAGAAGAAAGTCTATTGACTGGGAGAGAGAATGGGCTATTAGGCACCCTAGATTCTGTTCTAGGACTAATCTGATGCTGAGTTTCTATTCAAATGCTGGAGCTTAAAATCAGTTCTCAGAAAATAATTGAATAAAAGAAAGTTATAGCTATAAATCCATCAGATAATTTCTTGAGAGCTCAGGGCAATTTCCAGCTTTACATCCTGCAGGCTGTATAAGCAGGAGCTGGTGGTATGATTCACATCAGCCCGTAACTCTGCCACTGGAATGAGAAGAGAGTAGCTTCAGAAACATCAGAAGGAGGCCCCAGGAACCCTCTCTTCATGGAAAAAGCTCTGCTGAGGGGTTCCTCCAAACTAAGCAAAAAATACTGTCTTCATTTCCTGCTTCACACTGACAGAGCTCATCCAGTTTCCTTGTCCACCTCTGCAAGGAAGGAAAAAGAGGGACTCTTCATGAGAGGAGAAGAAGAGCAGCCTCAGGGCTGTGATGACCCCTGGGCTGCTCCTGCAGGGGTGGGCTGGAGGGGAGCAGGGCTCCCGTGGCAGGGAGGGCGTTTGGAGAACGTGGCACTGCAGGCAGGGAGGTGCAGAAATAACTAGATTTAGGAGCTGTGGCATCACAACTGGTGAATGGCTTGTGATAACTGCTTTCTTTTTAAACTTTCATAAGGTTTGTCCATATAAAGACATGTTCATTTTATTTCAAAAACAAGCAGATTGCAAGAAGGAGAGCTTGCCCCTTTTAAATTAATGTTGCTCTTACATAAGCTGTTGGATCTATGACAGTCTGAAGCAGAGCTCAATAGTAGTTTGTGAGATAAGGGACTTCAGTCCCTTTTGGAGGTCAATCTTATGTCAGAAACTTAATCACTCTTAGAAGTAATTCAAAATGAAGCATACAAAAAGGACAGAGATTGAAATTATTATTATTTCCTGCTTGTGTTCTGTTTGGCTTTTTCTTTGGTTTCTTAATCCTTCTTGATAGAAAACCCTTTAAATGCTGGCAGTAAATTTAACTTGTCTTTAATTTTCATGGATGTGGTGGAAAGACAATACAACAACAACAAAAAAGGCAAAACTTTCTATGATTTAGGATTGAAACCTTCAGTTTACCTACTTTACTTATTTTTTGACAGTGATATGTGTTTGCTAAGGAAATTGTCTGGCACTCAGAATAGAAAGACCCACTTTAGGCTGCCACAGAAAGGGAGAAGCAAGTCAACAATTGAATTTTGTGAACAGATTAAGATTCACTTATCACATTATGAAAGAATAACAGAAATATTGAAAAAACCCATAATTTGTGACTCCCACATTTTGTGAGTCAATGTTATTTAGGCAATTTCATGCCTGGGTATTAAAATAAAGTCACTTTTACATTAAGTCTGTGTTTTTGCAATGTATTTCTGTGCATACTCAAGGTCAGTATATATCCTTACATATACTGCTAAATATTGTTTTTGCACATGCCACAGTTTGAATTGTCACATTTAGCTCATAATCAGCATTCTGACATAACACATTTATAATCTAACCACAATAAAAATAGTCTGTACAACAGACAAAAGCAGATAAAGGCTTTCTACAGTAAAGACAGGATTTATTTCTCCACATAACAATTTTCTTGCCTTTATGTTTTTACTTTTTCAATTTTTTTTTCCCAGTTTTTATTTCTAGTACACTTATTTGTGCTGTGATTCTTCTGGCAAATTCAATCTTCTCCATGCTAGTAATTTCAGAGAATCTTCAAATCCTTAAATTACTGAATCAAAATCCTGTGACAATTTAAAGTGGTTCTGAACAAACCACAAACCACAAGCAAGTGGTTATTCCCTGCATACCATTACCTGTATAGAAAAAGGGTGTTAATAGTGGGAGAGCAGCTGCCCCAAGGTGAGAGTCATATGATTAAAATAAGCTATATAAATGTTTCAAAGGACTCTTATTTGGAAAATTACTGCTAGCTTGCGTCCTAATATTCATTTTATGTGCCAGAGATGTTGATAAACACTGTCAATGGAGAAAGAAAATACACAGCAGAAATAAAATATTCTGTAGCTAGGTTACAGAAATGGTCAGAAAAGCTAAAATAAATAGTTCTTCACAAGTTAAACCACTATTTGTGTACACAGTTTTTGCCACTTCCCTTCTTCCCTTCCCTTCCCTTCCCTTCCCTTCCCTTCCCTTCCCTTCCCTTCCCACTGCACGTGCAATTTCCAGATTTGAAACTGGTGTAACTGTCTTGTGTCTTAAAAAATAACCAGGAAGTAGAGATTGTTGTACTACTACATAATGCTGAAAATATTTCTTGATTTGCAGATTTGATTACCTCAGGTTAAATCCCTTATTTACATGGAATTTACATTGCAGAGTATTTCTGTATTCTGTGGCTGGCATGTGGAATTGTCAGATGGAAATTAGTGTGCACTGTTTACTGAGGGTAACCCTAATACCCCCTACAAAAGGATCTGTATGCAACACAAGGTATCTTAATACATCAGCAGTGCACCAAAGTACCCTCTGCATCATATTGCAATTTTAGATTACTTTTTAAATCTTCCATTATGCCTAAATAAAGATATTCTGGTCTGATATTTTCTGAAGCACAAGACTGTTACTTACTAATCTGATGCATTTGTTTTCTGCTTATCAAGAAATACGTTGCTGTATCACCAATGTTATTTTCAAATTAGTAAAGCTGAAAAATAGCTGATGGCTATCAGCTGCTTTGTCTAAGTTACTCAATACTTTTTACTTGTTCTTGTTCTTGTAACATTTTTATGATGGTCAGTGTAACTCTTATTTCTAGAATCTGTGCCTGTATTCCAAGATTCGGCGTGTGACCAAGGCAGCTCCTGTGGCCTCTAAAAACCTGCCCAGCTTTGGACCTGCCACCAGACCCACAGCAGATACAGATTTTTTTCCCTTGTGGCAGAACACTATTCTTAGGTCTGTCAAGGCTTCACCTTGGAGGCTGATCATAAGTTGACACTCCAGATGCTTCTCACACAGAATCTTTGAGCGCAGAGCTCCAGGTGGGACATTGTGCAGCAGGACCTGGAGCTGTGCTCATCCTCTGGGGGTTATTCTGCTGCTGAAATGCTGTTTCCATGGCTCCCACTGCTTTGAATGGGACTCCCTTCTCTGCCATTGTCTCCAAGGGGTGTTGGTCTTTCTGCTATGGGTGTAGGAAAGTCCTGCCTCTTCCCTGCCAGTGCCCCAGCTCACCCTACTCAATCCCCAAAGGGGTTCCCAGGCCCTGGGATCCCTTGGTTGCCCATCCCTGTCACCCAACTGCTCATAAGATGCAGAGACAGGAGACAGCATGTAGTAGAGGCTCCTGGAGGAGATGCTGAGTACCTTTGGGGCAGGAGTGTGAAGTGTGTGAAGAGCCCAGTCTGGAGGACAGAAGCTTGCTGGCCATGGGCCCAGGTCAGGGAAAGTGCTTTCCTGTAGGTGAGCAGGCATGGGGCTTCTGCTGACCCAGCATTATCCTATCCTCACAGAGAAAGGGGCAATTCAGAGAAGCATTTATTTATACAACAATGGGTACAGATTAGGATGCTGTTGGGCTTCCCAGGGGGTGAACAGAATCCAATCACAAGATGGAGAAAACATTGTGTGCAGGGTGTTCCCACCTGCTGCTGTTGCTCAGTTTACAACCACAGCCTCTGCCAGTATTTCTGCCACTTCAAATCAAAGCCTATGCTGCAGGAAGCCAAATGGCTTTGCCTTCCCAAAACCGTACCTCTTCAGAACCACCCTCAGCAGCCTCAGCTGGCTCTTCCCTTGAGTGCTGGCTCATTGATGAAAATGCTCCTCAGCATTGCCAGTCACACCCTCCTTTGCAGCTCATGCTGGTTTTGCCCCACCCCTTCCTCTGTGTTACAATCCTTACAGTCATATTTGGCAGATATTTGCCCTGAAACTTAAACACACCTACAATATAGCATGTATGTTTTCTCTTATTAGCCTGCAATTTGCTGCTCTCTGGCTACGTCCCAGCAGATGATTAATGCCTCAGAAATGTTATTACCCTTGCTAAGAACTGACATTTCATACTGCTTTGGCATCAGCTCTCTGAGCTGAAATTCGTACGTGCTTTAGCTCATCGTCATGCCTCAAGCTGAGCTGAACAGCAGTGAAGGTATCCAGCTGTGTCAGGTACAAGCCTGGAAACACCTCAGTGGGGTCACCTCCAGTTGCACATCTGCAGGGCCTCCTATTGCAGGCTGCTCCCTCCTTCTCACTTCTTCTATTTGAGCTCAAGGGCCCTAATTTGCACTTCGGAGCCACACAGAGCTCCTGAGCTGGCGTTGGCTGGAGTAATTATCTTCATAGTAGCTCATATGGGGCTGTGTTTTAGATTTGCACTGAAAATAGGGTTGTTAATACAAAGATGGTTTTGTTATTGCTGAGCAGCATTTGCACAGTCAAAGGGTTTTCTGCCCTTCACCCCACCACAGCAGTGAGAGTGCTGGGGGTGCACGAGGATTTGGGAGGGGACACAGTCAGGACAGCTGACCCCAAATGATCACAGGGAAATTCCACACCAAATGGCATCATGTTCAGCCTAGAGAGCTGGGGGAGAAGAAGGAAGGAGAGGATGTTTGGAGATACAGCATTTGTCTTCCCAAAGCACCCTTACATGGGATAGGGCTTTCCTGGATGTGGCTGAACACCTGCCTGCCCATGGGAAATGGTGAATTAATTAATTGTTTTGCTTTGTTTGTGAAAAGCTTTTGCTGTATCTATTAAATTGTCTTTCTCTCAGCCTACAAGTTTTCTCACTTTCCCCTCTCTGATTTGGTCCCCCATCCCCCTGGGGTGGAGTTGTGGCTGTGTGGGGTTGAGTTGAGATTAAAACAATACCTCCTCCATTCCTAATTTCTGTGAAAGAGTGCAGATGTTGACCTAATGCCAAAACTTTCACTATCAGAAATATTATTGCAGTGCACTGTACATCAGATGGTGAATTTATGGAGGAGCTCTGTCTCATAAGGTAATTCATACCATGAACTGATCTCCCAGAGAATTCTCTCCATTAAACATACTCTGATGAGCCTGAGAACCACATATTAGTCCTTCTAATCCATGGATGCTCAAACCCTATCACCATGCCACTGACATTCCTTTAAGGTGCAGTTGTTTTAGGCTCTAGGATC
Source organism: Chloebia gouldiae (assembly GCA_003676055.1). Lineage (NCBI taxonomy): Eukaryota > Metazoa > Chordata > Aves > Passeriformes > Passeridae > Chloebia > Chloebia gouldiae. Next base: position 14,069,952 of record QUSF01000007.1, read on the forward strand.
GAATGCAGGATACTGCTCTGAAGTAACAAAGTTGTTTCAAGACCTCTCCAAAAGTCATTAGTTTCAGTGAAGTTTGGGTTTTTATATGAATCCAAGAAATCTCATTTTTAATAATTACAAAGCCTGGATAACCTGAACATATGTCTGGAAGAGACACCTTGGAAAGCACATTGTGCTGGTAACTGTCAGGTACCCTGCATAATTCAGAGTACCTCAGCTGGCTTTTCTTGAAATTGGACAGGAAATATTTTTATCCTAAGTCTGTAAAATTTCAGACTGAAACCACAAAAAATATAAGAATTGATTATTCTTCTCTGAAACAGAGAGAAAATACAAATTATGATACTTCTCAAAAATAGACAATCCATTCTTTTCACCAAAATGTTCAAGTGATTCATCACCCAAATAATCTGATATCAGAGACATTGCTTCTGATTTAAAATAGTAAATTCACCTTTAAATCCCAAACTTTTGAATTTAATTATAAGTCTTTATTCAGAGATTAATGAAATGACCTATATGGGCACTTTCATAATTCTGTAATGTTGTCCAAACAGGAAATTCCACCTTCCTGCTGAAAAGCTTGTCTTCATGACAACATTTTTCTATGAAAAAATATTATGCACAAATTCAAAAAGGTTATATCTATGATATTTTCTTATATAGAGTTAGGACAGATAAGAGCAACAAACTGCATTTATATTGACTCTGAAACAAATGATTATGTCCAATCTTTGGGGATTTTTATGTTTGTATTCTATTTCATTATGTCCAAGTATCATATCTATAAATATACTTGATTACTTTTCTGTCAGCAGGACATTACACTGCAAACCAACATAAATAACCAAACCAAACCAAACCCCACCACTATTAAAGATCTTACTAGGGCTACAGCTGTGGAAACATTTTTTTCCTCATAAATCTGCTAAATAACAAATATGATGCTAAAAAAAAAGTGTCATATTTTCTATTATCATCTAATGTCTAGTCAAAAAATCTACACTTCTTCTACAATTCTGACTTCTGTAGGACTCTGAAATTATTTTCTGGTTTTCGTGCACTTTCCCAGACCAAAAATGCATCAACATAAAACAGATGACAGCAGAAGATTGATTTTTCCAGACATGACTTATTAGGTCTTGATCTTTATAACACAATAAATCTGAAGGCAAAGGAGAATGGTATTATTTGACATGTTAATTCCTTTTTATCAGTGAGTCAGTCCACAGACTGGGCTAGAACGTATTTGTCATGAGCATGGACATGAATAGTAGAATAGTAATGGATATGTCCCTTCTTATTGCTTTAATAGGTCATAAGCCTAGAAACACAGACCTGTGGAGGGTTTCACCTGGTCTGTCCCTTGATCTCTTAAAGGTATCAGAAGAATCAGTTTTGGCTCCTTTCCTTTTGTCAGTGTCTCCCCAGAAACCTCAGAAAACCCCCCAAACATTTACTTGCATGCACAATCTTGTCATTGCCCCATCGCCCTTTGATCAAAATAGAGCCAAGTGTCTGATGCTGTCAATCCACAGACTTTACAAGTTTTATCACATCTATCACATAAACCCTTTTCCATTATATAAGTTTTCACTCTCCTGTTTTTTGGTTTTTTTTTTTTTTGCAATTTTACTTACTGTACCAGTATTCTGTTGTCAGGGTTCTTATATACTGAAACACCAGACATTTAGAAAAAGAAAAGTTGTCTTCAGGCACGTGTTCACATTAGTCTGGCAAACCTCTTTGCAGGCAAGGAGACCTGGTATCAATGCCTAACCCCTGCCTAGGAAGCAGGTGTTGTTTGTGGCTGCTGGTTGCAGAAAATCTCAAGATTAAAACACGATCCAATCTGCTGAGAGTCTCAGACTAGTCACTATTCTGGGGCTGAGAGAAAAATCTGCCCTCATGACCAGACCAGCTTAGGAAATTTTTTTATTCCTGCTATCAACCCTGAGATCCCATCTTGTAATTTTAATAGTAATAGAATATGTTGAATATATAAAATACTAAAATATACATTACACTACACATTGTTATAGACATATTTAGTTATAATGGATTAGATGTTATCTGGTGGCAAATATTCAACCTGATTTTGACATTAGTGATTGATTATCTTCAAATCAGCTGGTGATGTGAAGGTAATTTTCCCCTTTTTCTTCCTTCATTCTCTGCTGAAAGAGAATATGTAAGTCTTGTGCTCAAAAGAACCATATGAAAAACAGAGGCAGAAAATAAAGCTGGGGCTCCCCAGAACAAGTTCAGTGAGCTGAGCCACTCCTGTGCCTCTGATATGTGTAAGACAGCTGTCAAAAATAAGCAATTTGACTCAGTGCTCCTGGACATGCAAAAAACCACTGCTCCATTGGGAGATACCAACATCACAGTGAAGGGCAAAATGAAGACAAATGTCACTAAAACAATATTAAAAAAAATATTGAACTAAATGTAAAGACTGTTTTGTTTTTTCACTTGTCTTTGGTAATTTCCTCAGTCACACTGGGAACATGGATTAGGATACAGTGACAGAAACCTGCCAAAGACAGAATTTGGTTTGGTTTGATGTATTTCCCATAACAATATGACAATGTGTTTAAAGTTACTAAAAAGACATCAGTACAAACCCATGGAGAGATGAGGTTAAATTTTATAGCTGTTGTGAGAAAATCAAAACAGAACTCCCTAAAGTGATTTCAAATATTTCCTGCCTACATAATATGCAAATAAATCCCTTGCTCATGAGAAAAAGCAAGAAGCACCCTCCCAAGGTGTCCAGCTCTGACAGCAGGGCTCTGGTGAATGCTCTTCAATGGATTAAGTAAATGTCATGGGAAGGAGGAGATGATCTGGGAAAGTCATGGTCTTCAATGTGTTTAAGAATGTGCTAATCTCCTCTAGGTGTAATCTCTCTTTCCTCTTTCTCTGCTTTGTGTTTGGGGTGGCAGATTACTTTCAAAGGCAGATATTATTCCGTTCTTCCCACTTACTACTTGTCTCAGGCCCTGCGGTTTGTGCCAGATTTTCTTAGAAATACAGTTGTCTTCCTCTAAACCAATTGGGGGAGGCAAAACTCAGCTCCAAACGTGTTCCTCTAGTGCTATTACTCTTGTTTACATGTGGTGTGAACAGGAGTTCCCAGGAATTCACTGTGCAGCATTCAAGCTTTCTCCCTTTTGTAAGTTTAGGTGAAAGCAGTACATCTTTTCCTCACAGCAGTGAAAAAACATAAAAGGAGATGAAGCAGGTAAACTCATCTGCTCCCAATATGTGCTTCTAAGCTCCAGTCTTTCTCCTTGATCCAGTGTCCCAGAAAGCTCTGTGCAAGACTGGTACTTGCCCCTGCAAGTCTATTGTACCATTCATAATGATCTGAGAAACCAAGTGACACCTGTGAGAGGGCTTTTGTGGGAGGAAAAAAAGTCCTACATAGAGGAAAATCTGTTTTTCAATTTCAAACCCTGCTGTTTCACACATCTTTTTACCAGGTAATTATTTTAATCTCAATGCTTTTCTCCAGTTCAACTGTTTTCTGGTATTTAAACAACCTGTCAAACAAGCAAAGAGAAAAAAGTCTTGCCCATAGCAGCGATCTGTGTTAAACTGAAAAAGAATATGCTGTCTAAAATGAAAATTGCTAGTTAGTAGTCACGGCTCAAATACTTCTTAGTGGGGAGCATTTGACATCCTTGTTTAGCTCAGCTGTATGTAAACACTAATGCTCTGCTTTCTGCCTTTGTATTCCCTGCAGTGCAGTCAATAACCCATATCATTCTCCCACATGATTTTTGTTTTCACATCAATCTGATGTTCAGAAGCAATATGGACCCCAGTTACAGAACCTTCACTGAGAAAAACGAGCACTGCTGTCATATGCTTTAAGCTCACTCAATTAGACAGATCTCAAACTGTTACAAGCTAGTTAAATCTGGAGAGCTGTCACCCTGCTCAAGTCACTTAAGCTTCTGGGATGAAATATGAATTTGATAAAACTGAAGCAGTTATTGCCCTTCAATTGCTCTGCTATTTTGTTTTTCAGTCTTCCTAGGGAATGACTGTTGCAATCAAAGAGATTAAAATATTTAATTGGCAAACTATACAATGTATAATGTATTATCACACTGAAATGAAAATAACAGATGTTGAACTTTTTAATTCCTTGCAAAATGTGTAGAAAAGACATTTCTATGATCAGAAGAGATGTCTCAAAGTGGAGTAGTTCAAGAAGGTTTAAAAAAAAATTATAGAAAGAATAGGCAAACAGGACTAGATAGCATTCTTCCCTTTATTCTCAGTGAACTCAAATCTGAAAATCCCAAACTAATTCTTCCAGGTGTGTATCTCTCCTGAACTAGTCTTGTTTCAATGAGAACAGAAGGTTCAAAACATGATGACAAATTCTAAAGAAACACCCAAGAAAAATTGTTGTGGATTTCAGCTTTGATGCTTTCTTTGCCAAAAATGTTGGAATCATAAAATTATAAAATATCCTGAGATGAAAGGGACACACAAGGATCATTGTGTTCTACTCTTGACCCTATGCTGGACAGCATCAAGGATCACTCCATGTGCCTGGAAGTGTTCATACAATTCTGTAAAGCCTGGCCCATTGGGTGGGTTTAGGGGAAGGTAATTTGATTTACCCTGGGTGGTGCATGGGGGAAACAACAAAAATCTCAGGAGGTTCAATAACAAACAACTTTTACTTTCAAACTTCAGAACATCCAGATAGAATAAGGCACTTGGCAAACTTTAACTTATCAAACTTTAAAGCATCCAGACAGAGCATGACACTTAGCAAAGCATTGACTGGATTTCTAGTCAGGTTTACAATCTATTTTGAGGAGAAGAAGGAAAAGAAAAAGAAAGAAAAAGGAGAAAGAGGGGTAGATAACCACCCTAGGATCCACCATGGTTGCAGCAGCTTTTAAATCTGGGATAGCATCTTGCTGTCCTTCTGTAGGATCTGATGGTTTGGGCATTTCCCCCAGGTTCACCTATGTTAATTTCAGCACCAGTCTGGCACTTGTGCTTTGCACAGACCAGAATCTTCAGGGCTTGTGGGGTTCCCATGCAGGAATACCCAATACCCCAAGGATACTGTGAACCTAAGCCTCCTCTGACAGATTCATGCCAACAAAATTAGCAGACTCTTGAATAAATACAATGAAACTGGGGAGAGTGAGAATTTTCCAAATTTCAACATTTTCCACAGTGAAAAATTACTTTCCATATGAGAATACTGTTTAAGGGGTCAGTAAAAAGATATGTCAGCTTCTGAAGAGATTTTAACGAGTTGGACTTTGAGATTAGCTCAGCTGGTCTCAGAGCATGGTACCAATAACACCGAGGTCATGGGCTCAATCCTCAAACAGACCATTCACTTAAGAGATAGACTGGATGATCATTGTGGATCCCTTCCAACTCTGAATATTCTCTGAAATAAAAAACAGTTCTGTGAAATCTTCCTCACCAAAGATTCTGCAAACTGCTGTAAGAGGAAAGTTTCTTTCCAGATTAAAAGATTGTTAAAGGACAGGAATAAAAGTTTAAAAATAAAAATATGTCAATGGCAACTTCTTTACAAAGTGTTTGAGGAGCCAGCAAAGAGGAAGGAGCTGGTGGGGAATGTATTGCTCCAAGGCAGCATTGGCCATGGTGACCACGAGATGGTGGAATTTGAGGTGCTCAGGGCAGTGAGAAATGCACCTTGCAAGCTCAGGGCCATGGAATTCAGCAGACTCTGGCCTCTTCAGGAACCTACTCAGTAGAAGCCCATGGGATAGAGCCCTGGAGGGAAGAGGGGCCCAAGAATACTTACTTAAGAATACTTAATCCAAGGATCACCTCCTCCAAGCTCAGAAGTGATGCATCTGACCAGGAGGAAATCGGGTAAATGTGCCAGGAGGCTTCTGTGGATGGATCTGTGGATGGATATGGACCTGCTGAGGAAACTCAGAGTGAAGGAGCTGTGATGCAGTTGCCAGGCTGGAGAGAAGGGATCCAGAGAGCTTGACACACTTGAGGGGAGGGGCAATGCAAACCTCATGAAGTTCAACAAAGTGAAATGTAGGATCCTGTTTTGTAGCCATGCCAGACACACTGATGTGTTGGGCGGAGAAGTTATTGAGAGGAGCCTTGTAGAGAAGGACTGGGGGGTGATGGTCGACAAAAGCTCAATATGAGCTGGCAGTGTGCACCTGCAGCACAGGAAATTAAACCTGTGCTGGCTTGCATCAAAAGGAATGTGGCCAGCAGGTCGTGCTGGAAGGAGGTTATTCACTCCTGCTGCTAAGGTCATGGAGGAAGGGATTCTCTCCCTCTACTTTGCTCTTGTGAGACCCCACCTGGAGCATTGTGTACAGTCCCGGTGTCCCCAACATAAGAAGGACATGGAAGTGTGGGAGCAAGTCCAGAGGAGGGCCACAAAGAGGACTGGAGCACCTTCCCTGTGAAGATGGGCTGAAAATGTTGGGGTTTTCAGCCTGGAGAAGAGAAGGTTGCATGGAGGCCTCATAGCAACCTTCCAGTATCTGAAGGGGCCCTACAGGAAAGTCAGAGAGAGATTTTTCATCAGAAACTGGTCACAGTACAAGGAATAATGGGTACAAAGTGGAAGTGGGAAATTTAGGTTAGGTATTAGGAAGAAATGAATTTCACTCTCTACTGTGAGGGTGGTAAGAAACTAGAACAGGTTGCCTGGGGAGGCTCTGGATGCCCCAATCCTGGCAGTGTCCCAGGCAATATTCTCAAGCAACCTCGTCTAGTGGGAGGTGCCCCCGTACATGGCAGGGGGGTTGGGACTAGATGGTTTTTGAAATTTCTTCCAACCCATAACATTCTGTGATTCTATCATTATTAAGAAATTGGGTAATAAAATAGCAAATGAAATTCAGTACTGATAGGTTGCAAACTATGACACATAAGGAAAACCAGCCTTTTAAAACTATATTTACAAAGTTATGAGCTCAAAATTAGCTGTTATCATTTCCATAGGTGAAGACAGAAGATATAAAAGAGGTAAAAGCAGCTTGTAAAAAGTGTGAAAATCTATCAGTTCTGATTAAACACACAAATAGTCATGAGCTCAGGACATCCCTAAGTCACGGATTATTGAATAGATGCATGAGTAGGAAAGCACAATACATCTCCCCTTTTTCTTACACGGTTTGCTAAAGCTTTTGATATTAGTTTGCTGTACTGACAGGATAATGGAATAGCTGGACCTGTACAAATGCTCTTATCCCCATAAATAAATATATTACTAACAGATATTAAAAAACCCTCCAAAACACAGGAAAAAAAAACCCCAAAACAACAAGAAACCATGAAAAAGAGTATGTGGTATTGATTTAGTAAACTTTGTCAACAAATTTCTGGTGGTGTGCTCTGAAGAGGTTACCTATGCTGCCAGCATTTATCAAAATGAATAATCTTATTAATACATGCAATCTGACAAATATCAAGAAATGGTCACTTCCTTACACTTACAATTCTGCATCAGCTGGCTATCAGGATGCTTGGCAGAGAGTTTCTGTGATAATTTTTCCCTATAGTGCAGTAATGAATTTGCTCAGAATCAATTCATGCAAAGAGAGGCCAGATGATTTCCAGTGGGGCTGAAAGACAAAGTTAATGTTGCAGAAAAGGATAAAAATGGGAACCTTTTAAGTAGATATTCAAGTGCAATAAAGTTCAGAGGGGACTTTAAATCCACTCTGACATTCACTTTGCATCCATGAACTGCCAGTTCTGATACAGTGACAGTTGCTCTGCTCTGTCACTAATGCTGGAGCTCAGAGCAGATTTGTGTTTCTGGATGGTCCCTCAGTCAGTGCATGTGTTCAAGTGCTGTGACATTGCTCACAGAGGACTGAAACCCAAAGTGCTCCCTCCAGCCAGTTTCTTCCAGGCTCCCTATGTAAGAAGACTTTAAGAAACCCCTGCCCCTTTGCAAACAGTGTTAGAGACACGGAGGGCAGGGAAACCAGTGTGCCAGCTCAGCAGTGGGGACAAGAGAGGTGTGGGCACCACGTGTGGGCTGAGCTGTCTGCAAAGGACGGGACAGCAGATGAGCAGCTCGGCACCAGCCAGCCCTTTGGAGCAGAGGTTCTCCTGGAGCTTTGTTCACAGGTAACAGTCAGGCTTTATGGTTTCGTTCAGGCACTCTCTTTTTAATTCCACTTGAATCCACTGAGGAAGGTCAGGGTCAAGTTTCAACACGGATTTCAACCCCTCCTACTGTTGAAACATCTTGGAAAGACCGATGTGATGAGCTGAAAGGCAGCAGAAGTTTAAGACAGACAAATGTTGTGCGTTAGGGTTCCTTGAGCACAGGCTAAACGAGACAGAGGCTGGTCCTGATAAAGTAAAGCAAACTCATGGTGCTTGAAAGCAGATCAAACTAATGACAGAAGAAACACAGCTGCCAATGCAGTGCTTCATTATAACAAATGAACACATTTTAGAAGCATATCTGAGTGGAAGAGGTGGAAAACAACAGCTGTATTATTGTGTGGGTGTTATTTTTGATCATCAAGAAGTAGATGTTCATTGTGCTGAATGTCACTTACTTCTAATTAAATCAGTATCTTAAGCTGTTGCATCTTCTGGTGCATCAGTTGCTAAGTACTCCCCAAGAGGGTTTCTGTGTCCAAAACACAGACTGAAGTCTCTCTCAACAGTAAGATATTTCAAGTAACCAGATGGACTCATATGTGGTGCAAGTGACACTGAAGTAATTTTATTAAAGATGAAGCGAATTTTTTTTTTAACAAAAACTGAATATCATTGTTGCTGCAAAGTGCTGGATGGAATTGCAGTCTGATGGAATGTTGTGGCTGCTTCAGACTAGGTTTGCTAAAAAAGCCCTCTCTGAGTCTGAGGTGCAGAAAGAACTCTTTTGTGTATTTAAACTCCTTCCTAGAAAGGGGTTTAAATGAAGGTAAATCCTTCCTTAGCCTTAGATTTTCTTAACAGCTTAGGTTTTGTCACTTTGTCCTACAAGCTTAATGATGGCAAATCAGGTATATTTCTAAAAGGGAAGTTATTAATTGAGAAAAAATGAACAGATAGAAGATCTTAATTAGAATCACTTGCTGTACAGTGTAAAAGCTAAAATATATATAACATAAAATGCACTTTATTAAAGCAATTACATTTGAGCAATTATATATTAAAGCTAGCAAATAAACCCATTGAGATTGATGTATCTCACTACACTCTGGCCATGAAATACTTATTTCTCCCAGTCCCTGAGATGTAACTGTAGAGAGATGTCCCACATCCACAGGAGAAAGTCCGTATATTTCAAGCATGTGGAAAAATCTGACTGTATGTAAAATGGCCAAGCAAATAAACTTTATCTGGGGAAAGCAACCTGCTACATGTAACGGCCACAGGTCCCAGTGGTTTGGGAAACACAGGAGCAGCCTGGGTTCTGCTGCTGCCTTGGTCATGGATCTGGAGAGTCACAACTGGCATGACTTCCCTGCTCCATGGCTTTACCCCTTCAGGGAAAGGGCTCTTGGACTGGGATTTGCCTCACCTCACTGAAGAAATTTACACCTCAGTTGCTCATCACTAAGGTCCCTTGAAGTAATAGAGGGAAAACTGCACATTTGGGATTTGAATTGTCTGGTCTATTTTAGTGCATGATAGCATGGGATTATTCTTATGAAAGCTTGCTTCTCTCTGGTGATAAGGGAACTAGAGGGTGAATAATTCAATGCCAGTCTGAGCAAAGGATTTCCACTCTCATTTTTTGTCCAGCAACATCCCAATGTCAGCGATTCTCAGTGTCTGTAACACAAATCATGGAGTGGCTCAGGAACTGGGTTATATTTTATTCCAATGTGTTGCAAAACAAAAATTTCTCAGTCATGAAACTTTCAGAAGGAATGTACTAGCTGTGGAAACTTGCTTTGGGGATTTTCCTCATGTCCAAGATAACATTCCAGGTAAAAATGCTCATGATTAACATAGACACATCATGAACTGAACCATAGCCCAGGGATCAGTACACTTATCTGGGAGTTGGGTGGTTTAAATTAAATTCAGGCTTCAGCTCTGCTGAACCTTCCACAACATGAGGAGTGCCCTGGTCACTTGATAAACTCTAGTGTGTGCATGTGTGTGTGTGTGTCTGAAAGTATCGATGAACAAAGTGAGCTTTCCATTGATCTCTGCCTGCACTTCAGTGGGAATGTTACTTCAATAAATATTGAACTGAAAACTGAACACAAATTTCAGGATTTGACCTTATATTCATGTGGTTAATTCATATACACTTTCTACAGTAAGATAAAAAATAATTAGATGCAGGCTGTTTTATGGGAATCAATAACTGACTTGAAAGAGTCAATACTCCAGAGCACAATTTATACCTATTAACCTGAGTCTGCCTGAAGCATCCTGTTCTTTCATCATTATTGTTTAAGTAAATGAAAATGAGGATCAAAAATAAGAACCTTTCCAGGTCGTGAAAATATGGCACTTGTGAAGTGAGCCACTTAACCATCTGGTCTTAGAAGAAATTTAAATTGCTATTTAAATGCAATATGCAATAGTGTTTGTGCAGTGCCATTTAATTGCAAGCAGGTAATTTTATCATACCAGGTTGAAAATCCGTGCTGTGTTTTTGGAAAAAAACATGTCTTTTTCTATTCTTTTGCCTGGAGCAGTATCATATGCAAATTTCCTACAAATTCTTATTCCTACAAATTTCCTAGTTTTCTGAACATTGTATATCTATTTTTCCCCATATAACTTGGTTAGTAGAGAATTTGAATCATACTTCCTCCTTGATTTCCTAGGAGAATAGAGCTTGTGGTATTACATCATTTTCTTCTCTTTTCACCCCTTCCCACAAGCAAACCTGAAATTTTCTGCCAGATTTCAACAAAATTTCACTTTGGTTGAAAATCTGTATTTGAACTACCATTCTGCTCTTGGGACTCAACATCTGACAAATTTTACTAGGTATTTTCTTTGCCCTCTGCCCTTCATTCTAACACTGCTGAGACTTCAGGCTTTCCATTTATTTTTTTTGTAAAATATCACTGAGAGAAGAAAAGCACAGAAGAGAAAAAAGATGCTGCAAAGGCAGAACCAAGTAAAGCAAACATGTTGCTTGCCTCCCTCTATGCCAAAACCATGGATTTCTGGGATTCTTTTGCAGCCCATCTTACTTGCACAAATAATTCACCTCTAGCCAAATATTTTACAATAGCTGTAGACTGTGTGTGGCCAGTTTTCCTCCCTATTTATCCTATCTTTGCCCAGCTAACTTGGTGGGACTGTGAGCCAGGTGTATCTTTTTCTAGACTCTTTGGTTGTGATTCTTCTCATCCATCCAAAAGTGAAGGTTGAATTGCCCTCTGAAAGTATCTGTTTTCCTAGGGAAGACTAGGAAATCCAGAGAGCTGGCTTAGTTTAGACATGTTGCTCATAGTAACCATGATGCTGTGAGGATGCACAGGAAGGAATCCTCTGGGGGAAAAAAACCCCCAAGAGACTGATGTCATTTGAAGACATGTAGGAGTGGAGAATTGAATTTTGTGTCTGCAGAGGCATTTCTTGGTTTCATCTCTGATGCAGATTGCCATGGAGCTTAAGGAACAGATCTAGAATATTAAAAAAATTACTGAAAATATTAAATTAGAAAGGAAAAAAATTATGAATTGCTTTCCTAATTACTTGTTGCACCTGATAAATAATTTTCTCCTTCTAAAAGTGTTAAACTGGCTGAAGAAGAAAACCTCATCTCTTGCACTGACAGCCAAATTTACCTCATGAAAATTAGACAGGGGAGCTAGTTCCCATTAAATGTATCTGCTTTCTATACAAGGGGCAGTGTTTTGACTCTCCTAAAAGCCATGACCCTTTTGCCATAGATTTTAGTTGAGGCAGCAAGTTGCCAGCAAAATTCAGAATTTAGAATGGTATTTTTAATATCCAAGACTAGTTTGATCTCCAGTCTGAAAGACTGAGATTCACAGATGTGTGGTTGCCATGGCTGGAAAAAAAGCATTTCCCACTGCCTGTCAGGTTTTCACTGACATGGCTCAGAACATCTCTAGCCTGTACTTTTTTTTTTTTAATAATTCCTTTTTCTGTTATGTTATATGACTTTAAATATACCTGATATACATGAAGAATGTGCATATCACAGCTTACCTGGGACAGTAAGCTATAGAAAAGGCTTAATTCATAGGTAATTCATGAAGTTGAGTGCTTACATCAATCACTGAGGTCAGCCAATGTTTTAATGCAGATTTACAAGAATAATGAACACAGGTAAGAATACATCTATTGAATAGTTTGCAGTCATGCCACAGGCTGACATTTTGTTTCAGAAAACATTCATTAAATTATTTGGCATAGCAACCAAACGAGTAAAAATCAAATTATTTGTGGATGCACACCAAAATTTCTCTATTACCGCTGAATGCATAGTTTACTGTGAGTCACTCACATTGAATCCAAATAAGAATTTTTATGATTCAGTGGTAGAAAACAACAAGACGTGGCAGAAACAGGGGTTAAATTAAGAGAAACTAAAATAAGGGTGTACATGCTGGACAATCCCTGACACTTGAAGGTCTCAGCTCTACTGAAATCTTTCCCACCTTAACTCTGTCCTTTTTGAACCAACTGGTTCACAACCCAACCTGTCACATTGTGTTAACATCAGCCTAAACATTCCTTTTCAAAACTTAGCTCTTTCTACAATTTGGATTAATACAGGTTTTAGAGCTATACTGAAATCCTGATTTCCTATGAGACTTTTGCATGGTTTCTCACAACCATGGCTTGCAAACCTGCCACCCAGCAGCAGGTGAGCCCAAGCTGTGAGCTCAAGTCGTCTCTAGGTCAGTTTTACCTCAATTTTGGGTAAATATGCTGTGACTGAGCTCTTTAAAAGGGTGCATGAAGCAGCCCCTGAAGGGTTTTCCTTCCACTGGAGCTCACGTGCTGAGAACCTGGCAGAGACAGGTGAGCAGCCTGACAAGGAGAAAAGCTTGTCATGCCAACAGGAAATATTTCAATTTGGCATTTCATAGCAGGAGATATTTCATTAACCTGGTTTTCCCAAATTGCAAATACGTCTGAATTCCCTCACCAGATGGAAATTTTGTCTGATTGTTACCCAGAGGAGGAGATGCAGGCTCACCATTCCCTCCATTCACCATTCCCTTGCTGGCCGTGGAGTTGTGCCAGTCTCCTCTGACCTCCTCTCTTCCAAGCCAACACAACCTGCTTGTTCTGCAAGAAGCATTTCCACAAACATCTTGCTCTTTTGTTCTCTCTTGCTTTGCAGCGAGGCAATGACCCATAACTTAGGCTGTCAGGTCCTACAGGGAGACAAAGCACTTGTTTTATGAACCAGGAGATAGCAAGGCAAGGAAACAGCAGGCAACGTAATGCCTGCCTTTCTCCAGGGTTTAATTCACCTAGCTTGCCGTGAAAATGCCTTTCCTTCATGAGGATAAACAATGAATATTAATTACCCTGCTCACTCTTTAGTTTTTTTTTTTTAAGACAATGAAGCCATTGCCAAGGAGGGAAATTTGTTTTGTTCCTTTTGTCTGAAAGAAACTGCGAATGTAAATTCTGGAGGTTTTAGTTGCACTTCTATATCCTCAGGTGCTAAACTCCTGGCTGAAAATAAGAATGAAAACCAGAGCTGCTCTTGCCTTATGAATATGTAAAAAAAATCCACTGGAGTATCTGAACCATATTCATGGCTTTCTGAAGAATGGTGCAAAAAGAGCCTGACTCCACTTTGCTGAACACTTAAACAAGCATTTGGGAGATTTAAGTGCTCAGTCATTGCTCATCTCAACTTTGCTGTCATGGAAGAAAACATTACTTTTATAGCCAATCTTACTGTTATTGTCCCATTTTACATAGAGGAAGCTGTGACACATATGACTGAATAAAAGATCAGTTTGCAACAGTAAGTTACCTAGGCAAGCACCAGTGCTATTTAATGGGTAGGAAGGACAGTAAAGATTTTCTTTTGTTCAGTGCAAATATTTTATCTCAGCCACCTGAATGTAGTTGTCAGTGTAAACAATTCCTCATTAAAATAAGCCCTGGTAGTCACATCAGACGTTAATGGTTCTTCAAATGTGAAAATAAAGATAAGGGTAGCTTCTCTCTATGATTTTAACAGAATTATTTGTTCAAAGAGGAAAGATTTTATCCAGTCTTGTGATTAAGGTCTGTATCTAGATACACATAAAAATAGAAAGGTTTTGTCTCACTAAACAGCAAGCACCACCTGCAAAACCTTCACTTGGCACTCTAATTCTGGACACAGAAGGGTTGAGAAAATCCACATCTTCATAGAAGACATGGTCTGTTATGTCAGCATAGTATCATATCCTCTACCCTAAAAAAATAGGACAATTACTATCAATCTGCATATTGTGCAGATTAGAAATTATGTGTGACCATGTGGCTGGCAGCTGGGGGAAGACTTACAGGGGAGCTGCAGGCAAAGTTTATTTCCTTTTCCTTCAAATAGTTCAGTGCTTACTGGGGAAAGCCTGAGGAGGGAGGCTGCACTACTGCAGCCCTGGGCTCAGAGATCTCCTGAACCCAAGAATCATCCTGGCAGGTCAGATCAAATCCTATCCAGCCCAATCAGATCAAACCCTACCAACCTAATATTCTGCCTGGAATGTTTGAAAAATTCAATTCTATTTAAGGAGGGTATGCAAACTTCAGCACTTTCAGTGGTCCATTATCTTGATACTGCTCCAGCATCGAAACCTCTTTTATTAAAGTCATTAAAAGTATGATTAGGTGAGATGTGATGTGATTTCTGAATTTCATTTGCCTTTCACCTTAAAGATCTTTAATATCTGAGTCACTTTCTCTTGTCAGTCTGTCCCTCCAAGACCCCAGCCCTTTAAATCTCTTAGAGTAAAGCAGCAGCTTCACAGCCTTAATTTTTTGTAGTTGCTTTTGTCAGCACTTTCTCTATCTCCACTCCATTTCTCCTGAGATATGAAGGCCAGAATAACCCACAAAATTCAGTACAAGACTTGGTCATATATAGAAGAAAAATGATGCCCTTGATTTTATTCCTAGGTCCCCTCCTAGTTATCTTAAATATTTCATTGGCCATTTTGGCTGCTGCTCTTTATTTAGTTATTTTTTGACCTGTCAATGAGTAGTCCAAGATATCTTCTCTGTTAGGTAATAGTTGAACATAAAGAAGGTAAGTTTCAGATTACTTTTGCACCACTTCATATTTCTCTGCCTTGAATATATGTGCCATCTCTCTGCCCACATCAGTTCTTTCTGGACCTACTTACCTTTAGTATAGCACTGGAGCACCTGAAAAAGCTCAGCACCATCTGCAAACTTGGGAATTTTATTATGGAAATGCTTAATTAAGCTGGTTCCAGCACTAATCCCAGCAATGGGACTAGAGATTACTGATTCATGTTTGTCCTGAAAAGTCTTACCTGTTGTTTCCAATTTTTAAATAGTTTTCAATGTATTAAGACTGATAGCCTTAATACTTTTTTTTTTTCCTAGAAGTACCAAAGCAATTAAGACATGACAGTTACATAGAACAAATAATAAGATCAACAGGCACCTTAGGTACCTATTAAAGATAAGGTTTAGACACTTGAGAAACTTTCTGTCAGACACTTAGGAAACAGGAAGAGAATAATCTAAGTTAGATTTTCTGCATATTATTCAGTCTTGTGCACTTTGTCCTGAAACACTGGATATTTGTCTTGTAGTCCATATCACCTTGGACTGGTTCACCAGTCTTTGCTTTCCTCTGTTCATTATGAGCTGTTGCAAAATTAATATTAAAATTGCCTGTTTAGCAATATTAAGGAACATAATATATGGGTTCTCAGATGATGTCTGAGAGCCAGTTATGGGCTATTGTTGCAGTAATTTTATTTTTGTTTTGTGTCTTAAAGATTGTTTTGCTTTTAGCCTTGATTTCTCTCTGGAAGATAAAACCAAAGTGCTTGCAAACCAACAAGACTTAGTGATGGACAAAAATCACCAACTGAATACAAGGGTGATGGACAAGAGTATTTGTGGTGCCAGACCTCAAGAGCTGTAAATGTAGGCCTATTACCTAATACCATATGTAGCACCAGTTTAGTACCAAAGTGGGGAATGTGCCATGTGCTGACAATTTCAAAAGACCCCAGAGTGGTTGTGCTCATTGGTAGACTCACACGGATCATGGACTCCATCTAAAGGTTTGAGTTCTAAGAGCTTACTTCATATTTTATTCATGATTTAACTGTTGTTAGACCTCATGAGCAATAAGGGCCACGCAGTTTTTTCCTCTTTTGGGTCACAACAAACCAAAGGCTTTTTGTATTTTCTTTGTGACAATACAGGTTTTCTTAAACTGGCTGCCATTTGCCAGAAGGACATGATAATACAGATCAGAGGAATGTCTTTTTTTTCCTGCACCTGATGGTACCTGCCTCCAAATGGACACGTGCAGCTTTCCAGAATGCTTTGAGAACAACAAAGTTATTGTGATTCTCAAACACCCTGCATGGTTTCTCAGAAATTTGGTTCTATTTGCATCTATCATTTCAATGAAAAGTATGTGCTTTTTTCCTAGTCACTGCTTCCTGAGGCATCTGCTAGGACCAGACTTTGAAAATTCAGTAGGATACTTAAAGGATTCTCTTTAATCTCCCTAATACTACAGCTGATCTGGGGATTTACTTCTCTGTCATGTTCTGGCTTGACTATTAGTCTTCTATGCCAGGTGAATCAGAACAGCTTCTTTCTTTCCTATGATCTGTCTGTGCCACTGTCCTGGCTCTCCAGTGTTCTCCCAATCCATACGGCTGCAAGTGGAGCTACACAGAGCTCACCAGCCAGGTGTTGTGGGGAAAAGTTTCCCTTCTCCTGTTCCATGAGATTTGTTTTCCTTTTCATCCATTCAAGTTTCTCCTTAGGTATGTTTCTACTGTTTTTAAAAAAAAAAGTGACTCTGTCCAGCCTTCCTTTCATGCAAATTACTTTTTAGAGGTGCCCTGTATATCATGACTTCAATGATCATGACATATTCACTTTCCATAGCACAGTGTTTAGCAGTCTTTTGATATTCAGACACTGGATGTAGTACAGACTTGGCATTATTATTTCTCCTGGTCTCTAAATTCCACTCTGTCCTCTTCTGATAGCTTTTGAAGCTTCTGCCCTCCCAGTCTCTCTATAAAGTGCACAGTGCTGGCATTTCAGATTTAGCAGAAAAGGTTGTTTGGTTCAGTATTCAGATACCTTCTTGATGAAGACAAAAGAAGGAAAGGGAAAAAAATGTATTCATATTTAAATTTCAATTAGGAACACTTAAAACCCCTAAAATTGATCCAGAAAGGGAGTAAGTGGACAGGTCAGATAAGAAAAAGGTTGTTGGATCAAGAGTATCAGTTTCTTCTTCAGTAAAATTCAATCAAATTCAACACTACCCTGATAATCAGCCAGAAGATAAAACACTAGAAGTCTTACAGCTCAGTTAACCTAAATTTGCCTTTCTGTCTCAAAAAGTGAAAATTACTCAAGATTTTATCATCCAGTGAGGCAGATGCTATTCAGTTGCATATGAAGATATTAGTTTCTATTTTCTAAAGGTTCTAGCTATGATTACCATGGTCTTTTCAATAATGAGTAACATTCAGAACATACCAAAATATAAAAATACCTAGTCTTGTTCACCAAGTGGTAAGTTAGAATGAGAGTTTTTGTAGGTTATTACTGTCCCTATTTACTGTAGATATCAGGTTATTTCAATGCTGATGGAGTAATTTCTGTCTTGATTCGAAAGTCTTAAGAAAGAAAATATAGAATAGTTTTCATACAAATATGTATTATTTCATGCATCTTTATGTAATTATTAGCAACCACTGCTCTGCATGTGATCAAGAAGATTTGCTTTAGAGCCTGACAGTTAATACATTCGTTCTTTTCAACTGACTACAATTTTTGCACCTTTCACATCATCACTGTTAAAAGGAAAACACAGAACCCATTCTCCAGAGGCTACCAAAGGTTGATTTGAGAGCTGATTAGATAAAGGAGAACTGCAAGGCAATGAAATAAATGTTGTGTTAAGAACCTCATCCAGATACTGTGTGCCAGAGAACAAAAACAGTAAGTAAAACAGTGACTACAGTACATCAGTGATTTATGTGGTAAAAGGTTTGAGAAACCAAAACAAAAGAAAGAGTGGTATCAAAAAGAGGAGTGTGAAGGCAGACATAGAAATAATTTTGGAGGCATTGGGAAAGCAAATTTTGAGGTGAAAGCTCTATGGAAAAATCACCAGCATGGAAATGGAAAACAAATCTTAATTAAGTGGCCAAGATGGATGTAATTAGTGGGGTAAGGACAGGATTTGCAATCAACTCTGCAAGAATTTACACATAGCAAACCTGGGTTGTAAAATACCTGGTCAGCAAAGACCAATGAAGTTACATTGATGTGATGCAGAGGGCATCGCATAAGGCATAAATGCTGTGAGGAAAATAGCAAGCCAGGACAATTATCTGTACAATAGATTTTGTATTGATGTCAAATTTGAGAATATCTTGACAACTTTCTCCCTGGCAGATGAGGAAATGGATATAAACATGCAAATACACGAGAACGCATAAGAAGTAAACCTTGAAATGAAAGGTTTTACTGTGGGACAGATCAGCAGGAGGTAGCTACACATCTGTCTTACTGGCTGTTAATCTTGTTTGATTTTCATGCCCTTAGACTTCTTAATCTCTCTTTTTTTAATCTCTCTTTTTTAAATCTTTCTTATGGGACGAACTGTACTGCAATATTGTAAAAGCATTTTAGAAGACATATGATGCAGAGATTCTGCCCCTGTTCTCAGTCTTAACTAGAACCTGGTTTGCCAGGCAAGAGAAGATTTGTGCTTTTAAATGAACCTTTTGCAAATGTTGCCTGTATATGAATACCTATCTTGCATCCAATGTGCAAGCTGGCCTGAAAAAAGGCAATAGCTGGGGTGTCAAGATTATGACTCAGTTGCCTGGAGTCTCAGGGGCAGTGAAGCAAGGCTGGAAACTGGTATAAGCAGGATGAGGACAGAATGTCTAGAATGGCAATTTGCGGTGAGATTTATGTTATTTTACTCAATGAATAGATGTGCAGAGTTGTAAGGACAAAAAGGACTCCAAACCTTGAATACACCATTCAATAGGATGAAAAACAATGGATGAGTTTGGTGACAGAAGCAGCACAGTCTGAGTTCCTCTTTATGGAACATCAGGCACTCGTGCTCGGCAGCTGGGCTGAGACAATGAGGCACTCTTCTGTTTGTCACAGTGGGAATTGCAGCTAATAGTGGCCTCTTCAAGATACAATCCGTGCTCATGTCTTATTTCTCATTCACAATACAGCACTTTGGAGTTTCGACCACTGATTTAATTGCCGTGAAGACTAGTTAAAAACACCACTGGGGATCTGTTTCACTACTGAGAATAAAAATAAGCTTTTTAGGATCCCAGGAGCACAAGTAAATACAAGTAGAGCGACTCCCTTTCCTGCCAGCTCACTCATTGCTTTGCATATGCCTTGTCCCACCCACTCTGTGCATTTCACACACCAATTCCCCGCACCTGGGTCCCAATCTCATCTTCCTTTTTATGCTGCTATCCCTCTAAATTTACTCCTCTTTTCTTCAAATGGCTCTTTCTTTGTAGATTCCCTTTCCTACTTCTTCCTGGTCCTTCTTCTGCTCATTCTCACTTATTTAAGTGGAATCCCTCTATTCCTTCTCATAATTTCTTCGCAGTAACAGCTGGAATTCTCCTTGGAATGACCTTCATGGGCAGATTGATCCTTTTGTAAATTGGAAATGGATGTTACCTCTCTTTGCCAAACCCTCTGCCTCTGCTCTCTGCAGTATCATGTCATCTGAGGCTGAACTTAGACTGCATGCCAGCAAATTTACTTCTGCAGCTGGAACTCAGTAACAGAAAACCAGAAACTGGCACCTGGACAGTTTTTAAGCTTGCATTACAATAGAAAGACCAGTTTGCTTTTCTGATGAAAAGGAAATGTATAACAGCAACACTATGCACTTGAAAAATCACATTGAGAAACACCAAAGCTTACCTAGCCCTGTACATATAAATTTGCTGTTCCAAACACTGAATGAAAGCAATAGAGAAGAACAAAAGATCAGCTTTTGATACAGATGAAGATGAAAACCTTGAGCATAGATTGATGAGAAAAAATATGCAAAAGGATAAATTGCAAATCACGTGACCTGGTTTTAGCCTGAGCTGCTAGCTTTAGCAGAGATATTTCAGACTGTTTCTGTGGAAAGGATAAATCTGGTAGACTTGTCTGCTGAGGTATTTATTTGTTGTGGTCCTGTTTGCTTAGTGGGCAGAGCCTGTTTTCTCAGAAAAGCAACAAACAGGTAATGGGAGACAGTGCTCTTGTTGCTGCAGCTTAAACACCCTTTTTGCCAGTGCCACAGAGTGAAAGCTTTCTTGCTCTTATTTTCCCTCAACCAGATCCATCCATTTGGGTACCATCCCATGAAGCTTCTCTCCTTCCCCAGCAGGAGGGACCCCAGAGATTTCCATGAGAGCCGTGTTGCTCACTCCTCTGATCTCTATGCAGGTAGCCTCATTCCATTGCCACACACCCCTCCAGGGAGTTTTCTCCCTTATCTTCCATGAATGAAAGACTGAGGCCTTCCCAACAACTTCAGTGCCATGGTACCAGAGGTGAGCTCTCAGCACAGGGCATTTAATTTGGGGCTCTGGGGTCCATCATGTATTGCACAGCCCCAGCAGGGAGCTGGATGCCCTGGAGCAGAGAGCCCCCTGCACAGCTGGCCCAGGCCCCCCACGCTCTCATGGAGTCTGATGTCCCAAGGAAGCCTTTGCCCCACTCCTCAGGCACATCAGGTTTGCTGTGAGACAAATCCCCACCTCCACTGCGAGGGAGAAACACAGCCCGTGCAGGTACATTTGTGGCTCACAAGGTGGAGGCTCTGTGGGTGGGTGCCGGTCATGAGTTACAATTGTGGAGAGCTTGAGATGGCTCCTGGTGCAGCTCATGAACTTTGTCACTCCACTGTTTGCAAACTGTCAAGTTAAACAGGCATGTGCATTTAAAGCTGTTATCTGTCTCAGCAGTATCCTTCCTCAACCATCTGGGAAAAAACCCACATTAAAAATCCATCTAAAGTACTCAATAAAATCCTCAGTAGAGCGTTTAAGAACATTTCTTACTGAAGCTCATTTCAACACTACATTCTCATTGGATTTTCCAGCATATCTAACACTGAAAGTGTTTGCAACAGGTCTCACTCAGTGTCTGTTTGTTGGTTTGGTTGTCAGTGGTTTTTTTTTGTTTGTTTTTGTTTTTGTTTTTGTTTTTTTTTTACAGGAGTGCTAATAGCCCTATAAAACCCCCAGCAAAACAAAAAATGAAATTAAAAAAATCCAACAAACCAAAAAACAACAAAAAAACCCCAAAATCAGAACTGCAAAACAAACAAATCAGTGAAAAAAAAAGAAAAAAAAAGGTGTTTTCAATATATTCAAGGATAATCATAGTATTAAAAGTTTAAAAGGAACTAATTAAAATAAAAACATTGTGGCTGACTGTGCGTATTTCCATACTGGAAATAACATTGTTTTGAGATGCTGAGCCGTGAACAGGTGGGATATTCTGTGTCAAAGAGCAATGACAGACAGAAAGACAGACATGAGGAGGCCTTATTTGCAGAACATAAGGAACAAACAGCAAGATGAGGGGAGCTTTGCTTTGTGCTGGCAGGCCCAGCACCCTGTCACATGTAATGGAGCTGTTAGGACAGACCATGACACATCCAGCATTAATCTGTGCACTAATTCACCTCTTACTGGTTTCTGCCACCCAAACTCCTGCTTGTGCGTAGAGGAAGAATAAAAGGGGCAAAAAATGGGGAAGGGACGGGAACATGTGTCTGTAAGGCTTTTGGTGAACTGTCTCCAGTTCTCTGTTTTCTCCACAGGAGTTCTAACTCTCTCATTTCTGAACTAGTTTGTGGAAGGGCAGGCTGATAGTCCTGCACAGAGTCTAACAATAGGTCTGTGCACCAATGCAATCTCCATCTGATACTGGTTTGTTCAATGCTTTCCCCTGCCTGGGACAGTATTAGAAGTCTTCTGAGGCAGGGTGGGCTGGAGGAGGGATTGTAGATATGTGCTCCACTAAGCTCATCTTTCATTTTTTCTAAGAGTAACCTGGCTGAAGGCATCAGGACTGAGGCTCTCCTAGAACCAGCTGCAAATATCATAGACATGCCTTGCTCCTCCCATCCTGCAGAAAGACACGTTTTTGTGTTCTTTAGACCCCAAGCCAAGAAGCAGCTTTATTGCAGGGATAGATTCCCATGGACTGAGGAAAAGTCCAACTTCCACTCAACCCCACCACACACTTAATCTCAACCCTCAGAGTCATGCTAGCCCCCCTCCCCACAGCAGCACCCACCAAGAGCCCACCTACAGCCATGTGCTTGGAACAAGCACGTTCTCTCTCCACATCTGGGTGACAGGGAGGCTGCCAGCCCCGCTGAGCAGACCACGGCTTTGCATCATGCAGGCAGTACCAAACACCTGCTACAGCATGATAGCAAAACCATAGAGAGACTCAGAAAGCAGCCTGAGGGCATTTCTTGGCTTGAGCAGAATTGGCAAAAACCAATTCTAGAAAGAACCAGAGGTGTTCAGGTAACTGACCAAAGGTGCTCCATCACAGGAAAGGGGGAGATCTGGGCTCAGCTTCAGGGGCAGAAGCAGTGAGAGCTGAAGTGTCTCTAAACCAAATATTTGAAAAGGAGACATTGTAAGGATTGGCTGAAGAGTATCCTGGGAGCTTCATGGGGTCACTGAGAGAGGGACAGGAACTGACAAGAGAATTCCTGCGTGACACCCACTGCTTTTATCACAGCTGATGTACCAGGACCAGATATTCCTTGCCACAGGGAGAATGAGTAATAGAGTGAAGATATAACAACAGGATTTTGTGTTTTTTTCATGGTGTTTCTACTGGGGAAGGGAGGTGTGTTATTGGCAGAAGATTAATGAGCAGTCTGGTATGTGTCTCAATGCACAGAGTCACACAAGGTGCTGCTTTTAAATAGCAGCAAAGGAGCTGAAGCTGACTGTATGCACAGGGCATCTCTGCCAGCTGTGCCCTGGCAACCAGAGCCCTCTCCAGGATCCAGCCAGAAAGGTGGTGTTGGGCCATATCGTCTTTGCCCAGGGACAAAGATATGATATGTTTATCATATCATTGATAACCAGCATTACCATGTTCACCACTTACCCCCAAGTTGCCACATCTCCCCTTTTTACAACACTTCCAGGGCTGTTGATCCCACCATTTCCTGAGCAGCTAGTTCTAATGCCTGATCATGTTTTCCGTGAAGAATTTTTTTCTAATGCCCAATCTAAACTTCCCGTGGTGTGACTTGAGGCCTATCACTTGTTTCTTTAGTTGTTCCTCATAAGATGTGTTTAGACCCCTCAACAACTCTTGTTTCCTTTCTTCGGTGCTCCAGCACCTCCATGTTTTATATCTAGAGAGGGATTGATATGATATATGATATGATTGATATCATATCATATCATATACAAGGAAGAAAGCTGAATTCCTCTCTTATGTCCAGAACCAGCTATACCAGTACACATTGCATTTCAGGGAGGCCATAGTTTCCTCACTTTTTGAAAGTGCCAGAACTGTTGGCAGTCATGCTTTGAGCCTCATTACTCCCAGATCTGGGCCCTTCCCTCAGGTTCACCAATTGTCCCTTTCCCTGACAACCTTTCCCCTGCAAGAGGCCTCCTGCAGATCAGGGAGGAGAAGCACTCAGAGCACCCACAGATCCCCCTGCAGCACTGAGGAGCACAGGCTGCCAGTGCTGGGGCTCCCCTGCCCAAGGGAAATGCTCTCCCTTCTGGGGTCCCCCTAGCTATGCTCTGGCTCTGATGTTGGGACCCAGCCAAGGTGGGAACACAAAGTAAATCAAAGCAAAAAAGTCTTCTTTGAGAGTGGGCTTTCCTAGCCTGGAATGCTCTTCCCAGCTTTTTCCTTGCTCTCTGGGATGTTCTCTGGGAGGCAGACAGGCGTCATGCCACCCCAAACAAGCTCTGAAATGCCAGAACCATCAGTCACAAGTGACAGCCTTGTCATGTGACGACGTAAGTATTTGAGAACTTTAGATTTGACAGTCCTTCAGTGTCTGACAGGTAAGATTGGCATGATATTTATTTCTTTTTCCTCAAAGAGCTTGTGTGCCAAATGCAACTGACACATCCTCTGCTTCCCAGCACTTCAGGGTGGGATTCCCGTGCTGCTGTGAGCTTATGGACGTTGTAATGCAAAACCAATCTCAGTGCTCAAGTGGGCTGTACTGCACTGGCTGGCCATGAGAGAGAGTTCTGGTCTTCAAAAAGAATTAATTCTGAACATTTACTGCATCATTGACTGTTGACATGATGACTTACTTCTCCAAGTTAAATAAGCAAGTTAAATAAGCACCTGAAAATAACAGATGCTGTTTTAGCAATCTGATACAAAATTGAGTACTGAGATCAGTATTACTTGGGGATACATTTAAGTTGTAATTCTCTATTGATGGATTTTCTTCCTGTCTCTCTCAGAAATGAATTCTTCAGTCTGGTCCTCAAAGGAAATTAGGCTTCCTTGGCCTCTGTATTTGTACACACCTGTGTGTCTATTCCACTCTGTTAGCTTTTGAACTACAGGCAACTTTCAAGCCACTTTAGAGAACAGTTTCATGAAAATAAGCACCCAGTTTAAAGCCAGGTAAAAGACAGAGGCTGCAGTAGTGTCTTTACAGAGCAGAGGTATTGTCAACCCAGCAAATCCAACTCTATGGAACAGATGGCAACGGTGACTGAGCTGTGGTAGCTCTGTTGTTCATGTGATTATTTGTTTTCTGTACTAAAGCTTACAGAAGAGGCCTAAGCTCTTTCTTGTTATCTTCACAGTAGATCCTGCTAAAGGGTATTTCCAGGGAATCAATAAGTCAATCAGATGGCTTCTGCTGGAATAATGTTAAGGACTGCTACTGTGAGCTACCTTCTGACACTTTGGTTCAGCCCTTGGGCAACGCTTGGTCTTTCTGATATTGTCAGGTGGCATTTCGACCAAAATGCAGGCCAGTGTTTCCATTGAGACCTGCTGAATAAAAATGACAAATATGCACTATGCATGGGATAGACACTTCAGGTAAAATCTGTGCTGTTATGTGCAGGTGTCTGGGGACAGATTATATGAAAAGTTTAGACTATGTTCAGGTTTCCAGGCAGTGACAGAGGTAGACAAGTCTGCTGCTTGCTGCCTCTCAAATGTAAATCTCAGCCTTGCTGACTTCTGTCAACTGGGGCTAGAAAAAGTGGCTCCAAATTTTCAGTATTTTCTATCTGGACTTTCTCCTGTGGAATGGGGCTGGTCTGAGCAGAGTGGGAGTGTGGGGCAGATGCCCTGCTTTGCTGCAGCAGCTCCAACATTCTGAATAAACCAGCTGACCTACCAAGGGTGCCAGGTGAGATTCACACATGCTCAGTCATTCTGCCCATTTCAGACAAAGGAACTCACTGGGGATTCCCTGGTAAACAATCCTACATCATCTTTGCTGCTTTAGCATTCCTGGCTCTAAAGACCTTTCTGTCTGTTTCAAACCTACATGTCTGTCTACCTCCCTGCTGTTATTTTATCTTTTGCTTTACATTTGCAGATGTTGTCATGGGCTTTAAACATGACTAAGCTAAAGACTGCTCCATGTGGCATAGGTATAAATACCTTTGTAAATAGTTTCCTCCACTGATGACATAAGGAGGATGCCCTGTCCTACTCAGGAAGTCGTCATCAGCACGCAGGAGCAGTCCCTGCTCATTCCTTTTGGTGCCCTTAGCTGGCAGCATGGTGCCTCCCACACCCATGTGTAGGCAGTTGTGGGGTCTCTGTCCTCTCTGGAGGTATGTTTTTATTTTATATATCTCCCCTTCCAGTGCCAGTCATCCTCTATCTGTCTCTATTGTCCTTTTGCCAACCAACCTTGGCTGCATCCCATGGGCCTCCTGTGTCATCCCTGTCCCTCTGGCTTCTCTGACACTGGGAAGGGGCAGAAGGTCGGGCCACTTCCTCCTAAATCCTCTACCCTTACCATCTGACATCAGTGTTTTCAGCATATTCTCTGCATGACTCAGCTCCTGTCCCACAGTAAAAAGTCCATGGCAGCCTGTGTTCCCTGCTCCTGGAGCCCATCTTCACACCTGCATCTCCTGCTGCCAGAGCATCACAGTCCATGCCTTGGGGTGTGAAAACAGGACACATGCCATGGTGCAGGCAGCTGAAGGGCTGTTGAGGTGAACATTTTAAACAGTAAATATTTTGGAAAGCTTCTCTGCTATCACAGAGCAGATGTTCCTCTGCATGTTGCATCTGTGCTCTGGGCTGCATGGCAGGGAAACAGCTCCTGCTGCCTCAGGGTGCCTTCAGCTCACCAGGCTCCTGCCTCCCTGCCTGGGCACTGGCAGGGAAGATAAGAAGATTTAGGAGAGGGCTTTACTTGGGATAGAGGAAACTCCCTTTCAGACTGTGCTTCTTGTTTTCTCCATACTCTTTCACTTACACTTTTCCACCATACCATGAAAAGCTACTTGTGGCATTTCAAAGAAGTAGCTTGATCATTGCTATAGATTTCTGAGAACTTGATTACAATACAATATGTCTCAAAAGGTCTTTACTGTCCTTTCACTATTTTTTGTCCTTTTACAACAGCAATCTTTCATTTCATCTTTCATTTCATCTTTTTCAATGGCCTTATACAAATATGATTTACAAAGAAATGCCCTGATAGCACTTGTTCCTGTATGCATCATCTCCACTTACCAACTTTTGTTACCTCAAATGCTTCCTTTCAATGAGATTAGTTAGCTTTCTCCTCAAAGACACAAATCCAGTTGGAAGTTTACTTCTATTTAAGGCTTATTTTCTTTTCATTTTTGTGCATCCTGACATTCTCCCCTGTGGAAAAATGCTTCTGGCAGCTGCAGAGCTGCGCTTGTCTGGCATGCTGGCCTTTCATGGCATATAGGCCGTTTTTCAATATCTGCTTAAGTTGTATATTTTATGCTTCCCTATTGGGTTTGCATGGCCAAGCTTTGGTAGCAGGGGTGTTACAGAGGTGCCTTCTGTGAGACGCTGCCAGAAGCTTCCCCATGTCTGATACAAACAGTCCCTGGCTGCTCCAAGATGTGTTGCTGGCCAAGCCAATTAGAAATCATGGTAACACCTCTGTGATAACAGATTTAAGATAAGAAAAAAGAAGTTACTGAGAAGAAGTAATTGCAGCCAGAGAAGAGCGGAGTGAGAACATGTGGGATGAGTGACTCTGCAGACACCAAGGTCAGTGGAGGAGGAGGGGCAGGAGGTGCTCAGATGCTGGAGCTGAGATTCCCCTGCAGCCCATGGTAAAGACTGTGGTGAAGCAGCTGTGCCCATGCAGCCCGTGGAGGACAAGAGGGATTCAGAAACCCACCATGCTGGAGCAGGTGGATGCCTGAGAGGAGGCTGTGAACCTGTGGGATGCCCCTGCTGGAACAGGCTCCTGGCAGGGACTTGAAAAGAGAGATCAGCTTGTAGGATTTCTCATCCCATGGAGGACCCACGCTGGAGCAGCCTGGCCTTGAAGGACTGCATCCCATGGAAGAGTGACCCACTTTGCAGCACCTTGTGGAGAACTGTTGCTCGTGGGATGGGCATATGTTGGAGAAGTTCATGGAGAACTGTCTTCGTGGGAGGAACCCCACTGGAGCAGGGGGACAACTCCTCTCCCTGAGCAGTAGGAGAAACAACCTGTGATGAACTGACCATAATAATCATTCCTTGTCTCCCTGTTCCACTGGGAGGGGAAGAGGTAGAGCTGGGAAGGAGGGAGGGGTTAGGGGAAGGTATTTTTAAGATCTTATTTTGCTTTTCATTATCCTGCTCCCACCTTGTTAGTACTAAATTCAATTGATATCTCTAATTTGGTTGGATTTGCCCATGATGGTTTTTGGTGAGTGATCTCTCTCAGTCTTTAACTCATGAACCCTTTGTTATATTTTCTCTCCACTGTCCATCTGCAGAGGGGAGTTAGAGAGAGGTTGTGGCAGGTGCCTGAAATCCAGCCAGGGTCAACCCTCTACAGCTTCTAATAAAAACATAAAACAAATTGTGTATCTCATTAGTCACTTAGAAGCAAATCTAAGTGTTTACTGCGTGTCAGGTAAACAGTGCATTCTGGCTACTGTTTCTTGGCCAAAAATGCTCCTTTCTGCAATGGCAGAAAACAAGTGAGCTCTTAGCCCCTACTTTGCATCGGCTTATCTTACAGGTAAAGCAGAAAGGAACCTCAGAGATTTGCAGACATCCCCACGGGTTCTGCCAGCTATCAGGCTGAGGGACTGGAGGCCAGTGCTGCTGCAGTGGGCAATCTGATGGGAGGCAGCTGCCAGAGCAGTTATAACATCATATTTCTCCTGCCTTTGGCACCCTTCCCAGGATTTCCCTCTTTCCCAGTAGGTAGCTTGTCTAAACTGGCCTGGATGCCCTACGTAAGCTGCAGAGGAATCAGTGAGGGACGTGATCACTGAGAAGTTCTTTTGACACATTTCAAATGATTACACATGCAATTTTGTGCAATATTTCAAGCGATGCTTCTGTGTGATGAGAACTCCAAAATCTTGCTTCAAGCTCAACTTTTAAGAGGCTAAAAATACTGTCAGAAGTAGAAGAGTACTGAGGATGATGAAGAAAAGAGTTTAATTTTTCTACATTTTATCTTTGGCATCTCTTGGGATTTTGAATCTTTTGATTTAAGATGAGCCCTTGGCTACCAATAATAACCATGTTATGGCATGTAATTAGGAGCCAAGCTTCCTTTTATACTGCACAAATTTCTTTACCTCAGAATGTCTCCTTTAGAAATCTCTTGCTAGACTTTTTTTGAGATCACATTTGATTTTTTTCCCTCTCAGCTTTCATTGCATTGATGTCTTGTAAAAACTCTGTGATTGATATGATACATTCATGTATTTTTTTAACCTTTTTCCAGTGATAGGTTTCTAACAGAAGTTCTAGTCAGACTTCCAAAACCTGCAAACTTATATTTGGCAGAGGTACAATTCAATCCATGCCTGTAACTCCAGCTTTCGAAGTAATTCCATTCATGCTGTACAATCTTCCAAACTTTCTTTGAACTAATGATGACCCCAAATACCTATTTTTGGTACACTTCAATGAAAAATATCCCATGCATGTGTCAGGTCTGTTGTGAAAATACAAGGTAAGAGAAACTGCAAGTTTTCATCCATATCTTTGAAGCTTTCCCTGGGAAACTCCCAGCATGACAGTATTTACTTTTTCAGTATTAGACAGAATTTCTTCTCTGAAATAATAATGATGACAACAACAAAGTAAACCAAGACAGAAAAAAATAAACAAACAAAAATATATTTTCATTTTATTATCATATGATAATAAATATAAAATAAAATATTTTATATTTTATTATCATTTTATAGTTCTCCTGTTTATATTTTCTTCATCAGCTTCAACAATAAATTATGATATGGGACAGCTTGTCACCTACTCCATGAAAATCCACATAGTAAGATCCATCCTAGAGTTTAGAAATATTTTTAGGTTTTGAAAATCAGCTTTTTACTGAAGAGAGATATTAGGTGCCATGAACCACATTTGATAGCTCATAGTACATTTTATCCTGTTTTCCTTTTGCTTCACTGGCTTTGTTTCAAAAGTTCAAGATTTGCCCTGAAGCTGTGCATGCTACCAAAGCTGAAATATTTGCCACTGTTGCCCAAGCAATTAATCTGTTTTTCCCTGTTACTATCCCTCTCTCTGTCTTGAATTAGTTTATTTTTTTCTGCTATTCTTTATCATACCATTTCTCATTTCATAGATTTAGTGGAAAATTGTTAATCTTCTGTTCTTTTCCTCTTCCATTATGCATTTTAGGGAGGATATATTCAGGCCTGCCATATTTGCATTTATGAGTTTTTGCTCCAAATTTGTTGCAATTTTCCTAACTTGATTCCCATTGGCTATGTGTTCATTTAGAGCCCTTAATTTCTCTCTCCCTCTCAAAAACCCCCACAATCCTTTTGAAGTCAGAATTCTTAATTACAACATTAGTTGTGTTTATCTTTCAATTTACTTTAATTTCAATGATCTTGGTTCCCAGAATCCCAGAGTATTTTCTACAGCCACTGGTAATTAAAATCAGCTAAAATAACATTGCCTGTGTCTGATGCAGGACAGCCAGAACAGCTTTTTGCTGGCAGTGGTAGACAAGCGTGGAGCAGATCTGCAAATCTGCTTGCATGTGAAGTGAAGGGTGAGATTACCCAGAGAGAGTGTAAGAAGGGAGAAGAGCAAGCCAAAGACATGAATAAAAAAAAAAGACTTGCAGAGAAGCCCCTAGTGAGATCACAGTATACTATTGTTGTGGAAATAAATGACCCACAAGAAGACATCGGATCCTTTGGGTGGGGAACTCAAACTGGAACAAAAAGTAACAGCTTCCTTTTACTAGATCCTGACAGTTTTGTTATGCCTGTTCTTGTGGTTTTTTTTCATGCTGTCCCTATTTCTGATGTTTCCATTTTTGATACCTGTGCACAGCAAAGATAGAGGACCCAAAAGAAAACTGCTCCCTGGGGAATGGATTCCCTTCCTCCAGTGAGTGATAATAAGAAATGTAAACAATATCCTTTATAGTTTTAAATAGAATTTAGTAGTGAAAAGGAGATTAAATTTTCTGTGAATTATCTGAAAATTATTTTCCTGTGTAAACAACCTTCAGAAGTTATTGTGGTTTGGGTTTTTTAAAATAAATTTTCCTTGCTTCATTATGGTCTAATCATAATCTAAATACACATCTGATTTTCAACACAG
Organism: Chloebia gouldiae; assembly: GCA_003676055.1. Taxonomy (NCBI): domain Eukaryota; kingdom Metazoa; phylum Chordata; class Aves; order Passeriformes; family Passeridae; genus Chloebia; species Chloebia gouldiae. The sequence goes on from QUSF01000007.1 coordinate 14,100,972, forward strand.
TAAAATCAGATTTTTGTCAAAAATCAGAGCTCATATTTTTGCATATGGAAGTGATACGTCCTTTAAAATTTTGTTAATCTGAAAACAAGATAAGCAACTAAGTACCAGATCAGAACAGGTCCTTGCAGTTGCACATCATCCATTCTGTTCATCTATTTAGTAAGCACATTTTTATTTCTTCTACAGAACAAAATCATGTTGTCATTATCTTTTCCTCTTCAATGTCATCAATGGTGTTATCTACTGTTCTCCAAGGTCAGCAGCCTAAAGACAGTTCTTTTTCTCCCCAGCACAGTCCAAATGCAGTAGGTGCCTTTCAAGGGATTTTCAATCTGAAATCTTCTAGTAAGACTTCCTGGGAAACCAGTTGTTGCAAGAAAGTATTTCTTTATGCAACTTTATACATGTTCTTTTCCTGTATTGTGCAACAACCACAGGTTTTTTGCCCATAATTCTTATACCTCGTATAATTTAGAAAATTTAAATACCTAAAGAACTAAAAGCCCTCAGCTTTTACCTTCTTCATGAACCTACAGAATCATTCAGTCAACTAAGGTTTAGGTTAGAAGGGATTTGAAAGTAGTGTAAGGCTGCTCTAAGGTGTCTCTGGAGTCTTCCCTTCTGCCATCTCACAGCCCCATCTCTCTCAGCCTGTCCTGACAGGAGAGGTGCTCCAGCCCTCTCGTGGCTCTCCTCTGGACCTGCTCTAACAGGTCCACGCCTGCCTTGCACTGGGGAGTCCAGAGCTGGGTGCAGCTCTCCAGGTGGGGTCTCACCAGGGCAGAGGGGGACAATCCCCTCCCACGAGCTGCTTTTGATGCAGCCCAGGATGGACTTGGCTTTCTGGGCTGTGAGTGCACAGTGCAGGTCACGTCCAGTTTTTCATCCACCAGTATGGCCAAGTCCTCCTTCAAGGATGCATCCTCCACTCTTTCCTAGTACTGGTGATTGCCCTGGCTCAGGTGAAGAACTTTGCATTTGACCTTCTTGAACTTTATGAGCATGGGCAGGCTAGCAGAGTGAAGAGTTATGGTATCTCTCATGGTGGTAGGAGTAAGGTCATGAGCTGCATAGCCAGAATCTTCCCAAAAGCCCAGCATAAAGGAGACTTCTCTGAGACTTGATCATTTATTGAAGTTCATACTCAATAAAAAGATGCTGAAATATCAAATAATGTCAGTAACTTTGATCTAATAGTGTAAACTCTAAGTGAAACACTTGGAAGTTAAAAGAAGGTTTAAGGAGCATTTCACTTTTGGGATAGGCTAACATTGGACGTGTGGAGAATTTCTGCTGGCTATTGTGACTTGGCTCTCATGAAATAACGGATGATCATGCACCTGAGGCATTAGGCATTACAGCTCCACCTTAAACCTGGCAGTCCCTGTGTCTGGAGGCTGGCCTTCAGGATAGGACTGACTTCAAGGTGCAAAGTGTGATGAGGTTAAATTACTCCCAGCTTCTTCAGCTCAGAAAGGTTGTCCTAGCTGTAAGGATTTGTTAGCACTTGGCACCTCAGGAGAAATCTGGTGTTTAATTTGCTGAAATCCCTTTGTTTGTCAGAGCAGAAGAAAAGTTTGAAAATCCCTCACTGGAGAACAGAGAAAGGTTTCTATCCAGATGGCAGCACCTGCAGAAGAATTTGTGTTTGAAGCCAGCTCAGGCACAGCTATGTGACTCATCTGGCTGCCCAATCTGTTCTCCACTGTGGATTCACATGATTGATCCTCCATCCCAGAAGAGCAGAATGCCTTTTAGTTAGCTCTTGGTTTATTACTTCTTTTCATTCTTCTTGGATACAGTAAATTATCTTTTTACATGATGATGCTTTTAAAGACGTATCCTGACACAATTTTGTAATCTTATTTCTCTTTCTGCCATTTCTCTTCTTAATGTTTCTTTTTTTTTTACTGCCAGAATTCCATTGAATTAATAATACAGTAGTTATCTGAAATGATGCTACCTGTTAGATGCATAGGCTTTATTTTTCTTCATCTAGTTGCCTTCTTCTGGTCTTGATTTTAGTTTGAGATTCAAATTTGTTTTCACAGCATTGACTCGGAGACAAAAAATGAGAGCCATTCAGACTTCAGGGGAAAAGGGAAAACTTTTGACACATTTGATTTTTCAACATTTATCCTCAAGCTAATAAGAAAATTAGATGGAGATCAAGTGCCATGGCTGAACGAGTTTATTTTAGCTTCGAAAATTCAGTTGAAATAAATTTTTCTTACAAAGGGAGAGTTTCTGGATGGATGATAAATGTTTCACATAAGGATTGCTTAGCTGGGAATAAACAAGGGAGGAGAAAGAGAAGGGTATTTTAGCTAACAGAATAACTAAATCTTCATGTTATGTTAAATAGGATACTGTCAAATAGTATGTAAGAATTGAACTACAACATGAAATATTCCATGGAGCTCATTCTCTGATATTAAAAATTATAGACTCAAACTGAGATAAAGGGCATATCTGAAGGATCATGATTGCACCTTTTCAGAAGAAAAATGAAAGAGTTTTGCTCCTCTTCAGCATAGCACTAGAAAGGCTGAACTAAGATTTCTGCCTCTAAGACTTCTGTAAGAGTGAATATCAGGGTAACAGAACTAGTCTTTAGGGTAAATAAGTAAAATGTCCCAAATGATATATATGTACAATTTGGATGTGAGGAGACATTTTTGGTGTCAGGGTGGCCAAACAGGCATGGTTGTCCAGTGGAGGTATTTGAGGCAAAGCACTTAAACAATTTAAAATAAGAGTACAAAGAATTCATAAAAGTTCTTGTGCATGAAGGAAAATTATGTCTGCAGAAGTACCATGAACAGCTCCCATGCTGCTGCCATGTCTGGATGCCTCGGTCAGAGGAAGGAATTTGGGGGTGAGCAGAGAGGACACATGCATACCATGGCCAGAAGAAACAACTGAACATGTCCTAACCCAGAACTGGGCTGTTAATTGCTGAGCTGCTGCCTAAATGGATGTGTCCTGTTGTGTGTGTGTTGTGGCTGTAGTGGCATAACTAAATGGGCTAAAAATTGTGGGAAGTTTTGGACTGACCTGTCTTATACCTTTTGTCATATTCAATATTCATTAAATGAAACTCATTAGCTCTACTCAGATCTTGCAAAAACTCTCATACAAAATGGTGGCATTTAATCAAGAAAAAGCTCTCTTTAACAATGTACATTATAGAAATGATAAAGTGATAACTTTGAAATGATAACTTTATTTCAATCATCATTTATTTAGTTTGACTTGAGATATGCAGTATTCCAAATTGTTCTTTACCAAGCATGGGATCTCAGTTCTCCCATTTGTCAAACACAGCATCTCAATTCACTTATCTCACCAGAAAAAAATGTTACCCAATCCCAGGCTGTTAATGAAAATGTAACAATAAAATTTAAATTAAAAGTTTTGATAAAAAGTATGGATTTATTGTGCAAGCAATTCTCTGCTCTGACAAGATGGTAGTTATTTACAAGATTTTGTAGAAGAGGGGTTTAAAGCCATTAATTTTGCCAGTTTAAGAACATGTATTGCTTGGAAAAAACCTCAACCCCTGCCAAAAGCCCTTGGCCAGGGGCTGATATGGCATTACTATGTCTTAGAGATATATCTTGCAGATTTTAAACTCCTTTAGAGTTTTAAATAGAATTTAGTAGTGAAAAGGAGATTAAATTTTCTGTGAATTATCTGAAAATTATTTTCCTGTGTAAACAACCTTCAGAAGTTTTTGTGGCTTGGGTTTTTTAAAATAAATTTTCCTTGCATCATTATGGTCTAATCATAATCTAAATACACATCTGATTTTCTACAGCTCTAAAAATCAGAGCTCATATTTTTGCATAGGGAAGTGATACGTCATTTAAAATTTTGTTAATCTGAAAACAAGATAAACAACAAAGTACCAGATCAGAACAGGTCCTTGCAGTTGCACATCATCCATTCTGTTCATCTATTTAGTAAGCACATTTTTAGTGCTTACACATCTGTATCCTTTGCAGAGCATACTTTGTCCTTTAACAAGCAAGTGTCACATATGTGTGGTCAAACTCGTCCATGAGCAGAGCGAGGAACCAGAGGGAACATCCTGCTGCTGCCAAACTGCACCTATGGTGTTCCTGTTTAATATCTTGTCAGAGATCTGGATGAGGGGATTAAATGCATGCTCAGTAAGGTCACAAACACTAAGTTGGGTGGGAGTGTTCTGCTAGAGAGTAGGAAGGATCCACAGAGGGATCTGGACAGGTTGGGTTGATGGGCCTTGGCCAGCTCTGTGAGGTTAATAAAGTTCAATAAGGTGAAGCATCAAGTCCTACACCTGGTTCCCAACAATGCCACACAGCACTACAGGCTGGGGAAATAGTGGCTGGAAAGCTGCCCTGGGGAAAGGCACCTAGGGGTGCCTGTTGACAGCAGCTGAACATGAGCCAGCTGTGCCCAGGTGGCCAAGATGGCCAATGGCACCTGGCTTATGTCAGCAATCGTGTGGCCAGCAGGACCAGGGCAGTGATCATCCTCCTGCACCCAGCACTGGTGAGGCCACACCTCAAATCCTGTGTTCAGTTTTGAGCCCCTCATTTCAAGAAGGACATTGAGGTGCCGGAGTGAGTCCAGAGAAGGGCAATGGAGCTGGTGAAGAGTCTGGAGGATATATCCTATGAAGAGCAGCTGAGGGACCTGGGGGTGTTCAGCCTGGAAAAGAGAAGACTCAGGGGACACCTTATCACTTTCTACAATGCTCTGAAAGGAAGTTGTAGCCAGGTGAGTGTCAGCCTTTTCTCCCAGGCAGACAGCGACAGTACAAGAGGACACAGATTCAGGCTGATGCAGGGGAGTTTGAGGTTCGACATCAGGAAAAATTTATTCACTGAAAGGGTAGTTAAGCATTGGAATAAGTTGTCCAGGGATGTGGTGGAGTCACCATCCCTGTGAGTGTTCAAGAAACAATTGGACGTGGCACTTATTACTATGGTCTGCCTGACATGTTGATCAGTCAAAGGTCAACATGAGGTCCATGAGAGACCTTGAAGGTCTTTTGCAACCCTAATCATTGTGTGATTCTACTTGGTAGGGCAGTTCTGCAGATATAGTGAAGCTGCCTAAAGGTCTTTCCCTGAGAAACACACACAAACCAGTTGAGAGTGCTGGTGCTGGATCTCTACACCTTGGCTCTGCTTCTGTGATGGTGGCAAGTAGTTTTAGGTGGAAACCTGGAGGGAATTAAAAAACCTTCTACAGCTAATAAATCAGCTTTTCTTGCTATCTTTGTTGAGCTTGAAAACTGATGTCCTTTTGTCATGCTTGTCTCAGAACCCTCATTTTCCCTATTTGGCCACTTATACTCTTATTGTAAGCTTTTTGGCACAGGGATTAATTCTTATTGGCAAAAGTATCAGGACATCTCAGAGAAGAAGATGAACAACTGAGGTAGCTCGTTAACAGAAAATTAGAAAGGACTCCTAGTTCCATGAAGGACCCAAGGTCAAAAAGTAGCCTAAATTGCAATATGCTCTTTTATTCTTCGGGTCATACATTTTCTCTCCCGCAATATTTTGAAGTTGGTTCTGGAACAAATGACCAGGCTTGCACATATTGTTAGCTTAAAATCCCATTTCTCAGTTAGTTGTTTCCTATTCTAAATAGAAAGTAATTGGTCTTTGAGCTTATCTGAAACCTTGTCTCATGCAAAAGAGCAAATTAGAGAACCATGTGTTGGTGTGTGGGTGTAGTAGAGGAGGAAGGGAAGAGAATGGATTTCTGTTTACTTCATATGCCCAGATGCTCTATTAATTGCTTTCTTTTCTTCTTCCCTCTTCTCCCATTATGACAGCAGAATCAGCTTATGTCTATTGCTGTAAATTATCACTGTGTCAAATGAACACATAATTTTTTTTAATGGAAATCCAACAAAGTCTTAAAATAGAAAAGTCTTCTAAAATATAGAAGAAATGAGTGATAGGTTTTCTGATTTTGGTAGAAGAAAGACTATTGAGCTTTTCACTGGTCACATATAGTAAGGACAGGTCTCCTGCATCATGTGTTGCAGGGGGGAAGAAGGAGATATTTATATACACACTCCTGAATTCCATTCCCTGACTGAGGGTCTACTACACTGATGGGCTAATGGTTCTCATTAAATTAACTGAGAAACAAAACAAAAGGAATTCCTTCATCCCTGAATTATCTTAAAGTGAGAGCTCAGCCACAACCACATATATAAATACATAATTTGACGTGGCCAAATGTGTGCTGTGTAATGTGATACCGCCACATCATTCGTAAGCTGCTGATGGGATAGCACAATTATTCTCATTTACAGACGTGAAATTAGAGGAAAATATTTTTTCACAAAACCACTATTAATTCCAGAGGTGTCTGAGCTCTTGAGTCTTTTCTGGAAAGCCACCTGAACCCATGCACAGCAGGTGCAGACCTATGATTCTCATTTTGTGCTGGCAGTGAGCATGGCTGGGTGTTTGCTGTGTCTGCAGGCAGGTTTTCCCCTCCCTTCTTGATGTATTAAAAGAAAAATGCACCAACCTTGAAACCCTCTATTCAGGGCTGTGCATGCCACAGGGCAGCTTTTCTACCTGTTGATAAGAACAAACCCATAAGTGAGTGTGTGATGCACGGGGGAGGGCAGCACTCCATGCTGCATCCCCTGCCTAGGGAGCACAGTGATCCTGAAAATCCCCCTGGCATCCCTGCTGCTCCCTAACAAGGGGCACATCTGCAGCAGTTTGTCACTAAAGGAGAGAAACAAAGATGAACTATGAGCTGAGGAAGGAAAAAGAGGAAAGGACTCAGTGTTTACAGCAGGTGTGAAAGGGAGCCCTACTATCTTTCACATCTTGCAGCCTGGCTTCAGTCATAAGCAGCCAGCAGGCAGGCAAACACACTAGTGAGTACCTAGATGCAAGGAAAGAAATGCAGTTTACACAGATTGAAATTGGTGAGAATAAATTTATTAGGAATTAATGGGTGGAAAATCTACAGCTTCTGTAAGTATTAGAGTGCTCTGCTATTCTACATGTGAAATAAAATTTTTATTTGACAGGCACTGTGTTGACAACTTTTGATTGCCATGTATAATGGAGAAACTTCTCTTTGCAGAAAAGTTAGTTTTCCTAAAAGTTTACCCACCAGTTTTTTTTAACATAGTTTCTGTTTACTTATTAATGCTTGCAGAATACAAGTAGTATTGCACAAGTCTTATCTTCTTTTCTTTCACCCTACTTCTCTGTCCCTTGAAGCCAATATTCCTCTCAAAAGTAATTTAAGTAATTTGTTCTACTGTAAATTTAGAGTATGCTGAATAGTTATTGAAGTAGAGAATTAATGGATCTATCTGGGGGCAGATAATCAGGCAATCTCACCCCCGAGCTCTTCTAATACAGTGCAACTTTGGAAATGTTATTTCATTCTTCAGTTTTTCTTCTACAAGCATTTAGCAGTTCTCATGGTCATTTTGTCCATTATATGACTATGAAGACCATACTTAAGCAGAGGAACCAGTTGTGAACAGAAGGAATTTTCTGAATTAACTGACTTACTGAGAAGTCTTTGGCACTTGTGCAACATTACTTTGATAGAAAAATACAAATTATCAATGATGACCATTTTTTTTTTACCATCTACACAAAATACATAGAGATGCAAAGAGCCTCTCCTGTGTTTGCTACAAGTTCATGCCTCGCATCATGCCAACTGATCTCTCAGTTCTGCACTTAGATGATAAAAATACCAATATAACAGTATTGTATGTAAATGTAAAATGTATTTATTTTTTTTTCTGGCAGTCCTTCAATCACAAAATGACTGTTCTGTGCTACATTCCATCCTGCTGATAAGCAGTCTCTCCTTATGTCTGAGATGTTAGCATGATGGATGAGTGCCAGTTGGCATAACTTCCTATCATAATGATGGGCACCTTCTCTCCCAGTCAACACCAGCTGAATGTGCTGATCTACGTGCCCTTTGCACTGCAGATGAAACTGCCTGACGGATTTTTATGGGGGAAGGAAAAGAAAATGACAGATGCTCCAAGCTGCACCCTTCAATGTCATATAGGGTGAGTTTTCTCCTGTGTACACCACTTATAACCTGAGTCAGGGCTTCCTGAAGTAATTCAGCTGCTAATTCAGGCTGTTGTTTAGAGGAGCTCTCAGCTAATCAAGTACTTCAGAAGACAACACCACATGTGTAACAATCCTTCCTTTTTTTTGTCTCAATTCACCTATGTATTGTTCCAATTTAATTTAATCTATCTGTTGAGGAATTAAAGCAGCATGAGGGCAAAATTAATAAATACTCTCCTTTTTGGCTGGAGAAACAGGACTGTTTCAAGTGCTGTTCTCCACAGGTTAATATGGTGCATACTGAATAATAGAGCTGTTTCAAAGGACACAGCCTGGTAAAAGGGCTGTGGACAACATAATTGCACAAGCTTATTAATGACACACTTTAGAGGAGGCTCAGGAAATTATTTCTGTTTATATTTTGTGGGACTGGCCATGGCATGCTCAGTCCTGCCAATACTGGCCCATATGGTCAGCAAAGGTGAAAGTCTGGATCCAGGTAATATCACTGGATGGGTCCAGGCACTTCCACTCCTTGCCTTGGAAAAAGGCCAGGGGACAGAGCACACCTTATGCATGGTGCAGATAGTAGGGAAGACTGTTGTGGAGAAAGGAGTGGGATTGTTTGTCCATGTGTCTGGACTATTCTGTCTCTCTGAACAATTTGAGTTAATATTTGGGCTTAGAGTCATCTTGCTGCTGGAGACAGACAAAACCAGAATGACATAGGAGTGAGTAATCTCATGGTCCTTTACTGGTTAGTGGGAAGGAACAGGCACTTAGAGACTGGATTCATTCTTCTTTGGAAGAGAGATGAATCAAGCTACACAGATACCTCTTTCTCTTCATTGACCATAGAGGGAAGCCAGGCAGACAACTTTAATGCACATATCTATAATGTAAAAGCCTTCCTTGTGTGAGATGAGACTCTCAACTAGTGTCACTTCCCAGTACTTTAAAAAGAGAAACTAACTTAAAAGACAAATGTGCCCTGTGATTTTTGAGATGAGTTTACCTTTTTGCATATCCATGATAATATTACTGAGTTACATTTGGTGAGATGAAGAGGCAGACACGACCAAAAAGAGATAACCTCAGGTCATACTTAATGAGGGTAGAGTAGGGAAAGACAAGAACAGAAATCTACTGACCTTTTTATTATTTTAAACCAAACCAAAAACCAAACCAAACTAAACCAAGGAGTGGGAAGTAAGAAATAAGTCTTGTGAGTAATCATGAATTTGGTAGCTTTGACTTCTGCAGAGACCCATCAGGAGTCTGCCATTTGGAGCTGAATCATTCTCTAAAGTCAGACAATCATTTTCACTCAGTTGATATTGAGCACAATTCATGGTCTCAACATGCAAAGTAAAAAAATCCTTCAGGACTGTTACTGTTCAGTTGACTGAGAGGTATCTTTTCAAAGATAAATGGGCAGCTGCTGCATAACTATGCTTATTCTCCAATTGAGCAAGGATTAGACTGTTATTTGCACCTGCATCACAATTTATGCAGCTTAAATTACAAAAGAAATGTGTTACCACTCTAAGTCCAATCCTTAAAGGAAACCCTTAGAAGCTCTATTTTTTTTCCCCCTTCTCGTTGGAGCTTTGTTTTGTGCAATCTAAGTATACCCATCACCTGATGGAATTTTTAATAAAATGTCACCTGGTCCTTTGCTGTTTATCAAGCATGCAACACATTGCAAAAAAGCTGGATTGTGCCCCATCCAAATCCACTTCAGTCGCTGTCTAAAAGGTTTTCACAAGACATACAGCATTAGGAGAAGATGCATTGATCTCCCATTTTCTGGGTACCAGTGCTATTTCTGTAGTATTAACCTGAGTGAGTGAAAAACCTGGGAATAAAATGGAGGTTACCCATGCACTTCATCTGCAACCAGAAAAATGCAAATGGCAATTACAATTCCCTTTTCTGTGGACAGACTCATGCTGATGTGTCTTAGCTACCCAGGGAAAGCTTTCAGGAGAGGAATGTCACAGCCCTGTGCCCTGGCCCGACACCTGGTGAGGCACTCCTGAGTGCTGGCTCCAGGGTTCTGGGACGAGCGTTGTCAGACACAACACAGAGACCATTGCCAAGTGTGTGGCAGCCCATTGCATGTGGGGTCATGCGGAAAGAGCCTAAAGTTCATTAAGGTCATATTTTTGGGCTTCAGTATTTTTCAGAAGAATGCATATGGACTTTCTGAAGACAAATCCTCACTGTGCCATGATGTGGCAGACTTGTCTTCTGATGAGAAAAAGTAGAATTTTACTCATGGCCTTCACAGGAGTGATGGAAGATTGGAGAAAGGGGAAATTACTGGAAACAATGAAAAGGAAAAATCTCAGTTTGTGGCACATTCCAAAGCCACGGAGTTTTATCAAATATACTCAAAAGACAATGAAGGAAGGATATTGGCCAATATCCTTGGAAATTATTACTCCAATAATTGGCAGAAATGCTTTTGGGCTTGTGTAGGTTGTTGTGAAGTTTATACATGCTTCAATCTGCATCGGCACAATCTCTCCTTTGTGAATATTTCTTTGCCTAGAGTTTTTAACATGGCTATTTAATACAGTGTTTGGCATTTACAAAGTATTTTTGCCTGTGTGGAGAAGTAGTGATTGATATTAATAGACTTTTTCTTGTTACAAGAAATCCATGCCCTTTAAATCAGAACAGGTGCTGGAAGGTTTTTCCTTAACAAACAAGCAAAGTCTGAAGAAACCAGACAGAAAAAGCAATATATTTAAGGATTTGTCTTTTCCTCCCCTTTGCTAGTGTAATTAACTACTTGTTCATTCCAGCCCATATGCCTGCTGTTCTTGTTACTGCTTTTCCCTAACAGCCCAGTTCTTTCAGTCTTGCCTTTTAGTGCGTTTTCTTGTCTCTGTTTCCTCCATTAACCATCTCAGCTGTGGGAATTTCAATTTGTTTAGCAAGTCTGAGTGGCTCCTTGGCACCATTCAAACAGTCCCACTCCCACCCCCACTTCCCTGGGATCCTATACCATAGGTTTTGGGAACTCCTCACTTCCTGAAAACTGCATCTTTGAAATTTCTTATGGCATCATATAGTATATAATGAATCATATTTCATGATGATATATACATATATCATCAATCCCACTTTAGATATCTTATATCATTGAGATTGACTCTAATCCACACCTTTGCCCATCCCTGGCACAAGTATCTTTACTTCTGGCTGATTCCACTTAATAAATACCCTTCTCCATCACCTGTTTCTCCTCATGACCCATATTTTCAATTATCTGTTTGCACAGGTTGATGATACATATTCCAGTTGCAATTAACTTTTATGCTTGAAGTGCAGCTTCTTTATTCCAGGCTCTGTGGCTTATTTTCTGCAGTTTGGAAAACAGCAGAAAATGCTTTTATCTTGAGATTCACTACAAGGACACTACAAAAAAAAAAAAACCACCAAACAACTTAGATGGAAAATAGGGAGGATTAGAGACAATTTAACTGCTTATTGTAAATTGCTCACAACTTCTGCCTTGTTTGGAATGTGTGTTTTCCTTTCATGTTATGCTAACTTAGCATTCTATCTATCTATCTATCTATCTATCTATCTATCTATCTATCTATCTATCGATCGATCTATCTATCTATCTATCTATCTCTCCCTTAATTTATGGATCCAACTCCTCACTACAGAGAGATCTGGTATATCTGCTGCTGCTCACCCCAAGAAATAATTATCTAATCTTTCCTTTTCCTTACTCACTCTGCCTAGTATCTTGTTCACCACAAAACACATATGTGAGATCTATTTCTTTGAGGACATTTTAGCTCCCTGAAACTCCCTTCTTCCTTCCAGATTTGAACCAGGTAATTTTCTGGAAGGCTGACTTTCTGAAGCCAGATGATTTTGTTTTCCATCTTAAGGAATGCACTCACCCTTCATTCTGATTCCAATTGCTTTCTAATGCTCATGGTTCTTGCAGTGTCTCCTTTTCAGATATTCTCTTGGCTCTCTGTACACAAAAGCTGTAAAAAGCTGTTGCAAACTTCAAGAAATTGCTGGATTGTCTCTGCCTACCTGTAGTCCTGTCCTGGATACTGGGCTCATCAAAGCTACCTATTCTGTAGCTATTGCTCCTTTCTGGAAGACAGAGCTGAAGATCTCATGCTGTGTTGGCACTGGTGGTGTGGTGAAATGCAGGTTTTGGTCAACCCTGTGTTATTGCTTCTTTCTTTGTTCCAGCCCGACTGGATATTCAGCCCACTACCAGTTAAACAAGCAGGTTTTCAGGAGGGCATGCATTTTTCCAACAATTTGTTTACCTTGTTTAACTGGTTAAAATTGCCATTCAGTGTGTACAGTTGTGGTAAAGAACTGGTTGGTGTTTCTGGCAGATCTTAAGTGCAGAAGAGGGGTGGCCATTCCCCGGAAATCTGGAGAATTTATGTTTATTCAAAACAGCTGAAGACCAACACCAGGGTAAATGAAATCATGTAAGATTTAAGACTTTGGTAAGACTTGATACTTTCCAGGTCCAGGTAAAGTGCAGCTTAGAAAGTGCATAAGCACTGGGACTCTGAGCACATGAGCACTCAGTATCCTGCAGGTTTTCAAAAGGCAGGCGCAATTTTTATAGTCCTATAGTATGTCAGCCTTGTTTTCCATGCATCTTTTTGGAAAGATTGAAGTTTAGAAACTCATTTAGCCTGTTAGTATATGGTTTCAAAAGGGAGGACAGAGACACATACAGAAATGGATTAAATCTTGCCAGTATATCTTATTTACCAGAGCATTTTGTTAGATCAGGATTTATCGTAGAGAAAAGGAACTCTGTTTCTACAGTTCTTTGCTCAGAATTGTATTTATTGAAGACTTCAATCTTGGGCTGAAGACTGCAAAATATTTATTGAGCATCTGTGACTCAGGGACTCTAATGGCAATATGTTATATACCATAATAGCAGGAAGTAAGATTTGGAGTAATTCAGTGAGAAACAAATATAAAACTTACTTTCCCATTTGGCCCATTTAGTCACCTCTAGAGGAAGTTTGAACTGTTGTAGTGAATCTAGCTGAGTACAATTTTCTTTGGGACTATAAGCTGCTCATCTGCTTTTACTGTCCTTGAAAAGGAAGGGAAAGGTAATAATTTTCAATTAAAAGTCCAACAAGTTGTGAAATTTTACGCCACATACTCGAGCCACTTCCAAGCTCTTACTGATATTTTCAATCTCCTTTTTCTGCTCAAAGAAGTTAAATGACTGCATTTAACACCAGAAAAAAAAAAATGGATTATGGTTATTTTGTTATGAGGGCTCCACTGGGACTTTGAGGGAACCAATTCAACGAAATAGCCCCCACAGAACAAATTTGCGGGGCCAGTGGAGAGGAATAATATTCTCATACTCTACCCATCTGTATCATCATTATTGTTAATGGCCTGTTCCTGCATTTCTAGAATACAGTGTACCTAGAGCTGGACGACTAGCTGTTGTTTGGGACTCAGTGCATTTGGATTCAAAGCTGCGTTTTTGCTGGATACATGATGCAAACCTGAGGAAAGGTTATATTACTAATACATTCTCTCTGTCAATCTTTCTGAAGCAGTCTCATGTGTTGTACATATGCCTTTTTGTGCTCTTTTCCTTTCTTTTTCTTTCTTTCTGTTGTGGCTTGACACCAGCCAAACACCAAGCACCCACAAGAGTCAGTCACTTTCCCCTCCTCCCAGCGCCTCGTCCCAAATGGGGAGTGGAGAGGGAAAAACAATTAATGAGGGGTTCATGAGTGAGATAAGGACGGGAAGAAAACACTTCAAGGCAAAACAGGATCAGCTTAGAAGTAAAAAGTGAATTTATTACTAACAAAGTCAGAGGAGGATAATGAGAAGCAAAATAAGCCCTTAAAACACCCAGCCCCTCCCTCCTTCCCGCCGACATGCAGGGAGACAGGGCACAGGGCTTTGGTGGGTTCATCACCACGATTTTCTCGCACTGCCCCGGGGGTGGATCTCTGCATCCCCCGTGGATCCCCAGGGGCTGTGGGTGGATCTCTGCATCCCCCGTGGATCCCCACAGGCTGTGGATAGATGTCTGCATCCCCTGTGGATCCCCATGAGCTGTGGGTGGATCTCTGCATCCCCCGTGGGTCTCTGCATCCTCCATGGATCCCCAAGGGCTGTGAGTGGGTCTCTGCATCCCCCATGGATCCCCAAGGGCTGTGAGTGGATCTCTGCATCCCCCGTGGATCCCAGGGGCTGCAGGGCCACAGCTGCTTCACCAGGGTCTCACCACAGCCTGCAGAGGAATCTCGGCTCCAGTGCCTGGAGCACCTTCCCACCTCCTTCTACACTGACCTTGGTGTCTCCATGTTGTTTTCCCTCACATGTTCTCACCTCCGTCTCTGATTAGAAGAAAAAAAACTGTGCTCCCTGTGTTTTGATTTTCTTCCAAAATATGTTATCACAGAGGTGTAACCATCATCTCTAAATGGCCCAGCCTTGGCCAGCAGCATGTCCATCTTCAGAGCCATCAGGAACAGGCTCTGGACACAATGAAAGTTTCCGGCAGCTTCTCACAGAAACAGCTCTGTGGCCCCCCTGCTACCAAAAACAAGGCCATGCAAAACCTGATTTGTTAAGGATGGCTGGGGATAGGGCTGAAACACAGTCTGACTTCTAATGCACCTCTAGAAAACTACTGGATGAATTGCTTTTTTGTCAACAGAATTTTGTTTCTCCTGCACATTGTTTATGGCAGCTGTCTGCCATTGTCACTGTAACTTTGGAGTGGGTTCTCCCAGACCTCATAGTTGTCATCACTTCCTTCTAATTAATTTGCACAGGAAATTCAGATATCCATGTTGTTTACACTGAGATATAGTTATATACTGTATATACTGCTCTCAGAGATCACATTTGCATGTGTATTCATGTGACTAGAAGTCTTTTGCTATCCAACTAGCATAAAAAATACGCTCAAATTTTCAGAAGCAAATTTTTAGAAAAGTTTGTTTATTTATGTTCTTTGGAAAACTAATGGACATTCTAGCTTCTCAGAATTTTGTCTGTTAGATATGCTGAAGGAGAAGCTTTTTGCCATCCACCTCTCCTCCCAAACTCTGTATTTACATGCAAAGAGACTACCCCTTCCTAAAAATATCTTACACACGAAGACTAAGCAAAGAAATATTAGAAATGGAAGGTGTAAGTCCAGTGGACTAAAGGAGTTTGGGTTTTTTATCCTGGGGAAAAGGAGGCTTAGGGGAGGCCTTCTCACTTCCTGCAACTTCCTGAAAGGAGATTGTAGCCAAGTGGGAGTTGGTCTCTTCTCCCAGGTGACAAGTGGCAGGACAAGAGAAAACATCTTTGAGTCACACCGGGAGAGGTTCAGGTTGGATATTAGGAAAAATTTCTTCACTGGAAGGGTGATCAGGTACAGACACTTTGGACATGGTGTCACTTGTCAGTGTGGCCATTCTGTGTTTGGCTCTCCTGAAAGACATTTTGTTGCTCACAAGGAGGTTGTGGGAACAGCCTCGGGGGCAGGTGCTCCCAGATGGGAGCTGGAGGATGACAGCTCTGGGGGGATGCAGCTCAGAGACACATCCCACCTTTATGGGACTTCACACGTGTGTGGGGTGGGGATTAGAATGACAGCAGTCTCATTTTCAGAAGGTGCCTCTGTAATGGCACATCTGCAGTCAGCATAATTAATTCCATTAACTTCAAATATACCAGGCAGGCTGCTTTACTCGGTGGTCTGGCTGCTTAGATGAAAGAGGTAATGCTGTGTCTGTTTCTTTCTGTACTCTGTGTCCACATTTCTCACTAGCACAAAAAATTAAAGCTGTATTTCCAATAAATGTCACATTATATCAATCACAGCTAACATTACCCTGTATCCCTGTGGTTAATTCAGACATATGCATGCAATTGTTTGTCGGGGATGGTTCAGTTCATTGCAGAGTAACTTATAACCTGAATTTTGGGAAGACCAAGACATATGTGGAAATCAGCAAGCACTGCAGTATGCTTCATTGCTTGCAGAGTTCATCAGTTAATTCTGTCTGGCTTCCAAACACTTTTGTCATTTCCTAAAGCGTTTCCTCTGCCATCTACCTTCACAAATTGTTTGTGATAACTGTTAGGAGGATGAGTACATTGAGTTAATTAAGAGTCAGACAGATATTTTAAAAGCCCAGTATAATTTTCAATGATAAAATAATAAATCTGTATAACACTTGAAACATGTGCAATTGCATAAATTGTTATTGCTCCTCTTTAGAGCCTTGCATTCCCTCCATACAGCAGGAATCCATTACCTCTGCAGGACCAATAGATAATACAAAGTCCCAGTGTAAGCGACGATTTCAGCCTCAGTACTCTTTTACTGGTGTACAGGAAGTTTGGTACTCATACACCTGCACACGTGTTCTCAGCCTCAGAAACAACTCAAGTGCACTCTTCTCATGTCAGTGTCACCCTGATGACAAGACAAGCTCCTCCAGGTACTTCAGTGTTCATTCTCCAGTGGTGTCCTTCTTTGATTTCCCAGTTGAAAGGTCTGGGTCTAACTCTCTTTTTTCCAGCTGTTTGTTCTTGCTGGACTTTGCTCCCTAGAGCTGTGGTACTAAAAAACAACTGAATATTGATCTCTCCCAGTTAATTCTCTGGAATAATCTTTTTGTTAACCCTTTTTGCCAAAGCATTTTTCACAGAGATTGCTTCTCCTCTGAAAGACGAACACACCTCTCGGGCACCCTGGTTTTCTAGGCAGGAATGCCTCTTCTCTCTCTTGCCTTGATGTATAACTGTCATTTAGCTACACTCAGGCACTCTTCTCAAAGTGCTCTCTTGCCCCAGTCCCCAGTGTTTGTTGCCCTCCCTGCTAACCTCTGTCATGCCTGTGGTTTACAAAAAGTGAGTGTGTATCTGCTTGCAGGTACTGATGAGGATGCTGAGTACCTGGGCCAGTCCATGAGGAAGATATATGTTCTTCTTTAGTGACCTTCTTGCTGACAGAAACTTGAAGTCTGTCAACAAGACAGTTTTTTTTTTCCAGCCTGAGCTTTTTTCAGCTTTTTTACTTTTTTTTTTTACATTTTTAAGCAGAATATTGTCATGTCCTGAAGCCTAAAGTGTATGACTATTATATTTGATAAGTTATCTTTAATAATTAAATATGTCATTTTAATGAAGAATGAAATCATTATTTATTTGATGAGATTTTTGTTATCTAGGACATTATGCTGAGCAACACTAACTATATTCCTATAATTTAGGGTTTTTTTAAAATCAAATCCTTACATTAGGTTTTCTGGTATTTTAACTACAATTTATGTCAGGCTGGACTGTGAAAAATGGATAGAGAAAACAGGAGGTTGTCCTCTCCCATCCACTGTTAGGAACTTTCTTCTGTACAGTGTTGCCCAAGGTGATCATGATCCATTTATAAGAATGGAGGAAATTTTGAAAAATCACCCAGTAATAATACAGAAATTATTTTCCCCAAAGTAGACAAAGATAGATGAAAGAATAACTTTTTCTCCTTTCTTAAGATGAAATCCAGAGCACTGAACTGATAAAACACATTCTTTTTGAAAGTTGCCAAGAAAGTCCCCAAATTGAATTATTAATGAATAATATTGATTTCTGTTTGTTTATTTAGATGTATTACTGTAGAACAGTTTCTTGGAAGGAGCCCTGCTTTTACTCAAATATTTATTTTTCAGAGCTCAAACACTTTCAATAATTCTGCTTACCTGCTTTTTTTCAAAGCAAAAACACTGCACATTTCTGGACCTCTTGGCTCCTCTCAATTTTGATGAGAACATGTCTTTGATTGAATTTAAGCATTCAATTGAACTTTTTCAGGTGTCCTGGTTTCCACCCACCAAACTTACCAGAAGGTCCCTGGTCAGTAATGGTGCATGTTGCACTAGAGGCTCCCCTCTGGGGCTCAGTGCCAGACACCTTGAGAGCCCAGCTGACTGACCCTGCTGGAATATCAGTCTCTGCAGGAGGGCACTGGGCACCAGGGCCTCTGGGCCAGCCCTGGAACGCTGCATGAGCACCTGAGGTGGGGTGATGTCACCATCTGGGGGAAGCCCACCAGGCATTCTCCACTGGCTGACAGCTGTGACCATGGCCACAGCTGACCTCAGTCCCACAGCTGCAAGCACAGACAGATTCAGATAGGGCAGTGTGCTCCCTGTTCCCCATCTCTCTCCTAGGACCCTGGTTTGGACCTGGCACGCTGACCCTGGAGGCTGGCAGGTGGTCTTAGGCATTACTCATCTCAGAAGCTGATAAGGGCTGTCAGCAAGTCAGAGCCTGACATTTCAGCTTATGTCACTGCTAATTTTACTTTATTTTCTCCTAACCAATGGGAGTCAACAGGCCACCACAGTGTGTGACAACCCTGTAGATGTGCTGAAGGCACAAGCACACAACATGATACAGGAACAAGGAAATGTTTTATTCAATGCGAAGTACTTTGCTGCCAAGATATTGATGTGCCCTGATCACCATGTGCCTTGTTCCTCCCTCTCTCAGTGCTTTCTGTCCTTCCACGGGCAGTGATGTGTGAAAGAAGCAGAAAAGCATTTTGACTGTGTACAACAGAGTTGTGTCTCATATCAGCTTAACCCTGTCTAGTCCAGCCTGTGGGCACATTTCTGCAGAAAAAGTGGGAATAACTTCTGTCAGCTCTTGCAGAGTTCCTCTTCTGCACCCTCCTTCTTTCTCTTCTTCCCTCTTGCCCACTGCATCCAGCTTCTGTGATGATCTCAGCAGGCTTATCCACACAACTGACTTACACCACTGCTGTACTTAGTCCACCTCGCACAACAGATCAGACTTGGTAGGAGTTTGCCTAAAATGCAGAGTGTAAAAAGACATTGCTACTGTGTGCCTTTTCTGAGGATGTGTTTCAGAATTGTCATGTCACATTATGGGTGCCTCTAGGAATGGTGAGCATTCTCATTATTACATTAGACCTGACCAGCTGGTCTAGGATATGAATTCAATAGCAATCATTTTGCTTCCCTCCTCTTATGAAGGACCCATCTCAGATCAATGGTAGTGACTTTCCCAATAATCATGAAAAAAGAGGATGCGGAAAATTACATGTCAGTGAGCTTGGAAATTATTTTAATCAAATGATGAACTATTCAGAAGGTACCTGAAAGATAAAGAAAGTTAAGGAGGCAGTGGGGATTTGTAAGGAGCAAATTGTGTTACAAAAAAAATCTAATTTTCCTCTGCAGCAGAAAAGCAGATCTAGAACTAATCTATAAAACTTCACTTTGGGACGTCTTTTGATTTGATCTCACATGACAGTCTTATATGCCAGCAAAAGAAATGGATTAAATCACTAGATGGTGAATGCAAAATACGTTCTGTATCTACACCGAGAATTACTTCAATGGCAAAATGTAAAGTGTCAACAAGGGCTCTTCCAGAGGTTTTTCTGTTCCAATTCTGCCTAGTGCTTGCACTGCTGATCCCAATCACACACTTACAAATGACACAAAGTTGGGTTGGAACACAAGTTCGAGGTTCAAAGTTCCTTGGCAGCATAGAGAAAGAGCATGAAAACCAAGGAAAACTGCAAGGGAATGCCCCAAGACATGAGCACCCAGCTGCCTGGGCACAGTGCATTTAACAAGTAGCCAGGTTGCTGTTTCGGAGAAGGATCATGAGCAGAACACAACAATGCTGTACTGTTATGAAAAGGCAAATAACCTACCATGATCTATGAACACATGTGGAGTTGGCAAAAAACCCCAATGTATCAGGAAGAACCGAGCAGGAATATCTTGTCCAGTTTTGGGCACTGCGGTTTAATGAAGGTAGAGAATTGGAGAATGTCAGAAGAGCAATGTGAGCACATCTGTGCTGTGGAAGTATTTCACCCTCTAAAACTGGCTGTTGACAGACAGTTCCCTGGCCTGTGCTATCTCATCAGGTATGTTCTGCAGCTCTCCAGGAGAGTGCAAGCTCTCCAAGGTCCACCTGGGCCAGTGACTGGTTGTCATGGCCTAAAGGGTTATCCAGCCCATGGGTATGTAGAGATCACAACTGTGGGTTTCCAGGAGTTTTTAAATACACAAGGACACAAGAGGCTTTATCTTCCAAATTTCACCAAGAAAGATCACACAAATGCTATGCAAGGATACATATATCAATAAAGTTTACATTTCTGTCTCTCAAGCCATTAAAATTACTATCAGCAGTCAATGCAGCACCAACCAGTGGTATAGCAACAATCAATTGTATAGCAGCAATCAGTATTACAGCAACCAATAGCCAACCATTACTAATGGGTGTAGGGCCATTACAAGTTACTACACCCTCATCACTAGTGAAATAAGCTTATCAACAATTAGCACCACATGTGCTTATGACAGATTACTTATATACATGTATAATGTCAAAGGAGTTAGCAAGATTGGAGAAGGGGCCAAACTATTCCACATGTGGGAGAATAAACCAAACTGACTCCAAAAGTGGGCTCAGAGGGTGTCTAGTAAGATAAAACAGAGAGACTCTCACTTCAGAGATTATCTCACATCACAGAGCTTGCAGCTGGATCCTCAGTGAGAGTCCAACATCTTGTAAAGAGTTCATGTGGAGAATTTAGCCTGTTTAAAGAAGAAAATAATGTATGCAGCATGCATTGTTCTCAGTTGTTTTACTCATTTTGCATAAAAATTAAGTCCTTTTCATATCACAGAGGCATAAGAGGATGTAGACATCATCCCTTCAAGCAGCCAGTAGATGTTGCAAAACTTGATTTTTCACATACAACAAATGATAGGTGATGTTTTCTGACTTTTTTTTTCCAATAAATTTTTATTTTCTAGACTCTTTTTCACCTTGTCAGATTATTGTCATTACAGGCCCTTATTTTTGCACTTTTTGGTGGTATCTCAGAATGTCTCTAGTTTCTAGGCACACTGGGTCTATTTCAAAGAGGCCAACTGCTTCATTTTTCAAGTATGTTTCTGGTTCTCAGGCCTGAATCCCAGGCTCACAGCTCCCAGGCTGGCAGGAATTTTCTATGTCAATATATTTCAGCAGGCATTTTGTTCTGTTAAGTAATTTTACCCTTCTAGCTAGGTTGCATTTGAGGCTACTCACATTGCTTGTGTCCACATTGCTCTGATGTTTTTTGAATTATAGACAAAATGCGTGATTTTATGGCCTTTATCCCGGCCTGAAATGCCTGGCACCACCACATGAAAGACAGCTACCATTTCTTTTAAAGTTTTGAACACGTTGCCTGAGAATTTAATTAGTTGACCTTTATTTATTTTGTTGTGAGAAATAGTGAATATGAGTCCCTATTCACTGCTACATGCCATTCATGGCTGTGTACACATGAAGATACACAGGCTCCTTTCTGAGGCTTTTCTTTCAAAGATAAAAATATTTGGAACTCTTTAACCTTCATAAAAAGCTCTTCCAAGGCTTTGACTGCTCTTTCCTATATATATACATATATATATATATACATATACATATATATACATATATATATATATATATATTCTTCTTCTGTTTCCTGGAGGAGGAAAGAATCTGAACAGCACATAACATTCATAATATGACCATGCAGTGACAGAAGATTATTATTCTGTTTGTTCTCTGTTCCCATCTCAAGAATTCTTAGAGTTCTATTTACTTTTTTGATGGCTTCTGAGCATGGCATTGAGATTTTATTGTAATTGTCAATGGCAACTCAAAAATCTTTTTTTTTTTCTGCTTGCTGATAGCTAATTTAGAGCTCATCACTGTTATGCACGGTTAAGAATGTTTTTTTCCATGTGTAATACTTCATATTTATCAGCATCTCATCTGCCATTTTTCTCATAATCACTTGGTATTGTGAGCCATCTGCAACTCTTCACAGTTGAATTCCATTTTATTGCCTTAAATAATAGAGGATCATCAGAAAATTTCATTACTTCATTTTTCTAGATGACATATGAACATGTGGGATAACATGAGTTCCAGCACAAATCCTTTCAAAGAGCCAGGAAGTGCAAAGTCTGTCCATTAACTTAATAATTTAAAGACATAAAATAACAAAAAAAAAAAAGATATTTCTTAATAGGTGAGCAGTACATATGTCTCCATCTTTCCCTGTGGTATTTTTTACCTTTAGTAGTGCTATGGAGACTCAGATGGAAGAATACCTACAGAGGATTTCACCGAATATTTCTAAAGATTATGCCTTTTACTCTTTTGACTATTGTATTGGTTCTACTTTTGCACAATAGTCTGCTCTGCTCTGTATCAGGGCAAGATCTCACCACCCTATGGGAGCTGCTGGTCCTTCATGCTGTGTTGTGCTCAGGTTTTCATCATCTGATACAGAGATGTTTTTCATTTTCATCCTATACTCTACATCAGTAACACCACAGCATGAGAAGCATTTAAGTCATTGTTGTGGGAGCCTCAGGAAAAGTGTATTAGAGAAGCCCTGCCACTGAGCTGTGAGGTGCAGAAAGGACCCCCTTGGGTACTAAACTCTTTCTCAGAGAGGAGACTGGGGGCAGATGCATCTGATCTTAGCAACAGACAATTAATGGCTTAAGTAACTTTGTCCTGCAGGCTTTAATGATGGAAAATCAGAAAGATTCATATGATATTTATTAGATTAGAATGATAGAAAAATGATTACAAATTATTAGAAAAAAGAATGTGGAGTTACTTATACACAGTATTACTTATACACAGTATAAAAAGCCAAAACTGCTAACAGTGTGTAGTATAGTATAGTGCACTATATCAAAGCAATTATATTAAAGCTAGCAAAAAGAAACAATTGTTAAGTAGAGATTGATGTAACTCACCATACCAGTTCTCACGGGCAGATCCCTTTCTCTTAACCTCAAGGAATATCCATTGGGGGCCTCCTTCAAAAATATGTTGAGAGAACCTAACTCTACGAAAGTGGACTGGCCTTTTATACTATAAAGTGATTGACTTCCTATCATATGTCTCCAGGAAACTTTAGCAGCTTATCTGCCAAATATTTGCCTCACTATCAGAATGATAATTTGAGGTTAGTTAACCAGACTGCTTTTAGCATAATTCAAACGAGCAAAACCAGCACATGGCAGCCCCTCTCAATCCACTATTAATAGCTTTGCAAACAGAACATTTTCCAAGCTGCTTGATCACATTCCAGAGCAGAGCATCTTGCAACAGTCATGCCTTCTCACAGTATTTTCAAACAAATTTTGCAAAATTGCTTGTGCTTTCACATCGTGCCTTTAGTTTGCTCCACTACTCCATAGCATAGATGAGAATATCTCCATCCCCACCACTATCCTTTTTCCCCAAATAAAGTAAGAGTGCATAATAAAGAAGTTTCCATTAACATGGGTTAATGGCTTCCTAAGCAGCTAATTTGCAGTCTTCAGCTTTTCCCCTTCCCCAAGCCTTTTGTACAATACAATAGTTTGGTATTCACCCCAGGGGCCTGGTGTACTGTCAACCATATTCCTGTTTCAATATCTATTCTAAGACATATACACTTGCAGTTCCTTTCTTTCTTTCAGCACCTTAGGCCAGGCTTCAACAACTACACGTTTTCCCAGGCATGGTGCCACGGCAAGACACAGTCTCAGTTGCAGCATCAAGAAGTGACATGCATCATTAGGCACCTGAAATCCTCCCTCACAGAGAAGAGGATGCTCTCAGTGGGAGTACCCAGCCACAAGAGCATTAATTTCTCACTTTCCTTGGGGCAACTGAGGGAGGATATTAATGGTTTTGTTACTTCTCTCCCTTCTTCTTGGTTTGTGGTATTTACAGATCAGGAATGACTGCACATTTGTAAAGATACTTGCCTCCATGACTTCCCCCACTCCATTAGATGGTGCAGAAAAAGGTCACATTGAAGCCAGCAATCAGGGTACCTGAAGCAGCACAATTCTGCACCTTTTCCCCATCACGGCTTTCCACCTCTTATTGTGCCTGAGCACACAGAGGGGCAACCAAGATACCACAGTGGGCTACTTCCACCTCCACCCAGAGGGAACGGAGGCTGCTGGAGGCAGTGAGGATCACTGCATGGTTTCCATGGTTCACTTGCTACTGATGAAGCTCTGCCGTGGACATTGCACTACATCAAGTCTTTGCTTTTCCTAAATCCTTCTGGGAAACTTTGGGAATTTTCTTTATCTATTTGCTGACCAAAATCTTCATATTCTGCACTTGCAACACAAAGGGAAGTTGGAGTATGCATTCCTTTCCACAGAGCAGATATACTTGGGCTCACATCCAGAAGGGAGGACATTAGGTTGACTGATGGCTTCAGTGGAAAAGTCAGAGGAACACAGCTAAGTTAATTGTGGTGTTTTTTTGGGATATCTGCTGAAGGCATTTGTAGAGGATGAATTCCTCTTCCTTAACAAACCAGAGTCAGAATGAAGCTCCCACAGGGACTTGGTGTGGGGACTGGTGTTCCTCATGTCTGGTGTGGTGAGGAAAGCCCTCAGCACAAAGACATCTCCCTCTTTTCCAGATGATGACTGAGATGGCATTGCAAAGTGGAGCGGGATGAAGTGTGGATCAAACAGAAATCTATTACTGAGTGAAGCTATGCAAAGAATAAATCACAAGGAGAGACTTATGGCTGGATATAGAAAAGAAAAATTCCCAAAGTTTCCCAGAAGGATTTAGGAAAAGCAAAGAATAGATGTAGTGCAATGTCCATGGCAGAGCTTCATCAGTAGCAAGTGAACCATGGAAACCATGCAGCGATCCTCATTGTCTGGCTCACACCTGTGACAGAAAAGCTACTCAGACCCCTTCATGCATCTTTCTGAAGTTTATCCTATTTTCTGAAATTCTCAGTTAAGCCAGTCACTGCAACAGAGTGTCACTGCAGTTAAAAATACTTGGTCATGATAGTTAATGTGTCTTGTAACATGATAATTCTTCCCCCAGTGCCCCAGCAACACTGTGTTAATTGAAGCTTGTGGGTCCTACCTTGTAGTAGCAAAATACACAAGCAGCTAAAATAGTATATTTGTTGGTTTAGAGAGAATGGAGTAGGTGGTACATAGGCAAAACATAAGTGAGCAAGGTTCAATTACCACTTTCAAACCCACTAAGCCAAATAATTATTTGCAGCAGCAAACTGCTTTAGTAGGACTTTACCCCTTGACACTTCCCCATTCCAGTCTCCTGAGTACTCAGCACAGCTCATCTCTAGCTCTCTACTATTTACAGTCCTTTACATTAGACTACGTGGTCCTGTGTTGCAAGATTTGCTCTCTTCCCTTCTCACCCCTACAGTCAACAAAGACTGTCTCCATTCTCTATAATATATTACCTTTATGTCTGCCATAATTTATTGGCTCAGATATAATATAAACAGCTGGAATAATCAGACAACCAAAATGCTACATGGAGCAATTATATGTCTTTTAAAAGTACACAAGAGAACAGAGTATAATTTGTATTTCCAGTAAAATATGTACAACAGTGGTACAACTTTAATATGGATCATCAAATACTTAATACATGCAGATCACAGTATTTCCTTGTAAGTAAAAATGCAGAGGAGAGAAGGAATGAATTCCCAGGACAGCAAGGAGGAGGAGCAGTGGGTACATGCTGAAATGGCAGTGTGACATACTCTGCTCCCATCGACAGCCCAGCCCATGGGCTCTGGCTGGGTTTCCTGGGTGAGGTGCTGCAGCAAAGAATTCATTCCTGTCCTTGGTAATGGAGACGCCAGAACAATGAGAATCCCTTCTCAGACATCTCCTCCTGAGTCAGTGCAGTGAGAACTGCTGCAGGCAACAAGACCTTTTCATTTCCTGCTCATTCACTGCTCCCTCTGTCACAGCTCTTTAAGTGTCTCGTTTCCTAGGCCTTTTGACCCGGTGAAACAGAGTAATGAAATTTTTGTGAAAGGCTGACTTAGCTCTCAAACATCAGTCACTGGTCATCATTGTGTGAGGTAGAAAAAACATTACTAGACCTTTCATGGAATCAGGGCATGAACTACAGGTCACCAAAAGCCAGGGTTATTTTTTTATTAGCCACAAAAGCCTTCAGGTATAACTGTCACAACCAATTCTCTTTGAAGGGGACCATGAGAACCCCAGAGAGAGCTGGAGAGGATTGCAAAGGGGGTGTGCAAGCTCCAGAAGTTGGTGTCATACCTTGCAAACTGGATAGCTTTTATCTGGGAAATTTTCCTAGAGAGAGAGGGGTAAAGTTGGACATCCAAAGGGAAGTAGTCCAAAATATAAAAAGCAAAGAATAATTTGGGTGGGAATTGCACCTCTGAACTAAAGAGAACACTGGCAAATCTTTTAAATCATCTGTATTACTTCAGCTGGCACAGTCAGAAGAAATGAATCTATGCTTCATCCTCTCTAATTTCACAAATAAAAACATCCACTAGGGGGTAAAAAGTCATATATATTTGTGGCTTGGCAGTATGTCACAAGAGTGAGAAGTTGGATCTACCCTTCCAGCTCTTGCGGATCACTCTGAATGACAGCAAGATTTGTCTCCTGGTTTACCCCCCGCTGGCAGCTCAGCCCCATGCAGACAATTTCCATGGGCAGATGGGTGTTCTGCAACCTGCAAGAAAGACCACCAAAGATCCCTGAAGCCCTCTGGCCCATTTCCAGCAAGGTCTAGAAGAACAAAGTGTGTGTGATAACTAATTTGGATAGAAAGCAAGAAACTTAGCTCCAGGACGGGGAAAGCTTACCTATAAACAGGTATGCCTGCTAAGCCTGGGTGCACACATCCTAGGACACCCCATCAGCTGGATCAAAGCTGGAGCTGTGATCCTTCCTTCCTTCCTTCCTTCCTTCCTTCCTTCCTTCCTTCCTTCCTTTTCTAAACATCCATGTGTTATCAGCCCTGTTTTCAGCACAAATCCACAACATAGTCCCATGCCAGCTGAAGTAAATTAACTCATTCCCAGCCAAAACTGTAGCAAACAGATTTTTCTCTCACTCTTACAGAAGTGCAGAGAAACTCACAGAACTATTGAAGAATACAGAAAATGAACATGTTCTGAAAGGCAGTTTAAAAATAGTAATAGAATTTGTGTCTAGAGAGATTCAAGAAAACATTCTGCAAAGCTGGGGGGACAGATGCAGAGCATCTAATAAACATTTCATTCATGGCACATGAGTGATGAGCTACCCTGAAAGGTTTGGGCATTTTGGAAGGTGGTACTAGAGTAGGTGTCTTGATGAAATTTATTTCTCATCCTGGGCTCTCAAAAAAGTGTCTAAGGAGAGTGCCTTCAAAATGTTAATTAATCTAATGGGAATTTCAGGCTTTGTAATCTACTTCAAGAGCTATAATAAGGCATCTCTTAACTAGGTTTGAAGAAGATTGGATTATCATGGGAATTGAAATTTCCATGGCATAAGCAGTAAGTCATGATATTATGCAGGGCACTATAAATCTCAAATACAAACATGTCTCCACTGAAAGATGCCCTTGAATCTCAGCTCAACTAGAGTTTCCTGTTTGGCTTACAAAAACTGACATGCAAGGCAGGTATGCCACCAGCAGCTGTAGGCAGACTGGGAGTCCAAATAATTGCCATACTTACATGGAAGTGTTCCAAAGACCCCAACTTTGTGCAGAATACTGGGATTAGACAGTAGACAAGGGTAGAGATTCTGAGTTCCAACTAACCTGTGCAGCTGATAGGCTTGTACCCTATCAAGCCTGAGTGCTGCTCCCCTGCCCTTTAAGCGTTATCAGGGACATGTGTTCACCAAAGCAACGTTGAAAAGAAGTGTCAATCTGACTCTTCAGCCTTGGTGCCATCTTTTCCAAAGATTAGAAAGGACTTCAGAGGGAATCTGTGACTTCAAATGGGAGCTGCCTCAGGATGAACTAAGGATGGTTTGAAACAAATATCTGTGGCTGAGAATATTCCCTTTAAGGGGAGAATTTACCATTAAAAAAAAACTTATCACAGGAATGACTCATCCCATACATGGCTAGAATTACAATTAAAAATTGCATTTCGAGAACACTTTTTTTCTAAAGCATCTCTAACCCACATATCCATGCCAGAAAACTACAAGAATAACCATCAACAGGCAAGGACCATTCATATACAGCCAGGAGAAGGCACACACTTCTGTGGCTCTCCAGTGTTGAAGACAGGCCTATTTCTCCACTTTGGAAGGTGCAGAAGGCTATAGTCAACCCAAACCAACACCTAACCCCCTGTATCTTTCAGTAAGAAGAGTCCAACAGATTCTCACAGCCTCTTTGAAGCCAATGGACCATCCAGCTTCAATGCAAGGTGGGAGTGTTTTGTGTTCTGTTGTGTGTCCAGCTCATAATCATTGCAGCACACATGGAGAAGATGAACTTGTCGTTGGCATTATAGTTTAAACTGACTGACAACACTGATAAATGCTTAATCAAAAGGACTACTTTATAAAGGAGCTGTCAAGGTTTCCTACAACTCATCATTTAGAAGCATGAAAATAATATTATATTTTTGTTTTCCTGATACCTGTGAAGATGTAGCTCTAATAGCAATGCTGCCTATGAAAGCACAGATCTTTTTTTTTTCCTGGTGTTTGCATTTTGTCTATACTACATTTAGTTTAACTATAAAATTCACTGCAGTGAGAAGCAAAATCTAAAAGCAAAGAGTCATTTTGTTTGTACCCATGTGCCTTTACTTTTTCTGGAAATTATGATTACACTCACCTTGACATCTTTCATATGTTCAGATGGAAAACTGATCCTGTGCTCTTAGAAAAATTCAGCATAACAATTATACTCTTTATAATAGTGTAATAAAAATGGCTTAAGTGTTTAGCAGGAGTGAAATCAGTGTGATTGCCTCTTTTCAATGAACAGTGTTCAGCCTAGTCTAGGTGAGAATCTAGCTCTCTGCAGTGCCCATGATACAGGTAATAGCAGATTCTGCAATGTTTGGAGGAGTGTCCTGATGTTTTGATCTTCAAAAAGAGTAGGATAACTCTGTTTTCTTCACTGAAGGTAATGCTAGCCTGTAGGGCCAGTCACTTTTTCAAACTTCAGCCTTTCTCTTGGGTATCTCCATCACTTTCCACTCTTTCACCAGGTACAGCAACTTGGCCTAATTTTATAAAAGAAATCATCTCATTGCTTGAGAAGACTCGTCCCATCTATCTTTGCTGTTTTCTTTGAAGCCTTATTTTCACATGGAATCTAGAAAAAGTCTGCAAAGAAGCCAGTGCTGCAGGTAACACTTTCTCTAACATCTCCAACATCAGAAATGTTTCATTCAAGTTTCTCAGTGGATGAAACACCACAACTCAACTGTAGTGATGTTTCATTTGGTCCTTCCTGCACCTCTTGTTCCTGGAAAAGTTCTACTGGGTAGACTTTGGAGAGTGTCATTGCAGAAAGTTATCCTGGGCTAGTGAGGCAGCAGGGAGAGTACATTTTTCTCCCAGCAAAAAATTTGTTTCCCCCAATACCATATGCTTTATTTCATTTTCAGTGCAAGAGAATGTGTTTCTAGATCCTCTGCTTTTATTTGAATTTCAGAGCCTGTTCTAAGGTCTATTGTGTTTGTGTGAAGGTATAGTGACTTATAAGATCTGTTCCCTTCTTACATGGAAATTGCGCTCACAAATTTACTGGAGTATCTCCTGAAGCTTAACAAATTCATGTACAGTTACTACAAATAAATAAAAAATTATAATAAAGAAATTAATAATCTACCTTAATTAAAGGCCAATCATCTCTGTTCCAGGAGGATTAGCAAGAAGCTGAAGTTACCCAAGAAAGCTTAAGAAACAGTTCTCAATCATATTGATGAAACTGAATTAAGCGACCTGAGGGACCCTAGAGTAATTCCCAGTAAAGATATCCTTATTTATGTTTGACCAGCTCTGAATGAGGGTGCACATAATATTCCTAATATAGGCATAATATGGAAATAAAAGCTTCATTAACTTCATTTCCAGGTAGGGGTGTCCTTTAAGCCAGTGCAAGAAAACGTAATAAAACCCAGTAAAGTTAATAAACCCAAACTTAATAAAACTATTATGTAAGAGACTTGACATATTTTCTTAATAAGTATCTTAATAAATCCCTAGGTCTGATGGTATGAAACAGCAAAGACAGGTATTTTTCCAGTAGAGAGTTCCCAAGATCTCCCATGCAAATAGAAATGCAATGTAAACTAATAATTAATGTCAACATTGGACAAGATGCAGCAGAAACAAAGAGAAGCACAGTTCTGCTCCAGAACATTTCTACCATCTGAAAGTAATGTCAGGCAGCATAAGATGATTCTTTCTACCATTCTTTGTATGGTATGACAAAGTTGTTCTAAGAATTGTGGGTGTTGGTAGATAAGGAGCTGGACGTGACCCAGCAATGTGGGCTCACAACCCTGAAAGCCAAAGTGTCCTCAGCTGCCTCAGAGGTGGTGTTGAGGGAAGGGATTAATTCCCTCAACTCTGCTCTCACCTGGAGAACTCACCTGGAGTTCTGCAGCCAGCTCTGGGGACCCAGCATGGGAAGGACAAAGGGCTGGAGCACCTCTCCTGTGAGGACTGCCTGAGAGAGTTGGGGCTCTTTAGTGTGGAGGGGACAAGGCTCTGCTGTCAGCCTTGCAGCACCCAAAGCAGCTGAAATGAGAGCTGGACTTTTTACAATGGCCTGTAGTTCTAGGACAAGGGGGAATGGCTTCACCCTGAAAAAGCACAGGTTTAAATGAGATGTCAGGAAGAAATTCTTCATTACTGTGAGATGCTGGAACAGGTTGCTCAGAGGATTTCTTTACTTGTTCGTGTGCTCAAGTCATGAGACTGCTGATGTGCCAGCACAACTCGTACTAGCCTTGTCTGCCTGAGCAGAAAGAAACCAGACTGCAGACTTGTAGAATTTGCAGTCTCTGGGAACTTCATTGCGTGCAGTGCTAGGAGATGTCTCGCAACACTTTTCTCTACAGGTTTTCCAGTGAATATCAAGGACCTTCCAATTTGTGCAAAGTGCTACATTAAAAAAATATTAAACTAATGTGATATTACTGTACTCCATACCTTTTCATGCTAAATGCACAGTGAAAAGTCTGTTTTGATACATGTAATCTGTGAAAAATATCTACTCAAATACAGTATTCAGATTATTTCATAGTGTTTAATATTATAATACACAGATCACTTGCTAGATAATACAATATAATAAATAGTTTTGTATAATAATATATAACAGAACTGTAGCCAACAGGATAGAAAAAGAAATTGAAGTTTTAAATGAGGGATGGCATAAATATGTAAAGAAAACCTTACCAATAAACAGCCTTTCGTCAGTTGTCTATACTGTTTACGCTTTAACTAATGTTATTAATAGAAAGTCAAACATGAAACAAAGTGTGAGCTGCATTATGAATCTGAATCAAACAATGCCAAGAAGAAGAAAAAATTGAAGTTAGTATGACATTTTGCCTCCTGCAGCACTCCTACATTCCTATATCTGCATGCAGCCCACAATGTTTGTAATGAGAATGGAAAAGAGCCACAGACTTGGTGGATTGGATTGATGACCATAAGTACAAAAACTTTCCACAAAAGCAACATCTCTTTCAATTGTGAGCTGCAGTTGATTCTTTGAGGGCCAAAACTGTTCTGTAACAAATGCCCAAAGTGGTATGGATGTTGAAGCAAAGGTCACTCACAGTTTCTTTCCAGTGAGCCAGACACAAAGACCACATGAGCCAACATATCACAGGAGAGCTTTCACAGCATGCCTCTGTATTTTTCCATTAATTAATCAACCTTGTGCAGCTGAGTTTCACAGCCAATAACTGTTAGATGTATCCAGTTATTCTAATAAAATTGCTGTGAGCCTGTGAGCCCTTTGTTTTTACAGGCCATGCTGACTGCAGCTTTTCATTGCTCTGTCTGTGGCCTCCTCCCTCCCCTGCTCCTTCCACAGCCCCTGGTGCTGCATTCACATCTCCACTGCTGCTGCAGGTCAGTGGTGGCAGAAATGGGAGTACTACACGTTTCAAAAACCTCTGCCAAGCCCTTTGGGTTTGCACACCTATTGCCAGCCCAGTGTTGCCCATGGGAGCAAACTGGACCTGGGATGAGGTTCTCAGTGGGATTTTTGGTGGCACAGCCTCTGGTCTCATCTGTTTGGTCGCTGGAAGATAACCCTTTCTAATGCTTGAAAATTGACACAAAAGCAAGTGGATAAAAAAGTGTATGAAACTTGTGGGTTTTCTTCTAAGAAGCAACAGATGTCATCTATTTTGTCTGCCATGCTTTATTAGCTGTAAGTTTTGTGCAATTCAATACTCACATTTGACAGTCTGCAACTGAATCCATTTATGTAGAGGCCGTTCATGAGCAATTTTAAAAGCATAGTGCATGAAATTAGAAAATACATCAAAGTCACAGAAAAAAACATCCAAATTGCAGCACGTTTTCACTTCCTGACCTTTTTTCTTCTAAATTTCCTTCTAAATGCTATTTCAAGAGAGCTGAGATATTGACATTATTGCAAATTTTCTTTTAATAGGGAAATTATTTTTCACTGTTTTTCATAGCAGATTATGCAGCCTCTGGAAAAGGAAAGGGAAGTATGTTTCAGATGAAATAAACTGCATTGTCTCTGTGCACAGCAGTACAAGATATTTACATTCTATACACATGGCTGAATGCATACATACATTACTTTACAAAGCAATAAATAATATTCATAGGAGATATCAAATTTATACACATTTCATGAAATATGTACAGTCTTGTAGTTTGTAACCAAGCTTTTGCATCCATGCACTTGGAAACGGAAATGAAGTGGGCTGTGTCTTCTGCTGTCCTCAGAGTGCACTGCTAATAAAGCTGTGCCTTCTCATCCTGCTGTTCTAATTTTTATAACAAGCAAATACTGTGTGGTCTCTTTAAGATATTTTCAAGTGCATATCATGGTAATGGTTTACCACCCTTCCTGAATCGATTCCTGGCTTGTTCTAGATTGCCAGCAACTGGTCCTGAATGCACATTCAGAATGATTAGAAGTGCTCAATGATTTTTCCTCCAGGAACAAACAACCAAACTTGAAATGCCCTCCTGGAGTTTAGTGCTCACCACTCCCTTAAAGGGCTCCACTTCTTGGACAGAGGTGAATTCTGCCTGGAGAGTGCTAACTGCTGAGAGAGGGCATAAAATTAAGAGTGTTTTTCAACATATACTCTGTCACTCAGATGATACCGTGCAGCTTGCCTCTTCTGTGAAATGCCACACTGCACTTACAGGGAGAAACACACCCGCTTTTCCCAAGTTTCCTTTTGGTCATCAATAAATTATGTTTTTTTCCTACAGATTGTCCCTTTCATGGCACATATGAGTGTGTATCACATCAAGGACCATTTCTCTTGCTCTTTACCTTCAGCCTCTGGCATAGATATTACAAGTGTAAGTTCTGTAGGCATGAGATTGGCTTGAGAACTTTCTGGATTTGCTATTACCTTCTTCTGAATATATCTATGCCAATAAAACATTTTTATTCTGACTATTCCTCTCTATTCAGTCTGCTACATGACTAACCACATGGCACAGGGGAGACAGGCTGTAAGTTAGACTTCTGGTCTAGCAGAGCTTGAGCAAGTTGCCTAAAGTTGTCCCACAGGGTCTCTGTGGCCATTGGGAGTGTTTTAACAGCCAATTCACCTTATCATGCCAGTAAGGAGTTTGACAACCCCAGAGGGACAAGTGAGCAAAGACCTGAACCACCATCTGAAGGGGTCTCCTGTATGCCTCATTAAGGTGACTTATGGGTAGTAAAAGACCCCTTCTTCTTGTTAAACCTAAGAGCCAGCCTAAGGTGACATGAGATGGTGGTGCCAGGGCAGCAGCTGGTAAGAACAGAACAATGGGGCATCAGGTACATCCTTCTGCTGGCCAGCACGGAGACAGGGCTGGACAGAGAGGGGCCCTGGGCAGAGAGACTCAGATCAGTGTGCTGGGACTTAGCTGGACAGACATCAGCCATTTAGAAGTTAGGCATTCAGCCCATGCTAGAGTTGGTCTGGGAGATGGGAAATGGGGCCTGGGTCTCATGCAAAGGGAAGTGTCCAAAACAGGGGGTACCATGTGCACTGGATGTGCCTGTCCATCTCCATGGATTGGTGAGGACAAGGTGGATGCTCAGGAAAGTTGGGTGCCTGCTTTTATCAGTGCTATAGGCAGGAGAGTGGCACCCCACACCTTTGGAACTATGCTCAACTTTGTTGCTGACCTCCAGGGCCATTTCTACCTGTTTTGATTTAGGTTTAGGCAATCATAAACACAGATAGAAACATCACCTATTCTTTTCTTTCTTTTTTTTTTTTTTTAATTCCTTTAACCCTTTGAAATGCTTTGGACACGAAAACTTGCTCAATGGGCAGGTGTTATAGTCTTCCTTCTCTGCCACAGTGCAGAGCCTGATGTCAAATCCACCCCCACTAACACCCAGCTGCAGAGGGATGTTGGTGTGGATAATACACTGTCTGACTCTGCAGCTGGAAGTGCTGACACAAAGCCCAGATCCATTCACTTCAAAGCAACACACTGGGTGGACCTGACTTGCCTGGAAAACACAGAGTAGCACTTACAAAGAGATGTTCAGCATAAGGCAGGCATTTTGCCAGTAAGTGTAATTAATTTACATTAAGACAGAGTCAATCTTTTATTTCAAAAGAATTCTAGGATTGATTCTCTTTAATTCATATCCACTTACAGTGAAACAGTCAAGCTAATCACAGAAATCATTTGAAGTAGCTATTTCCATAAACAAGCAATTAGGCACTTATAAAATTACTTTTAGATGTGATTTTAATATAAAATGAGACATAGTCTCCATTGATAATCTTAGCATTAAGCAGAATGTTATTCACTCTCTATTCTTTAAAAATTTTACAATTGCTGTGCTCAATTATTATGAAGTAATAAAGACATAATATTAATTCATCTGGCCAGCAGTGAGGGACTTTCCAAGGGGAGAACTCTTTCCAAAGAGAACTCTTTCATCCCTTTTGTGGCATGACCTGCACAGCTGCCCTGCCTATGTGAGGACTCATGTGTTAAGTGTGAATCCTCATGAACCTCCACCAATTTCAAGGTGCTGAGCCTTTCCAGGTGGCCTGTTCAAGTAAACTTCAGGCTTCCTAGGGAAGCTTTTACAGTGTAGAAATAAGTTATAGGAGATCTGGAGCCTGTGCCCAAGTAACAGCACCTGGGGTGCCTGAAGCACGATTTGGAGATGTGGAGTGCCTCTTTCAGGGGGGGCAGGAGGAGGCTGTGGATGGCAGGGGTGGAATCCTTCAGCCCTTCTGGGAGGAGAGTGGGGTCAGGGCAAGGTGGTCTGAGGACCAGGCTGGCCCGGGGCTGCTGGCTCTGGGGAGGGTGTGGCTGCAGAGGTGCATGTGAGATGTACAGCCCCTGCAAGAAGCACCCTGTGCCAGAGAGGGCTGCAGGAGCAGCAGCTTGTCCATCTCATCTGCTGGACCCCCTGCAAGCTGGCTGAACTCACCTGGGAGTGATGTCTCTTCTAGCTACCCATGCTAAAATACATGTTATAG
The DNA here is from genome assembly GCA_003676055.1 of Chloebia gouldiae. Classification (NCBI taxonomy): domain Eukaryota; kingdom Metazoa; phylum Chordata; class Aves; order Passeriformes; family Passeridae; genus Chloebia; species Chloebia gouldiae. The sequence continues at coordinate 14,136,645 of QUSF01000007.1, forward strand.
CCTAACAACAACTTGTCTGTTCCTAAATAAATACGAATTTACAGAAGCAAGTCAGCTAAAATCAGCTATCTTCCATCTGTTATTTTCAGGGTTAAAAGACAGTATCATATATAAAGATGGTGTCATAGAAATAATAAAAAAAAACAATTAAGTGAGGGTAGTACAAATATTTCAGTAAGGTGTAGAAAACTCTCAGGTTTGAACAATGCCATCTAAATATTTCCTTGCGTCTTTGAGCTGCTGCCATCTTCATCTTGGAGAGGGCAATATCAGTAATCTCTAATGATTTATGGTGAATTATAGAGGCCCATCACCTGCTGTGGTTTCCTAGGATGGAGAGGATAAGCTACCCTGTTATCATGGCCCAGCACTAACAATGAGCAGTTGGCATTCAGGGGATTGCTCACTGCTCAGATAAGCAGCACTGAGCTTCTTGCCTTTAAAGAAGGCTGAACGACAGGGATATTTCCCCCAACTGAATACACAGAGATGGTTTTCTGCTGTAAAAAAAAAAAAAAGTATTTTGTCAGAAAAATGACAAAGAAGGTATATTATGTCTGCCAAATCATGCATAAAAGTATAATCTTTCTGGGTTTTAACTGCACCATTCATTCCACATAAATCAAGCTAATTGGGAGAATCAGGATTACACATTTCAGTAACAGGTTTCCTGTTTTCTTGTCAGGTGAATAGAGATGCTATGAATTCTTGTTCATTATTTTAAACAAAGAAAAACTCATTACCTGTTGTAGAATTTGGTGGATTTAAAAAATAACTCTTTGAGTTCAACAAATATTTTCATAAATAAATACTTGCGTTTAAAAGTAAAAATCTTCCTTTCCACCATCTGATATTTTTTCTTGCTTGCACCTATTGTTGTCATGCAGCAGAATCGTACACCTTTGATTTTTCATAATTAAACATATTCTAAAAGGCATTATTTGGAAATACTGAAAGAAAAATGTTGCTTGTCAACAGAGGTGAGGAATCTGAATTGTTTGTCTGGTGTCAGTATTAGCAAGTTTCTATAATTTTTGGTCCTTTGTGGTGATTTTTCAAACCTAGAATAAATAGTTTTAGAGACAAATTGCACAGAATAATCCTAAACTAGAGCAAGAATAACTGACAGTTGTGATTTACTTGGCATCTTCATCTCCCACCAGGTTCAGGAAGGGAATTCAGGAATTTCAGAAGAAAAATTAATTCCTAATGAAGAACAATATGTTATCCTATTTAATTTCTCTTGAGCAAGCATGGACATAACTCAATATAAGCACAAACATACCTCAATATAGAATCAAAAAATGGTTTGGTTTTGGAAGGAACCATAAAGACCATCTAGTTCCAACCCCTGTCTCGAGGGCCTGGACGACTTCCATGAGACCAGGTTGCTCAGAGCCCCATCCAGCCTGGCCTTGAACTCTTCCAGGAAGGGGGTATTCACGATTTCTCTGGACATCCTCTTCCAGTGCCTCACTACTCTCACAGTAAATATTTTCTTCTGTATGTCTAAACCTAATTTTCCCCTCTTTCAGTCTGAACCCATTGCTCCCTGTCCTCTCACTACAGTTCCTGATGAAAAGTACCTGTTCAGCTGCAGTGTAGTTCCTTTTCAGACACTGGATGTGTACCTGTTTAACATTAGTTTTGCATTTCACACCAATTCAGGAAATGGCAGCCACATATTTTTTTAGTGACTCTCTTCCTGGCAGCACTTTTGACACAGGAGGAAAGCAGAGCTGTGCTGGGGGAACAGCATTAGTGCCCCACTGTGTCACACACACATCCTGACCCACACGTCCACCCTGCAGATAAGGACACAACTGCCATGTGTCACACAGGACAGGGCAGGCTGAACCCAAGGGCTGCCTGGTTCAGAGGGAATTTCACCTTTCCACTTTTAGACGTGGACCCAGTGTGGAAAATTCCTCAGTCTCCCAGGAGCCAGACATTTCAGGGACATTGAAACCTAGCATTCCTTAAGAAACATGGTCTGAGTTCCTACTGCAATGCTTCCAGTGCTGATGGAGAGAGCTGAAAGGAGGGTGGGCAGCCACCCCAGGGTCACAGCCAGGGACTGCAAAGCCTCCCAGGACTGGGCAGTACCTGAGGGCACAGTGCTGGAGTTGCCTGCCAGGATTTTATCTTGAGCACAGGATTTCTTGGGTTATGCTTGGGCACAGCTTTTATCTTTGGCACTTTGAAAATTTACCAAACAAACGAAATGCTGCAGACAACGCTGCAGGTTCAAAGAATCAGCACTGCACCTGTGCCAGCAAACACCAAGAGAGCCCTAGATAAGGGATCAGCCTGCTGCAACAGTGTAAAGTACATTGTGTTTTTGAGACCAAGGTAATGAGACAAGGAATGAGAAACACACATTAAAAATTGCAGCTACAAATATTTCACTTACATGCTGGCATATTTCTGAAAACTTTCTTGAATCTTTCTTCCTTCCCTGATCTAAACTGCTGCATTGATATATTTAATATGAGGATGAAATAGAAACAAGTGCAACCTCAGGTTTGCTTTCTCAATGGTATTGTTGTATTAAATGCAAGTTTGTGAAATATGTTTCAAAATACTTTTTGCAAGGAAATTTTTACAATGTATGTTTTTCCACACAGCCATCGGATTTTCTTAAAGATATTGAACAGGGAGCCAAGGATCTGATTACAATGAAGAATGTTAATGAAAACTTACATCTCATTTGAAAAGACTTGATCTAATTTTCTAAATATTAAAATAACTTGTATGTATCTTACATTCTGATGAAAAGATTGCATTTTACATGGAGCTCCCCCTAAATTTAAGCCTATCAGATGCAAAACCAAATTTAAAAGGAATCATAGAATCACAGAATCATTAAGGTTGGAAAGATCTCTAAGGTTATCGAGTTCAACCAGCAGTGCCAAGTGCATCATTAAATAGTACTGAGCAACTTGAGGAGTGAGGCTGTGACATTGTGGACAACCTGCAGTTGCATTTCTGGAAAGCACTTTTCAGACCAGAGCCGTAATCATTTCCTGTTCCTGGAGGAGTCACTAGCTCTGGTTTGAAGGAAAGTATATAATCAATAGCACTTACTTAGATCTACAGTGCTAAATCTCATAGCTCTTCTGTGTTCAAAACAATGCCTTTCTCAGGGAGGCGGAGTACTTGATTCACCATAGCCCTAAGGGAGTTATAAGAGTGCTCCTTTCCCCCAGATTTATGATTTTCTCATTTTTGTGATTCATGATTTATGATTTTAGTCCCTTCTCTCAGAAACAAAAATTCAGAAACTTTTGAAGTCTCTTGTAGAACAACAGTAATCTCTTGTTTGTTATCAAACAGGAGGACACATTTATAGCACACCTGGTGTGTTTGCTGTTGAAATATGTTATTCCTGCTTGCCTTTGATTAAATTCTTACAAGGCTAAAGAAAATATTGAATAAAAATGCCTTAGGCTGGATAAATTTTTCTCATTTTGAAATGTCATAAACAGGTCAGAACTCAACCAAACTCTCTGAAATGGTTGCAGACTGAGCTTATGGTACTGTATATAGCTTAATAATAAAGATTAGGGAAAGCACTGAAAATTTTAGTAAGGGTGGACCTCAGATAGCTCAGTAAATTTCAATTAACATCACAGTGACACAGTCAGCCATTAAGGGAGTTGACTGATCTGTAAAATATCCCTATCCCATTAGTTTTCAGCCTGTCTGTGGTGTGGGGGCACTTAGGACTGCAGGAGGGGGTGACACCCAGGTGGCAGTGCCCAGGGCTGCTGGGGGAGCAGGGCAGTGCATACACACATCATGTACACCCTCCTCAGCAGCACAGTGCTGTGGGCCCATCCTGAGCTCACGTACCTGCGTGTCCATCCTCACCTGGAGCACAACAGGGAAAATGAGGCAAAGATTTCAGACCTCTGCCTTTGGCATCAGAGCTTGTTTGAGTCCTTGGAGACAGAAGATGCCACCAGCATCCCAAAGCAGCTGCAGATGCAGGGCTGAGAGCTTTTACACCGCAAACATGACTTTTTCTACAAACGCAGAGCAAACCCAGGTAAAGTTTTACCAGCTTTAATTTATCTTTTGGTGTGGTAATTAAAAGGATCATCATCAAAGAGGATAAGAACCATTAAAACCCAATATTCTGCTACAGTGATTGGTTTATGGTGTCATTTGGCAGTTTTATTTATTGGGTGTGCAGCTTCATTGTGTGTCTTATAGCCCAGGTGCTTCAGGTGTTTGTTATCTGCAGGACACTGTGCTCTTGCTCCACAATAGATGGTATCTGGCACAGGTATTGCTCTGGGGCAAACTTTACAGTAGACCTGTTTCTCCAATCTGTCAGCTAGTTTTGGCACTCTCTCCACAGACTTCTGTGAAGACAGTAGGAAAAAAATGTAGGCTGGAGATCACACCTTGCATTGCTGTTAGCTTTTGCTGAAAAACTAATGTTTTACAAAGCACTGCTACCTCAAAAATAGCTGTACATCAGTTTCTGCTATTGCCTGCCCTTAGTTAAATCAGACTCAAATTTTGTGGTACCACTTAAGTGATGGAACTTTCACTATCTCACACCTTTGAAGACAGGAAGAACAAAACAGTAATGCCTGGAAATTGCCCTGCTATCTCTTCCACAACAAGGCAAAAGCTCACACAGTTGAAAGCTGTAAACATATTCCAACTCACATTTATTCACATTACTGCTTTCACATTGATGTGGTGCAAGATACCACTCATTTCAGAAGGGGCCACAGACATGCCCCAGTAAACCCGTGATATCTTTTAGACCATGAATTAATACTGTGCTCAGGACATTAATAAATACTTGAAAAGTCTGTAAATGACCTACGTTGAACTCCTTTGTAAAAGTATTTGCCTTGTTTAAATGGATTTATTTTTATGTCAAAATACATTACACCATGAAGTGATGGATGCAACTGTTCTGACAAATTGTGTGCACCTGATATGGTCTTTGTCACTCCTGCAAGTCTGCATAAGTTTGGGATTGAGCAGGAAGTGATGAAGATTCTGCAGAGCCAAAAAAGTTTTGATCTTAAGGTGCTCATTTTGCTCTCATTGAAAGCACAGCAGCACTTCCCAGCGAGATCCTGTGGGCTGGTGCTCAATGATCTGATGCTCTGGCAATGACTCAGTCCAGGGTGAAATGCTGGATGCTTCAGCCTCATCCCAAGATGAAATGTTGGATGCTTCAAGCTCCTCTGAGCTCTCTGAACACACCACACCTCCTTGCATGAACGTGTGGCTGCGTGTGTGCGCTGCTCACCACGCCCATGGAGCAAAGTGCAGCAGCCATGCTCAGCAGTTGATGTCCCTGACCGCGCCCTTTAGACACAGCCTTCGTGGCAGATGTGGTTGCCATTGATCAGGCTGAAGGTGGCCAGGGAGTGGTTGGTGCTCTTGAGGGAGGTCATTCGTGTGGTGCTCCTGGCCATGCTGTGGGAGCGGATGAGGAGGCGAGCTCTGCAGCACAGCAGCTGGTTGTTGAACTGCTTCCGAAAGCTCTTGCTGAGCAAGTAGAGAGCAAAGGGGTTGACACAAGAGTTGGTGAAGGCCAGGATCCGAGCACAGATGCTGGCAATGAAATGCAGCACTGAGGTGTCCACCTCGGAGTAGTGGTAGGACCGGTATAAGTAGATGATGTGAGTGGGCAGCCAGCAGAAGGCGAAGAGGCACACGAAGACCAGCACGGTCCTGGCCAGGCGCTTCCGGGACTCAATCTGCACGAAGGAAGAGAAACACAGATGAGCTGCTGCTCCTAGCTCAGACCAGGGGCTGACTTTTTTTGCCAGTGCTGCAACTTTCCAGCTAACACATGGCAGGTGGTACATCCAGAGCAGGGAAATCTGGACTGCAGGTGAACACAGTCAAGAATTCTCCTTGTCTCTCCTCAACCCCCTTCCCTTATAAACAAGTAATTCTAAGAATTTATTACATAAGAAGTAGTCTTTCTTTTCCTTTCTGTTTAGAGATAAAATTCTAGTGGCTTGTCACTTTGCAAAATCCCAGCTCTGGCAAGAAAAGTGTGGACAATATGCATTAGTTATCCACACATAATGTATACAATCATATGTAATTTTAATAAATCACCTTATTATTATTCCTATTATTATAATTAATTATTGTGCAGGAGTCTGGGATATTTCACGGGCAGGATATTCTGCCATGGGGCCATGTGGTATATGTACACAAAAGTGCTGTCAACAGCTCCACAGCCCTTTACGACCAAGTTCAGCACTCAGAGTTTGAAAGAGATGGAGAAACAGAGAGAAGATATTCTGTACTTGGAGGAACACCAAGGCGGAGTGAGGTGGACCCTTCAGCTGGAAGCACTGGAGCCACCAGGAGAGAGCTACAGGTGGTGAATAGATGCATGACCACCTCTCACACAATCTGAGCTTTGTCAGGGAAAGGTGCTTTCACAAAGCCAGCTAGCACGCAGTCTAACCTTCATGCAGACCAGCCACGCTTCCCTTTTACTTACTTCTACAGGCCTGGAGTCAACCCAAAGGTATTGCTCAACTGAGGGGAGCTGAGGTAAACCATACCTTGTCTTTTGCCCACAAGTGGTGTACATTAAGATAACAAAGCCACTGAAAAACACATCTCTCCTCCTTATGAATGCAAAAGCCATGAAGGAGGTTGCCCAAAATGAGAGGACAGAGAGTTGCCCAGAAAAACCTGGTAAAATGTACTGCTCCCTGGGAGACCTTATGCAGCCAGAGTTTGCAGGATTGGAAAATGTAACACTGCTGATATTTTAGGGCTCCCTAATGTTCTCCTCTGTGGTAATCCCACCAATGCTCCCCAGACACTCTTAGGGAATTAGCTGCACCCCACTTCTTGTACTTAAGTAGGGTGTGAATGGCCTGCAACTGCTCCTAGCCTCAGCCCTGCTGCCCTTGCTCCTGCCACAGTGCCTGGCCAGGCTCCCAGGATACTGCCCCATCCTCACTCTGCATCCAAGCTCCACAGGTAAATCAAAAACTGAGCAGCTTACACAGGCTAATCTATTCTCAGGACAGTTGCAAGCAGGAAGCAGGCAGGAGAGACATGGCAAGCCCATTTGGACTTTATTTCATGCCCCTTTAATGGCACTGACTAAAAGTCAGCCATTGAGCTCAGGAAGGACTGACATGCACCAGATGATAACATCTCCAGCAAGCAGGCTGAAAATTAAATCCTTTGAGAAAGGGCTCTCCTTGGCTAAACCATATATTCTTTTAAAATGTATTCTTAATTTGATATAGGGCTATTGAGGCCACATCTGCACTATAAAGAAAGGAAGCAATGCAATAAAGAAATCGATACCAGTTATCTCAGAAGGAGATGTATAGCACTTGAATGCACTGCAGGATGGGAATGATGGACAGAGGGTGCTAGACCAGTGTGGCCTTTTGCTTTCTTTAAGAGCTCTCTCCCCAAAACCAAAGAGGAAAGGGCTGCACTTTATTGCCACTAATCAAAACAGCCATTGAATCAGCAGAGAAATGGCCTGCAGGGGAAAAGATTTAGGCACATTCAGAAGGGAAAAAGGATAAGGATTTCAGGGATTTCAGGCATATCATCTGACGGGCAAAACCCAAGCCCTTCCAGGCTTACTGCTTCAGCATAACACCTGAAGGCTGTGTAAGATGATTTTGTTAGGTCAGTCGAAGGTGGAGGTGTCAGCTGGGTGCAATTGAGTGGACAATTGCTCAGCCACGAATGGCTGGTGTCAGTTTAGCTGAGGCTAAAGCACACCTCAGTTAAAAAGAAGAGGTAAGGCAAATAAGATAAATACATCAAGGTAAATAGGCTGTTTAGAAACAGACAAAGCTTCATTCAAGGTCCTCTCTCTGACAAAGCAACTTTGTGAAGTTTTGATTTTCTTCCATATCACCCCTTTGCTTCAATCTGCAAACACTGTATCTGCTCTGCCCCTTTGCCTGCATCCTAGTCAATGCCTTCCCAGGCTTTGGAAATGGTCTCCTGCTATGCTTGCCATGGTAACCACTCTGCCAAAGTCTGTGAACCTACAAACAGGAGGAGATGCTTTAACTGCTTAGCCCTGTAGCTTCTTTCGTCCATTTTAATTCTTTTACCCCACCTAATCTATTAAAATCAGTACCATAGACACAGTCTGTCCCAGAGTAAGTTTCCCTGTATTCCTTCTTTCCTCCCAGATTCACAGAGAATGTGGATTTTTGAAGAAAGTCAGGTCTTGGTCTTTACCTGTTTTCTCACATGCACATTTCCTTCCACGGGGATGTTGTAAGCACTCCGGATCAAATTCTTAGCAATAAAGTAATAATACACTGAGATTACAGATAGGGGAATAATATAAAATATGAGAAATGATGCCATTGAATGGATTTTGGGATGTAGCCCATCTGAATGAGGGTAAGGAGCACAGCTGATAAAGGTTTTATTAGTCCCTTTGTCATGGAAAGGGTGCAGGTCTGAAAATACTGCTTCAGGGATGGCAAGCAACATGGATACAATCCAGATTATAGCAGCTCTCACACAAATCTTCATCAGTGCATGTGATGCTTGGATCTCCATTGGCCTTACTATAGCTTTATACCTAAAAAAACAAACAAAAAAAGGATATAGTTTATTGACCTCAATATTCAAGCATAGTATTCCTGCTTTTCCCTTCTATTCAGAAATAAAACCACAAAATAATTCTTTAGTCAAGACTGGGTTTTTTTAATTTCAGTATTTTCAATATATTTCTCAATTTAAATCAGAGCCACCTGTCATCAGTTCATTCAGTTTCATGTGTATTGATTATGAGTTCATTTAATTTGTAATTGACCCAACAAAGCACAGGGCTCCCTGTCATTAACATGTTAATTAATATTAATGACATTAATATGTGTCCAAACAGCATTGAGACAGGAAGTGCAATCATAGACTTCTCTTCCAAAGTGTACAGCAGCTAACACTCAGAACAGTGTTGAATGAAACTGGGCTGAGATTTTGACACACTTTTCAAGCTGTGAGTATAGCAGTTCTCCTGCAAACCTTATTTCTTCTCAAGCTACAAAGAGCATGCTGCCTGCTTAATTGCTGTTTGGTGGTGTAGCTGGCAAGAGTTTTTCCTAACTCAATGCATTGAGGTAAAGTAGCCAGAAGGGCTAACTGAGTCTCTTTCAGAAAAAAAAACACCATTATTGCTTACTATTCTAGATACATAGAGACATTTTTTGATTTAAAAATCTTGTCTTTCATGATTCCAGCCTTTCAGAAAATTGTACTTTAGAATCCAAGAATATAAAAGAATTATTTTTTTTTTTAAATTGGTGTGTGTAATGAGAGGAATGGAAAACATCAGAGCTTAATATATGCTGGAGCTTAATATATGCTGGTGCCCTGCTCTGGCAGGATTTGACACTCCAAGCAAGCCACAATTAACATATGCATTTAAGGAACACAGTAGAAGGAAAAAAAAAAGATAATTAGGAAGGGGTATCTAGAGGTTTCACAAATTAGCATGGAGGGTCATATTGTGACAGTTACAAACTTGGATATTTCTTCCAGGATCTGCCTCCCTCTGCCCATGGTGCACTTTGCTCCCCTTGGTCGCTTTTCCCTGGGGACCGGTGTGTGCCTGGGTCCTGGACGGTCCCAGCTCTCTTTGGCATGGCAGGGTACATCCCATCACCTCCTCGAGTCCATCTCTAAGCTTCTTCCAGCATCCTGGCTCCTTCAGGCAGCTGAAGTGGGCACTTGGGTGGGAGCAGGCAGTGAGCACAACACCCTGCCCCAGTGTGGGTGGCCCAGCCGGGCCCCTCCGTGCAGCAGCACAAACCAGGCTCTACGGACACTCCATGAGTCCCCACCTGCTACAGCCAGCCTGCATTATCCTAAAGCTCAACATTTGATAGAGGAGTCCATCAGTCCTGAACTGTTTTAACTGGGTAATTGCTTTATTTGCAGGGAAAGCATGCATTCAACTTCTGATTTTATGCAATATCCTGCTCAGCACACCCAGCTTTCCCTCCATGTAGGTATATATGTATCTACATATCTTGTATGGATTTTAAATACATACACATACTTATATGCATGTACATTCATGTATACATAACTACATGCATAGTTGCATACTTATTTTTATGATGACTGTATCTAGACATTTTGTCATTTGCAGGTATTTCTTCATACAAGTATCTTGTGTAGAGGACTTTTTCCTTTCATGTACTACAAACATCATGCTCAGTAGTTTGCTGTTTAAACACTTATTCTCCAAGCTCTGCAGCTCTCCTTTTTTTTTTCCACCTGCAGTGTCCAGACACAGTATTTTTAAGGCTTGCTTAACACCTCTTTAACTTTCACTCTGAAAATTGTGGATTAAGTGGTGTCATACCACAAAGCACAATCTTCCAGCACCAGTTCATAAACTCAGGCGAAGAACGTCACAGATCTTAAACAAATATGATGCTTTGGCTATGGCAGTCATAAAACAGAAAATAGACAGATTACTAAAGGAGTGGTGTTGAAATAGCTCCATTTATAGTCTCGTTGACCAGATATAGATTATTGACAGAAACATTAGCTCACTGAAAGTCTTCAGTAAATCTTAAAGCAGAGAAATGCAAAAGAAAATTGATAATATATCAAGGTATTAGCAAATTTAGTCGATTCAAAGGTCTTTCTGCAGATGTTTACTGTGTGCTTATGAACATGGCATGTTAGCATGATTATTTCAGGGGTTGTCTTACAAAATATAGACAGCTGAGAGAAAAATTTCTAGTATTATATTCCAGGAACATGAATAAGTTAAAGAATATAGAGAAACTCTTTAATTTTTATTAACATTAACAAAGTTGGAGGAGCCAGAAAATTACTCCTTTTCAAGCTATTGGTACATTTTAATCAGAGATGGCATATACAAACAATTTCATTCAGACAGAACATAATTACAAATGTCTAGGACGCTGGCACTGACTACTAGGCATTTGGTATATTTTTACAGCCTCCTACAGCAGATGCAAGAGAAGATATGAGAGAGGTTTTGCTTGCAAGGGGTTCAGTGTATACCCAAAGGATGGGAGTGAAAGAACAGAAAGCTAAAACAGAGGAAACAAAGCTAGAAAACAGATTTTGACAATATAAGTTCTCAGGTGCAGACCCACGGTAGGTACTTTCTTTAATAGCCTGACAATCAAATAAAATTATTTTGCTGACTATCTGCATGACTTCCTTGATGGTAGGTTAATTCAAGCAGAAATCTCTGGTAATCTCTGTTAGTCTCCAAGAACTGATGTGTGAGCAGTCAGTAGTGATCTGGTAGGAATCCCCACTTCCAGCTGCCTTGCTGATGTGTCAGTGGGTCTCCAGTTTGTGTTTCAGCACTCTGCTCTCCCATGCCAGCTCAGGCTCTGGACAGCAGCTGCAGGGGCTGCTCCTGGGGAGGGCACAGAGGATGCTGCACATGAGGAATTGGCCCTCCAGGCTGGTGCTTGGGCTGGGACACCACTAGATTTTCCTGTTGCTAGTGTTCAAGGTGTGAAAAAGCTGCACCTCCTGGTTGGCTTCTGAGTGGGGCTCAGAAATACCTTCACACTTTTCCTTTTCCATTCTACTTTCTTGGCAGGGTCAAACCTGGGGTTTATAATTTATTTGACATTACTCCATAACTTCATCCAGGTAGACTGGACTTGAGTAGCAGCTCATTCTGATTTTCAGCATGTGTATTTCCAGTTTGTATGTCAAATAATATTTCAAGTTTCCACAGCTTTGTCCTCTGCAATTTATTTTTCAATGAGTTAGCCTGAGGCATGAAACTTTCCCATATTTAACATCCAGCATGTGAATATTTCAATCCACTTTGAAGGAGACATTGATGAATATACCTATACACCTTAGAGGAGCCATGGCTCTCATGGAACTGAGGTTTCATGCATAATTTTTAGCCCAGGTCATAACATAGCCTATGAGAATGTGCGTCCCCTTGCATGCTCAACTCTCTGCAGCAGAGTTAGGCATGGCCCTGGACTGATCACCTCTGCTGCTTGCACATTCAGTCTCTAATTATTGAGTTATTGTTTGAAATATATATATTCTTTTCAGCTAAACTCCTTTCCTTATCAGCTTTTAAAGAATTTTTTGAAAAAGTTTAAAAAACAGAGGTATGATTCATGCACTGCAACAAAGCCCAAAACTCCAAAATATTGTGAAGATTTATTTGAATAAAAAAACAACACATGAGTCAAGAACTCATGCCACTCATGCCAGATGAAAATGACTAGGCTGCTGATCTGATTGGAAATATGAAAGAGATGCTGACCTTTACTACTGCTCAGTCTTTGAAGCTCTCTGTTCCCACTGGTGAAGCAGCAACCTGCCAGGTACACTGCAGCTGCCAGTGACCTCCCAGCCAGGATGGATGCCAGTCAGCTCCTTGTCTTGAAGTCTCATTCAAAGAAGCCCTCAAAATAAATTACTCATGGGGCTATGCTAAGTGTGCTTAATGTAATTGGAATTCATGAGGCACTGTGAGGATTCCCCTGCTAAGGAAATCCTCCCCACACCAGCCACAGTGACTCTGGTGCTGTCCCTGTTCTCCAGGGCAGTATCCAAGTCTCCAAGAGAAAGCTGGTGATGAGGTTGCTTCAACCCAGAACACCTGATCATTTTTTAACCTAATCCCAAAAATTCATTGTGGATTGGTACGAATGCACAGAGCATGTGCATCTCCATTGAATCCTTGAAAACATCTTTTACACATCCCTTAGGATCTCTATTGTGCTCATTGAGTAATTGTTTCACACAACTGAAACTACTGAAATGACCATAAACCACTAAAATGTAGCATACTCAAGGTCTTTCTGTGGTAAATACTTTTCCCACTGAGGTTACTATGCCAGAGAAACAGGAAAACTCTGTCATTGTCTGTGTTAATAATAATAATATAACTAATGATAGCATCACCTAATGTACTCTAAAGCTTGGAGTATGCAAACATTGGTTAATAACATGCGCTTAGCCCCAAAGCTGCAGCTTCAAATATAAACACACAAGTAGCTGCAGCATGAAAAAGACACAGATAAATTGTCCACAGATACCAACCAAAATATGGCCCCAAATGTATGGCAGTGTTTCCTAGGTGTAATTTCTCTGTTGGTTCAAAAATATTTTATCCATCTTTGTGCTCCTGGGCTGAGCCAAGGAAATACATGTCACCTGAAGCATAAACAGGCTTTACCTTCAAAACCATACTGCCTATATGTTTCTAAGCATAGAAGGGCTGCAATTTTGCTCTCGGGGCAAGAAAGGACCTTATCCACAAAGGCTGCATCTTCAGTGCTTCCTTCATGGCTTCTTTCTGTCACCTTCATCCACTTACTTATGACTGCTACAACAGTCACAAAAATTAAATGAAAACAACTAAAGCATGGGGAGGAAAAATCAGATGTTTCCCTGGGATTTTAAATTAATTTAGCACCATATGGCTACGTCTCTGGGTTTTTTTTTTTTTTTTTTTTTTGAGAAGTAACTTTATACTGTGTGGAGAAGCTGGTGCTGTAGGCAGCCTCAGCTTGCTCTTCTCTTCCATGACTGCTTTGTATTAATGCCTTTCTCCCTTCACTTATGACAGCAAGGAAAACTAATGTAGATGACCCAGGTGTGTAAGGAGGGAAAATGCCTGAAAAAGACTCTGCCACCGAGTACTGCCCTTTTCTATCTCAGTCCTTCCAAGCATGTCCATCTTTCTACAGCTTAACATCACAATTGCAAAAAATATAAGAGGAGAAAAAAGTCTGCCCATCCTTCCTCCAGAGAAAAGGGACAGTGCCCCTCCAAAATTAATTTGCAGGAGTACTTAATTGTCAAGGAAAGTCTCCTCCAAGTAGTATCATCTGTTACTATACCCTACATAATTTATTAAAAAATGCCCTGTGCCCCACTCCTGAATTTGCTTAATGGTTTAAAACCCAAGTGTATTAAAACCTGCTCAAACAAGATTTCAGAAGCCTTGCCCACCCTTGCTTCATTACTGATCCCACTGTTTAGACTGCATCAAGCTGGTGGAAAGACGTGCACATTGCCACTTTCTCTCTGAAGTGAGAAATCCACTTACAAAGTTTTGGATCTGTTTGAACTGTGCTCTATTTTGAGAAGTTGAACTAATTTGAAACTCAGACATAAATAAAAAAAGCAGGGATTGGCTGGACCAGACTGATGTCTTACAGAAACAGTCATGTAAATGCTGAGAAGTGAAAATACTGAGTTCCTCCCAGTTCTAGAAAATAAGCTCCTGAAATGAGCTCCTGCCATGACTTCCTGTGGTAAGGATGGAAGAACTGCCTCTAAGTCAGCATGTCCCCCATGCTTCTTCTGTTCCCACTTGTAACTGATACAGTGAGAAAAGTGCAATTTCCAGTCCCTCTGATCCCCAGTCATCTCTTCCCATTTGTGAGGTTAATGGCACATTGGTCTGGTCCTGACCTGAGAGCAGACTGAACAAAAATCCTTTCATTAAGATTTTGCAATTAAGTTCTACGAACACCACATTAATGTTTTGACCAAATAATACGAAGGATTGGCTCAATTACCATGCAAAAAAGCCTCAGGCAACAGATAAAAATTGATGCCATGGAAAAACTACATAAATTAAGAAGATGGAGCCCTGTTGAGTGTGAAGCTCCACCTGAAAAGCAAGAAAAGAATCTTATTAAATATACCAAGAAATTTATGACAAATGCAATGCCACAAACTTTCTTTATTGTTTCCACCATGGATGTTATGAATATTTATAGCTCTGAAGACAATTCAGTAAATCCACAAAATTGCTAGATTGTCTAACCCATCAACACACTCCGACAACCTATTCTGGGTCTATGTGCTTTCTGCATACTTAGTTAAGATTATCATTATTATGCATGATTCTTGAGTGAACATCTGTTATTAAAATCTTTAGTAAATTGCATATGGGCACAAAGACATCTCTAATGGGCAAATCTTAAATACATTGGCAGGTACTGCCTACATTCTCTTTTTATTAATTTAACATTTGAATAGAAAGAAAAGGGAGGCATTGATGAAAGTGGCACAGCTCTTAATTTTAAAGCATATGTTCAAAATTCAATCTGTATACCTGCATACTGCTACGTTATCCTGGAATATAGATGAATAAGAACCTCAGTCTAGGAATGCCCAAATTCAGAATTGAGACAAAATGTTTTAGAGACCACTGAACTGTACTACATACTGGTGAAGGAGAGCTTAAACACTAATCATTTGATAGTGAATGTGTTATTCCTAATAATAACCATCAACAACATAAACTATTTCAGAAATTAACTATACATTTGAAAAACAGTGGATTAAAAGGTTACTGAAGGAAATAGTGTGAGTTCCATGGACATCAGAGGAATCACCTTTACACCCAGGGTAGTTATTCCCAGAGGGATTTCAGCTTCCTACCAGGATAAAGATTTCAGTGAGACCAGCTTTATGGATCCTTTCAAGCAGATGTGAGACCTGCTGTCCGAAGCAGGGCTGGGACCCATCCATTTACAGAACCACAGCGTATGCTGAGTTGAAAGGGACTCACAAGGCTCATTGAATCCAACTCCTGGCTCTGCACAGGACATCCTGAGAGTCAGACCTTGTGCCTGAGAGCAATGTCCACATGCTTTTTGAACTCTGTCAGACTCAGTGCTGTGACTACTTCCCTGAGGAGCCTGCTCCAGTGCCCAAACATCCTCTGGGCGAAAAACCTGTTCCTGATATCCAACCTAAACCTCTCCTGACACAGCGTCAGGCCATTCCCTTGGGTCCTGCCACTGGTCACCACAGAGAAGAGATCAGGATCTGCCCCTTCTCTTCCTCTCATGAGGAAGTTGTAACTGAGGTCTCCTCTCAATGTCCTCTGGGCTGAACAGACCAAGTGACCTCAGCAGCTCCTTATACGGCTTCCCCTTGAGACCCTTCACCATCTTTGTAGCCCTCCTTTGTTTGCTCTATAATAGTTTAATATCTTTCCTTTATTGTGGTGCCCAGAACTGCTATCAGCACCTAAGGTGAGGCCACCCCAGTGCAGGGCACAGAGGGACAATCTCCCCTCCCTTGCCTGGCTGGCAATGCTGAGCCTGTTGCCCCCCTGGACATGCTTTGGAAACATCCTTTAATTTCCAGACTGGCAAGCTCCCACCCAGCTCCCCAGCACCAGCTAAGCACTGCAGACCTTTCTGTGTGCTCAGTGCCTGGGTACAGCTGGAGGGGTGTGCCTGCTGGAGCCATGAGGCACCAGAGCACATTCTGATGTGGGGGTTGCAATGTGGTGAGGGTCTGGAGGCAGCTGGGAGAACTGGTGCTGGCACGGGGCCACCAGGCATGCGAAGGAGCAAGCCCAGGGGTGCTTCCATCCAAGGCTTTACTGTCTCAGCCCAAGTCTCCAGGGATGTCAGCAGCCTGGGAGTGGAAGATCTGCATGCCTGAGGATTGAACTGTGACCAGGGCAACTAAAGCTGTGGCCTCAGACATGGACTCCTCATTTCACTAGAGAATCTGATTTATTTCTGCTGGAAGCACCACCTTTGGTGCATAAACACAGAATCACTGAGTAACTTAAGCAGGTGGCATAACTGCTGGATATCCCACAGAGCCAGTTATAGAAATTCATTAGAGTTTCTAAAAATGGCAGTTGCTCAACAGAAAAAGTCCTGCCTGTACAATAAATCAATATTATTGTACCTTGTTTTGACAAAGAAAGCAGAGCTTATCATTGACCTAAAAATTAGCACTTCCATAAGCATAGCAGCTGTGGTGTGCTTATATTAATTTTGTGGAAATAGAATAAAAAGCTATACATATTTAGAACCAACACCAGGCTGGGTGAGGCTTTGGGCAACCTGCTCTACTGGAAGGTGTTCCTGCCCACTTCTGGGGGGTTGGAAATAGACGACCACTAAGGTCTCTTCCAACCCAAATCATTCTATGATTCTATGATTCTGTTAACTTTAGAGAGGCAGGTTTCCTGAAGTTAAAAGCAGTTTTCAAATCAACTGACTGAGAACACAATCTAAAGAGATATCACTAACTATACATTAGTTGCTGACCTCCATCCTGCTCCCTTGTGTCTTCCTCCTTGCCATGAAAAAAGCATGGCAAAAAGCTGCCCTGGATAACAGAAAAGGAGGAGTCATGCTAAAATCTCAAATAAGTAATTACAAAAATCAATATGCAACAGATGGGAAAAAAAGCAAAAGTAAATGACAGCAAGTATTGGAGTTTTAAAATGTTGTTGACTGATAAGGGAAGCTGAAAGAACCAACAAATTATCAAAGGTCACTCTGCAGTAGACAAATATGCATTTTTAAATACAGCAGAAATAAAAAAAAATCAGTAAGTCAGGTATACACATAAATAGTGAAGATATGAATAATGATGAGACAAAGTGAAAAGCAATAACCTGATAGTCATCTTCAGGACCAAATGAGCAGGAGATCTATGTGGTTCTATACTATGTGTGCAGTACTACAGATGTAGCAGAAAACTTGTGAGCTCTATTAAAGAATCTGTGAGCCAACATCTGCTAACACAAACTAATTTCACACCAGCAGGTCTGAATAATTTGCACCTAGGAGTATTAAAGGAACCAGCTGAGGAACAACTGGTGCTAATTTTTTTACAAATCTTGAAAAAGTGGTGAATTTCCTCAGAAGTGGAGAACTGGCTTCAAAAATGTAATGTTCAGAAAAGCTGGATGGTGTGACCAAAAAAAGTGCAAATATTTGTGCTGCCCATGGCCAGTTTCAGAGGGAGTAAGAGATAGGTTAATCCTGCTAACAGGTGATAATTGATATGTCTTGTTTAATACACAGCAGATGTCAGCATTGTTTTATCTTGTCACAACATAATAGAGGATGTAAATAGGGTGTGGGCCATGCTGGTGTACAGAGGAGCTGCAGCTTTCATGGGCACCTTGGCACGGGTGACTGCATGTAGATGTGCACATGTGTGAACCAGGGTACATGTGGTCCTCTCTCTCCTATGCATCAATCCCTGTCCCACTCCCACAGGAAAGGGTTAAAATTAGGACTCCTGGTCTCAGAAGGGGGGATTCCAGGTGGGCATAAAGCATGCTTCCCTAGCAGTGCATCAAGCATAGTGGTAAAAAGCAGTGTGTGGAACCATTCGTAGCCTGGGTCCTGGGAACTTTCTGCAGCCTCAGTGTTATTTATTGTGCATATCACCTGCCTTGAGCAGGCTATAAAACCTTTGCTGGAAAAGTTTGCAGATGACACAGTGGCTAACCAAACTGAGAATGTTGTAGAGTCATTGGGGTAAATGGCCATAGTCTAAAATAAACCATTTTAACTCAGTTATGTGTAAAACAGTAAATACAGTAGCCAAGTGAGCTGGAGATGCAAAAAAATTAGTGCTCTGTTAAGGAAAGAAGAGATAAAAGAAGACACAAGAGAGAGACTCTTCTGCATGTGACAAAATGAGATCTCCTGTGGGATTCTCATGGTGTCATGGCTTTAGTGTAATTCAATATAAAGCTGAGCCAGTTATATGATCCTTAAGTCCTTTCCATGGTTTCAGTAAACACAGGTGTCATAAGAGATCATCACCACTATATGAACCTTCAGCAGCATGTAGGGCCTGAACAGTCGATTGCTATCCTTGACTGCTCTCATCATAGAGCCACAGAATAGCTTGGTTAGGAGGGGGCCTTTAAAGGATAAACAAGACGCGCCCCCCCCCTCCCCACCCCACAATAAACAAGGGCATCTTTAATTAAATCAGTCTGCTCAAGGACCCATCCAAGCTTGCCTTGAACACTTTGAGAGGTGGGGTATCCACCACTTCTCTGGGCAAGCTCCCTCCAGTGCCTTACAATCCTTACAATAAAATATTTCTTCCTTATGTCTAACTTAAACCACTGTCTTTCAGTTTAAAACCGTTGCCCCTTGTCCATTACAGGCCTTGGTAAAAAGTTCCTCTCTGTCTTTCTCATAAACCCCTTTAAGCATTGAAAGGCTGCCATAAGATATCCCCAGAACCTTCTCCTCTCCAGACTGAACAACCCCAACTCTCTCAGCCTTTCACGTTTGCTGTGAGTTAGGTTATTATGCAGTGCTTAGAGGTCAGACAAATTTCAATTTGAAACATGACCTGAGTTCTAAGAGGACAGGGTAACAGAGTGGCAGACACACAAGAGGTGGCAGAGTGATATATACACCTTTAGTCTGAATATTCAGAAAGCAGCCTCATGTCACTGGAAAGATTTGTTTTAATCCAAATCCTGTGAGATACTCAGTAGCCTCTATGCAGAGGTGTGGGCGAGAACTACTGCTGAGTTGATGGCTAATGTGGCATCTCCTACTCCTGCATCCACATCTTTGGTTCTCCCAGGACATTTGAACATTCATGTCTCAATCTTCAGGGTTGCCGAAGGTGTGAAGGAACATTTTTTCTCTCAGGATGTCATGATACTGTTTTCTGTCCTCCCTTCCCAGAGAATTCAGAGACTGACTGTGGACAGAGGGCGAGTGAGGACAGGATGGGCAGAGCTGTGACAATTCTCTCTTTGATGCTCCACAGTTTTCTGCAATCCAATTAAACTGATCACTAGCCTGGCATAGGAGGGGAGTTTCTGCAAGGCATCTCCAGCTTTCTGCTTTTTTCTACAGCAGAGCACTTGGCTGGCTGCTGGGATACCTTCAGGTGCCTCAGTGCTGTGAGAGACCCATGGACTGTCCCTGTTTTCTGCCCCATGGCACAGGGATTTTGAAAGCCTTTGTTCTGCCCAAGATCCTATGCAGCAGACACTGTGTAGGGGATTTGCAGAGCCTGCTATGGCCAGGAGATCACAGCCCATGGTGTACCAGATTGTACAGGGTGAGGTGAGTACCTGGGTGTTAAACTGCTGAAAAATGAAGTGAGGGGACTCCATAGGAACTGTGGTGAAGTCCCTTTACAAAATAAAGGAAAACAAGTTATTGCAAGGGTCGTCTCTGAGCAAAGCAGTTACTGGACGCTTCACAGCGTGGTTGTGCGGGCTTCTACTTTTTCAGCTCAGCTATCTGCTACTCTTCTCAGCAAGGCTCTTGTCCACATCTGAATATCAAATAGTAAGACATGAACTGATGGGTCCACCGTAAGCTCATCTCCTTGCTTGAATGACAGTGAAATCCCAGCATAGCTTGCAAATTGTCTGCAGCTGGTTGCTCTCCTTAATAACAGTGTGTACAGCACCTCGTATACGAGACCATGACAACTGATTGGGGTTTGAGGTTTTACTGAAATGTAAACAATAGGTAATCTGACTTTTCTTCCTTTTGATTGCTTAAATATTGACAGTCTCCAGCACATTAGCACTGACTCTAAACTCAGATTTCCGTACCAGTCCCACTGCTATAAATGGGAGCTTTAATCTTCCAGGTTATAGCAGTGCATCTATTGTGTTTTGGCCATCTGCTTGGGTTAATCAAGATATTAAGAAAGTTTGTGCTGTTTGATCAGTTGCTCTTGGTGCAAATGGATGCAGGGACTGAGGAAATGAGAGCTAAAACTCAGGGTGTAAAGAGTGTGACACAGTGTCCAGCAACCAGAATCTAAGACTCTTGTACATCACCTGAAGAAGATAGGTGTGTATCACCCTGCAACCATCAGCACAGGAAGGGCAGCAGCACAGACACTGTGTCAGCGGAAAGGGTGGAAATGGGGCTGCCTGGTGCTTCAGTGTGAGAGAAGGCTTTGGGCTGGGCCCCAAATTCCCTCCAGTTTTCTTCCCTGTGACTAGAATGACCAGAATATATCTTAACTATTATGGAGTTGGTACGTTACAACTGATGGTAAACTGATTTTTTAAAAAAGTGTCATTATGTAAATCAACTCAGGGAAATCTGGGTTGACTTTTCATATCTTCCCTTGGTCCTCTAGTGGAGATATAAACCAGTGATTGTAAAGTAAAATAAATGAACTGGCACATAGATATTACACCTCCTGTAGTATTGTAGGTCATATTAATAGTAGGGTCTGGAGACATCTAAATCACAGAAGAGATGAGACCACTAAACAAAGATTTTGCAGGTTTAAAAGTGTTTGTAGAAATTCTGGATTTGTTTCTTTTCTTGCACTGCTGCTTTTTTTAGGAAGGTTTTTCGGAAATTTTATTTCTTAGATAAACAAACCATCATATGAGTTCAGAGGAACATCAAAATTTGTGTTTGTGGTGCATTCCAAGGGACCCAGCAGAGCTGGGAGCCCTGCAGCATTCCTGCATCCATCCCTGCACCCATGGCACTAAAGTCAACATTTCCAAAGCTAACACCCTCATTTCAGGTGTCCCACATGACTGCAACCCTGCTGTCTGCAGCTGGTTTTAGCACTGTAAGCCACCTAATCTCCCGTGTAATGTCACTCCACATATCTCACCACAGGGCTGCAGGCAGCTCCAGCTGGCAGGCATGCCACAGCTTTCCAGTACTAGAATCCACGTAATCCAAGGTGCTTAAAGTAAAGATGCTGCTTGTAAACTCCAATTACATTTTACATTACTCTGCTGTGTGCTTGTAAAAACAACATTGCTTCAGGAAGGTTTCACTGCATGAGCACCAAGAAATTTCGATCTTTAACCATGTCGGCCTAACAGTGAGGAACTATGATCAATGCTTGACAGCCTGCTTAATTCAAATGCAAATGTAATGCCCTGTCAGTCACGGGAGAAAGCCAATTAAATAAAGACATCTCCTGTGACATGGGCAATTAAATAGTTGCGTTTCCTCTTACTGTGCAAAGATTTTCCTTAATTTCCTGTCCCTTGCTGAGACAGCCTTGGCTTTTCTGCCCGGGCTAGAAGCTCAGGTGTCGCTGCTCTCACGGGTGCCTCTGTACCGCTTATCCTTGCACTGAGGAGGAGGTGGAGGAGGAGGAGGAGGGCAGAACCCAAACTCCCATTTTTTTCTGGGATAAGCTGAGCAGTAGCTGAAGAAACCACTGTCTCGACAGTGCAGAGCAGCAGGGCAGACAGTTGTCCTTCCCCTACCAACCTCATTTACAGTGTTTCTAAAACACACAAACATCATGCACACACATGGGCTGCTTGTTTCCTCGCTCTTGTATACTCAGCACTGGCGCCTTATCACTCATGGAAGGTGGCTGGAAGCACAGCACATGCCTTAACCCTCTCCCGGCTGCTCTGAAAGTTTGACACACTTGCAGTAAAACAGGCGTCTCCTGACAGCTCCCACTGCTCCTGCTCATGCAGCCAGACAGATGCAAGCACTGTGCAGACAGTGGAGTGGTCCCAGAGGAAATACATTTATAATATTGTTAACTCTTTTTTGCCCTTTCTTACCTATTTTCTGAAATAACAATGAAATCTGAAGGAAATCTCATGATTGTACACAGTCCCATCCGAAGCACCCAGGGACCCTCTGGCTGTCCCTTGCTGCTCAAACCTGCACAGGCATGCTCAGCTGTGTCCAAACATGCACAGAGCACTTGCAGGCTGGGAGGCTCCCACTGCAGGAAAAGCTGAGGTCAGCAGTTTGTCCCTCTGTTTCTCCTTGAGAAGTGTGCAAGTGAACAGTCAATCCTCTGGACAGCCCCTCATTCTGCTGGCTCAAACCACTGAGCAGCTTTAGGTGCTTGTGCTGGAGGCTGGCACTCAGCCAAGTGTTTGCAGTCCCTGGCAGATGAGAGATTCCTAACACAGGGCAAAGTGGAAATGGAAATAATGAAAGTATACCTCAGGAAGGCATATACTTATGCACTGATGATGTGCAAAAACCTACTAAAACTGGGCTCCTTGTTTTCAGAAGGTGATCCAATGCAGCCAGAATGATCTGTGCCATTGTTCTAATGTAGCATAAGTGTCTCACAACCTCACATACTCTATCTGCCCATCACACCTACCCACTGCCTTTCACCTTTTGTTTCAATGGTCATGCCTCTGGAAATGACCCTCTTGTATCACACTCCACTGCTTTTCTTTACACATCAGACTTCTGTTCCTATGATGTCTCTCTAGGCATCACCATGGTATGTTCAGTAGTGCCAGCAGTTGTTTCCATTTGCTTTTGTCAATATAAGGATACTGAAACCAAGAGGGTTTTATGATAATTTTTTTGCAAATGATAAATTATAGACAAAAGGTCTGTGGTACACTGACAAGTCTCCTTTTCCTTGGAGACAGTGCCATGTAATGCTATTCAGAGAATGAGGTTTAGGAGGCTTTTTTTTTTTTTTTTTTTTTTTTTTTCATGGCCTATGGCTTTGATTAGTGAGAACAAGGACATTCACACACCTCATGTGTGCATCTCAGGTAGGATTCACCTGACTGAACATTAATCACATTAATCATCTCACCACCACACCCATTTTTTCTGTTTCCCTTCAGGTAGTGCCATTTCTGTCATCAGAAGTGGATGTCTATAAAACAACCCCACATGTCAGGCTCAGCATCTCACCTGCAGGTGTTGGGCTTCCAGACCCTCCACAGCCCCCAGCCAGCATCACCACGCTGGTTCACATTCAACTCACATTTTGTAATTTTTCCCTTTATGTTTTAAGGTTATTTCCCTAACAATTCTGACATGATTAATACTGGGGTCTGGAGTTCAGAGTGACAGCTTTAAGGAACTAGACTTTGAGCTGACAAAATATAGACTATTATTATTGTATTATATCGTATTATTTTGTAACAAATTCAGCCCAGCACTGCTGATAATTTATGAAAACAGAAACTTCTGCAAACTTAACAGATAAGGGATACTTGTGTTTCAATGCACAGACCTAACAAAGTTACAAGTTTCATTATTATCTCCTTCAGCAGTGGACCACAGATGCATTAGAAAAAGGTAAAATGATCCCTTGGAACTGGAAACATTTGATCATCAGTGCAGCATGATGGTTAACAGGTTCCTGATAAAGCTGAAGTTCAGAACTTGAAGACACAAAACCCCAAGCTTGGCACAGCTGCTGTTTTCTGTTCTGTTCTAACACTTCAGGCAAAAAGTGCTATTGATGTGGTGCTCAGTAAAAGCATTTACAATGTTTACTTTATGTAGCATGTGATCAGATAGCAATAAATATCTCTAACACAGTCTTCTTTACAGTGCATTTTTCTTTTACTTACACCCCTTACATTACAGCTTTCGAAAGATGTTTTTTCCTGAAGAGATACTTATTGTTTTCCCAACATTTTCTGCAGAGTGGTCAGAGGGGGTCCAGACACCACATAAAGCACCACATCAAACTCAGGAGCAAAAGTGAATGTGGTCTTTCACTAGTGCAGTTTTCCTACCTTTACAGAACTTTAAAGCATATTGCTTTAAGACTTTTATCCATACATAGGCCTGTTTGTTATCTGCTACTGGGACAGACAGTGCTATTTTTATATATCCCAACACAGAGGAGAGGACAAACATATTGACCATTCTGTCTCTGACACACTGAGGAGTTACTGCTTTTGTTGAAACTGCAAAAATGATATTGAAATATGTGTGTGAACTACATTGAAATCTGAACAAAAGTAATCTGATGTTTTAAAACAGCTTAGGAAGAGACAGTGGCATGCAAGAGACTACCCAAAGCAAGCCTAGTTTCACTTATTTGTTAGCAAGGATAAAATCCCCATGTTTTTTTGATCACAACGAAACTGAAATAATTTTTCACTCAGTACTTCTGTGCCACTTCAGCATGGTGACAATATGTTCCTTAATCTCTTTGGGAAGTATTCAGAAAATAAACCAGCATATTTACTACACATTATTTTTTACTAAACATTGTTGGAAAATGAAGTTGCTGAACTTAAAACACAGATCAGTTTTGACTATATAAGGGGCAAACTGTTTAACCAAGGGAAAAACACTGACTATGGCAACTGCGATTCCTGACTTCAGGCAAGCTAATTTGAATATTTGAAAAATATTTTATTAAATATTGTCTCACATATTATTAACTTTAAGGAAGCAAGCCACTAGAAAGAATTGATTTTCATTGCACTTTAAATTGCTGCTCCAGTGCCTTCACACTTCATGAAGCATGGATCAATTATCTTTTCGGCAAATATGAACATGCTATCTTTTAGCAGAGTTTCATTAATGGCATTTTCTCTCTCGGTCTTTAGCTTGATGTGCTCTTGTCCCTCTTTGAATTAATGTAGACTATTAGCTAAATTGCACAAACATTTAGTTCAGAAAAAGTATCCTGTGTTCAGTCTGCATCCTCCTCAAGTTGTATGCTAATATTAATCAGAAATCACCTGAGGTGGTTCTTCTTCCCTCATCACAATAAAAATAAACATTATACCTGAAAATACAAATGAATAATTGTGCATTTTATGGAGTCATAATTATGCAGGCTTGTTTTCAAGGTAACAGCAGCCAAGCTTACCTGTCAGCTGAGAGAGCAGTGAGAGTAAAGACTGACACCCCTACAGAGGTGAGCTGTATGAAGGGAATAAGTTTGCATCCAGTTCTGCCAAACAGCCATTCATCAGCAAGGTACCTGCTGGCATCCACAGGCACACAAGTCACTAAAAGCAGCAGGTCTCCCAGAGCCAAACTGGAAATGAACAAATTCGGGACATTTCTCATGGATTTCACAGTACAGAATATCTTAATCAAAGTGATATTGCCAATAAGGCCTATCAGAATTATGATCCCATAGATAGTGGGGATGGCGTAGAGGAACGCTGGGTAAAACCAGTCTTCCCCCAGGAGTGAAAAGTTTGCACTCTGGTTGACAGAGATATTATAGAAAATGAAGTTATCTGTTTCTAGGTCTAGCAGAAGGCACTCTCCAGATGCCATCGTCCTGTTTTACTCTTCTCGGAAAACAGCTTTCTTCTTTGAAAGTCCTCAAATTCCTTAAATTAATTTCTTGCTTTAATTTTGCTGCTCCTTGCTGGCTTTAAACAGTCAGAAGAGTTTAAAAGTCATATTACTCTGTGACAGATCTTGTCACTAACCCAGCCAAGAAGCACCTGCAGCTTGCTCCACAGTCCTGTTTCCATAAGGTGAAAAGAGAACATGTTTTAGCACTGTTTGAATTGTGAAACTTGCATTTTCCTCCTTGACTTCTCTTGCTGTTAAGTATTCCTCAGCTCTGGAAGGCCAACTATCAAAGACCAGCAAGTGGCAGGCATTTTCGCAAACGGGGCTCGTTAAACTCCCAGCCTCGGCTCTGCCCGGCAGCTCCGAGTCCGAAAGCCGGGAGTTAGAGAAAGCGAGAACTTTCGGGAGCTGCTGCCACGCTGCACCGCCAGTCTCTCCCGCTTTCGGTGCCTGCCATGGCCAGCCGGATTTAAAGCGAGGGGGGAAAGCGGGGCTCGGCTGGCGGCTCGGATCCTATAGGCGGGATGCTCCGGACGTCAATCCCTGCGCTGCTTCCCACGGCGTGCGCGGCTGCCGGCGGCGCGCCGGGAGCGCCGGGAGCGCCGGGAGCGCCGGCCGCCTGCTGGATGCTCCGGGCAGCGCGGGGCCCCCGCCGCCCTTAACTCTTTAGGTGACAAAATTCACATCTGCTCACTTAAGGCTCCCGACGTGCGTCATCGGCTCGCCACCCACTCTCTCCCCCCCCCAAAAAAAAAAAAAAAACAAACAAAAAACCCCCAAATCTCCCCTCCCTGTAAAAAAACCCCACCAAGCCTTCCCCCCAAACAAACCACAAAAAGCCTTAAACCCACCAAAACCAAGCAGTCAAACCCAAACAAATCAACCAACCAATCAAAACCCAACCCAGGTAATTTCATACTGCAAACAAATGTGTTCAGAAAAGCCATCCCACCTTCTTAACTAAAAGCACACCTATTTTCATTACACTCTGGTATTCAGTTATTCCAATTAAAGAGAATGATGATATAAAGCCAAATTCATCTTCCCCTCTCCTGCCTAGGTAAATGAAATCAATACAGCCAATTAGAATAAAACCCAACATTGCCGTTAAGGTAGGCAAATGAATATTAGCACTGTGAGCCTGAAGTTATGCAGGGAAACCTTAACTCTGCACACTTTTATGCTATTTTTTTAATTTGGAGGAACCAATGCTGAGAGATAAATTTCACCATTCTGTGCAATAATTTCCATAGATAATGCATGTTGAGATGCAACAGAAAGAAATTTGCTTGGGTTATAACAGTCAAAAATAATCCTTTTTAAAACTGAATTAAGATATAACTATCACTGATGCCTTACTGCTTTATAACAAGCCATTTATGAATATATACAAGGACTTTCTGGACTGCTGAGATACATAGTTAATTTGGAAACCAGCCTGCGGAATTAAATGAAGCTGTACTTTACATTTTCTCTCAAAACTGCTCATTTTTGCAGGCAAAAGAATGTTTCACCAACTGCTAGAGTTACTTGGAAGTGAGAGGGGAGGAGATTCAAAGCAGGCATTAAAGTGTGATCACTGGTTACTGCATAAAAGAAGCATTTCAGGACACATTCTGGAAAATCTCCAGGGGTTTGAAAGTGGTGTCCCATGGTGGGATTTGTAGCAGGAGGCTTCAATAGCTGTTTTTCTGCTTCATTCTTGTGACCTGGGTCAGTGTTTTCAGCTGTTTTTCTGCTGTCCATTCTAAGTCAACAAAGGACTTATGTGTACACTTAACTTTAAGTAGGGCTACTCACATATATTTTTCAAGCCAAACACACATGACAGTGCTGTGCTGGTAGCTTGAGAGTGCAGAGGATAAGCCAAATTTTCTAGTTTTCCTTTCAGAGAGAAGTTTGCTTTTAAGAAAAGGCTGGAGGCTACCACAGTTAAAAGCAGAGGAAGCAGAGCAAGTGTGCACATTCTGATCGGGACACACGGGCACTTCTGCGGGTCAGGGCCAGCTCTGGGCGGGGCTGCCAGGTTGGGTGGATGCCATTTGGAGGAAATGCTGTATTTAGCACAGCAGAGCCAAAGGCACAGAGAGGAGCTGTGGAGCGACTGATGCAGCCCTGCCACACACCACGGTAGGACACCTCTCCCAGAATATCCCCCAGCATACCTGGGAGCCTGGTGATAGGGGCTGCATGACAAAGGGATGCACACCTCCCCCCACACTTTGCCTTTGGAGCATTGGGATAAAGGGAAGAGGACACTTCTGGAAGTGGGAGCAGCCACTTGATGTAACCCCGATGGACCCCTGTGCCCAGCAGCCTGGTCAGTTGTTGGCAGTGACGTACCCTGAGTAGGAGGTGGGGACTTGTCTCTTTTCCCATTAAAAGGACTTGTTGACGCTGAGATTTGTAAACCCACCACTCAGAGGTATAACATCTCTAGCTCTCAGCACAAGCCTTTATTTTTCATATGGAAAACAAAGTGGTTAGTTTGACAAAAATACTCTAGCAGGACCACTAAGTCATCCCTCTTCACCATTTGAACTCTTCTGCACTGAAACCACTCTTCCCTTTACAGGGCAGACTAAGTGAGGTGAGCAAAGGAAGAAATGAGAAGCAATGCTGGAAATCCTGCTGATCTGGTGGCTGACAGTGACGTTGATCACTGTTCTGAGATGGGGTATATCCCACGTCTCCATCAGTGAAGGAAAGAGCTCTCATGACCTCTGGGAGGATGCACTTCACCCTTATCTTTGCGAGGCTGATTGTTATTCCAGAAAGCACTTCAAGTCTAAACTTACAGCTGTCTTATTTTTGCTTTTGACAAATCCAGGTTTCAGATTTAGGACAAAGACTTTTGACCAGAATGAGAAACTGAAAAGATAAAAAAAAAGAAAAAAAAACCAAAACAGTCCACCAAACTCTAAACCAAACAAAACCAGATCCTATAATGCTTGAAACAGTTCAGATTATAAAAAAATATTCATTATTTATGTCAAATGCAAATACACTGTTTCAGGGAAGATGAAGGATGCAGGTTTTATTCACTGTTGCCTGGCCTGCAGATGTTCCCCAGAAGTAACTTAAAAATGCTGAGGCTGTTTCCCAGACATGGTTTTGTCTTGCCATAAATTGCATTTGCGAGGTTTTTGTTTATAATAAATTGTGTACCTTTTTAATAATTTTGCTCTACTGTTTATCTTCCCTGAGCAAGCAAAATGTCTGGACATTGGTATGGGCATAACACCTCTGTGTTCCTTTCAAGATCCCAATCCTCTCTCTAAAGGACAGTAAGCATCAATACCCCTGTTTCACCACTGGAGTAACCTGCATGCATTAAAAAAAAAAAAAAAAAGTGACTGGCACAAAGTTACTTAACAAGCTGTAGGCAGAATTGTGAATAGAATAATGCAGGGCTTGTGAGCCTGATCCTGCATTATAGTGGTTTTCGGTTGGATAATGGAAGATTCCATACATCTTTTCAGTAGATGCTTTTTTTTTTAATCTCTCAGCCTTTTTCCAACCTCCAAATGACAGCTGCAAAGAGAAAATTTTCTTAAATGTGCACAGCGGGGGAGATTCGTAAAAGTTTGATAGGCAAAGTTTTCAAAAGCACTTAAACCCACATGAAAGGTAATGAAATTTAGGCTCCTACGTTGCTTATAAGCTTACCACCTGGAAGTGGAGCCAGAGTTTCAAACAACTGCAATCTGCATTGAGAAAAGTACACAAGACCCTCTTTTCAAAGGTGCTTGGAGAGCTGCAGCTGCCAAAATCACATCTCCAGGCAGATTTTCAGAGCCCTAAGAGCCAGTGTGCCAAGGTCTTTTGTAAGACACTGATCATGTGTTCTACAAATCTAAATGGACCACTTTGGAAAATCTAATGCAACAGGGGGATTCTGTGAGGTTCCATGGGAGATGATCTGGTGATGGGAGCCAGAGAATGTTGTTGTGGCCACCAGCAGACCCTGAGGCTGGCCCTGCCATCACCCTGGAGAGCAGGAGCAAGCTGCTGCACCAGGGTGGGCAGCCCATGCAGCATCCCCCACACCATACCTCCAACATGCAGGGAACATGGGGGCGATGGCAAATCACCTTCTTGGAGCATGGCTCTTTGCCAGGGGTGTCATGGTTGCTTGTGTGACTTTCCTTCATATCAACCTCTTCCCAGCTCAGAGGAGATGCATAAACTTGCATCCAGGGTCAAGAGTCAGGAGAGGATTCTCTGTGCTCAGGGTTTTGCTGTTTCCTGATAACTGAATTACTGGGGCTAGGAACCAGTGAACCAGGGATTACTCACTGCTGAGCTTGTGGAGCACAACATCCGCTGATTTACTAAGTATTCTCCTGCAAACTCTTCATCTCCCAGAGGGAACAAAGCAGTGTAAGGCATCCTGCCTATAATCTCTTCAAGTAAATTCTTCATTTTTATTGCTGTCACCCCTATATGCCCAAATAGTGCTCTGTGTTCAGCACTCCATTTCAGTCACCAAAGTTAATGGAAACAGTTCACAAAAAGGTGATTTTCTAACCCATTTCATTCCAGGGTTCAGATTTATATCAGGGTTTTACAGAGAGTAAATTACATAAACTTTTTATTTTCTTGAGCAAAGATATTTACTCATACCTGCATGACTGGAGGTCAGAGGGGCTGGGGAAGGAACTGAATATAATTCAAAGCATAAAAGTCCCCTGAGTAGATACGATGTGGTTTCTTGCATATGTAAAAATGGAAATGAAGCATTGTCAAGTTTCCTCCATCCTGCAGCCTTGCTGACGCACAGCCTACAGTGCAAATGAAGATGCAGGTCATACAACGTGAAGGGCTCCCACTGTGCCTTTGAAAATAGCTTGCTCATTCTAAATTAGGCAACTCCTTCAGTGTGTTTTTAGCTTCACAAATCCCTTACTTAGTCCCAGCATTTCATCATGACACACAGTCATCAAAAACTGACACAGCTGGAAGGGATGTCTGAACTGCCTAACACACTGGATGTGTGCTCATGGAGAAAGAAGTGTTTGAAGGAGACACATGCAGATCTATGTTTACAGGAATCTTCTGCCAGAAGAGCAACACAGCCATAACAGCATCTGAAAATGCAGTAAGTGAGAAAGTAAAGGCTGCATGGTGGGCCAGCAAGAGCAAGGAACCAGCCTGTACCTGGTAAATAAGGGATGAAAAGGGACTTGAGAATGTAGAGAGCTGCCTGTGTGAGCCACTTTCAAGGAGGGCACATTTGGAAAAGATGCACAGAGGGTTGAAGTGAGCCCAATGAAAGGAAAAGGATCTTGGCAACCCTTCAAGAAGCAACAATGCATTTTTGAGAGCAAAGAATGCTGTAACAGGCAAGATATGGGCAAGAAATCTTAGCTAAAAAAAGAGGTAGGAAAAGTTTTATTTCACATACTTTATGCAGACACACATCTCCACACCCACAGCCTCCAAGACAGAAAGACCTTTGGATGCAGGGAGAGCAAAAAGTAGGAAGCAGGACTGAGTGAAAAACAGTCAAGAAAAGTGCTGCCACCTTGGTGCAGAGAAAATATTAACATCTCTTTTAACCATGCGGAGCTCATGATAGCAGGAAATAACTCCCAAGGAAATGTTGCAGGACGAGATTCCCATCCTAATAGATGGAGACAAAGTCATTGAATGAAAGTCATCTGCATGGAAAGAAGACATAAGTTTGTGGATAAGGACAGCTCAGCTAGGCAAGGAAGGGTACAAAGGAAAGATCATCCCACAAACAGCTGAGGGGAGACAAAAAGAAACGATCGGAGATCCTGCAGAAGGGAAAAAGCATGCAGAAACAGAGAAGGCAGATGAGAAAAGCAAGGGAAGCCAAGATTTTGGGTTCAATGTATAATCAAATACATCATCCTAAGGAACTACATGTACAAGTTAGGTGAAGCTAGTAGCACAGTTTGGGCTAGAGGAATCTTAAAGAATCATGGACTTTTGTGCACAAAACTTCAGTGATGTGGAAGGCATGAAGCCAGATTAAAAATCTGGGCTGGAGCTGTAAAAGAATATGCTCTTTTTCCATGCATCTGTTTTCCAAGCTAAATGGGAAATAAAAGGATCTGGGTGCAAGAAGGTTGGGGACAGCAGCATTAGAAAGGCATGAAAAATGCACATAACTCATGCTTGTCCTGACTTTGCTAAGTTTTCCTGAAGGGCACCTTAAACTGGGCACTTTATAGCAGGGCACTTTGGTCAAACACTACTGGAAAACTCTTGGCCATCAGCACAGCCAGCTCTTCCTGGCAGTTGCTGGCCCTTAGCAGGGCTGTAGAAGCATTTCCCTAGCAAGACAGCTGAGAAAAGCAGAGCATGGAGTGGCATACACACTACAAAACAGGTAATGAAACACCACCCTCAATGTTACCAATCCTTCCTACTAACACTTTCTTTTCAGGACCTACTGCCAGACAGCAGTGAACTCCACTGGGACCATTGGGAGGTACCTCAGACTTTACTTGGTTGGTGAAACCTGTGCAGAATCAGCCTGAGTTTGTTCAAACACTAACTCTGGCAAGGCCAGGCAGGAATACTAAAGGCCAGAAGTTCTATGCTGACACTTAGAATTGTGAGCATCCGCCCTGTGTCCAGCATCTCAGCTGTGTCACTTCACAGGAAATACAGGTGCCAATTTAACAAGACTAAATCTTTGTTCCTGACCCCTGGCTCACCAGAATTATAATATAGGATGTGCCAGCCCTTCCTTGGGCTGAGCAGTGCTGATGGATTCACACCCAGTTTCCCTCCTTTCCTTCCCTGCATCATCCTAGTATCTTCCTTGGGCTCCTGGGATAGGGACATTTTTTTCTTTCAATGTTGTCACTGACAAGCAGCTGGTGGAATAAATTATTGCTGAATGCATGCTGTTCTTTTCCTTTTAAAAGGTAAGATGCACTTTTTTTTCCATCTTGATTGTCATGGGAAAAACCTAAGAAAAAAACACAAAAATGGAAATATTGTTATTATTAATAATAAGAATTGTACTCTGGGAGATTGGAACAAATGAAATGACTCAGTGTCAAATACATATTTTAGAGAAGAAAAATATGTTGAAACCCATAATCAACAAGGCTGTTAAAGCATTTTTCTAAACAAATGGTTCCAAAGCTTCCTGGCATAACTCACCAAGAAATGTGCTGGAGAAACACAGCAAGGTAATATTACCATTTACTGTCTTCCTATTGTACTTGAGGGATATTTCAAGAAGAAAATCATGCAATAGAGAGTCATGCTACAATGATCATTCTGAACAAAATGGCTTTGTCTCTATCTGATATCTGATTTGCTTTCTGTTATCTTCTCTCATATGAGAAAGAGAGCAAATCTCAAATATTTAAGGTCCGGCCCCGTCCTGACCCTTCCATGGCCCCGCCCGGCCCCGTCCGGCCCCTCTGGAAGCCCAGCACGGGAAGGGGCGGCCTGGGAGCTTCCTGCCGACCCCAATAAAGTCCAAAAGCCTCGCTCAAATAAAAGTGCCCTCAGAGCTCCTGCAAGGGAGTCCCCCCGCGCCACAAATGTTACATTGGTGTCCAAAAAGTGTGGAGAGAGAGCCAGGGTGCTGCAGGATAGACACCTTGCTTCTGGTGTCTCAAGAAGACAGCGTATTAAAAAATAAAATCAGTAGAAGAAATACAAAGAGTAGGGGAAAAATCAACACAACATTCATAGAAGGAAGCCATTGCCCTCAAACCTAATGTTACTTAAGTTAGAAGTCAGTGAGGTTGTAAATAAGGATAGTCAGGCAATATATTTGTGCTTGGACTCCATGAAAGCTTTGATAAACTTAGGGTTTAATAAAGGTACATAACAGGAGAGTGCTTTGTATAAACAACTTCTGGAAATTGTATATTTGCCTGTATGGTAAATGGGTGTTCAGAATGGTCTTGTGGTATTCTCTGAGCACCTAACAAATGATAAACTAATGAAGGAAGGGGAAATCAATCATTTGCAAGAAGCAACTACAGCAGCAACAATGAAGACAGAGGGATAAAAGGCTTTGCAATGCTGAAATAACTGGGCTTTTATCTCCAGAAAAAATAGTGTATCAGAAGGAAACCTAAAAGTGTGAAATAGGTAAAGGTTAGTCTGATTTGGAGCATAGCTTTGCTTGTAATGAGACAGACAGCCAATTCTGATATCATACTGCTTTTCTTAATGGCACAACTTCCCTGAACTCAGTGATTTGTTGTTGTGATTTACCTGGAAGACATGTAACAGCATTAAACAAGTTCAATTCTGCAGTTATAGCAACTGCAGAGAGAGACAAAATTGAGATACAGAACTATGAGCACACGGGAAAAGTCAGCCCTGAACCAGGAGAAGAAAGCTCTCCATGCTTCATAAATAAGAAAGGCACAGTGTGCAATTCTCACTCCATCTATGGAGAGTACATTCATAAACATCTTCCTAAACTTCACTCAGAAATCAGACTGCCAAAGGTTTGTAGAGAATGTGCCAATGGATATGATTTAATAGGACCTCAATTCAGTTGTGTAATTCCAATAAAATACAGCTCTTCTTCTCATAATGGATGTTATCCATATGAAATGAGAGAGCTGGAAGATCCCTGGAGTTTACAGCCCTGATGATTCTCACCACGAATACTATAGGGAAAAAAATCTTTCAGAAAGAAGCATAAGCCCTCAGCTAAAATTAAATCAAAGTCAGTGTAAAATACTATCTGTATTCATGAATGTATTGACAGCTCTCAGCACTCATTTCTGTTTCTTGGCAAGTCACTGTCCTATCTTATTGAACTGAATAAACAAATTATTGGTTTTCTGGGCAGACAGACAAGTGTGTGAAAAATAAATGACTTTTTGAATAATTTTCTCAGCATATCACTGTGCTTCAGCAAACATCCTATACAGAGAAATCCCAAATAAGGGGCTTCTAAAACAATACAAAAAGTATAACTATTGCTTTTTCTGCATTTCATGGAAATAATCCTATTATCTATCAGATTGCACTGTTAGAAGAGGAGGGAATTCAAGTACAAAGTGACTGTATCATCCTGGAAGTTCAATGAAAATGTGAATATGGAAAAGACAAAGTATCTGACAAATGCTTTGAGGATACTCTACCAGCTGAATGGCTCTGCTGTCATTCAACTGGAGCTGTAGTTCCCTTTTTGCTTTGATCCCTTTTCTTGGGACACATGTACATTGGACACTTACATTTTTTTTTTAACTTTGGGGTGCTTTTCATGCATCCTGCAATCTTTGTACTAGCATTCTTCTAGTGTGTTTATACTGTTAATTTGGATGCAATATGCAGCACTAGAAAAGGCAAAAGGACTGTTCCAGCTGTCAGTAACTTTGCAGCTGAAACTAAATTATTCCCTTATATTCAGCGAAGAAGTTTAAACCTTAGGCAATATGAACACATTGTGGACTACATAAAGAACTTTGAGGTCCTTAGCTTCCACCTTACAAATCTGACAGGAAAGAAAAGATTTTCAGCAGGCACTTATTTATCAAAGATGCTGTCATGAAAATGAAGGAGATTTGCTAGCCTCAGAAAACCAGCTATGCTGGTGGGGGATTGGACACAGATGAAAGTCATCAGAGGACTCTGAATTATCAATAGTTATCTGTAATACACCAATTATGCTGTCACACTGAACATCCTTTCCTGGAACTTGAACAGTGACTGATAACAGGACTATCCTTCACCCACCTTCTGTGACATTAAACTTTTGTGCCTAATCCAGTCTGCTTTTTCAGGTGTGCCAAAACACAGATATCCTATTAATATTTAAAGCACTGGGGAAGAAAGAGTAGAAATAATTAAATGCTCTGCCATCCAAAAATAAAAACCATTCCATCCCTTAGATGAAAAAAAACCAGCAGTACTGATAAGACATTTAACAGCAGTAACAGTTCAGGCTGCTCTCTGTAATGTACAATGCAAATGGACCATTTTAAGCATTTTAAATATGATGAAGGTAAAATGAAACCATGTCCTTGACAGTATCTAAAACAATTTTGAGGCAGACTCAAGCCAACACAACTGTATAACTTTCAGCCACATCTGAA
This sequence comes from Chloebia gouldiae, assembly GCA_003676055.1. Taxonomy (NCBI): domain Eukaryota; kingdom Metazoa; phylum Chordata; class Aves; order Passeriformes; family Passeridae; genus Chloebia; species Chloebia gouldiae. The sequence continues at coordinate 14,172,505 of QUSF01000007.1, forward strand.
AACTCAGTACAGATTTTGTGATTCTTCTCCAAACCTTGGTAGTCAAATAAGTTTTCCACTAATGCCAGTAGGCTGAGCTGGGAACAGTCTTGGCCAATGCCTAACCACAGACATTTTCCTGACATAAAAAATTTAACTAAACTGAAGACTAAAAAGTATCAATATATTTGTACACAGGAAGGCACCCTACATTTCCCTACATCTGAATAGCTCTAATTTGAGACCAAAGAACCAGAAAAGCTATAAAATGTTATTATGAAAACTCAGTGAGGGAGCTGATAAATGAAAATACCTTTTTTGACAGTAAGCTTTGTATGTGTAAAGGCAATTCTAAGTGCTCTTTTTGTCTGGGCTAACACAGCAGGTGGAGGCACTTCACCTCACTGCCCAAGCTGTTCTTTCACTCAGAATGGTTATTAAGAGTGCTCATTCAGTATTTTGTGAGGATAAACTAAGTTACAATAAAAAACTACGAGCAAAAGTTTTCCACTCTGAGAAATTACCTATCAGCTTGTTAATGGAGTTCAAAGACTCTTACTTTTTGTTGTTTTCTTGTCTGATTGCTCAGCACCACTGGGAAGAGCCTGCCTCCATCCTCTGGGACTGTCCCTTGAGATACTGATAAACATTGATGAGGTCCCCTTTTAGTTATCTCTCCTTGAGGCTAAGCAGGTGCAATTTCCCCAACTTTTCCTCATAAGAGAGATGCTCAGATCCCTTATTCATTGTTTTTGCCCTCCACTGAGCCCACTTGAGGATCTTCATGTCTTTCTTGTACTGAGGAGCCCAGAACTGGACACAGCAGTCCAGGCCTCACCAGGGCTGTACAGTGGGGCAGGATCAGCTCCCTGGGCCTGCTGGCAATGCTCTTCCTTATGCACACCAGGATTCCATTTGCTTCTTGGCCACCAGAGCACACTGCCTGCTCAGATGCTTCTGTATTGTGCTGCTCATCCGCTGCACACTGGAGGAGTGAACAAGTGAGAAGATGGGGAAGGTGAGCATATTCTAGTGGGGCAGGACTCCCACTTCACTCCCAGAATGAGGGCACAAAGCACACACAGAGCCTCTGCCACACCTGGCCTTCCCTTCCCTTTCTCACCCTGGCTTCTCATCTCCTTCCCACTCTTGAGTCTTACACTCCTTTTAATGCCTTTGGCTCTGCACCTTCCCTGAATGCAGCGGTCATTACTCCAACCAACCCATCCATCTTTTCCTTCCTGTACTTGCTTCAATAGAATAATTAACATTTTCACTGGAGCTGACCCAAATGGCCTTAATCAAGAGGAATTGGCAAGCTGGCAAACTCCCTGCAGATGCCTTTCAGGGATGAAATAAGACCACCTTTTCTGTAATAGATACCAGGATTAAAAAAGATCTACTCCTTGTCTTCTCCATGTTCATAATTTATTAGAAATAGCAGAAAGGATTTCAGCTTTTTAGATTAATGATATGGGCCCCACCTGTGCAGCATGGGGATAGATGCAGATATATTCCTTTACACTGGTTTTGGTTTTGGTTTTTGTCTTCCTCTTAGGTTTAGGCATTACAGCCTGAGGCAAATGTAAAGATGTAAATATCTGGTTTTTAATGGTTCACATCCTGAAAATTAAGTACCCTCTCTTACAAATGCAGTTGTTATCAAAGTAAGAGAAATACTTAATTATGGGATTGCTGTTATTTATAATAATTTATAGGAACACTGGTCTCAGATAAGCATCTCCTTATCAATATAATCAAACAGCAAATTCATGGCTGTTGTAGCAAAGCCCTATGAAGTATGTAGCAGCTCACTTTTCTTTCATTGAAGAGAGAAGCAGACAGTGAGGATGAATTGAGACACAGCTGAAATCTAACCCGTTTCCTACAACACGATTGCCAAGCTTTGGTGTGTTCCTTTGGCAGAAATGCTCTCTCAGAGCAGCAAAGTGTATTGTCTCAGGGACTGACCCTATCACTCTCTAGGACTGCCTGAAAGAAGGTTGTGGCCTGATAGGGATCAGCCTCTTCTCCCAGGCAACCCATGACAAGACAAGAGGACATCATAATCTTAAACTTCACCAGGGGAAGTTTAAGTTGGACATTAGGAAGAGTTTTTTTCACAGAAAGGGTGATTAGATATTGGAATGGGCTGCCCAGGGAGGCAGTGGAGTGACTGTACTGGTGGTGTTTGGGGAGAAACTGAATATGACATTCAGTGCCCTGGTCTAGTTGGCAGGTGTTGGGTTGTGGGTTGGACTTAGTGATTTCAGAGGTCTTTTCCAACATGATTGATCCTGTGGTTCTGTGATTCAAAGAAAGAAATGGCAGTGAAGTGCTGTTATACAGCAGACAGAATGAAGTAATAAGTAAGACTCTTAACCACTCTGGAAGCAAAGATTATTCTCCTTAAAAAATCCCCACAAATGCACAACCATGAACACAATCTGCATTCAGTCAAGGCTTTCATGTTGTCATGCTCCATCATGAGTGTCTGTCAAGCTTTGTGTCCAGTGACATCCCCTGTATTTCAGTGACTCCTTTTCAGCTTGTTGAGTGCTTTAGCTCCTATTCACAAGTGCAGCCATAGTCTCTTGAGGCAGGCTTTGAAGTGTATGGATCTGACTGATGTGAGACAGTGTTTGAATAGACATGTGAAATGAGAAGTATGCTTCTTATTGCCTATTTATTTCTCCTTGGAAATGCTGAATTCACTAGATCTCATGCTGACAATGGTCTGTGTTTATGAAGATTCATAACTGTGTCATAAATACTCTAAAATATCCTGAAAATCCCACAGCAAGTGTGTAACAGGAAGATGTTCAGGAATATAGAGAATTTGACTGGGAACAATAAGACCTTTCGTGCTGACATAATAATACTGTGACATTTCCCTGTTCTTTCTGATATGACTGCCAAACACTCAGGACCCTGCTGTACAATCTGTACTGATTTTGGCCAATGTCTTATTCCATAGGTGAGGCAGGTGAGACTGCTCGTTATGTAAGATATTGCTCCCTGTAAGTAATGGTATTATGGTCCCTAATGAGTTTAAATTGTTTAAATCATGCTCTAAAGACAAATGTCCTGACTACAGCACCAGACAGGGATAATGAGTTAGATTGTGTGTGAGAGGGTAAATATTTTTTTACCTTTATAAAGCTAATACATTTATGAATGGAGCTCAAATTATGTATTACCTGACTACCTTCTGTATTAGAATTGTATCAGATTCCTGTTTCTTCGCTTTTATGGAACAGTGTTTTTTAAATGACAACCTATAAAATGAACAGCCTGGGTAATCTTGGAAAGAATCTTTCCTCTTTCATTAATGAAATAGGATAAAAATCCCAGCAGACTCTATAGTACACTTATCCTTAGGAATGTGTGAGATTAGTCAACAATTAAGTTATCTGGTATTGATTTTACATGCACTATCAACCTGCTAACCCTCGGCTAGCAGAGGTAGAGTCTTTATCTTAATGTTGTTCTGTTTTGTTTTTTTTCAAAGATAAACAGTGAAACATTATCTTTGGCAATTTTCACAAAAATGTGCTTATTTGTTTTTTATACCTTTCAAAAATACATGAACAAGTTTGTTCCATAGGTACTTGTTTGGTAAAAATTAATGTGTGCTCAGTTCAGCAAACTCAAATCTCCACATTTTCAAGGAAGTAAATAGAACATAGTTTGAAAAGAAGAATGCTTAGCTCTAGCTTTTACTAATTTCTCAATGACTTTCACCAGAACATGATCAAGATGATTCCATTATCATGTGGGGAATTATCATTTGTCATTTAGATCAGTGAATCATAGTATCATAAAATGGTTTGGGTTGGAAAGGACCTTAAAATGTCAAGTTTCAACCCCCCTGGCATGGGCAGGGACAAGCCCCACTACACCAGGCTGTTAAAAACTTGGGAGTGCTCAATGTTTTGAAGACTAAAGCAAAAAGACTTCCTTTGAAAAGCCTGCACTAAATATTATCCATGGACAAATCAAAATGTGATCACTCCTTTTGATTCAATACAAAATAGGCATGCCACGAATTCCATCTCAGCTGGAAGGTGAGTAACAGAGCAGTTTTTCTCAGAAAGGAGAGCTTTTCACAGACTGTGCAGAACTCAGGAATATCCCTGTGCTAGTCACAAGGAGCTAACTCTGCCTGGCCTTAGGACCTGCAGAACAGGAGAAGGGCAGAAGGATCAGCATAAAGAGCAAGCACAGAGTGCTGTGGTAATATTTTTGTGGGAAAAGCAGTCCCTTTTCAAGGAATAATGAGGCCACAGGTAACCTGGGAATAAAGCTACCCTGGATCCCAGCAGTAAAGCTGAGCTGTAACTTTAGGCTCAGCCTAAAGGCACCCAGCAGCAAGTGCTCATGCCATGTGCACCCTCTGAGCTCCCAGGCAGTGATCAGCACAGCCCCCAGAGCTGGGAACTCACCTGCTCAGAATTCTCTCTACAAAGCTTTGCCAGGCCCTCTGTGTCAGACTTCTCCTACCACAAACTTTGGGCAGCCCTGTCACACTGGTGTAAAGGAGGCTCTTCTGAGTTACTGCACTTCTCTTCCCCTTAGTGTAATTTAAATGGCGTAAGAAATGTTTTATTGTTGAAACCTGATACGATACCAGGCCTTGTACCTCTCACTGATTTAGCTCTCTTCCCATCTGGGATCTCGCTGTCGTTCTGCAGCTGCTTTAAGCTTCAAAATCTGAGGGGTAGCTGTCACAAGAGAGGTCCTGCCCTGTCCCTTTGCTGGGTTGTGTGTTTTGCACACCCACCTTTGTGTTCCTATGAGTACTGATACCTGAGACCTGGGCAATCTCAAGAAGCAAGTCCAGCCGGCAGCAGGAGCAGAAGGAAATGAAGAAACACTTTTAAAATCCAGATTGGTTTTGGTGTGGAAGTTACCAAACAAAATACAATACATGAACTAGAGCACAGGCAGGCAGGCAGTCTGGGGAGATTCAGCAGGGCAGGTGGCTGCTAGCTTACTGTTTAAGATGGAGAGTGTATCACCACACATTAGAGCTCTAGGGGGAAAGTCTGTCCTCTTCAGGGTCTTGTGGGATCTGACTCTGGCTGCCTTCAAGATGCTTTCCTTCCATTTCCCATAATGGTACTGGGGAAAAGTGTCCTTGCAGCTCCCCAGCTAACACATGTCCACCTGCAGCTTCTTCCCAGTCTCTGAACTTGTGATGTTCTTACAAGTTTCTTCTTCAACACCAATTATTCCTCTAAGAAAATGTAAGGGTTTTAACATTTTTTCACTCCACTGCCTTTAAGGCAGGGCTATAAATCATACTAAATGCCTCTACATTATGTAAATTGACTCTTGCAGAACATTTTTCATTCAGTATAAACAGAGCAATTACACCCTTTGATGTGTGCCCAAAATTGATATTTCTTTTCCCCCTTCCAAAGGGGGACTTTTAATCTGTGTCATCTTTTCTCTTGTGTTATGCATTAAATGAGAATTTGCTGCAAATGCTTCATCTCAACTCTCCTTCTTAAAAAACATCTATGTTTGACCTGCTGTCTCCCTAGCCCTTCTTCTGATGTGTGTCCTTTCCACTGATTCATTTAATCTCCACCACTCTTTGTGCAGTCCCTTCTTGTATTATTAGGTGACACTTTCAATACTTTCCCTTCGATTTTCTTTCTCCTTTTTCAGAGCTTATTTCATGCTTCAATACAGACCATTCAAAAAGTATCTTCTTTTGCCATGTCATGGCCAAACATCTTAAGTAGCCTCTTTTATGTCAGTTAATTCATCATTTTGCCAAAGCTTCTCTGATTTTCTATGTTGGTCATCCCAGTGATGCCCTTGACACAAACAGTTGAGTACCAGAGCACTTCTGCAACACCAAAGTTACATTATGTGCTAGCTTTGTGTGTTGCATCAGAGTTACCTATAATAATCATGTTTTGATCCAAGAGAACCTGAACAACTTTTATTTGATCCAATAATGATCTGAACAATGAAAGCAGCAGTTTACAGAATATGGCCTTTAGAAAAAGGCATGGGAGCCTAAAAAACAGAGTACAGGTCAAATTTTCCCTGAAGTATCTAGAGAATGACAGAAATCACAGAATAGTTGATATTGGAAGGGACTTCTGGAGATCATCTAGCCCAGATCCCTTGCTAAAGCAGGTTCACCTGGAGCAGGTTGCACAGAATCACATCAGGGTGAATTTTGAGTACCTCCAGAGAAGGAGATTTCATAACCTCTCTGTGCAGCCTCTTCCAGTGCTCTGTCATCCTCACAGCAAAGAAGCTTTTCCTCATATTTAGATGGAATTTCAGTTTCTGGCTGTAACCCCTTGTTCTTGTTGGGCAGCACTGAAGAGTCTGGGCCCATCCTGCTGACAACTGCCCATAGACAGAAAAGCCTATTATTCTCAGTGATGAATTTCTCTTGTCTAGTTAATGAACTAATTAATTACTGAAAATAAAGATCAGTTTTGTGTGCCATTTTTAACAACTGAAGATCTAAGTGAAGGGATGTCTGGCTTTGAGCATTCAAGGATGCTGAGTTGCTCAAAGTCTAAGGTGCAGTGCAGTTTAGAAACTCCACCCCACTTTCCTGTTAGAGGATGAATTTTGGTGCAGTTAAAGTCAGATAGATTATCTTTATTGCTCTGACTGTTTCAGATAGAAAAATCCATGATGACAGTTTGCTTCTCGGTATAATTTATTTTCTTAATTGTTTTTCCATGGTGGTTCTTTAAAAACAGAGACACATGGAGTCAGTCACCCTGACAAAGTGCTCTTTCAGTTAGCAGGTAGAAATTCAGTTGATTTTATCCCTACAAGTGTCATTTTTCTTTGTCTTTTTGTCAGTGCTTTTGAACAAAAAAGTCAATTAATTAATCTACATCTTATTTGCAATGCTGTAAATCTTTAAGTACTTCTGAAGCTCAAACAATTAAGTGTGCCAATTTTTCTCTTGGCCAGCATCTTCTGTGCATCTGTACGAGGTAGTGTAGGTGGTGGTGTGCCTGTTGGAAACTCCAAATAGAAATCATTAACTTTTAAGAAAAAGATGGTTACTTTAGGAAAACTTTGCTTTCTTTTGCTCCCATTCACGCTCCCTCAGGTATTATGAAGGAACTCTGGGGGAAGGCATTAGTGGAGGGAGGCCATGGAAAGGGGAAAAGGTGGTAGGAATTTGTGGGGTAAATAGGACAATGGAAAGAAAAAGAAAGGGGTAATAGGACAATGGAAAGAAAAAGAAGAAAGTGGGAGGGAGTCAGGGAGGCCACAGGAATTGGGGAAGGGCATTAGAAGTGGGAGCGGTCTGGAAGGTTCTTTCATCATGGAGGTGGAGTCTTGGATGCCAGACAACTTCTCGGTGTTCTGTGCTCTTCCTGCTTTTAGGCTGTCACTGGGTCTTGGTGGTTTTCGGTTTTGGGTTTTATTTCCTTGGTAGGTGTGTGGGGGACATCCATGATGTGGGTAATATTTTGCAGGTTTGCAGTTTGGTGCATGTTTACGACCTTGCACTGGAACTCCACCAGTCCTGTTACATTGGCTGCTTGGGGGCCCTTTATTTGCCCCAGGGTCTCCACACTAGTCAATTCTTTATCCTTAACTAAACCACCAAATATCCATGACCTTGTTCTTGGAAAGAGCTGATTTTTTACTTCAACAACACCCTCCTATGGCAAACTGTCCACAAAACACTTATGAAAGATACTGGATAATTTTCAGGTAATGGGTAAAGCAGGCTGATGGTATGTTTGGAACAATTAGGATCAAGATAATATTGTTTTCTTATGGATTGTCCCATTTAGATGTTCGTTCCTTTCCTTAACCTGGGACAATTTTCTTTGGAGCTGTCTTCCCACCTGAGGTCAATTTCCAAACACAATCTAGTGCCATAAAGGGATCTATTCACAAGAACCTGGGTTACTCTCACCTTCTGGGGTAGGTTGTAACAAAGGTGAAGGGCTGGATTTTGTCTCAAGCCTCTAGCAGTTGTAGTCAAGGAGATTTGTTGGAAATTTTCTTAAAATCTTCAGTTGCTCTTCTTCAAAATTAAGAATTACTTGCTTAGTTACAGTATAGCTGGAGAAATTTAAGGCCACTGCCCACTTTCATATGAGTCACCCTGTCCATGCTTTCTAGGAGTTTTGTGCACATGCTTTTCACCTTTGCACTTAGAGACTTGACATTATATGTTTCCCCTCAGGCACAGAAGAACAGTAAAAAAAGAAAAAACTCTGCATTTTAAATGTCTCTTGAGCCTCAGCCCAGAAACTTAGAAATCATCTTCTGTGATAGCCACTGTTTACTCTCTCCAGTCACATAAAATTCCTTGTGACCAAAATTTAAAAAAAAATGTTTATTTGAATGTTTAAACCCCAGACAGTTCTTTCATTCCTTGCTAGAGAAGTTTTAGTGTATCCTCTATCTTATTGGAACACACTGTTGGCAAATCATCCTTGTTTGCCTCTCTTTCTATGGCAACCCCTTCTGGCTTTCCTTTTCAGTCCTCAGAGGGGGATGCCTTCCTTTCCTTTGCTCTCTGCCAGCCCTGGGCACTGCTTTGACACTGTTCCCAAGTCCTCCCGATTCATTGTGGCCCCACACAAAAGTTGTTACAGACTATTGCTGTAATCCAGGGGTTTCAGATGCAGAAGAGGGGAAAAGTCCTGTTCTGTTTACAGTGAACCATCACCTGCCTTTGCCACACAGGGTTTAATGCTGCAGTGACTGCAGTCAGCAGTGCTGCAGGACATCAGAGATGTAATCTGCCTTGCTAAAAGCAGTGATGTTCATTTTACAGCTCTCCATTATGCAGGAAAAAAAACCCCAAAGGACAAATTTCTCCTCACATAAGTTTACTCTGCTATTTTACTGCTACTAAGGTGCCCTTCAGCCAGGCAGACAGGTCAGAAGTCATCACAACAAGCTGGGCATGAGCAAGCTTTCAGCTGCATGATGTGAGAGGAAAGTGCATCTCATGCCTATGGAGCAGGTAGAAGTAGAGTTAGAAAATGAAGTGATGAAAGTGTTTCTGTGGAGCTTGCTCTGAATGGGTGCCATGTGGAAAATCTGTGAGGTGCCACAGGGGCAGCAACCCTACTGAGACCAGGACTGGCAGAGCTGCCAGCTTTCTTTCCCATGCCTGCCCTATAAATCATGCCTATTTATAAAATTGTTGGCCACCAGCAATGATCCCTAGTGTCAGGTGGGATTCTAAGTCCGTATCTCTAAGAAGCACAATTTTTCAGAAGAAGTAAGTTGCACCAATTTTTCTCAAATGGCAATAACTCCACTTTTATCCAAACTTTTGGTGGACAAGGGCCATTAAAGGATATTTGAAATCCCATCCTAAGCGAAGTCTCTGGCAGCAGACAAGAAGCATGGGTATTTAATGTCTAAAGTTTAGACGCTCTGGATCTGCTAGATTGTAGATGTATTTAATCTTGAATCATTACTGTGAGTGATTTGTGAACATCCTGAGGAATAAAAGTGATTATTTAGTTTTCATTTATTTTCATAACAATATTTATCATTTATAGTAACTAGGACAGCTTCCTGCAATTTGGGAAAACCTCCATGTATTCTTACCTAATCTAATGAATCACCATGGAGCCCATATTGCATTTCAAACACTTGGAGTGAGCTAGTCATTATTCACCTGCCTCCAGATTTCAATCAACAGTTCTGGGAGGCAGAAAAATGAAAGAAAAATGTCTTAAAATATAATCAGAGAAATAATTTACTGTCGCTTACAGCAATTAAACATGATTATAGAAAATTGAATGATTCTGTAAAGGCTTCTCAACAGGAGTAAATTTACTGCCAGTTTGATTTGTAATGATTCAGTCAGAAAATAAATAGAAGTAATCCCTTGATGATAAAAAATTATTGTTATTTAGAAATATGATTCTGCTATGATGCAAAGACAGTCTTGAAAGAATTAATTGGCTCTTTTCTATTTAAAGTGGAGGAAGATAGTTGGAGACCAAGATCTCTTGGATATATAGCCTAGTGATAGCATCAGATGTTGAGAATGGGGAGCTTACTACGAAGGTTTTTGAAAAGAACCTTGCATGCTGAAATAGCAGATCAAGGTCTAGAAGCACATGTGCCTCATAGCACAAGGATACCTCAAAATCCTTTATAAAATTAATTATATTGTCCCAAACTACTCAAGACCACTAAGTCTAACCAATGCTATGTATTCAATTTATTTTCTTCCTTTCTTTTGCATTCTCAGATGGAGGACAGTAAATATGGAAATCAAATTCAGTACAAGGCAGAAGCCAGTGCAGTTTTTTTGTTTGATGCTCCAAATATTTTATATATGAAACTTGAGGTGGAAAAGGTTTGAATTTAGGTTGCTGATGGACATTGTACAGTGTGAAGAAGTGTTGAATAGTTCAAAAAGCCATTACTGTCCTCTGGGCAATTTTTTCAGTGCAGAGTGGGCCTGACTGTACTTATCTGGAAACTTATATCGCACCAGCTTCTGTCAATAAAATACACAGGTGGCTGATGGTGGTGTGACCTGTAAGGGCATATGGAGAATAAACTTCAAAGCACTTAAGTAGACAGAAATTTTGTCTGCACTATTCCTCATCAAAGTTATCTATGCTACTTTTCTGCTCTTTTCCTATGGAAAATTGCTGGCAAACTGTACTGTCTGCCCCAGAAACACCCTTTGTCTTGACTCGTGATGATTAAACAGGTTTTGAAGTGTCATCCACTTACTGCAGTCATACTGTTGAGTAAGGATAGTGTGATTAGACAGAGTAAGGCTTTAAACAGCTAAATCTCACAACAGAGATCAGCTGGCTCTGTTTTTTCTTTTTTTTTTTTTTTTTGTTTGTTGTTTTTGTGCTAGACTTCACCACTTTAGCAAAACATCACTTCGGGCTTTTTTATGCTACACCTTCTTCCTTCAGTGAGGGTGTTAATATTTTAATTACAAGGCAGTGTGATCTCTTTTTGCAATCTTTGTGCCTGCTGTTGCATTCCTCCTCTAAGAGCAATCACGTTCAAGGGAAGGAGAAGTCTTACTGTTTGATAGTCACTTTTGTGACTACTGGTTAGGTGTTAATGGGCTTTGCCCATTAACATTTTTGCTTTTTACTCAGAACCCCTCACTACTCAGGATGTGTCAGGCTTCATTTGTTTCTGTCTTTTGAATAATCATCCTCTGAGGCTGATTTATGAAGCAGGCCATCCTTAAGGTGGTTCATGAATATTAGTGAAGGATGCTCCTTACAGGTAACTATTATTTGTTACTGCCTTAGCATGAAATTGTGGCAAGCACATTTCTCTCCCTCTCAGGATTTTTCATAGAGGTGCACAGAGATAAATGAAAGAGAAAACAATTTCTATTTCTGCTCTTGTTTTTCCTATGTGGAATGTGTTTACCTGGAGTGAGTGCTTGATTGGATTCTGGTGAGGATTGTTTGAGCCTGATGGCCAATCCAGCCCACCTGTGTCTGGACTCTCGAGAGAGGGTCACGAGTTGTGTAGGAGTTAGAGAAAGTAGTATGTAGTCTTAGTATCTTCCTTTTTATAGTGTATTTTAGCCATAGTTATAATGAAGAAATCATTCAGCCTTCTGAATTGAGCCAGACATCATAATTTCTTCCCATATGGTTTGCCTGCATTTACAATATGAAATGCTAAAGAATTATCAACAGGAATGACAGGGGACTGATTTTGAAATTCCTTAAGACTCAGCATGGAGCCGGTGAAATCCTCTGAATCTACAGAGGCTGCCAAAGTAAATCCACACAACTGAATTTGCAAATCCCCTTCACCCCAAAATTTGGTGTTTGTATATCTTGAGAGAAATGTTAAAAGTCATTTTATTGAGAATATATAGATAAATAGTTAGCCTTCTTCTAGGTTGTCTCTTCAGACTTCTGTAAATGTGTCAATGCTTATATATATTTGAGACAGATATATATCACCAGGCAAGCCTTCCTGGATGTACCAAGTCACCTCCAAGAGCAGACAAAAGGTCCATTATGTGCTGACAATAATTTTTTCTCTCTCAGTAGTATCTGTTAGCCTGAGCAACGGATTGACGTAGCTGGAGAGGTAACAAAGAGTAAAGATCTGTCTGCACTCCACAGGGCAACCTGCTCCCATTACTGCTGTAAATTCTCACAGGAATTAAAGCAGGATTAAAATTTAGAAGAAATCGCTCAAAATAACATAGAAAATCTAACAAAGACTTTTTTTTTTTTACTCTTAAAGAGCATCATTTTAATCAAAACTTTTCTATTAATGTCTAGAATATAATAAAACTGGATTAAGCTTTGTAAGTCTTTCGCTGAAGCAGCTTTATAAGCTTTGCATGCTTTTGCACTAATCAGGGAATTCTCAGTTCCCTTTGGTGTAGTGTCAGGTTGTGGGGGTTTTTTTGTGTGTTTTTTTGCCTTTTTTTTTTTTAATGCAAGGATGTGGAGTCTAGGCAGATTATTGCAGAATTAAAACCTGTTTCCCTTTGCAGAGAAGCAGTTCTTCATATTGTGCAGTGAGACATTCAGGAGTTTAGCTTGAGGAGGTGGAAATGTAAGTGAACAGGAGCCCAACATTTATGATCATGCAGGTGTTTTTGGATTTCAGCCCACATATGCCAAAGTTAGCCACTCCACAACAAACTTGTGGAGTGGCTTGTAACTGGCATCTGACCAGAAAAGGTGCAATAATGAAAAAAATTACTAAATTAGAAGATGGCATGACCACTTACATTCAGTTTTAAATTCATGTGTGTTTTTGGAAGTGTAAGACATGGACACTTCAACTGTAAATCACTGCCACTTGAACACAGCTCAGGAGAAACATTTCTGAGCATATGGCTCTGTTCTGCCTCAAAGAGGCTGAAAGAAAAAAATGAGATTTGTGATTATAGGTTTCTTACTCATTCAATACATAATAAAGACAATTTTCAGTCTTTGTGGAAAGGTACTGATTTTTGAGGATCATTCTAATATTCTATGGTATTTTAAAGTCTTATTTAGTAAATCTGTTTCGGTGTTTTAATTTCATAGTATTCATTATATATTCATAAAAGTATTAATAGAATAGTTTCTAGTATGTTATTAACACATGATTTTCACTGGACCTTCTAACAATTTGCCAAATGGGGTGAACAGAACTGAGTTTCTTGAAAGCAACCTGGCACTGATTTAATTTGCAAGAAACTCCCCACAAATCTGGAAACCAATTGTGTTCCAAATATGGAGGGGTTTTTTTTTAATTTTTTTTTTTATTTCAGCTAATGCACTCTGTAACAAAAATATTATTCTTTGTTCTCTGGAGCAGTCACGAACACCATACCTGAGTCTGTCCCACTGGTATTGCTGCCCAAGGGGACCTCTGATCTTGGAAAATAGCTAAATAACTAGAATGTCACAGTGCTGCTACAACTCTGGGGGCATCTGTGGAGCTGTTGTACCTCGCAGTAATTTGCTTTCCTGAGCCTTTTCCCTGTTCTCATCATGTAAAGTTGCCTTAAGCAGCTTAAAATGTACTTGGTATTGGGATACATTTTGGGCTTCTTCCAAATGTGCAAAAGTACAATTCCTAGTTCTTAAGCCTGACAGAAGTCTGGCTACTTGAAACTGGCAGAGCAGTACAAAATGCTTTTAGTGTCAGTGAGAGCTAAGCTGAACGATTTTGTTTTACCATTAACTCTCTGGGCACAGACTAAGACATAATGTGTTTATTTTTAAGTCAGAGAATGCTCATGGGAATCGTTAAATAATTTATTTAAATTGTGGTGTAAACAAAATATCTTTTGTTATAGTGCTTTAAGCAATAACTGTTTCCAGGGAAATTACCTTAATGAAGCTATTTCCCTTATTTTTCTCATTATTCATACATTTCTGTTATTATTCACATTGTGGATTTGCTGGCACTAGGACAGTTGTACACAACTGATTTGTTTTGTAGAGGGGATTGATTTATCTGTTTTATTCCATTCCTTAAATTGCAATGAAGCAATAAAAAAGGCAGAAAGTAGTTAATATACATACAAATTCAAAGATGTCAGTTCATGATGGAAATTACAGCAAAGAACTGAAATAACAAAGACTTTCTTATGTCCCAAGGATTAACTTGGATGAGGGGATGGAATAGTATCCATGTAGGGATATCCTGCACTGTAACAGCTTCTCCTTAGCTAAAGTATCAGATATTCATCTGTATTTTCACCCCAACCCAGAGAATGCAACACACACTTTCAGTTTGGTGTAATAATAAAGTTATTACAAATTACAGACAAAATACAGTCTGACAAGCTCCCACATGCCCCCAGTATCACTTCAGGTGCTTTTAATATCTCAGATCTCTGGGCCAGTTGGCCTCAATTGCAGAGATTGTTCCTCGGTCTTCTCTTTCCTTGGTGTACACATGTACAAGGAGACTCCAGATGCAGGTGGTCCTGAGTCATAGACATTTCCTGGGAAGTAAGAAGAATCCTGTCCACAGTTAAATGATGCAGATAACTTTTAAACATATTTTCGTTGTCATTATAAAACACAGTGATAAAACACTTGTCCGGTTTCTCATCTGTTATAAAAATTGGAATTTTGCATGTCAGTATTAGTTGGGCAGTGAGATGATCTTGTGTGGTGGCCTGATCTGGGAATTTGGCTGAGGAGCATGGTGGGGGCAGGGGAAGCTCTCTGCTGAAGGTGTTTTCCCTTGCAGAAGACTACAGACCCATGTGGCCATGCAGTCATGTACAAACTCACATTTATGGAGAACAGTTCAAATCCAGGTTTCTTGTAGCATACAGTAAACAAAACCAAAGCAATCCTCTGTAGCTGAGTATAGCCTAAGATGATGCTTCTAGACAGGCTGCTGGAGTAGTGCTAACTGTGTGAGACTGGGCCATTTGGCACTTCCAAAGCAAACTGTACCAAAATACCCAGGCACTTCCCCATATGCAGTAAGAATCAGAAATAAAACAAGCTGTGGTATCTAGAAGCTGGTATGTCACAGATATGTAAAGCTAACAGAAGTAAAATTGTAACTATTGATATAAGAGACGTGGTAACTGCCTTAGGCCACATGGTGAATGCAGATTGGTGTAATTCCACTGATGGGAGTGATTTTGTGTTGGTTGATACCAGCTGATGTGCTGTACCAAAAGTTCACAGACTGAACAGGAGTGGGTTGGCTGCAAATTACACAAAATCAGAAGTAGCAACAAGACATCTTGTAATGTACAGATTCCTCAGAAGTGACACAGTGGCATAGTTTGATCTAAAGGCTTTCTTGATGCTTCCATATGAGATTTTGCTTGCATTTTTTACAGTGCAATGCATCATCTGTATTAGCAAGTGATATCTGCACTGGGCAGTATTTCTGCTTTTAAGGTTCCTTTCTGTGAAGATATCAGATATTTTGCAAATGAGATTCCAAACCTTTTTCAGCTGGATTGCTCTAAATCACAAGCAACACAACTGGTTAGGGGTGCTCTGATGCTGTAAACTAATATAACCTGATGTCTGCTTAGCAGCCAGAATATGGTGGGCAAAAGCAAGCACAATAATTGTTTTCATTGAATGTATCTTAGAATCACTCTGGAAGTACCAGAGCAACCCTGAGCAGCTGAAAGGCAGGTGGCTGGGCTGAGAAAGGGCTCAGGAGTTACCAGTGCTCGGCAGGGACAGGGTGTCTGTCACCTGCTGCCCGCTTTGCCACCTCCCTCCCTCAGCTTCCCAGCTGCTCTCGGAGCTTGCAAAGTCATTTCAATCCATTTGGTTCAGTTATATATATACATACACACGTATATATATATATATATACACACACATATATATATATATATATTAACTCTCTGTCCTACATGTGTGGCCTTCAGTGGCTCCCTGTGTACCTGTGCAATCCTAAATAACCAAAATAACATTATTCCCTTCAACTCCTTGTTCCTGTATAACCCAAGATGCTGGAATAATTTGGGTTAATAATATGCACGGAAAAATTGCACTTGGTGTGTTATTTTTCACCATGATAATTTCCTTTGTGTGCCTCACAAACATGTGGACTACCTTAAGTGAAATGGCAGCAATTAGTCCATAGTAATAGAGTTAAATGTTCAGAGATGAGAACCTTTTCAGCTAGGTCCCCAGGAAAAAGGGAAATATATCCATAATTCTGCATATTTTTTGCAACTGAAGAGGAAAATTTTCACTTCTGTTTTCTCACTGGTGTCACTTTAGTGCAGATAATTATCCTGGACTACTGGTCATGATAAGTTCAAAAAAAATGGATTTCCACAGAATATTTCCAAATTATTAACTATCTGGGTTTTCCAGCCATTTAATATATTTTATGTGTATACACATATACATACTCATGCAGATATAGATACACATATATATGCACACATATTCACAGATACAGAGGTCTAGCTGAATATTTGTGTGTATACATACATACATACATACATACATACATACATATATATATATATATATATATATATATATATATATATATAAAATATCCCGCTCAGTTCTGTTGTCTGTAAAATATTGATGACTTCTTTCTCCTTTCAAATGTCAGGAAAGTATTTTTTTTCTGTTGACAGTATTAGCATTGTCAGTTAATTCTGGATCATTTTTCCTCCAGATACTTTGTATCATCTCCTTAGAATGAAAAATTAAATGTCAACATAATTAAAATTTTAAAAATTCAATTTTCTTTACTGCCAATTAAAGAAAATCCCAAATAATTTAGACTTGAGGGTGACACCAGGTAACATGAAATAGCAAAATACCAGGATGCCTCAGTCTTCTCCCACTTTATCTGCCTTTACAGCTGCTTTTCACAGACTTTTCTCTCAGCAGTGAAGTGGTACCCGTATTGTTTGTGCTTATGTAGCCCAGCAGAAGATTTCTGTAGTCTCAACCTCCTTGCTGCACTTACACAGCTTTGATTCAGTGGTTTGAATTACTACACTGATTACTCAGTGCAGAAAAAAAATCCAAACCAAATAAAACCCCCAGGAAAACCCCACTGGAAGAATGGATAAGACAAGTTATTTTCTTTTTTTGGAACAGTAGATTCTGACATGAAAAGGGTCCTGTAAAGAACCCATAAATTGAACAAGTTTGGTTTTTTCCCCCGAGTGCCTTTAAGTTATTAATTGTGGGGGGTTTCAACATTTTTTTTTTACAGTTTCAGAGCTGATTTCATTTCGAGATTGCAGCAGGCACACAGACACAGCACCCACTGGTTCTGCTTGCTCCATCCTGTTTGCACATCTTGTCAAAATCAGGAGCAGCAGGCAATTTCTGGCTCAGAGACGGGGAGTTTTCCACTACACTGAGGAGCCCCAGCACACGGGGAAACAGAGGCTGTGACAGACACATGAACTGCTCCAGTTCACACCCAGGGAAAAAGCAGGAACCTGTGTCAGCAGAGATCTAGGCTGGACACAGGAAAAGGTTCTTCACCCAGGGGGTGGCTGGGCACTGGAGCTAGTGCTGGAGAAGTGCACAGCCTGCCAGAGTTCACAAAGGAGTTGGACAACACTCGGGCACGTGAACTGATTCCTGTGCAGGGCCAGGAGCTGGAATTTGGTGATTCATGTGCATCCCATCTGGCTCAGGATTTTTTATGATTCTATCTGTTTTTCACCAATATCACACATAAAAGTTTGATAAATCTAAAACTAGATGAATAATCCCAGATATGTAGATATTTCTTTACTTTTGCTTGTGTTTTTGGTTTTGGTTTATTTGTGTTTTTAATTTTTTTTAAATCTCATTACAAGAATAAAGTGATAATTTGGTATATATTCATATTATTTATATATAACTTGAGTTATATACACGTAGTATTTTTGAAGCCCACCAGAACACTGAGATATTCTAGTGAGACAAACTCATTATTCAGATTATTTCCATTACAGCTGGATCTGCTGAGACGAATTTAAACTAACCCACAGAATAACTTATTTTTTTTAAGAATAAGACTATCCGTAGACACTTATAGTCACAATTAATGATTTACCATATTAAAAACCATATATATTAAAAAATATATATGTTATAATTTTTCAATGGTGAATGATTTTATTGTGAATTCACACCTAGTGAATTCTGCTAGCTGTTGTGGTTCAGGGGAAATGAAGTTTTTTATACAAGGCTCATTATTGCACAAATACAATGAGATGTATCTGAACAATAAGTTCTAAACAAAATTCCTGTACATTTCCATCATATCAGACTAGGCAGAGCAACTTCTAAGGGAAATCATACTGTATGTCTTATTACTAGTCATCTGTAGCACTGATGACACGTATGTTATAGTAGTATGTATTCAGTAGTATGTTAGATAAGTGACAGCAAATGCCTGGTGGCAAGTTGGCAATCAAAGTGCCAACATTTAGACATTTGCTATGAAAGGTGGTTTGGACTTTTCTTCCTTTGAAATATATCATGCAATGTCTGATGAAAGGCACATATGTTTCAATTTAAAACATTGGTGAGATACTGATCAAGGAAATAGGTTACATTTTAAATAAATAGTTGTGTTTTCAATCTATTCTGGGAACACTGAATGTTGATGTTAAAACTGCAATTATTTAATTCATGAGAGGATCCACGTTTCATCATTTCAGTAGAGCAACTTGTCTCCCTTTAAATTGCTCCTAAGTTGGAAAAAACCCCAAAACCCTACCCCACCACCCAACTGTTGCTGGCTGACAGGACTGCTTAGGTCTGCATGAATGAACTGGTAGGTTTGAATACTTCATAGTCGAAACATGTTCAAATGCAGTGCTGAATACTTTGGAGAAGCAGATCTGATAATCCCAGTGGCCACATAATCTGTTAGGAAAAGTTCTTCTTCAGGCAGTTAGAACGTGCCATATGTCCTCAAGCATAAAGAAAAATGTTCTCTATGAATGTGTCTTATCAATCAATTGCAGGTGTTCTTATGTGGAACCGACTCTTTTGTGAATGGCCGCATTCTTGTTCTCAGCATTATCATCTGACAGTGAATTTCAGGTGCTGCATGCTCTCTGAGGAGTGTTTCCCTTTAGCCTTTACATTTCATTTAATGTCGCCTTGTTCGTCTTCTGAGAAAGGGCAAACGAGAGTCCTTTGAATTACCTTCTCTGGATCATTCATTACAATAGGCAGAGGTGATAGAGCTTATTATTAAGTTTGGTATTCCTATTTTGTTTCCTATTACAATATCCTGTTTTCAGTTGCTTTTAACTTTGTCAGATATGAATGCTTCAGGCTTTAAATGTCAGTGTTACGTGCCCACCCTAAGGTAAATATTTTTCAGAGGTTTTAGGCAACGTAGATTAGCCACTTCTGAGAAGGACGAAAGCAACTAGGAAAAAATCCTAAAAAAGACAAAAAGATAAGCTGTTTTTCAGTATTAAGCACTATGCTGCCATGTTGATTAATCAGCTGTAATCCAGGCCCTATGGCTCAGGGTCTTGGGAACTGTGTCTTAATGATTTCTTCTCCTTTGAATATTCACTCTCTAAAGCTACTCTGTGCAGCGAGTTGTCCCAGTCCCTGTGTCTCAGTCCCTGTGTAACAACAAAAGTATTCGTCCCCTAACAGGTCCAGATCAGCCTGGGCTGAGTCAAGGATCGGAAATGTCGGTGTGGGTACACTGAGGCTGGAAAGGGGAGTAGGGAAAAGAAAGCCAGGTCAGGAAGAAATGGTGACTATGTGCGAAGGCTGGGCATTGGGAGGAGTCAGACCTCCACACTGCATCAGTCAGGGCTGCAGTTGATCCAACCACAGTACCCAGCCATGATGGGAACAATATCCTGCGAACAAATGGAGTGGAAAATGCTTCAGAACAAAGGAATGCTAGAATTCAGCTTGTCAGTGCAGTGGGATTACATTTCTCTTGAACACTCTATTTTGAAGTCTTCAATTATATGATTACTTGTCATTTTGGCTTAATGTCACCTACTCAGTCAAAACACAATTAAAGTTCTCAAAGGATAAATATCAGACATGTAGTAGAGAAGATGGCTCCTTCTAAGATCTCAGCCCCATTTATTAAAGATGGTTGGAGGAGATGCAGGAATGTCTTGGAGGAAAAAAAAATGGCCAAGTGACACTGTGGAGGATCAGCTACAATTATTGCCTCTGCCACCATGTTCTTGTGCAAGGGCATTCAAGGCATACAGTGAGCTTTTCACATATGGTCAAGATGTTCCTCATTTTCTGTGCTATGTGATATGAAACTCTGGGATCAGGTCTATCAAACACTGAACACTCAGATTTGTTGCTTGAATTTGCTATATAAGGCTTTGAAAAATTAAGGTTGAAAGTATCTCTAATTGGGTACTCAAAATTAATGCATGTTTTTAACTCTAATAGCTGTGTCTCAAATCCCTCTTTGCAAAGTGGATCCCCACTCATTTGCTGGGTATATAAAAAATACAAGTCATTAACAGATCTCACATAACATAGGCATCATGGGAAGAAGCAAATAGTTCTGTCCCCAGTGTGTGGTTTCAATAGCCTGTAGGAGGTAAAATTTAGAGAAATGAAAAAAAAATTACAATAAAGAGCTACTGAATATGTACTAAAAAAGATAAGGTGCCTAAGAAAAAACAGTTTCATGTAATTACCAATGGTGTTTATGTCTACACCGGGATTGGTCTTGTAAAAACAGTCAAGCAAATGCTCCTCCATTGCCTCTCCAAAAATAAGAGGCTCAGTCTCCACAGTTTGTCCTTACCTGGAATTTCCACCACTGTGATTTTAATGACCCAGTCTTGAATGATCCCTGTTCCTGACCTACCTGATGAAACAGATGCACTAAAGTGAATATTCCAGAAAAACCACCACTGCTCATTTATAGTCTCAATTAGCTCACAGTGGCATTGATGCTCACTGAGCTGCTTTCTGATCTGGTCCCTTTCCTGTGAAATACATCTTTACTTAAACTTTAAAAACTGTGACCAGACAGAGATAAATATTCCCATCAGATTTTTTTCTCCAAAATACCCAGACAAATACCTGAATACTTGGCCTGGAAAAGTTTTAGGGAAAGGGCTGGTGGGAGAGGGAAGTCCATTTAAGCATTCTCTTCTAGTTCAACTCCAAATTAGACATTTGCATTAAAAAACTGGAGTAAAAGTTTTTTGGTTTTTTTTTCAGACCTTTGAGTGTACCGGTTTTGTCAGGAAAGGGGAATAGTCCTCTGAAAAGAAACCCAACAGAAAGTTATCCTCTATAAACAGGTTTCAGAACAGGAAATGGACACATTTCTGGCTGGATTTTTTAGCACAACATGGAAAATACGGCACATTTTGGCAGTGATATCTGGTGGCTCCAGAGCCAGAATGACACAGAACGGCTCTGAGATATGCCCAAAGCTCCAGGAGTGTGAGGTCTGAACAGTCTTACCCATCTCTGGGACAGGATCACTTGCAGACACTGTGCATGATAGATAAAACATGTAGTTTATGGGAAGTCAAAATGTACCCAATACCAAGCTGTTATCAAAATCTGTTTCTCACATTAAATAGAGGCAGTGAGTGCCTTTTCCATCCAAGACTGGGCAGCTGTTGACTCAAAATTTCTCGGTTGAAATTTTTTTCCAGAAAAATGGGATGGATGAGGTTCTCCAGTTGAATTGATGAAAAGTCTGACTGCCTCTAGGCAATAGAGAGAAAAACAAGAGTGAAATTAATTTGACTTACTTCAGATGTCTGTGTTGAGAGGCAATGACTTATGTCCTAGAAATTCCTACTTCACAGATTGCAAAGGGAGGCAAGGAACTCACCTCAAGTCAAGGAAGCTGTGCACATCTAGATTTAGTGAGATGAAACTCACCATGGAAGATGTTGTGCTTCCTTCCTCTGATAGGTAAACAGGAAACATAGGTGCTACACTACATTATAGAGGGAGTGAGTGTATTCCATACAATACCCAGTTAGTCCACATGGCAGGGCTAGGAAGATGAGAGACTCCCCACAAATGTGGCAGATGCATTGTTTTGTAAGCTGAGCCAGGCTCAGGAAACACAGGGAAGTAATTGAGAATGGCCCCTGTGCAAGGAGTGTGAGAAAAGACATGTTTCCTGGTCATAAATTATTTTGGGTTGGGAGGGAGTTTTGGCCCCAGCTGAACTTCCTGTACTGTATCTAAAAATAATGTGTCACATTTTATAACTGATCATACAGCAAAGTGTGTGCTATTCAGAATTTCATCATTATGATTTTCAGTCACAAGAGACATTGTTCCTTAGCTTGATGAAGGACTCCCATTTGGAGTGGCTTAATGCAGACTAAGTACGAGGAGAAAATCAGGAAGTGAATAGTAATTGCACTTGTCTGTTCATCATATTATGCTTAAAGGATCATTTAAGAGGGTATTAATTTTAGTGTGTGAATTATATAAGTCAAAAAAAAACCATATTCTAAATTATGAATAGTAAGTAAAACTTATTTCTGGTAAATAAACCAATTTCTGTTTTGAAAAACATATTTTCTGCACCATTTGAGACAGTGGGAGCCCAATAGAAACATTAATTTGAATGAACAACTTTCACTGTGTCAATTCAGAGATTCTAAATGATAAGGAACAGAGTTGTAAACAATCTCCTATCCATATAGGAAAGTGGTGAAGGACTATTACAGCTGAAACAATGGTCTCTTTAAAGGAATGGGTCAATCTGTGCCCTTAGACGAACAGTGTATTTAAGAGTTGCAATGCCTGTGGCCAGAGGTGCACTGGTATGGTGTGAAGGTGTGCCCGTCGGCACAGCAGACCACGGCTTAATGGGGCACTGCTGGGGCTGGGGCATTGGGGTGTGGTATGTTTTTTAACCCAAGACATTTACAGGAACAGGCTTCTGAGCCCTGAGTACCTTATCTGGGCTATAGACCATAAAAGGTGAGAGCAGGGCACGTGTCAGAGGAGGCTGGGAAAAGTCTATATCTACTTTTAGCAAGTAGAAGGATTCTTGAGGTAAGATCAATGGTTAGAAAGATGGACATCAAAGGAATAGGAAGTGCAATAAATTTTAAAGCACAGGAATCAAGGAAATGTTGGCATTAGCAACAACTCTTCAGATAACAAAAAAGTAAGCTCAGAGACCATCCAAAATGTATTTTTTAATAAATGCAAAGACCCTGTAACACCCCCCCAAAAATGAAACAAACTTGTGATTTCTAATGCAAATGATGAAAAAAGATTTTACAAGGATGAGAAGGGAAGGAGCCTGGTGCAGTGGTTCTGAATGCATCAATCAAGTGACTAAATGACCAGAATACTAATTTTGGGCTTTCCAAGAGTTATCGAGACTGTAACTAGAGTGTGTGCAGGAAATCCATTGCACAGCCCTGGCCCGGCAGCCTCGGCAGGCTCCCAAATCCACATGGAACATGCACAAGTCCTCAGAGCAGGACCCTCTGCTACTGCAGGCATAAAATCTGACCTTTACCCCAGAAACTATGAAAGGAGGACACCAGAAGATAATGTATAACATAGGTATTATGGCCTGATAATAAAATATGCCACTCTGTTTAAGAGACAGTTAAGTCACAGGAGAGGAAAAAAGAAATTCAAAAACCAAACCAAGAATCATCATACTGGGAGAGCAATGGTAGAATGAAGGGCTAAAAAATGACAGAGTGAGAAAGTAAAGAAACATGTTTCTGAGCACAAACTGAAGGAAAAAAAACCAGCTAATTTTCCTAATTTTTTTGTGCACCCATCATACATCTGCCACCAGCATCCTCCATAACTGCTCAAGAAAACCAGCTCTTTCAAATCTTCTGGGAATACATGCATGCTAACTGAGCTCTGCTGTTCTTCAGGACAGACAAATTCTGGTACTGGATGAATCTAACACATCCTTTTCCCTGTGGCAACTTTGAGAACTATGTGAAATGAAAGTGAGATAATAGAATTGTCTGTTCTACCCAACATTGCAGCAGTATCACATTTAAGTACATGCTCCTGACTTTGTGAAATACAATAATATTAACTTCAAAAGTTGCCCTATATTGACTAATATTTTCTTCTTTTCTGTATTCATCATTTTGAAAAGGTAGGAGTGAAGCAAGATTGATGCAAAGAGAAACATTTAAACTTTAGCCTTACTACTGGTATAAGCTAGAATTACATGCATTTTGACATAGGGAATTAGGCTAAAGGACACATCTATACTGTTATAGATTATGAAATTAGAAATGCTTTGTAGATATATTTATATGTATATATAGTCACACCCCACAGAGCCATGCCTCGCTTGAATATTGGGAAAATTCAAAAGTAAATTTTGTGTCTAAGATCAACAGACTGTAAGAGCAAGCATATCTTGGGATTTAGTTTTCATATGAGCTGAAGGACTGATGTTACATGTGTGGAATGCTGATTAAAATGAAGAATTGAAAGAAAGAAAATCATGGCAACCAATGTGTGCAATGTAACAGCAATGAAATGCACCAATAAACAAAATCACCCTGATGTATTGGGAGAGATGTAACTAAATACATTAAAGGAAATGGGTGAAGATATGATTGTGTGATAACTCACACGACAAGTGGAGCTTATGAGCAGAAGAAATATGTTCTCTCTCCCAAGGATGTGATCATCCAGAACTTACACAGACCAAATCAAAACTGACACAGTTAAAAAATATTTGCATAGATAACAAAATGCATGACTGTATCATTTAATATTTGCCTTTGCTTTGTAGGTTGATTTTATTACTTATAATAAAATGTCATGTTTTATAAATCTCAGTCTATTAGCAATTCTGCTTCTTATTCCTTATTCTCTCTACTTTTGAACAAAGCCCTTGAACAAATTGAAGTAGGGCTATCAGTCAGCGGAAGGGAGGCCTCTTCTAAGCTGGTAACCTTCATTAGTGGCCAATTGGTCAAAAGAGGCAACAAATTCACAACCGTACATGCAGCACATTAGCATTAGACATTGGAAAATTTCCAATTTTTTACCTAATATTTTCCATTTAAAATTGTAAATATTCATCTCAATGGAGACCATTAATTTTATAGTCACAAAAGGAGCAAAGTGATCAGTGGTCAGATTACAGTCCTCAAGTGAGGGTTACGTTGTGATTTGTGGCAGTGGCTGAGTGGAGGGTGTGAAAGGGGCTGGAAAGGGGGTGGTACAAGGGCACCAACAAGGATGATGGGTGCTTTCCTCGTGCAACACCGGTCTTCTTCCCTGGTAGCTAAATCAGTCAGACAGCTTAGAACTTGAAGGAAATCTTTAATCGCTGCTTGATCAGCTGCAATGAATCCAGCTCTCCGTGACTTAATGATGGCATGATTTCCATGGGCAGCAAATCATGTTATCCTGCTCTGGAGTTGGCTCTACTGTTTGGAAAGGCGCTGCAAGAGCAGTCCCTCAAATCTAATGGAAAGCTATGTCAGATTTATGTGAGGGTCCCTGAAATGATGCTCTTTCCTGGCTGAGGAAGTCCATTATCAAGAAATAAATCCCAGGAGTGTTTTATGCTATATCATAATGATGCACTTAATTCAGCTCTGAACTACTCAGAGTCAGATCAATAGGACAAAATATAAAAAACTGTTATCGTAGATGGGTTAAATAAACATACTCTCTTTTCCAGCTGCAGCTGGAAAGATGATTCCAGATTATGTCAACACAAAATGCCCTTAAAAACTGATGGATCCACATGTGTGTCCAGATGCTCATCACTGCTTGTGATAGCTAGTTACCCATCCCTGTCATATGGCTTTTTAGATCATATTCTGGCTTTATTCTTGGCTTCCCTAGGATTAAAAATACTGAGCTAAAAGAATGACTTGATGCCTTTAATATTTAGTGTTCTTTGTGAACCCTCTTATTTTTGTGTGAGACCATGTGCAGAGAGAGAAAAAAAGGAAGAAGAAAACCAAGCAGAAATCTGGAAACATGGGAGTGAGATGTGCAAAGAACAAAAAAACCAGGAAGAGCTGTTTTACAAAGGGCTGAAAGACAGGCCATAGGGAAGGCATGAAGCACACCAAGGGTAAAAAACAAATGAGACAGAATGAACTAGGAACAAAACAGCAGAGTGAGGGTTACATGAGTAAAACAGAAGAATAGAAAGTGTCCACAGTTTTCAGAAATTATTGTTTGCTATGCAGTTCTTCTGCCTGCATTGCTCTGCTCCTGCCTAGGAGGCAGCTTTTCTCATTGACATCTTCTGAGGGGCCTCATCCATACTTCCAGCACATTCCTTCCTTGTGCAGGAGTTTAGCATGGCCACAGAAATCTCAACCTACGGAGCAACCCTGATTATTAGAAAAATAAAATTATTTAAGATGGAAAATACCCCTAAGGTCACTGAGTCCAGTCATTAACCCAGCACTGCCAAGCCCACCACTAAACCATGTCCCCAGGTGCCACATCCACGACTTGTGAACACCTCCAGGTATGGTGACTGCACACACTCCCTGGGAAGTTAGTCCAATACTTGATGACCCTTTCAGTGAATAAATATTTTCTAATATCTAATCTAAACCTCCCCTGGCACAACTTGAGTCTGTTCCTCTTGTCCTGTCACTTGTTACTTGGGAGGAGAGACCAACTCCCACTTGGCTACAGCCTCTTTTCAGTCAGTTGTAGAGAATGATGTGGTCTGCCCAAGCCTCCTCTCCAGCTGCTCCTCATCAGACTGGAACTCCAGACCCTTCAAAGCTCTGTTCCCTCTCTTTCTCCCTCAGCTCCTCATAGGACTCATTCTCCAGACCCTTCACCAGCTCTGTTGCCCTTCTCTGGACATGCTCCAGTACGTCAATATCCTTCTTGTCATGAGGGGTTCAGAACTGAACAAAGGCCTTGTGTAGCCTCGCCAGTGGGACAATTACTGCCCTGACACTATTGCTGATCCAGGCCACGATGTCATTTGCCTTCTCAGCCACCTGGGCACACCCTGGCTCATGTTCAGCCATTGTCGACCAGCACTCCATGACTTTTTCCCCAAGGCAGCTTTCCAGACATTCTTCCCTAAGTCTGAACCATTTCCCGGGGTTGTTGTGACCTAAGTGCAGGACCCGGCACTTTGTGTTGTTGATGCTCATAGAACTGACTCGTTGATTCAGCCTGTTCAGATCTCTCTACAGTGCCTTTCTGCCCTCAGGCAGATCAACTTGGTGTTGTCTGCAAATTGACACTATTGATAACCACTACTGCCAGCTGGATGAAACTCCCTTCACCACTCCCAGGGCCCTCAGCCAGTTTTTACCCATCAAACAGCACTCAGTCATCCAAGCCATGAGCAGCCAGTTTCTCCTGGAAGATGCTGGGAAATGAAGTCAAAGGCTTTACTGAAGTCAGACACATCTACAACTTTTCCCTCATCCACTAAGCAGGTCACCAGGTTACTGAAGGAGATCAGGTTGGTCAAGCAGGACTTTCCTAAGCCTGTGCTGGCTGGGCCTGGCCCCTGGTTGTCCTGTACGTGCTGTCTGATGGCACACCACGATGAGCTGCTCCATGCCCTTCCCCAGCACCAAGGTCACACTGACAGGCTGTGGTTCTCTAGGTCCTCCTTCCAGCCCCTCTTGTAAATGGGCATCCCAGACACTCATCTCCAGCCTCAGGTACCTCCCCAGGTGGCCAGGACTGCTGGCAAATGATGGAAAGTGACCCAGTGAGCACTTGCACCAGCTCCCCCAGGTAGCCCCAGGTCTCTAGGTGTCTCTAGGTCCTCCTTCCAGCCCCATAGACCCATTTGTGTCTAAGTGATGTAACAGGTCACCAACCATTTTCTCTTGGATTATGGGGACTTCTGCTCCCCTTCCCTGTCTGCCAGCTCAGGGGTCTGGGCACCCAGGGAACAACTGGTCTTACTATTAAACACTGAGGCAAAGAAGGCTTGCATTACTTCTGCCTTTTCCTTATCCTTTGTCACTAAGTTTGCTCCTGCATTCAATAAAGGATGGAGATTTTCCTTAGTCCTCCTTTGCTTGTTAATGCATTTATAGCAATACTTTTACTGTCCTTTACAGCAATAACCAGATTATGTTCTAATTTGGCCTTGGCTTTTCTGACCTTTTCCCTGCATAACCTTACAATATCCTTAGAAACATATTTTTTAAAAATTCCTCCTTTAGATTTTGTATTTATTAACAGAAAGCCTGGGGATTAAACTGTGCATAATTTCCAGGTTGCATTTATCTAATTATTGCTTTCCCCCTCCCATTACAGATTTTATGCAATTTTTTTTTAATCAGTGTTTACTTGCAGGGTTTACTAAGTGACAGATAATGTGAAATATTGCTTTAGGACAGATTAATACATATCAGCTTCTTATGAAGCCTGGGTGATAAATGACACCATGCATAAGTGAAAATGGGCTGACAAATCTCAGAATGATAGCGTGTCTCTTTAATGTCTTTGCCACAGCCTGCTCACACATCCTTCTTTGAACACAGCTTGGGATCAGACTCTCTATTTTTCTTTTCAAGTTGAAGCTGGAGATCCATTGAAGTGATATATATTCTGCTTACATGAAAAAGCATTTGTGATTATGAAGCATTCAGCTGGGATCTGTTTCTGCAACACCAAGGATATTCTCTCTTCCAACAAGTCTTATTTGAAAGTTAAATAGTAACAAAGTGAAGTCATGATGCAGTCTGGGAACTGTAATAGCATTCTTTCTTGTGCCACTTAAAAAATATATATTCAAACCCATGGAAACAATATAATTTAAAGTGATCTTTCTGTGATGACCTGAAAGGAATGACTTGCACAAGAAATTCAGTAGTTTCAGACAATCAAGAATTGACTGGGTTAATTTTAAAGCTCAGGAGGGGTATTTGGTAAATGGAAGACAGATCTGGTGCAGTGCCTGCAAAACAGGACAGTGTGAGGGGACATTTCTGCCATTTGTATTTCTGGTTCTGCCTTGCAGACAACAGGACAATGTGAGCAGCAATCTCACCATCAGCAAGGGCAGGTCTGGAAGCTCTCTCACACCAGGTGCCATGGATGGCTCCAGAAACCAGAGGTCCCTTCCAGAGGACAGGGCACCAAGCAGCAGGTAACACCTTCAACAATTTTGAGCCTACCAGCTGTGCCCCATGGTTTTGGAGACCTCTTTGGCATGAATCTAGCCTGATCAGAGGTCTGTGAAGCTTGGAGAATGCTGCTCTTCATCATTGCTGTATGGCTTTATTCATTTTAGGAGAATAGGCCCTGTTCTCAGGCTCTTCTCAACACATATCATCTATATTCAGGTTTCCTTTGTCAAGGAATTGGAGAAACATGGAGAAAATAGACTGTTCACATTTCTATATCCTATGTGTTCCAGCAGAGCTGTTAAAGCTATTATGCAAAATAAACAGTGTATATGGTAAGGAAAAAATAGTCTTTATCTCTTGTTTTAGGAGATATCAAGTTCTAGGATATGCTGTCTTGGCAAGTATCTAGTGACTGCCAGGTCTATGCACCATATAAAAAAAATCCTTCTTTTGTCCCTTGAGAAGACAGAGATTAGCACAAAGGTTTATCAAAGACAGAGCCTTGGAAAATATCAGTAATGGCCCTTTGAGCCACGGGCTTTTGTCTGTTATTCAAGCTCCAATCAGGTGCCAGTATATGGCAATGGACCAGGTGTACGTTTTGCCTTTAATTTCATGATCAATATGTGTGATGGTGAGAATAGAGTCTGTGGACCTTAACAATGCATTTAGCATGAATAAAAAGTTTTACTAAATCCTTGAGGGTGAGACTAAGGATTTTACCTGTACTAACATTTGAACTGTCCAAATCACTGTGTACCACTCTTTTCATGGTAAGAAAAGTCCCTTGGAGATCTTCTGCTACAGAAAAAAAAAGGTGAATAAAAACAGCAACTGCAGCATGGAAATGCTACCAAAGTATTGTGGAGGGGGCTTTTTCTTGACATGGTGTGGGTAAAACAAGGACCATTGCACAGAGCCAAAAAAGTAGCCTGTACCAGTCCCAGTCTTCTTGATTTAATCCAGTTCAGTCACCAACTGCCAATAGCAGCAAATTCTGTTTTGGATTTTCTGAATATTTGACCTCAGGATGAATGAATGTATTAATTCAGCAAGAAAGAAAATCTCACTTATCTGGTCAAACTGGCCAACTAGAGAAACTCATTTCCCTGTGCAAACCACAATTTGGACTGTCACAAACTTCTCTGGGTATATCTCAGGCTCCTTGGGAAAAGTTTAATCTTATTCTTCCTAATGCTCAGTAGGAAGAGATGATTGTTTTCACAGTGTCACAGTGTCCCATCCAAATGGGTTAACAACAGACCATGTAGTCCAGCACATGAAAACAGATCAGGAACAGTGTATCATTTACCTTTCTTCAATAAATGATTGCAAGGGTGAAAGTAGGAAAAGGTAGAAATCAGGAAACATTGTGGAGGGGTCAGGTAAGGAAGAGAGTACATTAACAGCCCAGAACAGGTCTCCTTGGTTATGGGGGAGCTCTATTAGAGCAGCTCTGCTACCCTGAGGGACCATCCCAGCTTGGGGATGCTCTTGGAAAAGTAAAGCAGAAAAGCAGGGTTAAAGGATTTCCTATTTGATATCTTCAGCCCCTGTCTGGGCTTTTATTTGAGAGTGTCACTTGTAACTGCAGCCCTCAGGGAAGCTGCTGGGCCAGAAAGGTCTAATTAGCACTGAATCACCAGTCCCCTGCTTGCTGCCATCCCACCAGCACTGGGAGCAGGTGGCAATAAACAGCTTGGTGTAGGTGGCTCTCTTTTATTAGCTACCTGAAGCTGCTGAAAAGAGAAAGGGAAAAAAAAAAAACCAAAAAAACTCCCCAGCTGAGAATTAAGCCAAAAACATCAATTGAACATGAGGCTGGAAATGGCAGTGCTGCCGTAGTTAAGAGAGCAAATAGCAGTTCATTCCAGTGCTGGAGAAGTGCGGATAAACTCTCATTGTTCCCTCTCAGCTGAGTCACCGCTTTCATTGCTGGGTGTTAAATGAATCATTCCTCTCATTTTCCACTTTGTTATAATTTGAGGTTGTGTTTTCAACCCTTTTTTAACCAGTGTAGAGGAATGCTGAGCTGGTCTCTTTGCAGAAAATTGAGCAGGTATAAAGTTTCTGTTCCCCTTGCATTGCTGTTTTGGTAGGGTGAGAAATGTAAGGAAGGTGAAAGGCAGTGACCATAAGCAGGATGTACCATATATATAACCACTCTAAGGGGGTGGCAGAATGGCTGTTCCCTGATGGGGCACACCTGCAGCACAGCACTCGGCTTCCAAGTGTGTGCAAAAAATAAGAGATCCTTGGCTTGCCTGTCCTCCATGAAATTAGGAGCTTTTCTAATGGGATCCATCAGGTAATAACAATTATTTCAGTCAAGATGTGCAACATTTCTAATGGTTTGAAGAACAGAATTGAGCTAATTAATTAAAAGAGTTTGGGTCATGATCAAGCCAAAAGACATACAATTTGCTGATTAAATTGACTGAAGACAGAGTGCTCAATGTGCTAAAATAATAGTGTGAACCTCGGGGCTGTTTTTAAGAAGTGCTGTAATTTCCTTACCAGCACAAGCTACGCTGAAGAACTGCTCACACTCCTGTGGTAGCAGCATTGCCTTCAGCTTACCTGAAAGAAACAATCTCACTTCAAGTGGACTTGAGGGTTGAGGACCTGTAGTAATTAGAGCCCTGAAGGGCCAATCATTGAGGAGCTTTTAAAAGTTTTGCTTTGATTGCCTGCTTTCTGATAAAACAGAGTATAACTCTTCAATATTTTGAAGTTATCTGAACACTTTTTGTATTCTGATAACTTCAAAATATCATTACAAGAAAATTTTCTCATGAGTCAGATACCATCTCTACTATCTCAGGTGTCAGTGTAGCGACAAAGGCATTAATTATTTGAAAAGTTTAAGCTGAATATTTACTGCTAAATTAATGTCCTAATAAAAATGTTCTGTTCTGTGAATTAAATATTACATTTCTGTCAGAAATTTATGTGAAAGAGTAACTCATAGATATTTTTCTTACATTATGAAACGAAGAACTGTTAAATTAACTGATGTTGCATATAATTAAACTACTTGAAGTTTCATTCTGTATCTTGAAAGAGTAAATATATTATCTGACTTTTTATGGTGGCGCTATGTCAGAAAGAACATTTTAAGTTGAGCAGCTAAATTATATGAATTAACATATCCTCAAAAATCAATCCATACAACTCATATGAAGCTGAGCTGCTCAGTTCAGATAGAACATTTGGCAAAGATTGGAGAAGGATAATAAAGATGATTGAAGTTTCAGACCAGCTTTAAAAGGAAGAACAATCAAATAAATTAGCTGTCCTCCATTTCCAAAGGAGATGCCTGAAGTGGATGCAGCAGTTTTTTATGAAGCCATGAGTAATGCTAAGTTTGGGACTTACTCTGGGCACTGACTGCACACTCTTCCCTAATATAAAAAGAAAGGCTTCAAATGAACTTAGCAGGATGCAGATTCAAAATAAACAAAATAATTTTTTCTTCCCACATTGCATAATTATACTGCCACTCTGATTGACTTACAACTCTGTGGATGCTGAAAGTTTAAATGTGTTGGAAACAAAAACCCATTAAGGGCAGTTAAATGCAAAGATACTGATTAAGGTTTAGGAGTGTCTGAACCACCAGCTGCTGGACGCTGGATAACACATAAAGAAGTATTGCTATGTGCTTGATCTGTCCTGACAGTCTTTTGTAAACATGCACAGTAGTCACTGTCAGAGACAGGATTTGGAGATAACTCAACCTCTGATCAGCACAACTATTCTCAGATTTTATGTTTGTTAGAGTCAGGGGTTCTTACTAGCGCTGTGTGTATATAACTAACATCTGACACTGTTGATCCTAGCTTTTGCCACTGAGGTGCTCCTGGTCTTTGATCCAGGCAAACACAGCTGAAAAATGCAATGATGGAGTACAACACTGTATCTCACAAAGCAACCCGGCAATTCAAAATAAATTAGGGATCTCTATCAGTCTTAAGTGATGCTGAGTGTAAGCAGTTTCAGCAAGGTGTGATGAAGTGGGAGGTGAAGGGAGGGAGTTTGAATCTGCAAGGAGAAAGAATCTTCCTTGTCACTCCGACTGCATAGCTTAGAGGATCAGACAGCATCTGAGATGCATCATGTAATGGAGGCTGCAACAGTCTATATAATGGGAAATCTCTATTTCTAGTCTAGATTTTTGGTTACTAGGGAACTGCACCATTTTGTGCTCTTGGTCTCTTTAATGAGACCAAGGTCTTCAGCAGCTGTAATTCCTTGACTCTTTCTTAGATTCAAAAGTAGATTGCCAGTAAAGATGTAATGTATATTTAATGTCTTAATACAAAGGTAAACAAGTCGTCAGTATAGAGCCCTAGCCTTGTTCTGTAGTCAACTGTCCTCCTCCCAAGTCTTCAGAGAGCTCTTTACAAAACACTATAAATGTGGAACAGGCTTTTTTAATTGACTATTCAGAAGGTTTTGTTTTTCCCTATCTATATGTTCAGAGGTACTTTACAGAAGAAGCATTAAAAATGTCTGTTTAGTAGGGACGTCACTGGCTGCTTCCACAAGTTTCCAATATGCTCAAGGCTTGCATTCCTCCTGTCCTGAAAAATCTGTTAGATCCCACAAATCACTCCTGGAAAATGAGCCAAATGCCACATGTGAGCATTCAGCTCTAGGTGTTTCACTGCTGCAGTAAAGCTGCTCTGCCCAAGAACCTTAGGACTCTATATTCACATCTGAAGCCTCCCTGCTCAAGCATGGCCAAAGATGAAAGCTGGTGTTGATCCATGAGGCAATGCCCTGTGCCCAGTGCAGAATGACAGTCCCCAAAGGAAGGGCATTGCTGGAACCTTAACATAATTTTTGACAGAGTAGGCTATGATTTTTTGTGCAGTATTTACAAGGTTTTGCAGGATGTTTCATTAGAGGGAGCAATCCCTGAAAAGCATGTGCTCTGTCTTGTGCTGTTCTTGTTTGACCCATCTTGCAAAGACTCTGATAATTGCTGTAAGGAGATGGCTCTAACCTGCAGGAAGCACAGTTCTAGTTTGTGACAGATGGGAGATGGTTCTCACTGAAGTCTTCTGTGAGCAGTAATACTTCACTAGCCTGGATTGCTCACTCTTTCCTGTTAAAGCCTTGTTTTACAAAGGTAATTAAAATTTGCAACTGCACAGTTTGTTGGCCCAGCCATCCTCCTCTCTTACTGTTGCCTCTCCAGTAGCCACTAAACTTTTCAACAGGAGTGAAGATTAGAAGAGTGGGGGTCTCAAGGACACAGCATGATTCTGGAAAGCCTACAGCTAGATAAAAGGAAAATCAGGTTTGTATCCCCCTTGACAGCACTCAGCCTGATCCCATCACAGGATCTGGCTGGGATGTCAGCATCCACCTACTCACTGACATGGTCCCTCCAGTCCAAGCACTATTTCCTCATCCTTGGTGTGGCATCCTATGGGGAATAGGGGACTGGTGAGGGAGTACCATGGGGTACCATTCCTGGAACAGCAGCAAAACCAGGGGAGCTCTGCTGCTCATCCAAAACAATGTGTTTTTTTCCTGATGGAGCTTTTGCTCTACCTGGCTGCCACTGAGCATTGCTGCAACAGCTCACTGGCCTGCTGCAGGCATGTGAGTGCCACCTAAGTGCTGGTTTAAAGTCAGTCCTGTTGGAATTTAGGATCGTAGCCCAAAGTGCTGTTTAGGAGAGAAGAGAGCTGCCCCAGGAAAGATGACAGTGCAGAAGCCCATAGATCTGTATGGATGAGAGCAGAACAGGGGCACCTGACCCCACAGCTGACACCTTGACAGAGCTACCAGTGGTCAGGCACAGCTCCAGCAATACTGCCCATTCAGACAGGGTTCAACAGGGTGCAGACAGCATCCATGGAGAGCTGGTGTGCTCATGGTGACAGCCAACAAAAAGGCTGAGCAAGGATGTGGTGTGGGTTCACAAAAGCATTGAGGTGAGGAATGGGGTGGCTGCTAGAACTGTTGTTCACTAAACCTTACAACCCTAGAAGAGGATTTGTAAGTAATGGAAACTGAGTTTCTGGAATGTGCTGTCCTGGGGAGAGTCAGGCTCCAAAAGGGTATGGGCAAATCTGGACAGCATGTCCATAAACAGGCAAAGGGAGTAGGCAAGGATGTAGCTTCCAGCATCCCTAATCCAAGGGTGGGTGCTGGGAGTAGAAGAGAACACCCTGCAGAAGGTGGGCTCATGCTCTCCCAGGCTCATGTGCAGAAGGCAGAGCCAGAGGGACTGACCCTGACACCTTTCCTCTTCTTCTGCCCCGACTGCAACAGCTACACTCAGAAACACTCCACAGTTCCTCATAAATTCCTAGGTGGTGTTTCCCACATAACAACTTTAAGCTTTCAGTGGTTTTGATACGTCTCAAGGTTTTCTTTAAGAACATAGTTTTCCCTCCCACCATGTCTTTTT
Organism: Chloebia gouldiae; assembly: GCA_003676055.1. NCBI lineage: Eukaryota > Metazoa > Chordata > Aves > Passeriformes > Passeridae > Chloebia > Chloebia gouldiae. The sequence continues at coordinate 14,207,904 of QUSF01000007.1, forward strand.
AATTATTTTTGGCTTTCCTCTTGGAGGACACTCTATAATCCCCTCTGCAAAAAAGAATAGAAGGGAGAAATGATTAATAGTTATTCCTTTGCCTCAGCCTTGGGCAGAATCATAATAAATGAGGAATAGCAGATACCATATACATATCTGCAGTATTTGCAGAAGGCCAAATGTTAGCAAGCACTTTGTAACAAGAAAAAAAAGTTTTGGTTCAATCTCATTTTCTGTGTTCCAGCTTATTACAAATGTCATTTAATAAAGAAAGATTTTCACTATGAATTTTATTTCCTCTAAAAAGAAAATTAAGCATCATTAGCAAGGAAAAAATGATTCAGTCATTTGAGAGATCTAGTTATGTTGCAGAGCTCAGCTGCCAAATTACGATAAAAATCCCTGGGAGGTTCTTTCTATGCTGTGTGGAGAAATAACCTGTAACAGTCAAGATGCTCAAATAGAATTTAAAACAAAGCATTGGAAATATCCAACTTAAGATACAACAAGTTCCTACTTGTATTACTGGATTCAGACTAGAAGATTTTAACAAGAAGAGTTGATAGTTCAGGAATGGTTGTGCTCTTCAGATGCTTCCTAATCAAATTTGCTACTCTTAATTCTTATGTAAATATTTTTAATGAAGTACCCAATAGCATTCAAGAGAAGTTGGTGTGATTCTTGGACTTGTCATGTGCAGGACCAGGAGTTGGAATGATGAACTTGTGGGTCTCTTCAAACTCACAGTATTCTATGCGGAACTAAAATGAGGATCTGCAGATTTGGTGCAGGAAATGCCTTCCAGAACTGCCTTGGGTTTTTCCTCTCAGTTCAGTGAACATTAGTCTGAAAGCAGGGAAATCAGGCAAAGGCAAGCCCAGCTACAGCTCCTCTGACATAGATAATAATATTACATATTCATGTAGTCCACAGAGCAAGATGTTTGTGCATGGATCCATTCTAGGGTTTTATGATGAAAGCTACATTTAAACCTAGCTGTTTATTGATTACTTCAATTTCTCTTTGCCAAATAAAACATCTTGATATGATTTTGGCTCTTTTTTGTTTGTTTGTTTGTTTTGGTTGAAGTGCTTCCTAAGTAATTTGCTTGTCTATCAGTTTTGGTTTCGGTCATAATTTCAATTTCCAATGAGTGCACTAAATCAACACCCCTTTTGTATCTTTCCCCTTAATAACATCTTCCTCTGTTCCATGGACCTAGACATTCCAGTTCTCTGGAACAATCTCATTAAGGAGGAGAATTGAGTTAAAATCATAATTTCCACTGTGATGGCTATTTGAAGTTACTGTTTCTGACCATAGTTGTGATAACTTGTCCACTTTTCCACCTGTGTTAAGATTTCCCTGCTCCTATGCCTCTTGGGATTTACCTAGTGCAGATTTTTTCTTGCAGATGGTTGTCCCACTGGAGAGCCATCACCCAGTCTGAGCTCCTGCCTGACACCAGCATTAAAGCTTTGCACTGTCCTTAGCATACTAACCCCATGTATAGGGTTATTGAGTTATGGCAGCATGATAAGAAGAAATTTAGGGTGTAATTAATTTTTTACATTAATTTCATTTCTTTACAGTCAGTGGGAGAAAGAGGGCACTTTTCTCTTACACTTCATATCATTACCTGAACTGTCCACTTTGGACTGACACAGACTGGGTCCCCAGTACGTCTCCCTCTCCACATTGCCTGTCCAGAGGAAAGAAGGTGACTGGCTCTGTTTACCATTGGCACTGTCAGGATTTGATCAGATAGGTCCCTTCCTCATGGTCAAGTGCTAGAAATACATCATGATTCCAAGAAAACCATTCCAGTGCTTGAGCACCTACTCTGTCTTGAAAAATTCTGACTTATTTCAGCTTTGGGCTTTCAGCACAGTCTTTTCCACTAGATTAAGGAGAAAATCTACTGTCAGGCCCATTTTGCCTTATCTGCCCTCAAAGCATAGCCAGTGTTTAAAATCTTAAATGAGTATAACCTCCATTATCTATGAGAAGTGACTGCAGCAGTACTTCATATGACATTTGTAACAAGTAGCTGGCTGAGCAGCAATGGAGTCAGGACTCCTCAGTGTGGTCACAGTAGAGCAACCTGGATCTGAGTTATGCAGACCCCACATGCAAACTTTCTGCTCCAAACCAATGCACCAAGTGCATTTGATCCAAAGCTCTGCTGCTCTCTCCGTGTTGATTTATAAATGAGGCACATGGTAGTCATGGCAGAGAGGATTCAGGAGATTTTCATACATCTGTAAAGACAGTCAGAGAGCAATTGTTAATTTTGCTTGTCACAGTTAGAATAGGGACGTCCTGGTAATACCTGAGTTGTCTCTTGGAGGCAATTTCCTTCAGGAGCTACTGCTTCACCTTATGGGGACAAGCTTCCCAACCCTCCTGCACAGAGCTCTGACTCCATTTGGAGCTGCACCTTCATAAAAAACCATTGCCTGTCCTATTGTTGCAGTTTTCCTTCCCTCTTCCATCACCTCTAACTCAGAGAAGAAGATCACACTTATATTTAGAGTTTAAACAACTAAGGAAAGGGCTTGTTCCTTTACTGTTTGGATGAAAGCATTTAAAATATTTTTGGTAATAGTTATATGAAAGTAATAATCTGACCCACTAAATCACCAACCAAAAAATCACCAATCAGCCAAACAAAAGGACATTTAATCCAATTAACTTCATAATGGAAGCTATTATTTGGCAGCTAAACACTAACACTTTACCAGCAGTTTTCACTGCAGAGCTGCCAGCTGTATCTGTGTCATTACATGGTTTGAAGGTGCAAAACTGTGGTACTCTAAATGTTACAAAATGTGTTACTTTTGCTCATTTTACTGGTAATAAATGAGCTTTTATTTCAAAATAAAACACTTAAAACAGTTAAGTAAAATAAGATGAGAAAATGTCATTCGGAATTAATTTTAGGGTAATCATTGTCTACAAATGTTTGTAGATATATTTTGTTATGTGTTTTCCTAGCCTAATAAATGATATCTGGCCTAATAAAGGATAATTAAGTGGACAATCTTTGCAACAATATGAGCAGGCACTTGTTGGGTAATTCCCACAGGACAGACATCTGAGGCTTCCCTCCTCTCTCCATACGGTCTGAAGGGAAGCTGGTGTGACAGCTAAATCAAAGAGAGATGATTTCTTTTCTGAGTGATAACACCCCAAAGCACACAGGAAGCCCAAACAGAGCAAACAGGTGCTGGTCCAGTGCTTTTGTACACGTATGACATGATTGTCATACAAAAAGGAAAATCTCAGTCTCTTGAGAGACCTGCTTGTCAAAAAACCCCCAGGTGAGAGAGTTATCTGGTATGCAATCAAGAGTGATTGCTAGGGATGAACCAAAGGCTCTGAAGGGGAGAACAAAGCAATGTGTATCTCCTCTGTGGCTGTCACTTCCCTTGACAGCCATGGCCTGTCTCTGTCTTGTTAGAAATTGTGTCAAACCATTTATTTTTATCCTTACCTCCAAGCATCTGAGAAAATGTGAAAGGAGGAAAATAATGAATCCAGATGTGATTAATGTAAATATAATTTGATTAGTATCTTCTTATGTGAAGGAAGACAGAATTCAGCACATAAAAATATATTAATCAGGAAGACAATGTACAATAGGACAAACAAAAAAAAAGAAGTGCTAATAAGAAAAAAAAATCCAACCCAAACACCACTAAAATATTCTAATTAAGCTCCTAAGCTTCCACTTCTAAACAGTTGAAACTAAATTTCATTTTGTTTACTACTGTGGGATAACAATTCTTTCTCCAGAGCTATGAATTCTCATTTTCTAGATGTGAATCACTTCATTTCATTAACAAGCAGAAGCAGATTGCTGCCATCTTTATTGTAGCCAAAATATTATTTTCAGTAACTGCAAATAACAGGGTCTTTTGACTTGCAGAGAAATGTGACATGCTCAGGATTTCTAAATTATAAAGAGAAGAAAGAGAGAAAATATCTTGGAGTGATATAACTAAACTCAGTGTTCCTTTTCTAGACAAGACTCAAAGTGTATTATTGTAAATAGATACTGAGAGTTTCTGTTGAAAATTGAACCCACTAGCTTTCCAAATAAACATAAATTAGTGCATAAATCACCATTATCTTAATCTGAACAAGGTGTACAACCACCCAGAAGCACCCAAAAACCTCAGGGAGATTTCTCCACGTTCCCCCATCACTCTTCTCAGAATTCCTGCCAGTGCTTTACCCAGGCTGTAAAGGGCTCAGGCAACAACACTTTCCACTGTTCACAGCAAAAACCTGTCCTGTTTTCAGCTCCTCCTCTAACTCCATTTCTCTTTGGCCTTCACATGGAAAGTAGCAGGTCTGGGGGATTTCTCTTGGATCTGAGATCCGGAGGGCCACAGCTGGGTGCAGGAATGAGAGCAAAGCCAGCAGGAAGACCAGCAGCAGAAAGTGTGGGCTGAAATCCTTTTTAGTCACAAAATAGAAGCTGTCAGGAGAAAACAATGACAGAGGCATCTGCACAGTGGTCAGCAGGCCAAGACTTGACAGGTCACTTCATAATAGTACAGGACAGTATATGAAGGAACATCTACTGATTTCAGGATCAGCATCACCAACCAAGCCATGGAGACTTTATTAAACACTAATGGAAATGGACAAACCAGGGAAAGTACACCACAATTTTTGAAAACAGAAAAAATACTTTGATGTCTGACTGCTAGCAAAACACAAGACTTCTGTTGTTAATTTAAGTTTTTAGAGGAGTTCTCAGAACAGAGAAAACAGAAGCTCCAGGTGTGATTTTAACAATATAGTCACTCTTAAAACTCTTTGAACAACAATTTTACGCTAACCATATTATTGAATTGTGATGGGAAAAGGCAAAAGCAAGGTACAGCAAGGCAAAATACAAGGCAAGGAAAGGATAGGCATTTGATGCACTGTGATAAAAGTACAATTATTTGTCTCAACCTGTGCGGAATTAGAGAGGAAAGGGAATAATAAGATCTATATGCAGACAGCTCTGGGGGATGCATGCCTTTTGTGCCTGCTCAATGTGATTGACCAACACACATAACTGAAATTGTCCTTGTGTCCTTTCTAGTAGCAAAAACATATTTTTGCATCAAGTCACAGCTCTGACTCCGTCTGACTCTGTCCTGCTGAAATTAATCAGGTGACTCAGGGAGAAAAGTTTCAATTTTTAGCAAATTTTCTCTACTTGAAAATGCATTATATTTGGTTCAAGGGATGGGATGTAGTCTGGACCAACTTTTATCTTCTGGAGATGAGTTTATTCATCCTAATGAAAAAAAAAATTAGTCACTTCTTCCCTCTCTGAGATGATAAGACACGGACTGTGATGAAAGTCACTTAGAATTTAGCTTCATAGCCACTAAGAGTAGCATAATTAAATCTGGTTTTAGAAGGTGAGAGTATACAAATGCACAGTAGATAACTTAGGGACAGACAACAAAAAAATTTAAATAGAATATAAATCCCTTTTTATTCTTTTAAGTATGTGTTGTCATAAAACCAAGTTATTTTTCATTAAGTGTTTTGTCTCCAAAGGCAGAAAATAGAGTTGAGACCATGTAGGTTTGTTTCTGTACACCAATTTGTGTGCCCTGGCACATGATCAGGTAGGTATGTACAGAGTGAACAGTGCCTCAAATCTGCCCACTCTGCCCATGATTCTGAAGTCACACAGGATTTGAAGCAGAGCTGCACTTCCACTGAAGTCCTGCTATTAAGCTGTAAATACATTCTATAACAAGCAGGCCTGTTGTCTTCTTGGATGAGAGTTTCTGGCAAGAGAAGTTAAATAACAACTTCATTTGCAACAGAAAATGAGTTCTCTTTTCCTACCCTATTCCACTGGTCTTGTCACTGACAAGGTGCTGTGACTACCTAAATTCTGCAGAAAACATGCAGAAATTACTTAATGACCTTTTTTAACATTAAGGTCTCTCTTTTTCTTTTTTTTTTTTTTTCCCCAAAAGCTGGAAATAGTTCCACAAGGGTATCTTCCTGTCACAGTACTACAATATTCAGAACCCTGCATTGGGAAGCTCTACTCCTTTTGGTAACTTGGCCTGTTTTATTTTCTCTGTCCTTCAGAAGAGCTCAAGCAAATAGGAATCAATCAGCTTGTGTATTTCTGAGGTCACCTGCTTTAGTGTGGGCTCTCCTTCTCACTGAGAGCTGGAGAAGCCCCTTGGATGGGAAGAAGGTGTTTTTGCAGGCAGGGCTTGGAGAGGATCGTACCAACACAGCAGAGCTGTTCAGGCCCTGGTGACACAGCCCCACCAGAAACACACCACAGCTTTACTTTCACTACTTAGGTTTTCAACACCACTATGCCTGCAACTTAGAAAAACTTTGATTTATTCCTGTCCCCAAATAATCATCAACAGCTCAAGTGAGATGAACACGTGCCAGCCCACAATGGCTCATTTGCTTTTTTTTTTTTGCCACAGACAATTTCTGCTCATTCATCTAGAGCTGAACATTTCTTCATTGCCAGGAATTTAATTTTCACAATTGCTCATATTCTATTTGAATTGGAAAAAAAAAAAACCCAAAATTGCCTTCAAGCAGAATCTTGGTGAACCTTGAAGTCAGTGAAAGAAACTAAGACTGAAGAAATGTCCCTGACTGGAGATACAGGATATTGCCAAAAGGCTGAGAAACTTTATTCCACGAGCCCAGGTCCAGACCTGGCCTGCTTGGATATATGGGGTCCCCAGAGAAAAGTGCTGGGTCCAGCAGATAAGGCAGGGATCTGCTGGAATTTTGCTTGACCCTCAGCAAAGCTGGCTAAACTGAAATGAGCTTTTGGTCATTTACAGCCATTTCTAAACTGACTGACCCAAATTATCACTGCTTTTGTGCTTAATGGCTCTATCACCAATTGTCTCCCTCCATTTACTCTTCTCTAAAATTCATCATCAATTACAGAAAAATAGTGTGTTTTATGTGAAGAGTTCAAAGGTAATAGGCAGCTTCAGGACCATGTGGCAACACTAAATGTGGCCTGGGAAGAGCCTTGGATTATTCACAGGAACTAAACATTTAGGAAATTACTTTTTTGGGATGGATGGATGGATGGATGGATGGATGGATGGATGGATGGATGGATGGATGGATGGATTGAAAGACAGATCTGAAAGGCAGGAAATGGTATAGAAATCTATGAGTCACTAGCTAGAAGTCCTGAGAGAAGCTCTATGGGAAAGTCCTGATTTTTATTCATTTATGCAGATGAGAGAAACTACTAGTTTCTTGAGGGAGAATTCCACTGTTAGCTCTAGCTTCTGCAACAAAAATGTTCAATGCACTCTTGGGAAGGGGAGGAAATTGAATTTAGCCTAACTGTAGTCTATATATACAGTGCAGAGTCTTATCTTAAAAGGCTAATGTATTGAATAGCTCTAGGTGTAAAGGACACTAAACTATACTTAAAATCATATCTCACAGTCATGAAATTCATAAGGAAAGAGAGAATGAAAAGCACTATATAAAACCAGTGAAGCAGCTGTGATGCAAAGAGCGGAGTGGAAAGGACATTGCTGCAGAGAGCGTTCACGTGGCACCAAGGCAGGCAGCAATTCCTGCAACTGAAGCTCAGAAACACTGATGTGATTTACATTGCCCTCAACAAATCCACACACAGGCAGCTGTGGCAGTGACCACCCTGCCTGTAAAAGAGAGGGAGATCCACAGATTACTACATCTTCTATGACTGGGACACAGGACTGTTCATATTACTGGGTGTCTATATAGCACTGTCCTTGGAAGGGAAATGCATGGCTCTCAATTGCCAATCTGATTTGCTTGGGTTTTTCATTGCAATAGGCAGTCAAGTGGCGAAAAAACTTAAACCAGCCAAAAAACACCAAAACATGCAAACAAAAAAATCACAAAAGCAACATCATAGCTTAAAATTACAAGCCAAAGCTAGTAAATTCAATTCAGACAACTCTTCACCTGATACAGACTCTACTTGCTTCTTCATCTCAGCTGTCACCTTTATTCTCCTTTTCCTCTATTTCCATCAGCCTCCAGGCTTTTTCTTCTCCTGTCCCTGCAAGGCACAAGATATTTTTTCTATTAACCCCTTCTCTGTAACTTGTTTTAGTGATTTAAAATTGATTAGCATTTTTTAGCAACCTGAATACCAGTTATCATTTATATCTGAATTCTCTCTGTCTGAAGAGGAAATTAAGTGACATTCATGCTTTTTGTTTGCAAACTCTAACCTAGAGGCAACTGCACAAAATGCATCAGACCTTCCTAGGTAGACACCTCACTTCAGGAAGCAAGACCTAGAGCGTTTGCAACTGCTTGGGTAAGGCAGCTGTAGGAGGAATTGGATTGAGGCTCACACCACGCTTAGCACATTCTACAGTAGCTCTTTGTCATGAACATGAGATCCTTACAGGATCCCAATGCTCCCCAGGGACTGCTGACAAGTACTAGACATTTAAAGTCAGTTGTAGGGTCCTGCTAGACCCAAGAATTTAGCTACTGGGTTCAGAGGTATACAGAATATGCAGATGTCACCTGTGGAGATAAGAAGGAGTATCACAGAGGAGAGAAAGAAAATGGCAGAAAAATGAAGTGGGGACAGGAAAAGCAGAGGTAGAAACCTTTGGTAGACCTAGTGTGAGTGGAATAATGAGTAGTATTGGTTGAAAGAAAAAATTAAAGTGAAAGTACAAAGGTAAGAGAAGATATTTTCTCTAATGATAGTGATAGGGGATTTTGGACTTTGAAGGTCATTTTTTTCTGAAAAGGGGTTGTCTTCAAATGAAGCTGGCTGAATGGCCAGGCTGTCTTGTAAGAAAGAGACTGGATGAAGCACAGAGTTATAAGAGAACATGCAAACAAAAAGCTTCTCATATGAAATTTTGTCTAATATAATCAAATAATGGGGAGTGAAAAACATATGCTCTCTGTAGCTGTGCAATCATCTGTTCCATTGTCAGAGGCCAAGAAGTTCTGCTATCTGTAGGCCATTGGCAAGCACCTATGTAATTAATTACAACCATCATCCAACTGGGAATCCACTCTTTTAATTAACTCAGTGTGGTATTTTGGCCGCATCTGTTTATGTCCAAAAGAGATTCTCATTTGTTGTTACTTGCAACAAAAATATTACTCTGTTATAGGAAAATTACTGCACTTGAATGATTGTGCTCTGTTCTCTTCTAAGTGAGAAATACAAATTAGAGATAAAAATAAAGGTATCTGAGGATGCATAACAGCAAACATGATATTCTTCCTGATTAAAACAAACTGAGATTTGCCTCTTACTATCTGACTCCAAACTCACAGGACCACTCACGCCTTAGAAGTATTCCTGAGAGTAGTAATTTTCACATGCTCTGGCCAGATTTCTCTCAGTTGACAGCATGCTGAAAAGAACTTTGTTAAAGAGATCAGTAAGTAAAGCCCAAGGCATTTATAGTGTGGTGCATTTAAGCAGGTGGAAGATTCTGGTTTCTCCACCTGGGTTTGTTCAGTATATTATTGTCTTTAGCAGTACACATAGGGAATGTGCAGAAGGGACTGGTTCTGTTCTAGTTTGGCCTTTCTGTTATTGCAGAATTAAGCATCTGGAAAACAAAGCTTGAATGTGATGAGGTGTGGATGGCTCAGGGCTGCGGGGCCCAACGAGGATTGAAAATGCTAGAAATGCTAGAAAGTGACAGAAGCTGCTGGTAAATTCTAGGCTCAAGTCTTGGTCCTCCTGAGGTCAGGAAGACAGGATAGTACCTGTGACCTCTGGCAAATCTCACTGACGTCCTCACACACACCTACAGCCTTAGAAAAGTAGAAGTCAAAAAAAGAAGCGAGTATTTCATTACCAAAACTAAATTGTGTTTGCTTCCCCCAAAGCTTCAGCCTGCTTTCTTTTTCACCTTGTTAATCTTTAGCACCCTCTGGCAGAGCAGAAAGTTTCTGCTGTTTCCAAAAACATCACCTTAGGGACAGTGCCAAGGAACAGCCTTTTAAGTCTTATTTTATCTGTATTACATACAGGTTTGAAAACATTTCTTAATTTTATTGATTAAAACATTAGGGTATAAATTTATTATTGGTAACAGAAATCACTCTGTTATGTCAAACTTACATCAATATTTTCTATCACGTTACCAACACTTCTACACTTAGTATTACAATTTAACCTTGTTTTCTAATTGATCAAAAAGAATTGCAGCAAACAATGCAACTAATTTAGCTCAACATTTCTTTGCTTCCCTTTCTTGTAAGAAAGAAAATAAAAAGGTCATTATTCACTTTTTGGGTAAGAAAACTGTATTTATATATTCATTACATCTGAAGTCCATTCTCCTATTTAAAGCAAAGTTCTCAGAACTGTATTTCTGCAAGGAATTGTTCAAATTAAACTGTTCAAAATTAATTGTTAAAACAGAATTTCCAAAGTTAGAAAACATCTTTGGGATTATACTGACAAGCAGTGTCAATGAAAATTTATTTTAATGTATGCCAATATAATGTTCTGTTGAAATTTTCTCATTCATCTCATTCCCCTTCTTGTGTGTAAAGTCTAATAATAAAATATATCCCTAAATCTGAATGACTTCTTAAGAAAGAAAGGAAAGAGAGAAAGAAAAAGAGAGAGAAAGAGAAAGAAAGGAAAGAGAGAAAGAAAAAGAGAGAGAAAGAGAAAGAGAAAGACAGAATGGAGGGAGGACAGGCGAGATTTCTTGTAGTGAGGGGCCCAGAACTGGACACAGGATTTGAGGTGTGGCCTCCCCAGTGCCAAGTACAGGGGGACAATCCCTGCCCTGGTCCTGGGATGCTCCTGCTGGCCACACTATTGCAGATGCAGGCCAGGATGCCACTGGCCTTCTCGGCCACCTGGGCAGAGCTGGCTCATGTTCAGCCACTGCCAGCCAGCACTACCAGGTCCTTTTCCTCCAGGCAGCTTTCAGACACTATTCCCCAAGCCTGGGGCATTGCCTGCAGTGCAGGACCCAGCCTTGGCCTTGTTGGATCTCATGCAATTGGCCTTGGCCATCCATCCAGCCTGCCCAGATCCCTCTGTGCATCCTTTCTGCTGCCCAGCAGATCAACGCTTCCTTCCTTCCTTCCAACTTGGTCTCAGCTGCAAACTCACTGAGGGTGCACTCAACGCCCTTGTCCAGATGCTTGATGCAGGTGTGAAACAGGACTGGCCAACACAGAGCCCTGGGAACATCTCCTCTGCCTGGCCACCAGCTGGATGCAACTCCAGTCACCACCACTCCCTGGACCTGGCCACTAGACATGTTTTCACCCAGTGAGCAGTGCATCCATCTAAGCCATGAGTAGCCAGTTCCTCCAGGAAGCTGGAAACCCCCCCAGATTTTAGAAGTTTCCTCTTCTATTGTTGGGCACTTATGGTTTTTGGAAAGTTGCTTCATATATCAAATTTGTATTTCATCTGGTGAATATCTGAGACCCAAAGAGTTTCATTACACATTTACTGTCTGCTATAATGGGTTTCAGCTAAGAGGATCTCATACTGTGCATGTAGTCTCCTGACTAAAAATTTCAGTAGAATGGTAATCTCAGTATCCTGTGCTGCATAGATAAGAAAGACTATCAAAGGATGGAATAATTATTTTCCAGGAGCACATACTTTCCTTTCTTGTTTAATTATTACATAATTACTCTTTATCTTATGTATTTCAAATAGCAAATAATAGCATTGTGCCAGTACCAAGATAACAATGGCTTAGCAACTTATATATTTTATGCCCAACACTATGTGGCTTACTAGAGTGAAAATATAAGAGTGTGAATATACTAGATCCTGGATAGCTGTAATATAAATCTGAATCACACTCCAGCTGGAATACAAGAACTGATTACCATTCCCCTTACTTAGCATACTGTTAAAAGTTAGCTCTTGTCTCTGCTTTTTCTTCTGCATTGCCTCCTTGTTGCTTCCCAGCTAAACATTTAAAATTTATATTTCTGGACTTTATTAAAATGCTCTGAAGTCATTCTTACATAACTTCATGTCTTAAAAAGGCAAAAAAGGACAAGAGTCATTGTGCCTGTAATTTAAATACATCTTTTGAGTTAGAATGGTATTATTTAATATTTCATATTGTCATTTTAAAAGAAATGGAAACAAGTAAGGTAATGAAGCATAAAATAACATAGCAACATATCTAAACAAATTGATTTTTTCCCCTCATAACAGAACATCAGTCACAAATAAAATGCATCCATGTGGATCAGGAACAGAGCACAAGGAAAAGCCAGTCATGCAGCATCCATTTGCAGACGGCTGTGAGGGAGGGCAGCTGCCCCACTCTGGCAGCCCCCAAACTGCTGTGCTGCTTTTTTGCTATCCTGAGAGGATGCTGTGGCTGGGGAGAGGCAGGACAGCAGCCAGGACAGGGATGCAGCAATGAGAGGGTACCACAAACCCAGCAGAGCAAGCTGATAGCTTGGAAGAGCTTGTGCCCAATGTGATGCACTAGTTTTGCTTATCCAGATTTGGAGTTTGCCTGGTTATCTGGATCCTGGTGAGTAGGAAACGCCTTGAGAGGATCCTTGCATGTGTGAGGCACGACAGGAAACTCTGGCTGAGACAATTAGGTAGAAGAGTAATCTGTCCTTACAAAGCCTCCATGTGGAAAACAACAAATTACCCTGTGAGCAGGTAGGAGCACAGGCTGTTTTATATCAATAAGTGAGGTATGTATTCTCTAAATTCTATCTATTCTTCTAAACACTGTTTTGCTCTAAGGAAGCTCTTCAGTCACCAATTACAACTTTTCTTGTAGCCAGAGAGAACAAAATTACCAAATTACTAAATCAGATTCACCACAATAACCATGTTTTACCCCAGGGAACAGCACACTCCATCCAGCTCTCAGAATGGCAGAATCCAGTAATGCTGTTCTCAGAAAAAATGCAGTAGCTGAGGGGCAAAGACCAGCAGGATGCACCAGAGAAGAGGAAGCATCGGAAACAATCACCTGGTGATTATAACAATTGGGTTTGAAGATATGAAGAAAACCTACATCTGGGTTGTTTCCCTTGTAATTGCAATTGCATTTTGGTGGCAGAGGATGGGCAAACCACAGTGTCCAGCTTTGCCCTGCTGCACAGAGCCCCAGGGGCCACAGCTGTGACTAACAGTTCGCAGAGGAGATTAAAAGGGCTGCTTCCCAAGGGAAAGGAGGCACATCAGTTTGGCTCCTCCTGGCCAAGTAACCATAGCAGCATAAGGTTATTGGCTCAAATGGATGCCAAGGCTCAAATGGAAGCCTGTGCAGGCCCCTCCTTTTTATGGTATTGTTGGAACCTCCAAGACTGACCAGCCAAATTGGAAAAAACATACAACTCCTTTCACACAAGGCAGGAGCAGGGCGGGTGTTGTGTTGGGAAACTTTGCAGCGTGTCACTCTCTGTCCCTTCTTACTGGATCTCCCTATTCCTAGTCCCAGCTTAGTTCTAAACATTGAACCATACATTAAAAATGCCTTTCCTCTTCCCTCCTCCCTTTTCAGCCAGCCTGTGAAAGAGCTGCAGATGCAGTTTAAGAGCCTGTAATGTCATATTGCCAAGCCTCCAGACACTGCCAGATTTCTCAGCAGGAAGCCAGGATGTGACATGGCATTTGGAATGATTAAGTTGCCTTTCTGCACCATAAAGGGCACAAATGCCATTATGAACATGAGTGATGTGACGCATTTAAAAACCATTTTTTACAGCAATATTCATGAAGAAGAGTGCTAATAGAGCTACTTCAAAATGTGTGAAAATGAGTCCAAGTGAAAGTGTTGTGGGTGGATACGGTGTATGTTATCACTCAGAAGCTAAGCCCCTCTTAGGCCCATAAAGAGCAGACAGACTTAAGCTAAACAGTCATTTATCTTAGTTTTTAGAGCCTTGGCACTTCCTAGCTGCTGATGTCCAATGTGTCTGCAGCCCTTTCTGGGAGAGATTAATAGTCCTTGTCAGATGCAAAGCATTAAATTTTTCTTTCAGGACCTAATTATTTTGTTTAATTGTAAGTTATTTATGGAAGTTACTCTTAAGATAATAGATTAATATCATATAAAGTTCAGAGCATAAGAATTACAGCTGGGGAAAGGAAAGCACAAAAGCAAGACTGTCATTCTGCAGATATGAAGAGCTCTTTCTTGGTCACATTAAACTGCAGGAAATGGATGGTTTTGAAGCTTTAAAGGTGCTTCTAAACATCACCACAGTCAAAGGACACTGGTTTGCTCAGCAGTGCACCAAAGGTACTCCCCAGCCTGCAGCTGGTCTTGAATATCCCATTAATAAAGCCCTTAATGAATAAATCACAGAAAAGAAGTCTCAAGCTAGAAGCAGAATGAACAAACTGGTCTGGTTCATTCCAACCCCAAATTTATAGAAGAACTAAATGATGTCGTCTTTCTACACACTGACAATCAATTTAAGTTTCCCTTGCAGTTTTCTCTCTGGGATCATGGCATGTCATTTGTATGCAAGAGGAAGGTTCCCCACTGAAGTGAATAGGGCTATTTTCAGAGCTTTTTAAATAAAAAACCCCAAACTAAACACTAAAAGTTTGCTAAAAATCATCAACCATTAAGAATTTGTTAAAAACTCACTTGGTAGTAATGTGACCATGTCCAGTAAGAGGTCAATTAAGTAATTTCTGCTCTATGAACACCACTTGCTGCAGTGAAAATAGAAAGGGTTAAAGCAATCTAGGAAGACAATCAATATTTCATTTCTTTGGAGCTAAGTAGCAGCAAAGATAAACACTTCTGATGAAGATGTTTGTCAGACCAGTGCTTTTCAGTTTTACAAGGACATCCTGATGAATTCTCCCAAAATCCTATGGGAATGGTTAAATTTATTCTCATCATTTTTTAGGAAGCAGCATTGAAACACAGGCAGAAAGGCTGATATTTTGTATGTGCCTGCCTTAAATTAGGATTTAATCTATCTTTTGATATCTAAACAAAGGTCTGGATAGGGGTTTGCTGAAGCCATTTAAGTTTTCAGTGAGTATTTAAGTGGGTCAAAACCAATTTCAGATTGGTCATATGGCAAAATGGGTCATGCAAAATTCATAAACTTGTTATGAAAATAGGCAGAGGCTTTGCAGAAATGCTAGTGTTAGAATTTGGATGTTTCTTGTTTATTGTATTTTGTTGTATTTTGTTTATTATAATATTTTGTATTTCTGGCATAGACAACACAATCAAACAATACTCTACACATTCACTTTTATTCTAAATAGCCACAGGAATTTGCAGCAAGCCCCAAACTGGTTTTGGAAGAGGATCAATAATATTAATTGCAAATTATATTATGTTTGGTTAGAAATATTTATTTCTTCATTTATTTACTATTCAACCAGTTCTAAATGATCCACATTAAGAGAATTTCTGCAGAGAAAACTAGCAAGTTATTTTTTGAGACACATTTGAAGGAAAGAGTGCTGTGTTATTTAAATCCTTGAATTCTGACTCAGGGTTCTGCTGCCTCATCTGGTAAATCTGATCCTACTTCTACCAAGCACTGGAATTGAATTACAAAGGCTTGTGAGTACATCATACGTAATGATATACTCACAGATGTTGAGTCCATAAACAGCTTTCTCTGAAAATTAACAACACATAGCAATGCACTCAGGGGAAAATAGCAGCCTCACCAGTTTACTGATGTGTATATGGATTTTTCTAAGACAACAAAAGGCTTTTGTTAGATTTTAAACAATAAAAAAAATTTATTCAGGTCTGTGTAAATAATAATAAGTTAAAATATCTGATTTTACATATCTAGTTGATCATATTTTCAAAGGGTTGTTGAGCATTTAGATGCATAACCTTCAGAAAATATACTGAAAACCTTGTAATTAAAATGCAATATGAGAATGAACTTTATGCATTTTTATGTATTTAATTGTGCATAAACTGTTAATTAATCTAGACAATCCTTTCTGAGATAGATAGATAGATAGATAGATAGATAGATAGATAGATAGATAGATAGATAGAT
>QUSF01000007.1:14223939-14256329 GCA_003676055.1 Chloebia gouldiae
GATAGATAGATAGATAGATAGATAGATAGATAGATAGATAGATAGATGATAGATTTGAAGAAACACTGCTCCAGTATAAAGATAAATAATAAAACTTGAATAATAAAATTAATTCTGCTGCATTGTCATATGCACATTGGAGTTTGGTTATAGACTCTTGTAATAGCTTCTGTTGTTACAAGATACTTTAGAATCTTTATTTTAGAATCTTAAGGTAAAAATTCTTCCTGATATAAGGACTGGAGGTAAAACTCTCCAGTTTCAGCATGTCAAGGAAGCCTTTGCAAATAACCCCCCATAAAGCATGTTGTAAACAAAAGCCCAGAAAAGAGAGGGTTTGGCTGTAACATTATGAACTCCATAAATCACAATGGTGTACAGGAGGGGAACAGAAAAATGACATAATTTATGAAGTAGCAAGAATTCTAAAGCAATCAAACAAACAGAAACACCCCAAATCACAGAACATTAAACTGGAAAACTTAATGCTAGAGGTAACTTTGTAGGCAAAAAAAACTTCAGTGAATTAAAAAAATATTCAGATGAAGAAAGACAAAAATCTGTCATCAGTCTCTCAGCATGAAGGTGCAGCTGGAACCTGTGCTTCAGGAGGATCATGGACTGCGGTGAAGCTGGGAGATTACATCAAGGATATGTTGTTCTATTCTTAAAATGTAGCCCTTTTTTCTGTTGCAGACCATTACACAAATAAGGCCAGGAGGACCACTGGTTTAACTCCACAGGGTGCCTCATCATTACTGTTCAGCAAAAGCTGCACCACTGTTCAACAGAACAACTCTAGGTCACAGACCAGTTATTTTGAGCAGTTCATTCCTGCTCTGTTTTCTTCCTAGCAGTTTTGGAAGATCTGCTTTCTCTGTTATAAATTGCACTTGCAAGAGGGTTTTTGTGGGTTTTTTTTTGTTTGTTTGGGTTTTTTTTGTTTGGTTGTTTTTTTCTGTTGGATTTTTTTTTTTTGACAAGAGGTAAACAAATGGACATACAAAAAATCATTCCAAGGAACAAATCTGTCAGGTGCAGAAGGTCAAATTATTATGCTGATCTATCCAGAGTGGCCACAGAAAGGGAATCCCTGGTGCAGCTCTAAGATCATCAGAAAGATCTCCAGAGCCTTCAGGATGGGCAAAGACAAGCCTTCATACATGGCCTAGAGGGCTCCAAGGGTGCCCAGCTGCAAGCTGAGGTAATGACACCCGGAGGGGACAGGGCAGGCTGGATACCAACACTCCGTTGTGTTTTCCACCTGAGGTCAGTGGTTATGCCACCATTCACTTGAGGGAGACACTGACAAGACTGTGGAACCACCTGTGCTATTTCATATCAAGGGATAGAAGTGGGTGTGGTACAATAACAAGAATAACAACAGCAGAGGACTGAAGCATTGCTTGTGGTTTGGTACAGCTCTCTGCCTCTCTTCCTGGCTGACACCTTCCACAGGAAAGGGTTGTGGTAAACCAGGAGCAAACAGCTGGAGAGTGGAGCTCAGCTGCATAGGACGGTGTAAAAGCCTGATTCAAACACTGTAATGCCTAAAGCAATACAGCTGTGGCTCAAACAGCTGAGACTTTTCTTGATAAGCATCTACATCTGTGTAATCTCCACAATGTTGAACCAAAGATACTAACAGGGCAGGCAAAGGAAAGATTCCAAAGTAACATCGGGATTTTCCAGATCACACTTGTCTTAAAATGGGCATTATGCAGAAGGGACAGTAAAGAAATGGGACAGCCGCCTCATTTATGAAATTAACTGAAGTGTAAGAGTGACTTACTGCTCCAAAAACTGTCTGGGAAGAAAATATTTCAAGCAGATTCACTGCTGACTTATGTCCAGGAATGGCAATGGACAGAAAGAAATTGCTGCACATGTGTAGAGGGTACCTCAGAGACTGGTGGATATTTCCTGGGTTTTCCTGTCCCTGCAAGTGTACCACGGTGCAAGGGACAATGGGAATGGCTGTGGTGACTGACTGAGAAGACCTTGTGAAAGTTTTGGGTCCAACAACAGTAATCTCCCTTAGAAGTAAGTTCAGCTATCTTAACATTGTGAAATGCACGATACAAAGAAGCACGTAGGAGGGAAATTACAGTATTTGAAGTGTAAATTAGGCCCTGTGCCAGCAGATGTGTAATAAACCAGACAAAAAATATCACAAGTGGATTTTTATGCTTATTGTTTCTGTCCACCTGTGGTGGCTTAAACATTCCCTGCATGTCAAAGTATGGAAGAGTGTCACTTATTAATCTCTTCTTTTGCAAATATCTGTGGGTACCTGTATCTACCAAAATTTTCTCACCTCTAGTAATGGGGCCAGTCTTGGATTAGGATGTCTCCTTTTCCTTTTCCTTTCCTTTCTCTTGACTTGCACAGGTGGAGTTTGTAGCCATTCCTAGAGCTGAGGTAAATCTTTCCAAAAGGCTGTGGACCAGGTTCTGAACAGTCAAACAAATCCACCAGCAACTGTGCTGATTTAATTTAGTTTAAATTAGTTTTTCTCTGTCAGCCTTTTCTAGGCAAAATAATTTGTTTCAAGGGAGAAGATTTGTTTTTAGAGCTCTGAAAGAACTCAAATATCTTACTCAGAAGCTACAAAGAGCAATCACTGCACAGAAACTAGGCTTGCAAGCAGGCCAAATTCTCAAGATACTTGAAAGGTATACTGCTGTTAAGGTTGGTATAAGTAAAATTCAGTAAATACACTTAAACCCAAACCAATGTTTTTTCTTATGTCACCTCTGTTTTCTCTCAGGTATGAGATCATCCAATAAGCAGAATTGTTTAATTGTTTCCACATGTACTTCTTTAAATCTCTCTTGATCTGTATGAAACTCTGTTAGCTGGAATTCCCTAGGTGCATTAATTTCCAAACAAGAGCAGTTACTAGGTACTTTAGGTCTCTGATCCAGAATGTTTTGTAATTTTTAATTGATTATGGGAAGTAAATATTAGAGTTGTTTTTGGGTTTTTTTTTAATCTTTTTTTAAATCTTTTTACATCTTAAATATCATGAACTCATGCTTGTGCCTCACAGGTTTAAAGCCAGAATTTTTGAAACATCATGTCAGTTAGTTACACTTATTACCAGGCAAATCCCTATACAGTTTGTGATTTTAATATAGTATGTGAATTTATAATGCCAAGGTGGCTGAATACAGCGCTCATAAACACCACAATAAAATTCTACTTAAACAGAATTACAGGAAAATTAAAATGAAAATTTTAAACAAATAAATGGAAATATGGAATCATTGTTCTCATCTTGTCAGCTCTAATTACATGTCTGCATGAGAAAATGTGGGCAAACAGTATTGAAATCCATTAGTAGAGGTGGTTAAAAGTCAACCTTTAACTGAAGCTCTGGCCTATAAAACAGTTTCTGAAGCTGCCCAGTACATGGCTACCAATAAGGAAGAAAGGCTACCTTTGTTATTAAACCCAATATCTTTTTAAAACTTCATTTGAAATTATTCACAGCATTGAAATGCTGAGAAATGCATGAAAAACATTACTCTGGAGCAAAATTTGTTGATTTTATATGAAAAAAAATCAATACATGTTTTTAATAGATCTGTGGGTATTTAAAATCTGATATAAAGGTATCTTAATGTATTTCTTATTTTATTCTTTCAAAATTTTAATAAGAAATATGAGAAATACACAATTCCCTGAAAGTGCACAAAACCAAATTCAGACAAAAGAGCCAAGAAGGCAAACTGCTGGTTTCCAAGACTTCATCCAAAGCCAGCCTGAGCATTTCACTTGATCTGTTCTCATTATGTTACCTTTCTGGGCAAGCACCGTGATTTATTCTCTCTTGGAAGATGCCCCAGGAAGACAGGAAACAGCTCCTCAAGCAGGTCTGAGATCAGCATCTGCCAGCACCTTTCTGGTGCCTGCAGTGACCAGCAGTGACCAGCCACCTGCCTTCACATCAAGTATGAGGCTGATAAGACCCAACATGTCTGGTTTTCACCCTTCTCTCTCCTTCCTGTCCTTTTTGTAATTATCTCCTTATCTGATTCCAAATTATTATTGAATGTAGCAGGCTTGCCATTCCTGCAGAAATGGAGTTGGCAGGGAGCTCTACGACTTGGCAAACCTAGCTAGTAATCTGACTGCTGTCCGTAGCAATATCTGGTTGTTAGACTTGATTTATTGTTGACAACATAAAAATGTATTATGACTGTTATGTGTTGCAGAAGAATTTTTGATACAAGTTGTTTTGAAATGAACAGTGAAAATGCATCAATCTTTGCAGACTCGGGGCAAAATCATCATCATTCATTTTCAGTTTTTGAGACAAGTTGATAACAGACATAGACCTTGTCCATTAAGCCCTCAACCTGCAAACACTGATGTAGCACACAAATAATTCAGTGGAAGATTAGGTGACTACTTCCATGTGCACAAGAACTCTCAGGATGGGCACCCAGAGGTGAAGAAAGGAAACAAATATTTCTTTCAAAAAATAAAGCAAGGATTACTTCACCTCTTCTTGCTCAGTACACCTCTCCAAGGCAGTTATTCTTGCCTAGTTCATGACAAAAATTGGCATGAATATGCAAATTTTTGTATTTGCAAAACTAACAGGGCTCAGCAAAAGCAGATATCCCCTTGCTGTATGTGTATGCAAATAATTTTAATTAAGTGCCCCAGTGTCAAGACTGCAGTGGGCAGCATCATTTCACTGTCTTAACTTCTCCTTCCCTACATGCTACTGAACAGCCCCCCTTTCAAACTGTGTCCTTTACTTAAACCCACGAGCACTTGTAGCCCACCTGTGGTTTCTCAGCTAAGCCATATTGTTGAAAGCAATGCCAGGAATGATTTGTGTTGTTGATACCTAAAGAGGCATCAGTCCCACATCTTTCTCAACATAACTACAAGAACACAAACCCCTCCCTGCCCTAAGACACTTGCAGTCAATACAAGATCCTGTGGGCAAAACCTGATTGCACTGAACTCTGAGTGTGGGCAGAGTGGTCCTGTCTTAAAAACCTCCTGATGCAGTGCTGGGCTTTAAGTGCCTACATATCTTCTAACAGACACTCTGAAAAGTTTACATGGTTGTTTTGATGTAACTAAGGTACTCAAGAAGTCCTGGTGTATGCATTTTGTTTTCTCAAAATGTTCTCACAGTCAAATAAAACAATCAGTTTGAAAGAAGCCTTGTTTCATTCCTTTATAGTTCTTCCAGTTGGTAATATTTTCCTTGACTTATACAATGAAAAAGTAGAGACAATTCTGAGTTGTTCTTGCAGCCCCTACCACACTATGTTTTTCAGTCTCAGTAATTAGTACCTCGGAGAGATTTCATCTTTATTTTTCAAGCTTAGTATTCTATATACTCACATTTATTTCCAGAGTTGTAGTGCTTTTGTTCATTAATAATGCATAACACACATAGAAGCACAAGAAAGCATATTTGAAGTGTATGAGTCGGTGGTAAAAAAATTTTGACAACTACTTTTTTGAGATAATTTGAATTTTGTTCTCAAAATCATCATGCTTTCATTGCTCATGAGTGACATACTGTAAAGGCAGAAATATTTCTAAAGGCATCAGATGTAAGAGTCAGTCAAAATTTTGTAATGCTAAGTGTCAGTATACTCATTATGGAAACACTGCTCAAACTCAAAGGAGAAAAATATATTTTCTCAAAGGCTAAAATATATTTGGTAGTGAGTTTTATCATGGGTTTCTAGTCAGTCAAGAAAGAATTGGATATGCTGAGTGGATAAAGACTTAAGAAAAATTTCTGGTCAATTCTATTTCTAATTGATATAAAACTTCCTCTCACTTTAAATAAAACTGGGTAGAGCATTAGAAGTTATGGTAAGGGAAATGCACATTTAGCAATGCTACCAGTCTGCTAGAGAAGCAGCTTCATTTTAAATTCCCTAAACCTGCAAAAAGGTGATTATGGTTTCAAAGATAAACACCAAGGAAGGACTGAGCACAAGTTTGATAAGAACAAAAGAAAAAATATCAGAGAATTTAAAGTAAAACTAAAGGTAAATTTATGCATAAATACACATCATTTTCCTCTGTGGAGATATTTACTCCATAGGATCTTCATTTCTTTATATTATAATTCTGGGATTTTTTTTCAATTAATCTAAATTAATCTCTGAACCTATGAAAATATATTAAACTTCAGCTGTCAGGCATTAAAACTTAGTATGATGAATACAAATCTTTCTCACTAAAAGAGTGAGACAAAAAGAGCCCACCTTACTTAATGAGAGATTTAATGTATTAAAGTATCATTAACATTCTGGACTCCACCTCAAAGTAATTAAAATTCATGAAGACTTAGAGTGGAGGTCATTTGGAAAAACACCCATACAGAGGCATGAAGAGGGAGGCTGGCTGGAAGAGAGAAGCAAGACATTTTAAGGAGGAACACTTTTAGAAAATGTTGACTTAGAGGCCCAAAAATACTCTCAGAAAGCCTTGATTGAGGAGACATACGATATCTACACATTGTTATAAAGCATATTTTATTTGAACTCTTTGTACATAAGCTCCCTGACACATCACCAGCACTTTGAGACCAGTTTTCAGTAAAGTGTTCTTTATACAAACACTTCCGTTGAGCTCTCTTCTGCTTTGTGTAAACCTTAACTGTGCTTAAGAAAGCTGAGCATCCAGTGCAGCCCACAAGCAGCTCGGTCTCAGGGCCTTCTGAAAGGGAAATTGGCTGGTCAGCCTGGTTGAAAACTGGAACAAGTTTGCTTCTGCAGCAGGTAACACACATGCCTTCTCCTTGCTTCCTTCAAATGCTGGCCATTTTTCAAAATATTTTTTCCAAATAGATGGATCTCAAATTCAGCTTACAAAAGTCTAAAATTTTCATTTTATGTCTCTCTGACTCTCATATCTTGAAATCAATACTTAGGTAAGTGAGAAATTATTTTTCTGCAAGACTATTTTCCTGAGAATATAATAATTAAAATTTCTTTGGCTACAAAAAATTAAGTACCCCATGAGACAGTGGCAGATTTAGCAGGCACATTTGACCCAATGCTGTAGGACACAGTGGTGCATCTGAAGGAACAACATTTACCAGCATTGTCAATAAGGACAGTGATCACAGTCCTACATAATCTTCTGTAGCTTCTCTTCTACACTCAGCTTGTTTTTTTTTCAAAAAAGCATTTAAATTGTTTAAGTTCTTGGTATGAAAAGAAAGGACAGCCTTGTGATTAAGACATTAGATTTGCATTTCAACCTGAATCCTGTTTCTGTCTTTTTCTGGCATCCTAGTGCTCTCCTTAATTTGCTTGCTTCTCATTTTTCTCTTCCATCAAGTACAAACCTTGGTTTTGCCTATTTAGACTGGGTGTCCTTGGGTTTGCTTATTTAGATTGGGGGTTTCCAAAACAGAAAGATGAACTAGAGGCTCATACAATTTTTTGTTCTGAAAATTGACACAGAATCTTAGCTGCTGAAAAGTGAAGTTTTCCTGTTCAGCCATCTGAGCCTCCACAGTTTTGGGGCTAATTTTTTCTTCTTTTAATCCCATCTATAATTTTTTTTTATTCAAAGAATTGAAGTAAACTAAATAACAGCATTAGATTTAAGTGTTGTGCTTTTTATTTGTTGAAATAAATTTTATTGGATTCATTCAGGTGTAGAAGTTGCAGATTTGGGTAGCAGGATGCAGATTGCCAGGTAAAATGAAGTGCAGTGACAGAAAATGCTTCAAGTGGCTGAAGAAAGTTGCTAGTATTAGAACTGGAAAAGGCAGGATGGTAGTGACTGAAGGACTACCCAAGCAGGTGAATGATTTAATTAGCCCCAAAGCTTTCCTGAGAGGCAGAAATTTTCCCATGATACCATCATGGAGCTGCTAGGGAGAATACTTCTTCCATCCTCCCACAGCAGAGATGGATTCACACATTCCTCAGAGCCCAGAGAGCTCTTGAGTGACTGTGAACCAGCAGAGCAGATATAATCTGTGGTGCTGGTAAGGCTTCCTGAGTGCCAAAGAGGAGTGTCAGTGATGTGTAGTTTAGGTTCATTTCTGTTGCAGGCAATGACCACCCAAAACCACATAATGGCAAATTTACACCACTTGGGAGTGTGTGTGGCCCAAGGGCAGATCTGGGGATGATGATCACTAAGCTTAGCCTGTCTGGGGATGATGGCTGCTAAGCTGGGTTCCCAGAGGGAACATGCCTGCATTGATTAAACTTGCCTTTCAAAGAGCTGGTATCTGTCTAGCCATGTTCTTCTGGACTCTTCTTTTTGCCACTGTCAGCATTTCACAGTAAGGTATTCACTAAGCCTGTATTTCCTGGATAAAATGCCAAAATAAGCTACAAAGGTACACTGCACCACCATCCTTGGTCTGCCTGCTCTCTTGGAACTTCACAGGGACATGCTGGCTTTCTGCTGTTTTGTCACTGTCTGTACCTGACCTGTAAACTGAAATGGTCATAAAACATTGACTCCAGTGTGCAGTACAGGTTTCATATCAGCACACACAGAAGCAGCAGCACATGACTCTCCCTTTCCTTTCAGCAGCACTGCCTCTGGAGCATTGAGCTCACAGAAGACAATCAGCTGCTCTACACAAATGGGCAAATCTGAGGTGATGCTCTTCACTCTAGGACTTGTAGCTATGAGGACATGAAGCTTGTCTAATCTAACAAATGCCAAATAATAACCCATGCAGCACCATGTCTTAGAGGACATGTGCCCAAAACCAGTGGCTTCATGGCACCACTGGTTTCACGTGCCATGAAAACTCATCCCAAGCACTGTGCACAGACCTCCAATCTCACCACATCCAGGCAAGTTCCACAGGTGTTGCAATGCTCTGTTCAGGGTGCCTGCTTGGGTACTGAAGCAACACATCTGGAAATTGCTAGGCAGGTTCCTCTGGCTCAGCCCAGCCATGCAGCACAGCTGTACTGCTTCTGGCACCAGCTGGCTCCCTGCAGAAGCAGTTCAAGTGCTTCTGCACTGTGTTGCCAGCACTCCACTTTTCAAGTTTACTTCATCTGGAGAAGTATTTGCAGCTACTTCATTTTCTGTTACTGTGATGTTAAGCAGGGTATAAAAAACCCTTTAGATTTAGAACAGAATCCAAAATGATTGTTTCTTGGACAACAGTAATCTTAAGTATCTAAACCCTGCGAAATGTTTGCAGTGGTTATTTTAGGTTTATGTTCCTTCCTAAAGTCCTTCACAATTCTGTGCAAGAAAAGCCTTTTTGCTAACAAATTCTGTTGCCAATTGTACTGCAAACAGGAATATGACCTTCACAAAAGATAAACAGAAGTGGAGCAAGAGCTGCCAAGCAGTCCAACAGTGCTAATACCTCTCTATGAAAAGCAAACTGTAATGCTAATTTACAGAGCCAAAGTGGAAAAGGAGATGCCTCCACCCTTAGACTATTCAAGTCTAGCAATTACTTTCAGATCTTAAAATGGAGCTTTTCCTTAAACCAAGCAGCTACCTCTTCTCCCTCACTGTGAGGAAGCTTTGGCATGTTTTGCAGAAAATGGGTACTTTTAGAAAGTGAAGACTGAGTTTAGATCTCATATTCCTGCACACAGGGACTAATATTTCATTTTAGAGGTGGCTTCACAACTGATTGAGGGCACTGGAAGTGTGGCAGCCACTGTTGTTAATAATAGCATTATTGTATTTGATGAGGGACTGTTCTGACACTAGAGTATGATGTAAAGGTGCACAAGTTAATGGAAGTTGCCTTTGTGGCAAACAGTAGGAAACATTATTAGGAGTGTAACAGCTTTGGAATAAATTGTGTGGTTTCCTCTGGGTCCGTGGCAGTTAAAAGATCTGCTCTCTAGTGCCAGCATTAAGAGTCTAATATTTTTCCTTTCTAACATGAAAGTGGACAGTTACTTCAGTGGGGAGCATGACAAATTTCACAATGTCTCTGGCTAATATAATTGTCTTGCACTTCCAACATCCACATCACAGGACAACCAGAGGATTTAAATTGATTAGTGATTGTTTGTAAAGTTCCTTACAATTTAAAAAGCTAAATGCAAGCTATTAGTGCCTTCTTGTTATAATTTTGCTATCACTAATCATTATGCTTTTTAGGGGGAGGACAGCTGACAACCTCTGTAAAATTGTAGTTATTTGTATTAATCAGAATTGTTATCTAAACCTTTCCTGGAGTGATTACATTTAATACTGCCAAAATCAAATTGTTACATTATTCATTTTTTGACCTGGTTGGTTAACAGAGGTTTTGGGGTCTTCTAGGCTATTTCTTGTCAGCAAAGCCATGGATGGTAGAGTCACATGCCCCAGAAGCAGTGTGTACACTGTTCTCCTGCACACAAGGGCAGCCCTTGCCACTAAGAGAAGGTGGCTGTTTACTTGCTCACAGCTATTAACTGCTTTCAGCCAAGGCTCAGCGCAGACAGCTCTTGGTGCACCTTTACTGTACAGTGCTGCCCATGCTGTTTCACAGTGGGCCCAGCCTTTTTTGATCTCCTTCCCCACTTTTCTGGTGTTTCTCTTTTTCTTTTCCTTACTGAGATGCCAGGCTACAACCAGCCACTTTCCTCCATTATATTCTTTCCTCCTCCACACTGCTCCTGTCTGTAGTTTAGTTCAGGCCTGGTTTTCACCTGTGGTCCATACTTGGCTTGTATTGCATTAGTGCTAGTTGGACAAGAGCAGAAACTGCAGAGGGGCAGAGAAAGCAGACAGACAAGTCTCACATGGAGCAGTCTTGGTAAGGACTCACATGACACTGTCTGACTTTTACCTCTGAAAGATGCTAGACTAACAACATGAATATGTGATCAGACCCCCTTTTCAAGAATGGAGCAGAAAGGCAAAAATTGTTGACAAGTCCTTTTAATTTCTGGTTTTCTAAGTTCTGCATTTTTGCTTGTTTAAGGGTTTTGTTTTCATAAATTTAGCTTTCCCATTTGATCCCCCCCCCCTTTCCCCCCCCCCCCCCACAGATTTCTTTACTTTAGGAAAAAGATTAATGCAGATCCACATCAAAGTTCTGGGTTTTCTCACCACAGGGGAGTATTTATAGTGTGGTCTGGGGATTAATTTTGCAAGAAATTTGTATTCAGAAAAACTGATCAGGCACAGCACAAGAGCTGGCCAGGATTTAATAACTTTTCGCTGTAATTATCTTAATGTCTATGCTCAATTGCCCTAGATGACTGACTCTGAAAGGACTTCCATGAAAGAAATGAAACCACCCTTTCTGGCAAAGCAGGCTATAAACAGAAGCTGATGGAAAGGTAGGAGTGAGCTTCTGGTGGGGGAGAAAAATGGATGTTCTTGTCCTTGTTGCAGACTGCATCCAAAACCTTCCTGTCACCCTGCCAGCTTGTCTGTCATCTGTTACTTTTCCAATTTGCCTGTCAGCAACACAGAAGGAAATTGCTTTGGATGAAAGTTACTGACTGTGTCTTGAGAAATCTGAATTCAGTCCACAGCTCTGTCCCAGGATCTCAGGATGATGCCCTGATAATTTTAAAATAGCTTCTGTAAAGGCATCTCAGGCTGCCCTCTGCCAGCCCACTCACTGAAGGGAACGAAACCATCACTTTTGTTGGTGCTTTCATCTGCTGTTACTTCAGAGAACACAGTTCATGCTGTGCTTACACCTCCTAACAAAGGCAGCAAAATCTAATCTCCATAGGAGGCTTCAGGTGTTTCTGTATTGCAAATAATTATGTCACAAAGCTATGGAAAGTATGTATTTTCTCTCCATTTTACATGTGGACTGTGGATGGGGGATCATGAATCTGGTGGTTTTGGCTGTATGGTCTAAGAGTGTTGCAAAGTTTGGACGTGTGCTGCATGCGGCCTCACAGCCATGGAGGCAGCCATGGAAGCAGCCTGTCCCATCTGGGAGGGAGGATATCCCTTGTCCTCGGGGGCAGTCAGCCCTACAGGTGTAAACCGGCATTTAAAATGAAAAGAAATCAAAACATATGAAAGGATTAGTAGTGTCTTAAAAAAAGCTACAGTAGGACTCAGAAAACACTCACTACATTCATAGTCCTGAAACTAAAGCCATGTGTGCCAAGTGTTCAGGATCTCTGTGAGCCAGGGCACTTGTCCATGCAGGGATGAGTTAAGATCGTGGCAAACATGAATTTAAATGATCATTTCAGCCTTTGCAGAAGTCAGGATAAAGTCTGACACCAACACATAATTAATTGTGACTGGAAAGAGGTAGGTCTCTCTCTTCACTTTCTCAAAATTAGAAAGAAGTCCTGTTGTTGAACTAGTAGGGCAGATGGATACCAGTATCAGCTTTCCTTGCACTGTATTTAACTTGGTGCTACTAAAGGGCATGAAAGATAGACTTGTGGCAATGTGTGTCATTCCTGAATCTCTTGGAGACATGGCATCTTTGGGGACTTCAACTTAGCAGGTGTCTGCTGAAAGTATAACAGCAGAGACAAAACAGCCCAGGAGTTCCTGAAAGATGATCTTGTGACACAGCTGGTGAGGGAACCAACCAGGGGAGGTGCCCTGCAGAGCTGCTCTTCATGAACAGATGACTGGCAGCAACCACAAAAGAGTAGAGCTTCCAATTCTCAGAGAAGCAAGGAGTGGGGTCAGCACACCTGGCACCTTCTAATTCCAGAGGGCAGACTTTGGCCTGCTTAGGAGGCTGGTTGACAGAATCCCTTGGGAAGGAGTCCTGAAGGGCAAAGGGGTCTAGGAAGGATGGACTTGCTTTAAGAAGGAAATCTTAAAGGTGTAGGAGCAGGCCATGCCCATGTGCCAAATGATGAGCTGGTGAGGAAGAACACAGGCCTGGGTGAACAGCCAGCCTTTACAGGAGAAAAATAGAGTTTATCACCTCTGGAAAAAGGAGCACATGACTCATGAGGACTACAAGGACATTGTGAAGCTGTGCAGGGAGAAAATTAGAAGGGCTGAAGCCCAGCTACATTTTATCTGGCCACTGCTGTAAAACGCTAAAGAAAATGTTTTTACACATACACATTTCCTACCTCGTCTTCTTCATACTCAAAACAATAACTTTCTGACTCACTGTTGTTATATTCCAATCTCCAAAATCATATTGGCAGGCGAGATAATCTGTCTGTGTATTTTCTTTAGTCTCATAAAACTTTGTTTCTAAACACATAAAAGAAAAAATTGAAGAGCTCTAAAAATATCTTCCATTAGCTTTTTTCCCCTGGTTTCAATTATGGCATTCCAGTGGCTTTCCTGACTGCATATAGTTCTTATTGGAAGTATGTAACTACATATGTAATTTTAAAGTGAAGTAGCATCTTTATATTACTAATTTCTTTTAATTGAGTCAAAAGATGAAACTTTGAGAGTTCTTATCTACTTTCTGGACTATCTGAACAGTATCTGAGTGATAAGATACTGTTACAGACAATATGTGGAAATCCCTAGATCCCAGATCTGTGAAAGATGAGGCTATGGATGTGGAGAAGACTGTGCCAGGAGGGAAAGGGAGCATTTTCATATCCTCCTCTTTGTCTTTCATGAACTGCCTGGGCTCTTGTTGGAGACAGCTGATGCAGGCCACCTTTGATACAGCCACTGATCACGATTCCAGCCTGATTACAGTATGGTAGGTTGTGTCTGTATGTCTGTACAGCCCTTATTGAGATGGTATCAAAATATTTCATGGGCAAATTAGGTCTGTAGTGGTTCCTGGTGGACAGCAGGATCTTTTGAAGCTTTTCTGGAGAAGCAGACATTATTTGGCACATCATTGTTCTCCCTTTTCCTTTCCGCTGTATTAACCTACAGTAACACATTTTTCTTAGTAAACAGAATGGTTTTGCAAGATGCTCTGAAAAGAAGTGCCTGGAATATCCTCTGAAAGTTTAGCTTGTAGCTCAAGAACAGTGCCTATAACTCACAGTCCTTGTACTGGGTTGTGGGAACTGCCCTGGTAAAGTCATGAACAGCTCACGAATGACAGTGAGACCAGTAATGCAACTCTACCCAGAGAAGTCACCAGTAGTCCTGGAAACTGGAACAGGGATTTTAAAATTACTGTAAGCACGGATGAGAAAAAATGAGTCCAAGAATAAAGCAGTAAGAGAAGTCCCAGAATGACACTAGGAAGGTAAACTGCTGCATTCTCCCTTATAGTGCAATAGTTACCTATGGTTGAACTTCTTGCCTGTATCGTATCTGTATTATGGACCATCTTATCTTATTAGGATGAAAGGAATTTTGACACTTGAAAGGCCTAATGAATTAAAGTCTTGTTGGGGTATGCTATGGGAAGAGAGTTATACTTATGGATAGCATTTAGTTTTGTTCTAATGTGGATAGTGTTTTTTCTAATTAGGAGATAGGGCAATAAGCCTTGTGATTGCTAATTTTTTAGGGTTGGCATGTGTTTTTTTTTTTTAACTAAGGGGAAAAGAAAAGTTGCTTAAATCTTAAAACGGGTGAGAAAACTTTAATTTTAAAATATTTGTATGTAATATGCTGTCATGAGATAAATGCAAATGAAATTAAACCAAAACAAGACAGAACACTAAGTTCCTTGCCAGGTGATATATATAATCTTTAGCTAATAAACATGTCAATTAAGCATGCTGAGGATAAAGAATATATCAAAGAATCACTTTTTGGAAAGGTTTCTCAAGATGATGTCATCATGGCAATAATTTA
The DNA here is from genome assembly GCA_003676055.1 of Chloebia gouldiae. Taxonomy (NCBI): domain Eukaryota; kingdom Metazoa; phylum Chordata; class Aves; order Passeriformes; family Passeridae; genus Chloebia; species Chloebia gouldiae. The sequence continues at coordinate 14,238,610 of QUSF01000007.1, forward strand.
TCTTGTTTCTACCCCACTAGGTGGAAGTATGGAGAACATCCTCTGCTTTGAAAGCAGTATTTTGGATTTTGGCAGTAAATATGGTTATTTCAGACTTCATTTGACTGCTAAAGAAGCAAATCTCACACAAGCGTTATACATTAGAAGTCAGAAACTTCACTAAATGTGGTAAGCACATAACACAACTAAACAACAGGATTAGTATATGGGGACATCAAAGAAGATAAAGCAAATGCAGGGGTAAAATATTTGGAGGAGTATTGCTTACATCTGAGTCATAAGTTAAATGCAGTTCTCACTATGTTGAGCAAGAGGCAGCAATGAGAATCCTGCTCAGAATGAAAATGACTTTGTCCAGTAACACACTAAAATGGAAACAGTGGTTCCAGCAACAGAGCTGACAGCATCTGCTCAGCCTTTTGAGCAGCCTCCTGCAGACACTGAGGTGCCAGGGTTCAAGGTGTAGAGTTTGGCCTGGGGATGGGCAGGCTCTCTGAGTAGCTTTTTCTGTATATGAGACTCCAGCTCGACTTGCACAAGCCCACCATGACTGACTGTGCCACAGGCAAGGCTTGGCAGCAGGGATTTTTCACCAGGTATGAGGGGCTTGCCCAAGGAAAACCCTGTGTGAGGTACATGTTTATGGACCCCCAGTAGCTCAGTTCTACTCTGCCTCAGCACTGACCTGGCATGACTGGCGTGGGAGCTGCATGGAAAAGAGACCAAATATATTCATTAATGTGATTGTTGGATAAAAATAATAGCAGCTTCTAAACTCAGTAATTTGAGGAGGCACTGAAGAGGACATTATGTGTATTTGCATGAAGAGAAGCATGAAAGCCTGAGACACTCCACTTGTTAGAGTGGAGTGCTACACATACCCTACCAACTCCAGCCAGCTCAGAAAGATATACTAGAGCCAACTCATCCTTCAGGTGCTTAAAATTAGGTTAGAGGAGCATGCCCACACTCCTTAAGAGGGGCTGCAGCACTGCAGGCTGTTTGTGCTTGTGCCAGGCACAGGTGGGGAAGGGAGTGGCACATCCATTCTCTACCATGTATGGAAACACCTTGGCAGCACTTGTGTGAGGCATCAGCCTCCCCTAAGTGCCCTGCACGAAGCCTTGAAGCAGATAGTGATTTACTGCCTACTTGGTCCTTTTAAAGGATTTTCTCTCACTTAGGATGTGTTCAGCATGTGGGATAGACAGGAATAGGTAGTTCCTTTGCTAACCTTAGTCCTAATGGAGAAAAACAGGTTAGCAAAGAGATTACCTATGGCTGGGCTACCTGCTCCTGATGGGGCAGGAGGTACGGACTGGTCCCGCTCGGTCTGGGAAATGTTTGAGAGAGTTAAAATGAGGAATTGAGATGAGGGAACCTCTGGTTTGTGGGACATTTATCAGAGAGAGGCTGCTAGGATGAAAGGCAAGGATTCCCTGCACTTTTTATAGCATTTTCCATGTCCTTTTAAAATATATATTTTTTAATTCTGTTTCCTGAAGTTAACATCTGCAGCAGATGTTAGGGAACGTTTCTCTTCTATCCCTCTGTTACGTGACAACGTGCAATGGTTTCCCTGCGGTCGATACCTTTGCATTAAGCTTTCGCAGAGCTGGTCTGGCAGGAGGGCAGGGCGCGGTGGCACTGCCAGGGCTGCGTGGCCCTCTCCTGGCCACACCAGCCTGCCACACACCCGGCTGCAGCCCTGAGCCTGGCGTGCCAGCGGCCCACAGCACACATGCCAAACAAAGCAAGAAGTTCAATCTCTTTGCTTGGGATTAAACGGGATGCCTTCGTGTTCCACGTAAAAGCATTTTGTCTAGTGGCATGCTACATATAACCAAAGCTCCCTTATCGACTGCAAGGTGAGGCGCTGCTTGTCACAAATCAATGCACAGCAGTATGTTGAACATCACAAATAGGATCCAATTCATGTAACTTTGGTCCCTCAGGTATTTTGACACCTGTTTCATGTTAGCATCCTTCATCCTTCATAATCATTCACTTGCCCTCCTTCACTCAATATTTTCTAAGGGTGGTTGTGTCTCAGCACCAGAATATAGTCAGGTGACTTTCCTCTTTCCCTGTAAAAGCCTGGCTGTCCTCTTATTTTCCACAAAACAGCTATTTCAGAGAAGATCACACTGCTTTAGTGTGGAAAGTGGTGTAAGTAATAGCAGAAGTGGGCCCCAAATCTATTTAGATAAAGGAGATTTCTGTTAGTATTCTTTCCCTTCCTTCCTCTCTCCCCTTTCTCGTCCTCCTGTCCTCCCACCATCTCACTGAGCCAGAGCCATTCAGGACTTTTAAGCTTTCTCTCTTTTCTGGAATCATGGCAAATTTCTCCTGACTTGATTTTAAATATTTAAGATGAAAATATTTGAAATACCATGCTCTGTCACCATATCTTTCAGAAAGGCTGATGAGTCACATAGCAGAAAAAAAGAAATCAAAACACTCATCAATGATAAATTGCTGCTGGAGTTTGCAGGTGACAGAAAAGATTGTGCAGTGCTAAATAATGGAAAGTGTAGGTCACTATTGTGGTATAGTCAAAACTGGTTGGTGAAGTGATGAAATTCAGTGGTTTCTGTTTTTATAACACTACATGTCACATGTGTGTAAAAACACAGGAATTGTCACAGCATTGGGAGCTGAGAAGCTGTGACTGTTCCCTGTGTACCTTATTCACTGCAACCCTAGAGTCCAAAGCACCAACATCGCTCACCAACTATGAGATGAAACCATTTCCCCTTCTCTGGCCTGACCAGGGGTGTGTGTACAACTCCACACCCAGTCTTGCTGCCCCTGGCTCCATAGAGGGCTGGAAAAATAAAGCAGTTAATAAAAAGGAAAAAAAAAAAAAGGAAAATCGGAGAAAAAGAAAAGCAGAGAAATGGAAAATATGCTTTCCTGATGAAAAAGAGGTGTCAGTTCATATCTCTTCTACAGCATAGGATTAAGGTTGTGAACAAAATTTCTAAGAACCTACATGAGAACAAAACTTTTAGAGTTCTCAGACCTGTAGGATATAATGAGCTGCAAGAATTGGAAGGGGAAGTTAAAAACATTCATATTGAAATAAAAAGATAAATGACATGCCTGGAAAAAAAGAGCTAAAAAGGCATACAGTAACACCCTACCATGAGATCGTTAAAGGCTGGTTGATACCTAGGAGCAAGAAGCAGCCTTTCTTGAGCATTTCAGAAACATGTGATGCCAAGCTCTCACTAATTTGTCACTGACATTTTTACACTTGAAGTTAACTATGAATAGGCAGCATAAATGGATAGCTAATGTGAACCTTTGCTAGCATTGCTATCGCTTGGTAAGCCTAGGACAGAAAGAGCTTTGGGAGCACTAATGAGCTGAATGTATCACTCTTATTCTCAGCAAGGTGATTACTTCCCACAGAGTAGGCTCACATTATGAAAAGACTGACAATATAAACAGACCAGACTCGATCCTGAACAAGAGCCAAGCCCTTAATCCAGGTTTAAAAAACACATGTATGTGCTCCCTGTGAAAGGCAGTTCCAGACTGCCTTGGCAGCAGCCACCACTGCTCAGCTGCAGGGCTGCCCCAGGCTGTGCCATCACATCTCTTGGGCTGCAACGCTGCTACAGCTCTTGGCTGTAACAGGGCACCCCTGAGAAGAACCACATCAGCTAACTGCATGTTAAAATGACTCCACAGCACTCTGCAGCCTTGGAAAAACAGTATCAGGCTGGCTGATGGTGGCTAGAGCCTGGCAGAGGAACATGCTTACATTTTCAAATGTAATGTTTAGAGCAATATTCTGCTGTAAACATTTAATAGTACTAAATTCTAATAGCCACTGCTACAAAGAGAAACAAATTATAAAACTTGAATATTTATCACAATGGTTTTATTGAAAAATATGCTCGTATCTTTTGTTAAGTGAAATTGTGGAAATGTGCTAGTGGAATTCTTTTGAGATTAGTACAGCTATCCTTTATACTTCTTCATATTTACCTTCAGGAGAGGGCCATGAAACTCCTGAGATGATGAGACCTTCCCAACACTGCCTCATGTTCCTTACATGTTGGTTTGCTCCAGATTGAATCAGTCTCAGACAGGCAGAGCTATCCTACTGCTGACTTCTCTAGACTCTTGCTGCTGGAGGAAAAGGCAATTCCCACACATCCTGAATTTTGAAAGTCCTGAATTCTCTACTCAGTGAAAGACCTGTAGTTGCTCCACAGACTCTCGCTTTTCTACTTCTCCCATCACCTATACAGTAAAACAAAGCTGTGCTTCTCTCTGATGAAGAATGAAGAGAGCTGTCAAAGATAAGGAATCTTTGGACTGTTAGGACAAAGAAAGAAGTTGCCAAAATATGCATTACCTACCAAAAGGCAAAGAATCTGAGGTCCAAGAAGAATGAAAAAAAATAATTTAGCTGCCATGGTAATAATTTAGCCATTTCAAAATTACATTTAGGTGAAGTCTAAAACAAAACCCCTCTTTGAAAGAAAAAATCAGTATTTTGTTTAAGGGTTCAAAAACACTCACTTTTAATTTTTCCAATGTTCTGAATGATTTTAACTAGATTGACTAGAACTTGAAAATAATTTCAGCCAATTATCAAACATTCTTTTTTGTTTGATTTTGTGTGTCTGTGTGCGTTTTGGTTTTTTTTTTTTGTTTTTTTTTTTTGGTTGGTTTTGTGGTTTTAGGTTATTTTACAAATGATATGTCTTTTTTATATCTTTAAAGCAAGAGCTGAAATGGTTCTACCTTGTTGAGACCTCATTCTCTACATGTGTATAGGCAGATAGTACTGGGCATGATCCTTTGGAGAGGGAAGACTAATACCTCCTTCCTCTTCAGAAAGAGAGAGATGAATACTAACAAGCTGCTAGGACATTCTTTCCCTGACTCTCTCACTTTTTGTAACCCATTGGGATGTACACAAACTTGGTTGCTACAGAGAAAATAACTTTCCTACTTCACCCTAAGCAACGGCTTTTGTTACAGGTAAATCTATCATACTCTGTATTTTTAGACATAGAGAAAATTAGTTGGCTATTTCTAGTTCCAAAACACTGGATTAGACAGATTAAGGGCTGAAGTAGATACAACCCCTCTGCTACAGTCCTTAGTAATAACTTTGGCAAAACATGAATCCCACTGCTAGTGCTAACAAAGAGAACTGCAGATTGTTTTTTCCTAACTAACATACATACACCTTTAATTTCCCAGTCTGATTCCCGGTGGAATTTCACATCACTACCAAAAGAAGATTCAATAAAGCTGTTCAGACACAGCTGCTGGATCTATTGCTGCTGTCAGAATACAGATTTTTGAACTAAAATGCATTATGGAAACATCAGTTTTAGGACGAAAATACAGAAAAGATGAGGTATAACAGGTACAAGTGGCGCCCGGGGAGATTCCAGTTGCATGCAAGATGAAAATTTTTCACAACGCAGTCACTGAAATAATCTCCCCAGGAAAGTCATGGATTTCTCAACACTGGAAATTTTTAGGATTCACCTAAAGGTACTGGGCCATCTGGACTGGTTTTTTTTTGCCAAGAAAGGTTGGACCAGATGATCCTTGAGGTCATTTCCAATGTCGAATTCTATGATTTTCATGAGATACACTTACAGCAGAATTATTTTGCTATCACTTCACATCCTTAAATACCAGCCTAGGGGCTGCTTTGCATTATGCAAATTGGAATTAGCCACAGGGGTTGCATAGACCAGAATGTTTGCAAGGCTTCCTAGATTAATGAATCTGCCTTAAAATATCCTTAAGACAGACAAAATAGAGCATCTCCTTTGATGGTGGATGAAATATTTGGTCTTAACTACCTTTAAATAATTTTAAGTGCTAAAAAGTTTGATGATGCTGAGTAGGCCTAAGGCACTTAGTTATTTAAATATGATTCTAAGGGACTCCAATAGTGTTTTCTGCCTCTTTAGGATAGAAATGAAATTTTTCTCCTATTTCAGCAAATGTCTCCTCAACAACCAATAAAATGTGCAAGCTGGAAGTTAAAGACTGGTTAATGGTCCCTTGACATGATCCTACTGAAGTAAAAGAGCAAAACCAGCATATGCTGTGTACACAAAAGAGACATTTCAACTTAGAAATTATATTTTAAAGAAAACATACTGAGGACCATGAAGAGCTCTGTATCTCCATGGGTGACAATTACAAAGTTTTTTACAGCATCCAATTTTGTTTGTGATGTCGTTTCCAGTACTGAATTTCCTATTATTCAAAAGCAAAGGAGCTGCTGTAAATCAAATTAATACAAAGCTTTTCTCGAGCTGTAAATGAAGTACTTACTTTATTGCATATGCACATATCAGCTGTATGAATTTCTTCACCCAAGCATGCCATGGTTCATAGATTTTCGTTCCACCTATTACTATGTATTATTATTTATTTACTAGTCTTTATTGTGGCTGGTTATGAAAACTTACCAAGCATTTCTTATAAAAAGACTCTGGAACAACTAAACAGAATTTGTAAAGGAAAGTATCTCTTGACTTTTCTTTTTTGATTTATTGAAAGCATCTAAGATTGTTCTCCAGAAATTGAGGACACCAGGTCTTGAGCTCCCAGCCTCCAGACTGCAGGAGAGTTGGGTATCAGGGACAATGCCTATCTATTGCCCTCTGCTGGTATCTTCCCTAAATTTGATGTTTCAAACCTGACTACTTTACCATTTGTCTCATTAATTATTTGCAATTTGCTGTCAGTGCAAACAGTATTCTAGAGAAAAGGAAGATCTGAAGATCATTACTGGTAGGATGAAATGTAGTGTGCTTAATTAAGAACAAATGAGGATTTTCACATGTTTCACATTTTCATACAAATGAAGTACTGAAAACCTGAATTTCTCAGGCTTTTTCTTTAGAATGGTCCTCAAACATAAGAAAGAATATGAAGAGAAGGCAAGGAGGGATCTAGTTGTTCTCTACAACTCCCTGAAAGGAGTTTGTAGCAAAGTGGGAGTCGGCCTCTTCTCCCAGATATCAAGTGATGGGACTAGATGAGACCAGAGGAAATGGCCTCAAGTTAATCAGAGGTTTAAATTGTCTCTTAGAGAAAATTTTTCACTGAAATAATTGTCAAGTATTGTCATAATAAGTGAAATAATTGTACACAATAACTGACATAATTGTCAAGCATTGAACAGATTGCCCAGGAGAGTGTTGCAGTCACCATCCCTGAAGGTATTTAAAAGACTTGTAGATGTGGCACTTGGGGACATGGTTTAGTAGTGGAATGGGCTGTGCTGTGTTAATGATAGAACCTGATGGTCCTAACAACATTTTCCAAACTAAACTGTTCTGAGTCTATGAAAACATCTTTACAGAAATAGACTCTTGGGAAAGGGAATCATCATTTGAAGAAACTGAAGAAACGCCTGCTGATTTTCTTTTAATAGAAAGCTTGAAGCAGTAAAACTGAACTCAAGGTTTGCTATTTTTAAGTATTCATTGCCTCACTATATCATAAAAAGGATGTTTTAGATGAGAAAAGGGAAAAACGTAGCAAATGGACTGAAAATATAATATTTGATTTCTCGTTTGTGCAGATAATATTTCTGTTCTTTTTTACATCATATAGCCAGTGATAAAGCCATTTTGGAGAGAAAATATATCCTTTGCTTTTAATAATAAATGTACTCAGCCACTCTGCCAACAGATGTGGTGCTACTCAGTTGCTGGTAATATTAAAAAAAAAAAAAAAAGAAGCAAGAAGAGCTGGCTTAAATAGTGATGGTTTTTGGGAAATCTTAGGGCATGCAGTCTACCTGGCTCCTCTCTGGTTTATGATCTAATAATGCAACTGCACAGCTGAGATCCAGGTACCTCTTTCCTGTATGGTTCCTGTCCTTCATCATTCATCTCCTTCATACATTCTTTTTTCTCCTCCTCATTCTTTCCTCTTTCTCAGTTCATACCTTCATCTACCACTTCTCCACTTGGTACATTCAAAAGCTTCAAGAATAAAAGACACCCGTTCTTACTTAATGTATAAAACTAGCTCTAGACTGTCAACTGAAAAAATACAGGAAATCCAAGATACTGTAGTGGTCAAAGCACACTCTTTGGAGACAGCCTGGATAACATACCAAAAGGAATACACTTTAAGGTAAATTTGTTGCTTCTTTTAGGAATTAGTTCCACTGTTTTCACTTCCTTTCTCAACACCTCTGCCTAATCTCTTATTTGAATCCAGTTTTATCATATGTTGTTATAGTACACCACTGAATCTTTCTCTCAAGAAACAAAGACTGTTTTAGTAACTAGCATTTTCCTCTTCGTAAAATAACCAGAAAATCACATCACCCACAAACTTTTTAGATAAGATAAATAGGTTGAAAGAGTTAAGCCCCTCACTTTTTCTCACCATGTTTTCTCCAGACCCTCTTTTTGCCTTTCTATTCTGTCATCCAGCCTCTTTTGCTCCATATTCTTGCTCATAAACTTCTTTTGCTACTGAGTGAATTGAGGATGACTGCCCCTATCATACTAGGCCAATTTCAGCTCTGAGAAGCAGGAACACACTTGGGCTGGATAGATTTCAGAGGGTACAGCTGAAAAGTCCTCAGAATTTGCAAATTTATACCACTTTAAATGTTGCAATTCCACAACTGCAGATGATTTTTCAATGAAAAAAACAGGTATGCCTTCACAACCAGGGTGAGTTCTCTGCTCTTGGAAAAGTCCAAGTTCCTGCTCCAAAGCAGGAAGATGCCTGCTGACAGTGCTGAAAGCAATCACTTGTAAAACCATTTTCACTCAGAAGAACAATCCATTCTTTTCTAATTTCAGTACTGAAAATGGCCAGACCACTTTTCTTGAAACTCTCTTTTCCCTGGAGTCTCCAGCCTGCCACTCCCCAAAATGCCAACCCTGAACACCTAAACAGCCTGCAAAAATTCAGTGTTTACACTGAAGTAACATGTAAACAACAGCAGGGTAACACCATAATATCCATGCCAGTCCTAGAGCTGCATTAGACCCTGCTTTTTGCACCATCCATCTCCCTTTTCCTAGAACTACTCTTCCACCAGACTTCTGTATGTACTGAACATCTCAATATTAGTGAGTGGAGTTGAGGTGATGTATTTATGTATTAAAAAAACCCCAAAAAACAAACAACATCCCATCTTGTATTTCTTTAAATATGAGCCCCAGCTTGCATGATCTATCTGTGCAGGTGTTCTGCTGTCACTTACAATTAGACAGGTCCCTTTGCTCCTTACTTTTCACAAGTATCAGTATCTCTAAAACTGTACAGAGAAATTAAGTTCTGAAATACCTTTGCTAGTATTGCAAAGATATTTCTAAAAAATTTCTAAAAAGTCTGGCAAAAAGCATTATGTGTATTTACTACAATCATATATTTAAATGGATCTTGTAACATCTTTATCCATCAATGAATACTGCACATCACTGAATGAACTAGAAAGTGCTGAGTACAGGGGAAAAATCTATATTACTTTCTTTGTTGTTCTAAAGTTCTTCTTCTGCTTTGCAATGGAAGCAAGTTATTGAGGTCTGCAAGCAGCTGGGACTGCTGGGACTGCACTTTGTGCCACAGAGGAATACATCAGTCCCGACTGGCAAAGCAGAAGATGGACTGTGCTGTGTAAGGAAGGCTGGAATTGAGCTAAGTCATGTTAAATTAATGGGTAAAGCTTTCAGAAATACCATTTTATACATGGAGGTCTGCTACATTCGCAAGTTGCCCAAAGCAAAACTCCTCAGTTGAATTATTCACTGAGGACACAGTGAACTTTTTTCTCCCCTGAGAATGGATTTCCAGCTTCCATGAAGGATGCATAATCTTCAGCTATGGCCCTCTATGGTATGAGGTTGGATTGATGCTCTGCTGCCACTGCCAGGTAAATTTTGCTAGGACAGTTCTGACAGAAATGAGGCCAAATGTATTTTCCAGCTGCTTGGATCTACATTTTCTAGGAGACATTGGATTGGCTCAACTTGTAATCAGCTTTTCACAGAGTGGTGCTAGACACAGCATCACTTCCTGTCCATTAATCTTTATGAACCAAACAAATTCAAACAGGAGGCAGGTGCCAACCTCTCCCAGAGCATCAATTAGCACTGTACACAAGTAATATGTGACACAGGTTGGGAAAGACTCAAGGCACCCAGCACATGCTGGATATAAACTCTAACCTGAATGAACAAGATCCACAGCCCCACTTATGTTTGCCATAATGACACCTCTAGTATTCAAGAAGCCCCCAGGAACTCTTCTGGTTAGCTCGACTTCTTGGAAGTGCCATGGAGCAAAATTGGTCAAAAAGGCTCTGCTTCTCACGACAAGATATCACCAACACAAGAATCCCTGGTACCTCCCCCCTGTTGGGGTCTGGTTCCTTAAGTGCCTTGCACAGAGCTCTGCAAGGTGCAAAACTTCCCCACACAGGGCCACGATTAATGGCAGGATTTGGCTGGGGAAGGTGCATGCATCTTTCCTCTAGAACCAGCAGGATTTGCCATCTGCAGGATTTGGCATTCCTGACTCCCTGCTCTTGTGAAGCTCCTGCCTGGGATCACCACATCCCCCTTTCTCACAGATCTGCACCTGCAAGAAGTGGCTGCTCAGAAGCAGTTTTGCCAGCAATTAAACAGACCTCCAGTGCTCCAGAGCCTGAGTCCTGCTCTTTGCAGCCACTGAAGCTGAGCTGGGATTGTCCAATTATAAAACATAAACAGAACTTTTAAAACCAGTAGAAGGTGAAGGGAGAGAAGAGGCACGCTGGAAAAGCTGCATAGTTTCATTTTAGTTCTGAGTCTGTCGCCCCAGCCACTAATTTGTCACCTGTACCCTTGGTAATGTGTTAGCACTGAGTCAAAGGTTGTGGATAGAATCAGGTATCAGCACTGTGACATAGCACTTCTCTCATAGCACAGGCTTTATAAAGTGCTGTAGCAATCCTGAAAATTATATGAGAAGCAGAGAGGCTCTTTAAGCAGGAAAGATCTGCTGGGTTAATGGCTGCAGCATCACTGCATGTGCAGAGGAGTTGCAAGGATTGGGACATATCCCATTTAAAGCCTCTGTAGCTTGAATATCTGAATCCAGTTCCAGGGGAGGGGAGAGGAGGATGAGTCCTTTGGCTCAGAAGGGAACATCCATAAATGTCACAGGCAGGTGGAATAAAAGAGCTCAGTGATGTTAAAACTGTCCTGAACTGAAGAATGGAAGAAAAGGTGGGAAGGGCATCCTGCAGGCTGACAAGACAGGTAGGGAGAAGACTGCATGTTTGACAAAGAGAGAAAATCCAGTCACAAAGGACACTCCTCGATGTGGGAGGAGTTGAGTGCCAGGACCTCAGATTACCTGAGTTGTGGAAGCAGCTCAGATTGCTAAACATCATGGAGAACTGCACTTCAAAGATTACTTTTTTATTTTCATGCATTTAAATACCAAATTCTGTAATCAAATGTCATAATACTTTTATAGCATAAATTTTCTTTTTCTTCTCATGTTTATCTCTTATCAAGGTTAAGTCCCTCTTGACATAGATCAGTTAGTGACCAACCAGTAAGATATGGCTTCAGGAACCCTTCATGGTACAAAGGGAGTTATAAAACAAACAAACAAACAAACAAACCCCCAAACCTTCATTCTGTTTCGTAGGGGAAGAGGCAGACATACAACTGCACCTACAAAGTACCTACAAAGGAGTGGAGTTCTTAGAAGCTTTGATGACTTCTAACTATAATTGCTGCCATTTCTAGTAAGACTTATACACAAATATCACTTCATCAATAGGCCTTCATCTGTACAAAACCTTTCTAGAAAATCCTTTACTTGTGTCATTTTTCATATAATTCCAATTTTGTTTCCAGCTGTGCTGGCAAGATGCAAGTCTCCCCAGTTTTCAGAAAGTTGATGGGGAAATATTTCAGTCCTGATTTCCACATCAAACACATTTAATAATCAAAAAATAATTTAAAAGAAAATAGGTAGCTTTAGTCACCTAGGCAATTTCATCAATGTAACAGACACCTTTTTTTACCTCAGTTCATAATTATAGCATGTGGAATCATCTATTGGGAGATACTTTAAAATAACTGGATTTTATGCCTTCAGCAGTTTCACTGAGTAACTCAGGAAGATGCCATGCAGAGGGTGTCCTTTGAGAAACAGTAATTATTTCCTGAGGTCTCTCTGTTAACCTTTAAAGCTTCACCCAGGGGTTTAGAAGCATACAGAAAAGCCCCAAGAAAAAAACAAAAATCGTTTAAACTTGGCAAGTTTTCCCCAACAGCAGCCTGTGAAAGAACTTATTACAGAATTCAATGATGATGAAAAAGAGTTCATCAACCACAAATTATATCAATCCAAAAGCTGGCAGAGGTTCCACTTAATGTATTAAAATACTTTTGCTCTCATGAATGGATCATGGGGCCAGGCCACAGAAGCATAATGAGGAATATAATACCTACCCTTACTGAGCAACCTTTGCACAGCTATTGAACTTCAAGTGTCAGTTGTCAATGGTGTTTGTATTTTTCCTAAATTGACCGACTTGACCTCAAAAACTCCTACTAATTGGACTAAATAAGAGAAGGGAGGCTGATCTGAAAAAGTGTCTTGGAAGTGCATTACATTTTCTTGTCAGGCTGAGAGGAAAAAGCTGTTTCTGTACTCTCAGCAACACTAAGGTGATGACTGCCCTTCCCCAGTACTGAGCTGTTCTTTCCTGTGTTCAGGGGAGCCACTGCTGCACTCTCAGTCCTGCCAAACAAGCAGTTCAGCTCAAGACAGAATACAACCCATTCTTAGCCTTGACCCAGGTTCTTTTGTGATCCAGTCACAGCTCAGACCTTGGCTGGCAGACACAGGAGGCTGAGGGGGTGGCACTCTTCCATAAGTTTTTTGTATCAGTAAATGTTGTGGATCAATAGGAGCAGGTGTCTAGAGTGAAACATTAGTGCTGAGGATCTGGTGCCTATACTACACTCGTCCTGTATGGGCCAAGTTTCCAGCTCCAGCCCAGCTCTGTAAGCTGAAAGCACATCTTGGCTGTGACACATTCACTGCACTCCTGAAGCAGCAGCAACCCTCCAGTTTTTCCAAGGAAATCCAGACCCTGCAACCCAAAAGTGCTTTGTGATGTCTGAAGTGCTGTGCTGGAGGGGTGTTTGGGCTGGGATATTTGCTGTCACATCTCCCCCCTGAGCTAAACTAATGCAGGTGCACTCTGCAGTGCAGCCATAGCCCTGTCCTGCCTCAGCTGCTGCCAGCAGGGTGAACTGAGAATCTCTCAGCCCAGCTGCAACACTCCTGTTCCACACTAGTGGCCTCCTGGGCATGGGTCCAGGGCCACCAGTGGCCTCTAAGACTACCTGAGCTGCACCAGCAGCAGAACAAGGTAGACACTGATCAATTTTCACTACTGTTTCACCTTCCTGAGTGCTCCTCACACCTTGCCCATCCTCCTTGGTCAAAAGTAGTCAGCTGTCCACCCAGATCTCCAAGTGAGACAGCATCTGGCAGCAGTGATGAGGAGTGGGCCAGGAAGGCTCCACAAGTGAAGCCATCCAAGGCACCTTTTTCTCTTGCTCAAACAGTGGGCACTCTGCTTCTGCCATCTAGGCGTCAGATGGGGCCCCTGGACTGTGGGTGGAAGAAAGGACACATCACTACTCTTTGTCCTCCACCCTAAGGGCTAGAGTGAAAACTCACCCCTCCCTCCCACAAACAGCAGAGGGGTAAATGCACCTTTTTTTTGTCCTATTACTTTTAGGCAAAAAAATATTTATTCACATAATTCTCTTCCAAGATGGGAGAAAGAGAAATGACACAGAAAAAGAAAGGATAGATTCAGAGACTGGATTTCACAATGGCAGGCTCAATAAAAAGCTTGATGACAGATGTATGGCATAGTTAATGAGCCTTTTTTTTTTTTTTTTTTGCATAGGACACATAAATGACAACCAGATAAACTGAAATGCCTTTTACTTTTGTGAAAATGCACTGAAGAAAAGAGGGATTCTCTTTTCACTGTCATATTTTGGATGCTGTGTAATTCCTATGATACAGCTACTTGAGAACTTCTGCAGCATTACCAAGCAAACTTACTGAGATTATAATTTTTACAATGGATAACCAAAGAATGCATTTAAATTCTGAGCTTGACATGAATATAGTATTTAAGTATATTTAAAATTGGAAAAGTGGCCTGAAACTTTCTTTACCTCCATTTTAGTTCATGTCTTATTGCAAGAAATAAATTCTGATGTTTAATTATTTAAAGTCCTAATGGTGGTACTTGCCATTAATTGCTAAATACAGATAATATTTTATTTCTAGATTAAAATATCTTATGTTTGTTCAGAAGTAGTAGAAAGCAATAATTAAATAAGCACAAAATATTCAAATAAACTAAAATAAATTAATAACTGAAGTATAAAATTATGTTATATTAGTAGAAGAATTATCTCCTATTTGTGACTAAATTCTGCCAATAATTTATTACTACTGTATTTATATTTTGCACTGCAAAATTAACTTGCCACTTCTGCAGTAATTATTTACAAAAGATGTATTAATGTAATGTCAGAATTTCTAAGTAATCAAAAATATTTCACAATGGCAACGATTAAGCATTAGAAACTAAAAAAAATCCAGCTACAGGATGACTTTACAAGAGCCGGTTTTGGTCACTGAATCCAGAGTGTTGGAGCCTGTTAAATATTAAGAGACAAGTGTTACGAAAGGATTAGCTCAGACTGTGAGCAGGTACAGTGAGAGACAAGCCCTTCATGCTGGGTCTGAGTAGAACTGACAGTGTTTGTTACACTTCTGACATGACAGCAGAGAAGTGGATGCCTATTTGATATTTGAAATGGTTAGACTTTTTGTCAGAATATAAAATAAGTGGGAGTAACAGGAAATTTTCCAGTTTGTAAGCAGTGTCTCACATTTGTCATTTTTAACACTGTAGATAAACATTATTGAATAATTATTTTTAAATACACTTTAAAAAAATTACTTAACAAAAAATCTGAATACTAGTTTGTGATGGCTTTTCTACCCAAGAAATCTAACTAGTGGGAACAAGAAGTCTGTTCTAGCATGTGGGAGGATGGTAATAGCTTATGAGTTTTCAATTAATTGTCTGTTTTGATATTTCCAGGAGTGTCACTTCAGACAGAGTTTACTGAGATACTACAGTGGTGTCTTGTTAGTATCATCTATGCTGTTACAGTTGCAAAATAATCCTGACCAGCTTCTACAAACTAAGCAGGGAAGCAGGGCTGGATCTGGTGCAAACTCTGTGATTATACTTACACAGGTTATTTTGCCACAGCAATCTTCCCTGAGAGCTGTGGTGGGTGTCTGGGTGCAAGAGGCTGTGGGTTCTCTGGGCTGCTGTGTGCTGGTGGCACCCAGATTAAGTATTTCTCTCCATTTTTGGACTGTTAAAAGCTTCTTAGATCACTTAATAAGGCTTATGCATTTTTCATACATTATATAGAATCACAGAATAGTTTAGGCTGGAAGGGACCTTTAAAAGTCATCTAATCCTACCCTTCTGCCCTTGGTAGATCTCCACTGGATGAGATCTCTCTGAGCTCCATCCAGCCTGGCCTTGAACACTTCCAGGGATGGGGCATGCACAGCTCTTCTGGGCAGCTTGTTCTAGTGGTTTACCACCTTCACAGTAGAGAATTTCTTCCTAATATCAATGTATTAGTGTGAACTCATAACCAGTGACAGGATATTGGGATTCAGAGAGCAGCAGAAACGCAAACTTCAGCAGAAGCATCTGAGGGGCTGTCCTATAAGATTCTTGTATCCCCAGTTGTCTGTTCTGTTTATATTTATACAGAATAATAAGTTTTACACCTTTAAGACTTGTTCTGAGAGTGAAGCGGGGAGAGAAGAAGCACAGAGTTTATTTTCAGAAACTGCACTCACTCCTCCACATTCCTGCTCCTGGACTATGTTGTTTGTAGATGGACAGACAGCGGGACAGAGCTCTCCTGTGCTTTTAGTTAGTTTTAGCTAGCTGAGGCAAAGAAGTTCCCTGGACTGTGGCTTTTCCTTTTCTTTGGACCTGCTCAAACCTGCTCTGGGCTGAACCCCAGAGGAGCACCAGCAGCTCACACCTGTGGCCAGTGGGCCGGGACTGGGCCGTGGCATTTCCAGCGCCAGAGGGACTGACCAGAGACTGAGCGAGCAGAGCTGCAGCCCATGGAGGGGACTTTCTGAGTTTGTCTCTCTTTGGAGCAGCAAGAGGTTTTATTGTTTAATATTGTTTAGGTTTTATTGTTTAATAAACATTTTTTTCCACTTTTCTCCAAAGAAGTATTTTTCCCGAACTGGCTAGGGGAGAGGCTGATTGACTCTGCTTTGTAGAAGAACCCATTTTGGGGTTCTCTCCCAAATTTGCCCTGAACCAGGACAGGGGCTTAACCTGTTAGAGACCACCAGGGACCGAGACCTGCACTCACAGCTCTGCATGACCAGCCAAGGAAGGACTGAAGATGTCACAGCATGAGAAGAACTTCAGGCGTGGCCTGGGGACAACCACCCTGCTGCAAGGCAGGTCTGTCTTTAGAGGCACTTTGCACCCACCCTGTTGGAGAAATGTCCACGTATCTGTGTCAGCTGAGGGAACAGACTGCTTCTCACAAAAAGCAGTGAGCTGAGAAAGGGATTGATGAGGGCTGTAACACAGAGAGAAAAACATAAAAAGAAATGTCAGGCTAGGGCTGGAAGGTTATATTGGTTCTGTATGTGGCAATTGTAAGGCTGCTGCTAGAATAGTGTGTTGCCAAGGATGATGTTGGAGGGGGGAGATTCAAAGAAAGGACAAAAAAAAGGATCCAGAATGAGGAAGAGATCCTTAGAACTGAGCTATTCAGCTTTTTTGAGAAAGGGAAAGAGATCTTACAACCTTTTAGATGTATATCTACACGTGAAAAAGTGCTGGTTTGGGGGTTACTTTTACAAGCATGAATTAATGGGAAAAATGGAGGAGGAAAACTTTAACAGGGTTGCAATCTGCTATCAGCATTGTCTGAGGCTGCCCATTTTCTTTTTTAGTTATACTGGAGCTACACCCACACATTTCCCCTTCCTCCCTGCGAAAAAGACAAAAGATGCAGCTCCTCCAGCCTAGCTCTTCCATTCTGCAGACAGCAGGTTACCAGGATTCAGTAGCTAGAAGCTGAACTCTGACAGATAAACTCAGACTTGAAATGGGACAGAATTTCCCTGAAATAAGGTAATTAACAGCTGGAATGACTTGTCAGGGGAAATGCACAGGCTCCTAAAATGAAATTGTCTTTTGAAATAGGCTGTAATCCAGTTGGAGAGAATAGCTTTATGCTCTGTTTATGCAGAAGACCAGACTGAAAAAATAGAGAGGTTCCTTTCACCTCTACAGTCTATGAAAAATGCACCTGATGTTTATAGACACTTCAGTTCCTGATCATGCTGACTTTGCAGTAGTGCGTGCTCCCAAGCTGACTCAAGTCAGGATGTGGTGCTGCTCTATTTCCTACTTGTCAAATTTGTCAGTTATAGGGAGGAGGGGAATGGATCATTTGCAAAAATTAAAAATGCATTTCCCTCACTTCTCTTTTCTAATCAGTGTAGCAGCTGAAAAGAAGAAAAGAAAAGAAAGAAAAGAAAAGAAAAGAAAAGAAAAGAAAAGAAAAGAAAAGAAA
>QUSF01000007.1:14256339-14303908 GCA_003676055.1 Chloebia gouldiae
AAAGAAAAGAAAAGAAAAGAAAAGAAAAGAAAAGAAAAGAAAAGAAAAGAAAAGAAAAGAAAAGAAAAGAAAAGAAAAGAAAAGAAAAGAAAAGAAGAAAAGAAGGAAAAAAAAGCAATATCTAGTACAAGATTTCATGCCTGTTTGGCAAAATTTTCAAAACAGATGTGTGTATATTGAGAAATTCTACAGAAGAAAGAGGTCAGGCAGATCTCAAAAACCCAGCCCTGGCAGTTTGCATTTTCTTTGGTTCTATCCGTTTCCATGTGGCATGTCTGAGCAACGCCCAGAGCTCCGGTGGCTGTGCCTTGGCTGACATGGATGAGGATGCACCCAGCAGAAATGGAACTGCCACCGTGTCCTCCACTTTCTTCTCTGTTCCTGATGCCTGTTGGCTATGAAATGGTGCTGTAGCACTTCTGCTTTACACATACACTGGCCAACCCTTAATGTGCATTCAGAGCAAGCTGTTTTCCTTGGTTATGCCAGCTGCAATGCAGAGTAAAAGGAAAGGCAAACAGGCACTTAAATGGGCTTTGAAGCCGTCATTGCAATGCAGTGAGAATAAAAGCTTCATTGCTGCCAAAATAAAAAAAATCAATTTGCAGCAGTATAGAGACTCTTTCTTCACTGTATCCTCAGCTTACTCTTACATTTTTACTTATGTTCCTCCACAAATTGACACCAGTGAAGATGTGGCAGCACGCGTTGTCTGACACTATTACGTGGCTGGCCTGGGAGAGCATCCCACTCTGCTAATTCATCTTGAACACCTGCCTTCCAGGTGGATATGAAGGTGGATATGACATGGCAGTGGCAAAACCTTCCTGCATCCCTCTACTCAGCTGGAGCATGAGGCCAGGTGCTGATTGGGTCAGGAGCACCTGTGGAAGCTGGCTGCAGGTTCCACTTTGCACAGGTGGGTTTTGGTCACAGTCAAAGGCTGTCTCAGAAGCTTTGCCCAGGCATTTCCATCCCTGCACCTTTGCCTTTCTCCCCTCATCCTACAAGCTCCTCAGGTGTGGGGATCTTTTCCTGTGCAATGCACAGAATTACACCAAATAACAAAGAAACAGTCTATAACAATCCATGTTTCTCTATTCCTCCCCTGGCTGCAAACATAGCTCCTCTACTACTTGATGTTTGTGCACCTAGTCGGTCCAAGCAAGTTCCTGAGCACAGGACCACAGATGTCCACGCTAACCTGCCCCAGCTCCCGTTGTGGCTGAGCGAGCGCTCCCCAGAGCGGCTTCCAGGCAGTGAAGGCTGCAGGGTGGCCCTGGCTAGCAGGCAGTGTGCCTTCAGCCACCTCCATCTGCCAGACAGATGGTGAACTGGCACAAACGTGGGCTGTCCCACAGCAGGCAGCCCTGACTCCCACACAAGTTTCTGGGCGTGCTTCATTTTTTAGTAGAGACACATGTCTGTGGTCAGTATGCCCGTGAGTCCACTTAGCCCCAACACAGCACAGCTGCGCCCTGACAGCATGTCCAAAAGATGTAAACTGGTTTTTAGAACCAAGCTGGACTGAACTTGTAGCCTAAAAGGAGTGGGAAGTAAAGCAGCATTATATTCATGTTATTGCTTTCATTCCTCAGCTGTTCCAGAGACTGTAGTTGTTTCTGACATAATTAGGGCTCTATGGCTCTGCCTACAGAGCTCGTGGTAGAGTCCTTGTGAAGAAACGTTGATAGAAGTTATCCTCTATTGCTAGATTTCTGCAATTATACCCCTGGCTTTTCCTTTATTTACTGGAAAAGAGACTGGAATAAGAAAGTGGATCTTTATATTGCACAAAACATATGCGAGCGCTGGGAGTAGCATCTCAAAAGCAATAGATTTTAACTTCATGGGCAATATTTGAATAACCAACTGGGCAAAAATCTGTATTTAAGTAAGTATTCCCAAAGTCTATCACCTTTATACTCCAGGCAGATTTTGATTTTTGGTATTCTTATTACTCAGTTTTGTACCTGAGGTTGAGAAGTTAGATGGAAAATAGGTAGTCCTAACTGCTATTTATATAATTCTAAATTATGGAAAACATAAGCTTTCTCTTGAATAATGCTTGCACCACCTTTTTACAAGCAGCTGCACAAAATCATTACACTTTCCAAAATTATTATGTTTGCTCAACTTTGGAAAAAAAAGAATTTGCCCATATCAGCATTTTGTTTCAACAACTTAAAAATTATTATCTCCAAATGTCAGATTCTACATAATGACTAATAGTAGGCATTTTTACCTTGAAACTGTCCAGGTTTTATTGTAAAAGTCTGTAGGTCTTAGTGGAGGACTTGAGTTCATAATGAAATCCAAAATGCAGGTTTAATTATTTTGCATTCTCAACTGTCAGGACAGTTGAACTAGTTTCTTGGAAAAGCAAGCTCAGGTTTGGGAGAAGAAAATCCAACCACAAGATGGCATCTTGTTCTCACAGGAACACCTAGCAATGGGCAGGAATATTGCTGAAAACAAAATGAAGAAATGAGAGGCATTTCAGTAAAACAAAACCATTTTAGACAGCACATTTGCTCAGAGAGCTACCCAGAATAGGCTTGGCATGCGAACAAAGTAAAATGTGGAGAAACGAGCATATCTTCCTCTCACCCCACCCAAACTGTGGTTGTGATCTAATGTTTTTAATTGCTGCAATTGAAATAGAAAAAAAAAAAAGTCTGAATCCACCATGAACATAATGCAGGCACTTTGGGGTTATTGAAGGGAAAGTGATTCCTAGAACCGGTTTCAGAACCTTTTGAGTATGAATTACTCCAAATGACAGTCTGTGGCTGATGTTCTTAACAGGAAAATAGTTTGTCACTCTCATGGATGAAACAACTCTTTCCTGTAATTCTTTATTTCCAGTACATGCATAATATCTGTGGTATGTTTCCAGTTATCAGAGTGATGGGGCACAAAATAAAGCTATGGGCTCAGCTGAGAATTACTTTAGTAATATTACCACAGGGAAAATGTGACTGCCTCTGGAATTGGTATAGTATGAAAGCTAAATTTAAAAATACACACATTTTAGCTGACACTGCAGTTTAAAACAAAAGGCTCTAGAACATAAATGTCTTTTATTTCTTATGCATCCTATTAAGTAAAACCTTTGCAGTCTCAAAGCACTGTATTAAAGACATGAGTGTGGGTCCTCTCTGGCCTCAGACATTTTATTTTCCCTGAGTAACACTACACACCTTTGCACCAGAAGCAGTACCCTGGGGACCCCAGTGCCTTGGGGAATGTGCCTCCAAGAGCAGAGGGAGAGCAAAGGCAGCAAGGTTCCCTGCAGACTACCCTCTGCTTTACGCAGCAGCAGCAGCACATTCACCACCATCTGCCTTCAGCTAGGGTTTAAACAGGAGCCATGCAATGAGGGGCATGGTAGGGGAGCAGCAGTTCCCTGCTTAGCCAGAAGTTGCCCTAGGTCATGCCTCTGTGTGCTGGTGGTGGATGAGGTTACAGGCAGCCCCAAGAGCAGGGGAGTGGGGCCAAGTGGACAGAAAGATTAGCTGAAAGGTGGATTGAGTGGCCTGTGATATCCCCCAAACCAGCAGCCTATTTGAGCAAGAGAGTGCCTTGTAAATCATGGTCCTCCCAAAAGCTGTTCTTCTAAGGGTTCACATATACGAGACCTTGCTCAGGCACGCTGCCCTACTTGCTGCTGCTGTTCTGCTTGCTCTGAAGTGAAATATCTTGTAGATGTCCTGTAAATCATAATCTAAGACTGAAACTGCAGTGAGAGTTTCAAGAGTCAGGCTGCTGTCATCTGTATTGCATTGACAGCACCTCTTCACAAAATTTTACATGGGCCCTCTAATGACCATGAGAGGTCACGAACCCCTCGCAATGGCTCATCAGGCAGACAGCACCATGCTCCCCAGGAACATACTGAGGCTTCAGCTCATCTGCTCAACCGTGAATATTGACTGCTCAAGTACCTTTGTCCTACTGAAGGCTTTCACTAATGCACTGGACAAGTATCCTGCTGCAATTACCATCTGAAATCTAAGAAACAAAAGCACAGCTCTCTTCAGCTGTAGCTTGGAGAAATGCCTCATCAAAGTTCTCCCAAACTCTGCCTTCTTTGGTATCTATGTAAGAGACAAAACATTATGGGAATGATTGTGTATTATTCCCATGTTTATTAATGGGAGGAAACACTTTCCAAAGCTTTTCCTATTATTGAATAGAAAGAACCATGAAATAAAAAAAATAAAAACAATTACGACAAGAGTTCAGAAAATATCAGGGAAAATATAACTGAAATTGTCCTTTTTTCCCCCACATTGAATTCTGTCTCATTTTTATCTAGCTTGTTTAAAAATGGATCTGTTCTGTTTGCAGTGGGAAAACAATAGCATAGAAAATTTACTCAGAACAATCACTCATTTGAGATCTCTTATAGTCAGAGAACTCCAACAAAACCTGTGTCATCATGGAAGCTCGTGAATGCTATTAAACATCTGCACACACAGAATGTGACATTCTTGACACTCCACTGCCATCTGAATAGATGAAAAAATACTTTATGACACACTTCAGAGCTGAGAGTGTCTTGCAAGAACTTCCACAATTTAAAACATTGAATTGAAGGGGTTTTTTTAAAATTTATTATGAAAATTGTATTCAGAAAAAATTGTATTTTTGTTTCTAGTACTGTGGCTTAATTTCAGCTTTTTCATCAGCATTGCTTTCATCCAGGAGAGCTATAGTCCATTTTGTGCTCCACCAAAGCCCTGACACTTGGAGAAAAGCCCACACTGAATGCCACAATGCTGGCAGAGCTCCCCAGAACTGAATCTTGCTCAGGTAGACATGAATGCTTTGCCTACATACCACAGGTCTGAGCGTCCCAAGTCAGAGAGGAAGCAAAAAATGAGTCAGATTTGAGATCTCTGCACATGGTCTTGCCAGCAGCTCCTCCATTTACTAACACTTGAGAGCTGGGACTTCACAATAAAAACTGCTTAGCCCTGAAGACTACCCCTGCTTCCACCTCTGTTACCCAACCTGGAAGCACACTGGAGCTCTGGTGCCTAAACCAAAGCAAGCACCAGTGATGAATTGGTGTCTCTCCTCTACTCTGGTTCCCATGGACAGAATGTTCTGATGAGAGCTGCAAAGTATCTGCAGGTAAATACTTGCAACTTCAGCTTAAATAGCTTACATGGAATGTTTTCCCAGAGGTTCAATAATGTGAGCCCATGTTCTAAAAGACATGTCACATACATAGAATATAATATATGCAGACTTTTCAGATTGCAAAATGAGTGAATTTTCACTAAGGTTATCAAAATAATTCGAAGAGATAGATTAAATAACAAATGCCACATGTAGTTCCCTAACTTAGTATGTCTTCAAGTTTAAACTGGATCATCTTAGATGTTCACACAAGTCCCATAACTCCCTTTCTGACTATTATGCTTCTTTTGCCATTGAACATCAGCCTTCCTGACACGGTGAGTTCTGAGATTAAAAGATCTTACGGATCATCATAACTCCTGCCAAAAGAGCCCTCTTGACTCTCCCTTTATCCTCAAACTCCTCATGTGGCTCCACATGCTGCAATCTTCTGTGACAAGCACACAAACAACACTATATACAAAGAGAACTCCCAGGACCAACACAGTCGTGACATCCAGCTTCTGCCTTGAGTCAGAGTTAGGTCTCATTTGGCAGTTGTCGAAGGGAAGGGAAGGGAAGGGAAGGGAAGGGAAGGGAAGGGAAGGGATGCATAGTACAACCTTGGCAATTCTGCCTTTGTAACTCCACATTTCATATTGGTATCACATCAATAGTTACAGATTATAGTGAAAATCTCAGAAGCCACAGATCAGAAGACCACTTTTTCTGCCCATGGCAGTAGCCTTTCAACATATACTTATTTAATGGGGCTTCAGCTTCTCACCTAAAAAGCCATCTTCCAGATACTTTTTCCCTTATAGATGTTTTATCCAGATACTTCTTCCTAGAGAAAGCTTGTATTTTCCCCTCTTCTTGCATCAATTCATTTGTGGTAGAAGACTTGCAAAGGTTTTAATATTTGTTCTGTTTTTACATGGTCCATAAGCACATTACTGTGACACAGAGTAAGTGTTTAAGTTCCAAATGCATACAGCCTGGGGCGAGATCATAGACACAGATGCATCTCAGAAATATACAACAGACTGGCAACATTTACTGTGTGGTTAGCAAGAAAATTTTCTACTTACAGTAGATCCTTCCTAACTTGGCTGCAAAATTTATTAGAAGAATGGGATTTAGGAGACAGTACAAATGCTATTGTTATGATCAAAGAACATCTTTAAGCTTTAAGGTGCTTGAGGATTGCTCTGGTTCCACAAGTAGATCAAATCAATTAGTAAAATCAGTAACATTTCCTCAAAAGGATGTAAGGAACCTTACCAAATAACAAATGCAAATTGGTGGCATTAGACTGTACAGATCAATTGGCCTATAATCTTCTCTTTTCCCTATGGAACAGGGAAAGGGAGCACCACACTGCCAATAACAGAAATATTAATCCAATGCTGAGACTGCTTTGCCATGTCCACAATATACAGTTAAGGAGAAAAAATGATGTCAGAATACCACTTTAGATGGAAAATAAGAGAGCTTCTCTCTGTTTCACTTCCAGCTGCCACTCCTGTGACTTCATTTCAGTGTTCAGAATGCAGTTCAATCCAAGGTGCAGGTGCTGCACCGAAGTGATGGTGAGGATGTCCTGTACAATGCCCAAGGGTTGGAAGCATAGACAGCTAACCCTGTGCAGGTTAACTCATAAAACCAGCATGGATCCACTGAACGCCACTGGATAAAAAAAGGAGATCATGAAACCCATTGCTCTCATATCTGAAAGGAAAGTATGAAGCCATTTCGTTGAAACCCTGATTTAGCCTGTAAGCATCCAGATTGTATTTGCAGAGTGACGAACACACTAGGTTTTGGAAGGTCTAGGGACCAGAAAATAACACTATTTTTTCCCTAGGTAGGATTTAAATAAGCATTATAGATCTACTTTAGCGATTTTATTTATTTATTTACTTACTTACTCAGTAATAATGTGATGGGTATCTTCCTTGACTAAATTAAAATGACCTAATAAAAACATCCAAATGCTTCAGATGACTCTGTGGGACTTAATGTGACCAAATTATTCATATTATTTAAGCATTTTTCAGGCACAATTAAGAAAACAGTGATTGGAAAAGTATCCCAATTGGGACAGATAACATTTATATGGTGTGTGGGCTGATGGGAGATTTAAAAGTGCTGTTTGTTATGCTACAGACAGTTATGAAACAAATGATCTGGCTCTAACATAAACTGTTAAACTGAAAACATGCCAGAGGGAGACAGCTGCCAGTCCATTAAAAAGTAATTTTCTCAGACAACAAAGACTTAAACCAATCATTTTATAAACATATTTCTTTGCCCAATCAGATTTTGGTAATTCTAATGGTTTGCCTACTGCATGGAGAAATAAAGTAAGCATTTGCTCATATGATTTGTCAGGAATTTCTGATTCGGAAGAACAGATGGTGCTAAAAACCTGAACATGGACAACAGGATTATCAGGCTTTCGGCTACAAAATCCATTCTTTCCACACATTTTTAAAATGGGAGCAATGCATATCATAAACCTCTGACCACAGCCCATCCACAGTTTGCATTTACATGAGAACATTTCCAGTGTTGAAGATCAAAAATTAGAGTAATTTTCTCCACATTTCTGACAAAGATTTTGTATTATAAATTAAAGACATGGCTAAACCTGCAATTGGTGCAAATTTGGACATCCCTATTAAATTGCTGAATGCAGGGATTTACACAGCATAAGGATTCAAAGTCACACTTTCTAAACAATCTATGCCATATTTCATGCTGACCCAGGTGACTGCTTAGACAAGTCTTAGGGAAATTGGGCATCAAGACAAAGGTCAGAGCACTGTAATTTCCCCCCAAAAATTTTGCACTTTCATAGCATCACCCACATAATTCTACAGCACAGTAGTGAGAGTGGCAGGTGGCAGCCATGCATAGACACAATCCGTTAAAGCAATAATAATGATCACCACTCGGCATTCCTCTCTCTCCAGAAGTGGCAACACTAATGAAAATGTAATCTGATCTATTTTAAATATGTAATTACCAGGAATTTCTAGGACAAGTCTAACAGCACTGGCTGCATTGACCAGCAGCAAGGCCCACAGCTTCTGCTTCCTAAGAGATGGCAAGGCACTGGCTCCACTCTGCAGCAAAGGGAGAAAAGGGCAAGCACATAAGTTTGCCTGCCTGGTGAATCTGCCTTTTTCTGATATGGACCCTGCATGTCTGGCTCTGCCTGGTTCTGGGGGCATCTGCCCTGTGTGCATGGGAGAAAGTCTGTGGAATGTCCAGGAATCAAGACTGTCCCAAATCCCAAAATTCACCCTGAACCTCAAGCTCACCCTGGGCCCCAGTCAGGCACAGCCCCTTAGCACAGTGGCTTCCCTGGCATCCCTCCTCTGGCCAGGTGCTGTTCATCCCAGCTGGGCAGGATGATTCAGCACTCAGTAGAAGGCAAGCAGAGATGCTGCCAAAGTCTCCAAAGTGTCGATGTCTACACTGGAGAGTTATTCAGGGCTCCCAGCCAGTTTCCAGGCTGCACACATCCATCATCCCCTCCTGAGTCTGGCAATTTCAGTCTGGAGCTGCTTTAAAACCCAAAACTAACTAACGTGGTGCCTGTCTGGTTCTAGAACTGGGTGGATCTGCAGTGAGGGCGCAGACAAGCCTGTGTCAGCAGTCCTGCAACCCTGACCCACAGCCCTGTCATTCCCAGGCATGCCAGGGCTCCCATGGGTGGCACAATGGCAGGTCCTGGCACACAGAGAGCTTCTGGCTAATGCTCCAGTACACACGAATGGGTACAGCAATAACGAGTCAATGGGAGCATCAGTCACGCTGTGACATGGAAATGTTCCCACGCTGGGCTAATGTGTAAGCTTAGAGCTCCTCAGCTCTGAGGGGGGACCTCAGCAAAGTGTACAGCGGGCAACCATTAGATCTAACCATGCACACCCTGGTCTTAAATGAAACTTGTTGTAGAATGTGCCAAGTCACACAGAAAGGATCTTTTAAAACACATCATTCCTAATTTAGGAGATTTTTCTCATAAAAATTGTTTTGAGCACACATAAAAATCCTTTTATTCTCAGCATTTTAGTAATTTTAACCTAATCAATTAAATCAGCATAAACTATAACCATTTCCATTCCAGTTCAAACTCCACCTGGTTTGCATGATGCTGTACATTGTAGATAGACTGTAGATGTGTTGTACACTGTAGATAGAATTTTCCCAGAAAGGAACACATTTCCCATGAAATGAGTGCAAATGTACAGTCAATAACACCTTCTCAGATACTGTTGTGAGCACACACTTTGAGCTCTTGCTGAGCATGAGTTTCTGAGACCAGGCAGCCCCTGAGGCCAAGTCAGACAGTGCAGTGATGGTGGTACACTCTACTCTGAGCCATCTGCAGTGACATTCTCCTTAACCAGCAACTACCCTTTTCCTTACTACTTTCTAGAAAAGAAACATGAAAGTCAGGTTCACAATAAATGTTTACAAAGCAAGCAGTCCTGTTTCCATTTTTAAATCACTGTTTGCTCATACCCCATCCTTTTTATGGTGATAAAATTGATACTTTCTTCTACCTCCACTGGGATCACAAGTACTTTTGTCCAGCTTCCTATGAAGAGATAATCTTTATTCTTGAATTTGTGAACAAATTAGGTATCTAAGAGAGAGCAGTCTAGCTCTCTGTTTCATTAGGAGGTGTACAAACTGTATATTCTATATGACAATTCTAAATGCAGTATTCTTAGGTGTGAGGCATTCTCTGGGGAAAATTAAATTGAGAACCTAATTTCTATCTCTTTTCTTCAGACAGTATTTTTAAACCCATACACCCAACCACAGACACCCATCTGAATAGCCACTTTCACCTGTCAGCCATCACCTCATCCAAACTACCTCAGCTGTTGCATGAAAATGAGGGTAATGTGGGGAAAAAGCAGACTAGTTTAGTTCATCTGCTAAATGTGCTCTGTTAAAAAGAAAGTGGTGAGGTAAATGATACCTAACTAGCACCTAAGGTAGTGTCTTCATCTGTAGTCTCTACAAGCTGTAATAACCCAGGTACACTGTGTACATATGAGAGTGAGAAATCTTCTGAAAACTTATGTTCACAGATGCATCTCCCAAAGCAGGCAGCTGTGATGGGGAAACCACTGATTGCTAGCTTTGGACAACCAGGCTGCTTTCCTGGTTTTGCACTATTTCCTTTTTCAGCTACTTAGCTGTGATGAATTGTAATGGGAACCATTCTGGAAACACAAGTGAGAGTGGGCTGAAGCAGGCGAGCTGCTACATAAATTAGGTTGTTTGTAACAGCTTTTAAGTTGCTTAAACAGCCACACTGATGAAATGTTGGTAACCATCTGCTACAAACATTTGTAAATAAATAAAAAAAAATATTTCTTGGCTTGTTGCTCTGTTTCAGGCATGGGTCTCTTGTCTGAGGAACCTTTTAAAATTGACCGATAGTTTATGCACAGGCCTAATTTTTTCAGACTATTTAACTCCCTGGGGGTGATTTCACTACACTATTTTTTGGTACCCCTCTACACAAATTACTCATGACTGAATAGAGAGGGAAGATGCTTAATTTTGAAGACAATGATAATGATGATTATTATTGGTATTATTTATCAGTGTCAAAGCAAACTGTTAAACTTTGAATTCTTCATGGAAGACTGGTTAGAGAGATTAATTTTAATCTTTCTTTACATCAATTTTTCTGCAAATCTGAGCAAGTGGGATCTTCTTACAAAAGGAAGAAATTTTAAAGCATTTAAAAGCCTCATCCACAGCTCAGTTGTGTTTGGTTCTATAGAAATAAGGCATAGAATTTTGAAAGTCTCAGCCTTGCGTCAGGGCCAACTGTGTTATACACAACACTCTTCATTTCAATGCATCCTATTCAATACTTCCTCTCTGGCTTGTGATCACATAATATCTCTTTTGTTTCCCTAACAGATGCTAAATGGGAAAAATATTATTATGAAAACTGTACTAGAAATCAGCTATTGGATAGTTCTTCAAGCACCTACCACAAAAAATGTTACTTGCTGACTGTCACTATGATTTTGCACCAGACTGCCCCAGGGAAACACATGCTGTTCACTCTCAGATCCACTTTCCTTTCTGACACCTTTGTCTCTGAAACAAAAACTGCCTCCAAGCTAAGAGGCAGTTTGCTCTAAGCAAAACCCACAATTTGGGGAGAGTGTTTAAAATATTATGAAGAAATGAAAGGGCTTCTTGTAAGCTAGATTTTTCTGTTAGAGTATTACTTTCTGAAAAGGAGTACTTACACGTGATTTTACAACTCCTCCAACACACCAAGGACCGTCCTTGTTTTAGACATCTTTTCTCTTTTATTGATGATCTACATTGAGTTATGTCTTATGTGAACAAGACTTCTAAAATGACTGGTCAGATGTAATGTAGTAGAAATATCTTTCAATTTTTTTAAGAAAAGTTCAATTATTCCTTTTCCACTAGAGAACTAGATCAAATATGGGCATAGCTGTATTATTTTGCACAAAACAGTGATCTTTCTATTTCTTTTTTTTTGCTTCCACATGATTGCAATGCTTTTGAAAGCTGCCAGGATGCATTAAAATAATTCATGAATTTGTAATAAGGGTCTTCAGTTCCACATGGCAAGAATTTTGCAGTAGAAAGGATACATTGCCAAAGGATTCATCCTTGTTAATAGTATGCTCTCTCGACTTGTGAAACATTGGCCTTTCAGACTTGAGCAAATAATTGAATGTCCTTTTGGCTCTTTTCCACTAATGACCCTCTGGAACAGCACAGAATCCTAAAGTCAGAGAGTAAATAGGGTCCCTTCTTACTGGGACAGCCTTCTAAGTGTATTTGATATCCTGCTGTATTAAATAAATCCTGATTAAATAAAAAGTGAGGCTTGCACTTGAACAAAATGTTCAGGCAGGTAGGAGAAGCTCCTTGTTTCTTTTACAGTGATTTGAAAAAAATATTGTGATTGGCATTAACAGAGTGAGAGTGGAGAATGGAAGTGTCTGTGTGTGTGTGTGTGTGAAAGTACCAGAAGAAGCAGTTGGATGTATTAAAAAGTTATGTGGACAGAGAGGAAGAACAAACTGACCTAAAGATAAGGTATCCAACAAGATACTTTGTTCCAGGGCAAAATAATACAGAGGCAACACACATTCATGAAATTAATTGATTTGTGAAAAGTGAAACAAAATAGTGAGGAAAAGTGTCCCAAACACCACTCCCCCCAAGAGAATATAAAAAGCAAGTTCATAATCAGGTCACTTGCCAACCAAGAAACCCAGAGGCACAATGAGGAATAATAGACAGCATCCTTATTCTTTGTGTGATCACAAACATGATCTTGGCCAGAGCAATTAAACACACACATTTTGGTATTTCCCAGTATGTGAGTGTGAAAGCATAAAAGGAAATAGTCTACAGTTTAAAGAGATTTTGCTATGAAATAACATTCCCATTCCATGAGACACTATGCTGAGTTTTATCACACTCATTCCAAATGCACTCTAATTCTTCAAAATCTATCAAAACCTTGAGTTCCCAGGTAAATGATCCCCTGGCAGAGATGTTTGCTGTCATTGCTGTTCTGCAGCTTTGTGGAAGAGTGAGGTTTGCATTGCCAAGATTGGCTTCACAAAGCTATGGCAATAGAGGCGGTCTAGGCAGCTTGAACGAGAATTCACGTGGATAAAATTGTTGCAAGTGGACAGCCAGCACAATATCTACACATCATTTAAATTCTTCTAAAGCCTTTAAAACTAGACAGTAAATGGATTACAGACCTTGACTGTCCCAGTTTCATAATCTTAAAACACTTCAACTAAAGAAGCAAATAGCAGCAAATGAAGACCTTACAGATTATGTGATCCCTTTATGGAAGTGGCAGAACATGCAGTGTATTTTCTTTAAAACAAAAGAGGAAGTTATACTGAGTCTTCCAGAATGATTTGAAATGAAAGTTAATGTAATACTGTACAATCAGTGTGGAAGTTTGGGAGATTTATGAGTTTGATTGTAACATGAAAAACTCTGGTTTCAGGTTGTCACCTGAGAGTCAGAGCATTTTCCAAGTTTTCATTAAAAGTTTCTATGTGCTGAAAATTAAGATACTTGCTGTGGAAGTCTGTATCTCCTGGCTACACAAAGCAATCTGCCAGTGCAGGAAAAGGTTGGAAACTGGATTATCTCATTGGTGCAAAGGGCAGTAGCTCCTAAGGTATGTTAGATCAGTCCTCATACACAGATCAAGAGGCCTTACAGGATCACCAGGTGTCTCAAAGCAAGGACAGAAGTGGACATAGATGTCTAAATGAGAACTTCGGTGGATTAAGGATGACCAAACTGTGTACCAGAAAACCTGTTGCACTGTCTTCCTCTGAATGTGTCTGACTTTCCAGGTGTCCTATCCAAAGTCAGGCCCCAGTATATTAAAAAAAAAAATTCTTTATCCTGGGAAATATTGAGTAGTTCCGCACAAGCCTGTCCAGATACTCCTTCATATAAGGGAATGGATACAGCAAGCACATTAACGTGCAGCATCCGCCACTTCAGAAACCACAGTGGCAGCAACTGCTTTCTTAGGATTGCCATAGCATGAGCAAGAGGTGCGGTATTGAACAACAACAAAGTATTGATGCAGTCTCAGAAATCCCAGCCTCCTCTCCTTTCCTCTCTCCATTCCTCTCAGCCACTTCTTTGTGAGGCTAAAATTCAGGTTTCCTCACACACTTCCTTCAGTAACTGTTCAGTTCTTTGCTTCACTATATCAGTTTGTAGCAGTGGAGCAGGAAGAAGCATTAGCAGTCATAACAACTTCTTCATAAATGTTTGCAATGCAGTTATTTTCTTCACTTCTGGGACCTCTGAGCACTACTCCAATATAAAGATGGACAAGCAGAAGATAAGAATATGACCTAAGTAAGAGAGAAATCTGCTGCTCACTCACCTAACACAGTCAGTGCTGCCAGCTGGTTCGTGCATGTCCTATTCACATGGCTCCCGTGTCTTGCACCAGGCTGAGGCTAATAAATATGGTAGCTAAGAGGAAGCCCTCACTGACTGGCATCTACCATACTCCCTTTCCTCATTTCTGCATATCCAGATACTTTCAAAAACAAGTTTTTATTTTCCAAAGAAAAGGACACATGTAAGGCATGGTTGAGACTGTAATTCTCATAACCAGGCTGCACACTTCAGCCTCAAACTATTCCTTCAGCTCTAAAAATTTGGCTTCAGGGATAAACCTCCATGATGATCATTTTGGAGCTGTGTCTATCACACATGTGATTTGGCATTTGTGTTCCTGAGAGCCATATGTGCTTGTTGAAAACCAACTGTGTTTAAAAGAAGAAGACAGGCAAACCAGTAACAAAGAAAAGACAGAGGAGTAAGGACAAATCTGATGATTCAATAACACCTAGCAATCAGGCCACTAGATTGCACTAAATAGTATTTCATCAAGAGGGATCTCTCCCTGTAAATAAAAAAAAAAAAAGAAGCAGAGCAATGAAAACTGTCCTTTGTGGTCTCATTTATACTTCCATTGGTTCCACTGGGATTAGTGTTCTGCATGAATCTGATAGCTTGGTCAATGCTCAGACAGCACATCAGGGAAGGGAACTGCATATAGTAACGTAACATCCTGTTTGGAGGCTTAAGAGGCAAAAATCCAGCAGTAATCACTTCCAAGGGTAGTAACTCAGTTCTTATTGCCTTCATAATGACTCCACAGTTACTCAGTCGATGAAAATGTAGCCTGATATTGAGCATCAAGAAGATAAATTAACATTAAAGTGAGTCTTACTCACACATCCATGCCCTAGTTCAGCAGAGGACTGCAAAAACAGCATGTACTCTTAAAGTATGTTGCCCTCCTCTGTAGGGTGCTGAGATGGCTGAAAAGGAGGCAAGAGCAAGCCCTTTCTTTACTAAATACTGTGTGAAGAAAAAAAAAAGCTGCTAAAATTTAGTAAGCAGATTTTCCATTTGAATTAATGAATAGCTCACTTTATAAAGTTCATGTTACCCATCACTTTGGCTGAGAGTGAAAACACAACAAAATTATTTTATGAGCTTCAGATTTCACAATAACAACATGGATGAAGTGCCAAATACCAGGAGGTTATAGCATTAATTTTTTATTTTTTGTATAAGACCCACTATTACAGACAAAACTATAGTCTAATTAATTAAAAGCAAACAGACAAACACACCAAAATTGACATAAACCATACCTGTCAAACCCAAGCAAATTTAATCCTGTTTGATGAAAACATCCTTCCTGTATCTCTCCCCAGCTCCAGGCAGTTCTCTTCTGTGTCTCAAGTCATGCTGGAAATAACTTACAGAGCAACCTCTTGGTTGAGGACCCCAAATGTCTTATGGTCAATGAACATATTCCCCGAAGACCTGCCTTACATTGAAAATGGAATACAAAGGATTTTCCAACTATACAAAGGAGTATACAACTATAGCAGCTCAAAAAAAAATCCATCCAAAATAAATCAGGGGATTATTATCAAGCTGGATATAAGACAATGAACAAAAGCTAATGAACAGAAGACTCACTGTGTCATGTTAAAATTAGACTGCATTGATATTTGCACTGTCACGGGTTTGTGGACTACTCAAAGACATATTATTTTTGTAAGCATCATATATATCTTTATCAATTTGATAATTAGAGCTAGTTCAATGGGTAAGTGACAGGATAATTTCATAGAGGAAAAAATGATGGAGTCGGTATTAAGAGGGACAATTAGTGCAAATTGTAACACTGAAAAAAAATGCGAACAGCAAGTCTTCTGAAGCTCCTGAAAGAAACAGCATGAACAGAAGGGACAGCATTACCTCTGCCACTGTCCTCCAACACAGGTGCTCAGTGCTGAAGCCAACTCCCTCAGTCACCTGTACAGACAAAACCAGCCTTGTTGGCAAGAGATGCAGCGAAGCGCCAGCACAGGAAAAGAGGTGGGAACACAGAGGTGGGAATGGAAGGAGAGGGTGGGAGAAGTTGGTGTTTAGATGATCTGAAACTGACACGGAATCACACCTGAAACTGCCTAAAATAAGCAGGGCCATTTTGAGAGAAATGAGTTAAGGAATGATCATATGAGTGGCAATCCCAGCAGGCTTGAGAACAGTGCATCTTCTGTGTGAAACAGGGATGAGGAGGCAGGACAGGCTGTGGAAGAATGAAAGTTTCTGCCAAATTGACCTCGCTAGAGTTTCCACCAGTGCTTCCACTGGTGCATGTAGCACAGGTCTCACATGCCTTATCACAGCACCTGATCTGCCCAGGAGATGTAATGAAGAAACTCCAGGTTACAGTCCGAAGAAATCCAGCTAAGTAAAAGAGAGAAGGGAGAAAAGTAGTGGAACAATTGCCTTTGTATCACGGTATAAAATTATACATTGTGAATGAGCAGTAAAATCTGGCAAAAAAAAAAAAGAAAAAAGAAAAAAAGATACAAGACTGAAAAATGAAAAGACAATCTGAAGCTGAAGCTTCGAGACATTATGCCACCAAAACATAGGCATTTCTTGAACCATCTGGATAGTTTGATTTCAATCAGCTATGTGTTTGCAAAATGTGTGGTTTGATCCATATGCAGAAATATTTCACTGAGTTGAGAAGTGACAAATCATAACACAGGTCTGGTGTAACTATTTCAGAAATTCATTTTGGAGCTCCCATTACCATAACAATGCTAATAAACTGGAAGTTGAACAGATGAAGAGAAATAAAAGTTGGTTGGTGGCTTAAATTATGATTCAGAAGTCTCAAAGCCCCTGAAGTGTACATGCACTCAGAGAAACACCAAATATGTGATGCTGAATTCAAAGATGAGCAAATTGCTGATTAGGAAATAGATTGTTTATGAAAATTTCCTGAAAAACAGGGTATTTTAGACCATGGAATAACCTCACAGGAAAGAAGCAGAACTGCAAAGCCTGGCAACTGTTGAGGACAAAGTGACAGCCTGCTGTAAGAGCAGACTCTCTGAGGTAACAGATCCACGCACAACTGTTCCTGTGCTTGATGAAAGGCAGGTTAACATGAGAACGGGACAGCTGCTCAAGGAACATTAAATGTGACAGAAACAAGCCCCTACAACGGCAGCTCTCATTTTCTACACGACCTCTAATACTGCAATTGCCTGATCCTTTCAGCTTGGTTTCACGTACACCTCCTTGTCCTCACACCACTTCACTCTTACAATTATAACCTCTACTATAAAATCAGGAATACATCTGCAGTTTTCCTCAAGTACAATTGGCTATGGCATTCCTTGAAACGCCAGAAAATTGGCTTTCCTTTCAGACCATACACATTATTACACAAAAGCATTTCCAGCCCCAGTTTCTGCTGCCATAGCCGTTTCGTAGCCAGAAGAATGGGCACTTATTTAAAGTGCCAATAATAGAAAGTAATAAAAGCGTGTCACATGCTGAGGCGCAGTGAGCTGCTCCTGAGGGAGAGCTGCTTTGGGAGCACGACCCTTCCCCGGGTTCTGTCGGTCACTGTCACACCATTGTCGGATCAGCTCGCTCAGGGTGTTGCTGTTCCTTTGGTGCTGCGAGGTGGTGGTGAGCAGCGAGGATGCTGACAGCTTTAGGTGTGCGAAACACTGTTTTTACAGTAAGGGGCTCCAAATTCACCTTGCAGACACACCGCTCTGTTTCTTTCAACTAACTAATGTGTTTTCAGCCCTTCTCCATTAGAATTTTAACACCCAACCAACCCACAACAAAACCAAAACCGGCCAACCAACCAAACCCCCAAACTGAGCGGTTTCAGCACGCAAAGCCTCTCTAGACACACGTGAATGATAATTTAAAACCCAAGCATTAATGAAACACAACATTGCTAAATCCCTGTCGGCGGCTGGTCCTGCCAATCTAATTGCAGCTCACAATCAAGGTGACTTTAGGGGAAAAACTTCTCCTTGCAGAGACAATCCCCTCACAGGGTCGGTCCCCTCAGAAGGACAATGCCCTCACAGGGTCGGTCCCCTCAGAAGGACAATCCCCTCACAGGGTCGGTCCCCTCAGAAGGACAATCCCCTCACAGGATCGGTCCCCTCAGAAGGACAATGCCCTCACAGGGTCGGTCCCCTCAGAAGGACAATCCCCTCACAGGGGCGCTCCCCCCACACGCAGCGCCGCCGCTCCCGCCCGGCGCGCGCCCCCCCAGCGTCCGCCCCCCCCCCCTCCCCGCCCCCCGGGCGCGCACGTGCTGGAAGCAAACACCGCGCGGCGCATGCGCAGCTCGGCCGCCCCTCCTTTGCCCCCCCCCCCGGCTCGGGGCTGGCGGGGCCGGAGGAGGAGCCTCAGTCTCCGGGCGCCTGATTGACTGATGTCATTTCCCCGGCTCCGTGCCGCGCCCGCCCATTGGCTGCTCGCGGACCGCTATCTGCGCCGCGCCGCCTGGTTCGCTGTTGCCGCGCCGGCCATTGCCTTATCGCAATTCGGGCCACGCGGATTAGGGCATCTAAACCCCGCCTCTTGCTCCAGCCCCTCCTGCCGCCAACACCAGCTCCGCCTGCCCCGCCTTCTCCTGCCTCCCATTGGTCCAGAACCGCTTCGCTCCTCCCTCCCGCCCGCGCGCTGAGCTCTCCGATTGGGTGACGGCCGAGCTCTCCCCGCCCCGCCCTCCGCCGCTGCTGATAAAGTTTTGTCCGGAGGCGCTCTGGCCACGCCCCCTCCATCGCGGCCCCGCCCCCCCGCGGTCGCGGCCCCGCCCCTGACCTGCCTGAGGGGGGCGGCCGCTGAGGCGCGCGCGCGCTCGCGGCGGCGGCACCTCCCGTCCCCTCCCGACCCCTCCCTCAGTCCCGCTCGGCGGCCGCGGCGGCAGCATCGGGGGTGCCGGTCTGGGCAGCGGTGCCTCCTTCTTCTCCGCCTCAGCTCCGCTCTCTCCCGGGCACGGTGAGCACAGCCGCGCGCAGCCGGGCTCTCCTCCCGAGCCGCCCGCTCCGCGGCGAGGGAGCCGGGGCGGTGCTGGGGCCGGCGGGGAGGCGAGGCGGGATGCGGGGAGGCTGCGGGAGCTGCGGGGCTCTGCCCCCGCCCCGGCACCGCGGAGCCGCTGCGGGCGCGGCCGCCGCTCGTCGCGGCTGGCGCTGGTCGCGCTTGTCACCCGGGACCAGGCTGGGCTTTCGCATCGTATTTCATGTCTGTCATATTGCCTGGGAAACTTCTCCAGCCCGATACAACTTCGAGCAAAAAGGCAAAAGAAAAAAAGCCTAAGCCTTTTCATTTAATATTACGGCCGCTGAAAAACACAGCCCGGCAAGTTCCTCTTAAAATATAATTGCAACATCACTCCTTTAGAGGAAGCGAGACCTGGAACATAGGACCGCAGGGAAAGCACTTAATCTCTCCTTTTGTGTAATGTGGGAAAAGATTGGGCTTTTCTGTGCTGTAGGACTCTCCGCTGGGAGGTTTGATGTCTTTTAAAGTATTCCGAGGCTTTTCAGAAAGATTTTAAGTGTAAAGTGCTCCTCTAAGGCTCTTAATCTGGTGAATTGGAAATGAGGTTGGGTATTGGAAGGGTCGGCTATGCTGTTTTTCTGTCATTTTGGGTAGAAACCGCAAAAGAAACCATACTAGTGCTGGACGTGGCTGGTCTGAAATTGGGGTATATTTACTCCCCAGCCCATGGTTCTGACATCCCTTTCTGAAACTTGTGTGTGCTTTCCTCTGCCTTTGGCTTGACTGACCTTGCTCAGCGGAATGCTTTGTATCATTGTTACTTCCAAATCTTGTGTAACATCTGCCACTGCTGTAGAAAAACATAATGTAGTTAGGGTTTTGGATGTCTGTCTTGCTTCCTGCTTGGTTTTTCTCAGATCTTTTTGAAACTCTGAGACTGAGATTAACGCTTTTCTTTTTTCCCCTCCTTCCAATTCAACAGATGCAGTTTATGTTGCTTTTTAGTCGCCAGGGGAAACTGAGACTCCAGAAGTGGTATGTCCCATTATCTGACAAAGAAAAGAAGAAAATCACAAGGGAACTTGTTCAAACAGTATTAGCCCGCAAACCGAAAATGTGCAGCTTCCTGGAATGGAGAGACCTGAAGATTGTCTACAAAAGGTGGTTCTGTCTCAGTAACCTCGAAATTGCCATACATTACAAACCGTGTATTAAGTAGCAAGAAAATAATGAAAGTTGTTTTTGTTTCGTTGGGTTTTTTTTTTTTCTTCCCTCTGCTGGTTACAGAGAAGACGGACTTTTCCCTTGCATCTAATTTGATAACCAAGCAGGAGTCATTCATGTGTGGAAAATCACTCATGCATTTAGAAATGTACTAAAGAAATGAGCTTTCCTCCTATTTTTATACAGAGTGGCAGTTCTTGGTAGCTTGTTTAGGTTCACGCAGTATGTACATGCTTCATATTTGTACGCATTTCAAATTTAATAAGTGATAAAAATTTTATAAATATTTACCTCAAAGAGTGGCTTTATAAACCACCTGAAAATGTAACTTGCTTTCAAAGGCTTCTAGAAATAAGGAAATAGTTTTTCATAGTACTTGGTTGTTGGTTTTTTTGGGTTTTTTTTTTGTTTCCCGTATGTACAAAAAGGGATTTTTCATTATTGCAAAAATCATGGCTAGCTTTCTTTTGGTGGAAGTACTGTACAATTTTCTTCACGATAACTTAATTTTTCAGGTATTCCCTAACCTTTGTAGGAGTATTTGGAAGGCATTTTTTAGCTTTGTGCTGATCTTTAGAATGTATCAGAGTGTAGTTCTTCTCCAGAAATAACAGTAATCCTCCTCCTGATGGGGTATGCTGCATCTCTTCTGGCTAAAGGTGGTGCTACAAAGCCTTGAGTTATCTCTCTTCCCTAGTTAGTTGTAAGCCTGAGAATGTTTATGCATTCCTGTTTCCTTGTAGAGATGATAGTTTGTGCCCCCCAGTAAATATTGTTGTATTCCCTGCAGATAGGACAGAAAGGGCTGGACCAGAAATGAGGAGTTTGTAACTCTTCTCCAGGATAACAAATGGGTAATATCAAATATGTTTAGATGTTTTAAGTGCTCATATACATTGGTTTGTGTAAAGACACATTTGTGAGTATTGCTGGTCTACCTAATGCATGTAGTTCTTCAACATGAGGAGAAAAGAGGAAAAACAATTCATGAGGCTATGCTGATAGCATACACAGTTTCTTCTGCCTCTTGATTTCCTCACAAAATACCTTGAACATGTATGTAGACAAGCTTGCTCAAATACTTGATGTACTTCTATATTAATACCTGCAAGTGCCTTTTCAGCTGGGCATTCATGGGACTAAATCAGAAAAATGAGGCATTAGTAGGCCAGTCTGTTTCCTTCCTTTCCCAGTCTTAACAGCAGTAGTTGTTCTGGGGATGATTCCACACAGCTGCTTTCCCTCCCTGTTTGATGCTCTTAACAACTATTTGTCATGTCCTTTTGTGTCTAGGGAGCTGGTGGAAATTGGGGTAGGACTGTTTGAGTTGCTGAATGTTGTGGAGTTCTTTTATCTCAGTGGTGTGTTGTGGGTCCTGTGGTCAAGGAGAATGAAGAAATTTGCTGGGAGACATCTATGTCTGGCTAAAAATGGTCTAAATACTGCAGTCTGTCTGCTGGACTGCTGGTGTGCACAGCTGACTGCAGTAGCTTATTTCACTCTCTGCAGACCAGTCTGGCACAGAGAGCCTATGAAACTGCTCAAGATGAGCTTGTACCAAGCTATTGAACATCTCAACTTTTTTTTGACTGAAACATCACCAGAAGGACTAGGTCTAAGAGGTGATGGTTTAAATTTCTGTATGTGGTAACACTGACAGCTCTTAGGTTTGTGGGGCTTGTTCCCATCACTGCATCATAATTTGAGATGAGCACCAGCTAGTATGATTTCTTTGTAAAAGGTGACTTTTTGTAGCTGAGAAGGTGGTGGCTAACAGAGAAAGACACCAGAAGGAACTTTGTGGCTTATGAAATTGCAAAAGGTGCTCCCAATTCCTCTTAAGCGTCTCTGGAGGATCTCTGCTAAGATTTGTTCTTGTCTGATCTATTGCTGGGAATGATCTGAACCTGCTGGTGCAAATGTTTTTCACTATAAGTTCTAAAAGTCTGTGCCTATTGCTATTTTGCGTCTTAAATTATTGAAGTTTAAGTGCTGTTTGTGTTTTTAGACTGTGTTTGTTGTTCACATGTAGGAGAATTGAACCTAGATATTGCAGCTCAAAGAATGATTGGCAGTATCAGAACTCTACTCAAGGGTCTCATCATACATTTTTGCAGGGGCAAAATGAACTCAAATGCAGAAGTTGGCAAGGCAGTAGATTTGGCTTCTTTATGATACTTAACATTTATTAAGACTGCTGGACTATTTTGATTAGCTTCCTTAGCTCTGTAGCATTTTGTCTTTAAAGGATGTTTTCTGAATTTTCAAGGAAATGGATCTTAAAATTCATCTAAACTTAAGTGATGTAGCTTTTATTTCCCTCTGGTTTCATACATGTAGCATTTATAATGGTTGCAACATAGGCTCAGTCATTGCCTCCTTAAGTTTTTTTCCTTCAGCACTACAAAACACAGACGGAAAGGTGCCCAGCTTTTGTCATGGTGTGTGAATTGGCTTATATGAATTCTGTAGCTGGTTTGGAAGATAGTTTTTCAGGCTTATACACACCAGAAGATTAAAAATAGGATGTAAGCTGCTAACTTCAAGAAGCATAGAGATTTGAAGTGACTTGCTGGGAAAATAAAAAATGAAATATGGGAAGCTGACAACAATTACGCTTTATGAAAATAGAGGGGGAGTCATCTGCAGACAGCTGATTATAAATTTAACAAACACAACTGATGTGTTTGCTCTTCACATTTTGTAATTTAAAAAGTAACAGTGGTTTTGGACCATATAGGGTAGAATATGCAGCTTTCCCCCTATGTCAGAAAAAATGTGTTAAATGTTAACATTTCTAGTTTTTCTACAGAAGGAACTTAGGATGTGATGTTTTTTTTTTTTGGAAGACTTCTCTTCATGATTTTAGCTTCGGGCAATATGAGTTATTTTCATTGTGTAGTATATTGCAGTCAAAGTGGAGAACTTGGGCAAAAATTTATTTTATATAAATTCTACTTTGTTAGCATTTGGTTAGCTGCATTCATGGGTTGTAGTTATTGTTGATTAGTTATTTGATTAAGGATTGTGGCTTTGCTTTTATGTGGCAGTTTGGAACTGTATTTGGAATATGGTATTACAGAACTACCGTAGCTTTTGCTGCTCTTGATGTGGCAGTTGTCTTCTACTTTTGCACAGCATAATCATAATCAGAGGTTATGTTAAAGACTTAAAACAGAGTAAGTTTTTAAACTTTCTTTCTACCCTCCCTCCACTGAAAGAAGCCATGAAAGAGCCCATTGTGCAGGTACTGGGTCTCTTAAAGGATTGTGAACTGAAGGTACAGCCATGTAGCCAGTGGGATGTGTCCAGCTTGGCACGATCCCTCTTTTTCCTGATTCCAGTTGTACCTCTTTACAAGTATTAGTGGTGTTAGGTAGCTTTGTAAAACTGGCTGAATGCAATGCTTATAGTGAATTAGATACTGGGGCTTGATAAATTTAATTAGATCAGGTCTTCTTTGTACAGGGTTCTAGTTTGTGTGGCACTAGGAGGACCTTAGTATCAAGAAAGTACAGAGAGAATTTTCTTAGAGAATTAGCAGTATCAAGTTCTTGTTCGTTTTGAAACTGCTGGGGGCTATAGCCTTGCTGAAATAAGAAACTGGAAAAGTGCTTCACTTTGGTAGACTATCCTGGAGCCTCAGAAGTTCATGTTTTATTAAAGAAATGCATAAAATTGTGGGACAAGAAAAAAAAAGAACTTATTAGTTGTCCCAATTTTCATTGGATTAGCTATCAGCAAACCACAGATTCTTGGGCTCATTGAGCATTTGTCTGCCTCCTCGTTGTCATGTAAAGTTCAGTTCTGTTTGTACCAAATTTGTAAGCTTTAAACTTCCACAGTTAGGATCTATGTGCAAAATGACTTAGATGCTGACAAGATCTATGGCTTATTTGCAGACTTATGTGGTGATGAACTTCCAGGGATGACTTCAAGCAGGTGTTCTCTTATCTAGGAGGAGAACACCACTGAGCTGGTAGGATTTGTAAGTTGTGCTCTGCCCACAGTGACCTGATCTCTCAGCAGAGTTACTGAGCCTGGCTGTGAGAGCAGAAGAGAACTCTGCTGAAACATTGCCTGCCTCTTTTGAGGCTTCCTACTGCTGAATTACTGCAACTCTTGAGGGAAGATGCATGGATTTGTTTCCTATTAAAAAAAAACAAACAAAAACTCTCAAGGCCATCTGTCTGAAGGCAGGAATTTGCATAAGTATTTATATCTGCTGTGTTACCTTTTTGTTCTTTAATCCTGTTACATTTTCAGGTGATTTGGTCCAAACAGTTTTTGATCTCTCTGGTTTTGGTCCCCGTTGTGGTAAGTGGAGGATATTTATCATAAAATATTTTCCTAAATGAGGGTAAGCAACTAAGTTGAGTCTAATTATTATTTTAATAATATTTGTTGAGATAAGAAAAAGACCAGAACTGCAACAAGAATAAAAAAGGCAGAATGTTTCCTACAGACTACACTTTATTTACTTTTGGGTATGTACTTTTCTGTCTGGGTTTGCCTTTTCATTGGGCGCATGTGAAAGTTTTTGTCAGGCTCATTAGGAAGAAGCTGTTTCTGCAGAGCAGAGATCTTTTTGAGCCCGAGTAATCTACTTGTCTTTGTGTGAATACTGTCCGTGTAAACTTGTGCACTTGGCAAAACCTCCAATGTCTGCTGTGGATTATAAGTGAACACTTTTTTTCTGAAGCCCTTCCTGCAGGGGAAAAAAATTAAAATAATGCCTCTGAGAATTTGGATTTGAAGCATTCCCTTGTAGTATGCTTATGCCCTTTGGTATGACTTGTTTTTACTTTCTTGCCTTTTGCCATTCAGGCTCATTAAATCTGCATTTGTTTTCTTTTATTGAGTAGTGATCCATTAGTCATGGTTGCTACTTAAAAAATAAATACCAAAATATTCTCTGCATATAACAGTAGATACCCAGGCCTCTATTTTGTGTTGATACCCACTGGGTAGTGTTTGTTTCTTCGTCTTACTTCTCCAGAACTGCAGTTGGCAGGGCTTGAATGTGCAGTCTAGTCGCTAGCTGCCAAACACGGTCTTTTGAAAGTATGTTTCATTCTCTTTTAAATGAGGACACCGAGAGCAGACCATGTTCTGAAAAAGTATTTTGTGTTGGTCTCCCTCTCTCCCCTCCCCCCTTCTTTTTCCATAAAGTAGTTCTGTGTGTCAAGAGAGACTCCTAAGTACTAGAGGAGCAGAGAAGGACTGTCCCATGTGGATAAACTTTAAATATTTGAGTCATATTTGATAAGGTCTGCTGGTACATGGTTCAGCTTGTGTTTCAGCACTGTAAGGAGACAGTTTAACTACACTTCATCGTAATCAGAGCTGCTCTTCTGAAGGTAATGAAAGGCTTTGTTTAGATGGATTTGGCCTGAGTGCTGATGATTAGTGTAAATATAAAATAATGTGTCAATGCTCTTTTTTGCTACAATTAAATATAATAACATGGAACTTGACTTACAAATTCCTCAGTAGGTTTGAAAGCATGTTTTTTCTTTATAATATTTCTTTCCAATACTTTTAAAAATAGTTTAGGTTCCTTATACAGATTGAATGTTGCAAGCTACTACAATGACTGCAAATGCCCTTGAAAAGTTAGGCATAAACAGAACAATGTAAAATCAAAAGAACTTTTCTCAGATAGGACTTCTGATGAGCTGATGAATCCCTGTGGTGAAGAGATGAAAGAGAGAGGGAATGAAGGTGTCCTTCACTGGAGGTGTCTTCCTCTCTTCCCCCATCATGTTTTGTGGTAGGATAGGCAATAATATTTTATAGTAATTTAAAGATTTTGTGTAAAACCTTGTATAAAAGCTATTCTGATTAATCTTTCATGTTGAAGCCATAGGAATTTCATTTGGAGCAGAATGGGAGCAGGAGGGACATTTTCAGATCATGGTACTGGATAGGTGTCTTGGAGATGAATTTCAACATAACTGAAAATAAAGTGGAGTTTTTCCAGAACTTCTAAGTTCTAAAAATCTGGCAAGTCCCAGCTGACAAAATATGTGTAATGTTTAAAAGATGCATGGATTTCTCTCTATGGGAAACATCTATGCACCTTAAACTAGGTATTCATATCTGAATGACTTGTTTTTCAGTAGGGCTGGCTACTGAGGAGTGCTTCATATGGCCAGTTGTCTCCTCTAAAGAGGCAAACAAAAGCTGTTTCTGGTTAATGTAAATTAGCAGTTACAACAGGTGGTACTTGAAATCTGGTTTGTGCCATGTGTGACTGAAAGGCATATGGTTTTGGCATGTTAAAAAGACTAAATGGGGTTTTCAGCTTTCATTCCTGGTTTTTGGTTTTTTTTTTGGGGTTTTTTTTTGTTTTTGTTTTAGTCAGCTTTCTTTAAACGTGGCTTGAACAAAAATATAATACAGCACAGTGGAATTGGATGGTCTTTTTGTTAAGGTGGAACTCAATCACATCTGAAGTTTTGACTTCCCTGTCT
The DNA here is from genome assembly GCA_003676055.1 of Chloebia gouldiae. NCBI lineage: Eukaryota > Metazoa > Chordata > Aves > Passeriformes > Passeridae > Chloebia > Chloebia gouldiae. The sequence continues at coordinate 14,283,129 of QUSF01000007.1, forward strand.
TCCAAGATGGAAGTGAATTGCTAGAAACTTTTTGATGGCCTCTCATCAGTCTGATACCAGGACAGTTAGTAGGGATTGCATTGTTGACATAGTAGTAGTTGGGGTGGATGATGTTGGTGTTGGTTTTGGATTTTTTTAATTTTTAAAATTCTCTATAAAGACAAAACCTGCTAATTCAGTCTGTCTTTCTTGAGACATTTCTATGGTTTTTATTACCTGTGTATAGCTTACATGACGAAAGTTTAACACTGGATCAGTTAATTAATATACTGGTGTATGGATGTTACAGAGAGAAGAGAAAGTATGTCATCTCAGAACTCTGCCACAATGCCACAAAATCAAATATATTTGGTTTTCCAACCATCTCTCTGGCTATTTTAGTTCTGTCAGTTAAAGGATGGCAAAGAGTGAAGTCATGCTTGAGTCAGAGACATAACTGCCTTGTACATGAGTGTCTTCTGGTCTTCCAGCCATTTTTTGGTAGGACTTACTTGGTTGTGGTTTGGAGTACCAAAATGCTGAACTTGAGTATGAAGGACTGCTGAGAATGTGATGCTCAAGTGCATTCTTTTTGCTTATGCTTGTGTGCTAACATCAGGAATATTTTGTTATTGCAGATATGCAAGCCTTTATTTCTGCTGTGCTATTGAAGATCAGGACAATGAACTAATAACTCTGGAAATAATTCATCGCTATGTAGAACTTCTTGACAAGTATTTTGGCAGTGTGAGTTAGATTCTTTATATTTTGTAATTTTGTTTTATGCCCACAGCACTTTTACAAGGGCATAACCAGCTAGTAATTGAAAAGGTGTTTTTAATACATTCTGTGTGGCTTGCTTGGCCAAACTAAACTGATGGTTGCCTCTATTAAAATACAAAATTAAATTATTGATTTGTAGAAGAACTGTTATTCATCTGGTTTTAATTGCCCGTATTTGTTTCATTTCATAGTAGTCTCAATTGGGGTCATATAAGATATTACTCTCAGTAGGAAACTTTTCTTCTCCCTGGCACTGCCCTAGTGTGGGCACTTCTTATATCTGCTTCCAGAGGGGGCAGTTGGTTGTGAAGTGACGGGAATGGTAAGGAAAGATGAGAGAGACATCTGGTTACCCAGACAGCAAACACAAACAGCTACAGTAATGTACATGAACACTCCTAGAAAAACTGATGCTCATTTTACCTTCCTTCATAGTCCTTCTGACTATGAAATGCACAGACTGAACAAGAAATTTGAGATTTTGAGGTTATGTTCATGTCCTTCTGTAAGATTGCATGAGCTGCCTTTGTGTACTGCAGGCAACGAGAACTTTTATAGGGAATGTTCTCTTGTGTCTTGAGGAGCTGTGTCTTACAGACTCCTGCAAATTGAAGCCTTTTAAACAGTGAAAGCTTTTTTCAGAGGTTGCTGTAGCTGTTTTTAACTGAAGAAAAAATACTATGGTTTTTTTTGTTTTCCTCCAGGGTGTGATTTTCATTATTGCCCTAGTCCTTTACAGGGTTACAGCCTTAGGCTAACATCTTGTTTTGGTAAAGTTTGGTGAAGCTGTGAACAAGTTTTGTGAGAGGATATACCTCAGGTGAGAGTATCCTCCCACTTTGCAATAATGCTTGGTGTTCTTTTTAGGTCTGTGAACTTGATATCATCTTCAATTTTGAAAAAGCCTATTTCATTTTGGATGAGTTCCTTTTAGGAGGGGAAGTTCAGGAGACATCCAAGAAAAATGTTCTTAAAGCCATTGAACAAGCTGATCTTTTACAGGAGGTAAGCAAATCCAACTTCTCTGGCCGAAGTGTCAGCATGGTGGTTGTAACTCAGAAACTTCATGTTCCTCTAAGCTTCTAGAAGATATTTTTTAGCATGCTTAGCATTTAGTTTTAGCTAGTTGTCCTAAGTGTGCAGTAGGATGTTAGCTGTTCAGCATGTTGACGTTTTAACCTACTGTGACTTTGTGTTCTGCTAGTAAATGCAAGTGGCTGTTCTGTGTTTATAACTAGATAATTGTAGATCATGCTTATTTAACATAGTGTTGTTCATGTGTCTTCCATGCTTTCTTTTTATTTATTAACCATTAGTTTTTTTGTCATACCCGATGCATGTTCACTTCTTTACTTTTTCGTTGCTGAAATCCAGAAGCTAGACTCTCTTCTTTGACACTTGTTCAGGTATAGTTTTAATTAATTCTTAGACCTGCTTTTCTGCTATAGGCTGCTTACTGTGGAACATTTCCAAACTGGCAAAGCAGTAATAGTAGTGCCATAGAAACATACAGAATAAAGTATAAGAACATTGTTTTTCCACTTTGAATGTTTTTGTTGTTTGTTATTATCATTGAGGAATGATGGATTGCATGTCTACCATTAAAAAAAAAATTGATGTGAAGGGGTTCAATGGCATAGAAAAACTTAATATAATTTCTCCATATTTTTCCATACTATGCAGGTTATTTTGGGTTAATCTGATTCTGTTTTTGTTTTTCTTACTGAAATGTACACTGTTAAGGTCCTTGAATGTGTGAATGGGAATCAAAAATGCTGGTGTGCTGGGGGAATCATCAGTCTTGTGGGCAAGTCAGCGAGCATATGTTTTAATAGGGATGGTTCACCTTTATTTTTTAAAGTGTACTGAGGTTTACTGCCTAGATGCTATATAGATCCAAGTTGCTCTATTTCACGTATGTGAACTTTCAATTTGTTATTTTCTCCTATGAATTAATTGTTTAATACTCTTACAACCCTTCTGTGTTCCACTTGGTAGTCTTTTGGTGGACATAGTATTAGTAGGATGGGGAAACACAAGGTGTTCTTTACCTTGGTAGCTGTTTTTTTTAGTCCCTTCAAAATACATGGAGATCCATTGCACATTAAAGTTCTTGTCGTGAACAAGGTCAGCCATTACACACAGATTTGCTACCCTGTTTACTTCTTGTGTTCTGATTCAATTTAAGTCCTTCTTTACTCTTTGTAGGAATTATTTTAACCAGAAGTCCTGTTGCAGTTTACAAAGGGGGAGAAAAAGAATCTGTTTATTCTCTTAAAATCTTGTGCTCCTTATATGAAAACAGATATATCAGATTAGTTATATATTCCAGTTTGTCTCCTGCAAATACAGTTAATTGTACATAAAGTAGAATAACTACATTCTTTCTTATTGTTTCTGTTTTTGAACTTTTTTGCTCTACTTCTGTGGGGCTGTTCTAAAGTAAAAATATATTTCTAGGAATGTGTTACTATTTTTCTTTCCAAGCAACAAACATTCTCTTTTTACAGAGAATATAATTCATATATTAATAAAAACTTCAAGTTAAAAATCTTAGGCAAGGGGAAATATCACTTTCTTAATGTGAGACATTTCTCTAACCTTGGTAGCTTCACTCTGATTACCATTCCTTTCCCCATGTTTAGAAGATTTTCACTTGCCAATGTTTATTAAACAATTTTGATTAACTTGGAATGTAGCAGTTTATCACAGCACCACTGGAGTCCAATGTTGGGCTTCTGTGTTTTTCATTCTTACTTGTATTGACTGTTGATCAAGTATAAAACTACTCCCTATACCTGCATTTTAGTTTATAAACCCTGTAAAAGTCTGGGTTCATATTTAAATTGAGCTTCCAATAAATTTGAACTCTTTTCTATAGAAGTTTTGTTTTGTATCAACTGCTGCTATGTAAATGCTGGGTTTGATCAACAGAGTTGTTAAAATAAGTTTCTCACATGTGGAGAATTTTTAGTACTTTGAGTTAATATCTGCTTCCCAGGATACTTCAAAACTACCAGACTGAAACATGGTGTGATTCCAAATGCAAAACATATTTCTAGCAGGGTTGTCATGTGTTGGTTTTTGACCATTCAGATTTTAATTATGTGCAACAAAGTAATTTTTATTTGACCCTGAATACTCATATTGCCAAATATATATATGTACATATGTATGCACATACATATATATAGTTGATTACACAATATTATTAATTAATAATACTACAGGCATTGGTGTCTGAAGTACCTTAAAGATTAAGAGCTGTATGGAATACTTATACAAAAGAAAATCATTACAGATCCATTAAGTGACTGTTTATGTAATGGTAAGAGGAAATACACTAAGGCATAAATTGCTGAGTAGTGAATTAGTTCTTAATAGCCTTGCCTACTTATATTTTCTGTTGAAGTTTTCCAGGATGTACTTCTATGTCTGAGCACCTTCACTAACTGCTGCAGTTTGTGTGATGGAAACACACCAGCCTGTTAAACCCCTCTCACCTTCACATTCTTGTTAGTTCCTCAGGAATGTACTTAGTTCAAGTATTCATTCCCTACCCCCTCCCCCATATTTATTACCAACTTATCAGTAGTCAGTCATCAATACTGGCAGTGGTACCCAGATGAAGGGTAGTAAAAGGTAATTAACTCCAGTGCTTCCATTCTTCCTTGTCTCTCTATTGTAGAAATGCTTCTGTTCAAAAGAATGCTTTTACATATTGCTGATGATTTTATATCTTGTTTTCCAGAGAGATTTTAATACTTAACTAGTGATTACAAAGGCATGCACTGCTGAAGAGGGGGTTTTGCTTGTGTGAATAACTCAATTATACTGAAAGAAATTGGCAGATGCAATGTGTTGTTTAATGAATTAAATACATACATGTGATGTGTGGAACAGCTAAAAGATTGTGCATCATTTTGTGACACGAGTTTTTTAAGGTGTGAAACTACCAATGATAGATCTTCTATACAAAAGAGGATTTTATTTATTTCTCTCAAAAGTCTAATTGCTCTGGGGTTTTTTTGATGGCTTGAGTAATTCAGTATGGTGCTTAGAAGTTTGTGGTCATTTACTGTGCTAAAATGCCGAAATCAAGGAGTTAATAATTGTAATATTTAAACTGAGCAGTCATGTATGTATTTTAAAGCAAATGTGTACAGACTTGCTCCTCTTCTTTTGGAGTAGGAAAAATTTCCTAAACATTGGTTATGAATGAAAATGGTTTTTGTTGATTATCCTAGGTAAAGTTTAGAAAAGTATTTTGGAAATTATCCCCATTTTGTTCACCATTGTTCTTTTGTAGGATTCTTTATTTTTTTAGTGTTTGATTGCAGAACATCTAAATACTTAAAAATACATATTTTTAAGGGATTTCTAAATAAAAAGGCCAGTGAGTCTATCCACAAATCACACTTCCTTGTTTGTGTCACTATCTCAGTAATGATCAAAAGCTTAAAAGCTGTGTGAATGGTTTTTTTTCTTAGGTTCTTGCAGTTTGGCCTCAGGCAGTATTTACTAGTCCTTCCACATGAAGAATAAAAGATAAGCTGTCAATTAACCTTATTTTCTTTGCTGTTTCAGACCCTTGCCTCATCCTACATCCAGAAGGGTGCTGACAGTGTTCATGTTGGCTGACTTGCCTTAGATGTTTAGGGTTGCTGCATAGATTAAAGCTTTTGGTTTTAGAATTAGCATATTTGGAAATGAAACTCTTGAATTTCCTGCATATGCTATGAGATTTTTCTTACTGGAGATGAAATGTGCTTATTGGAAACTATAGGTTTGAAAATATGCATAATAGTAGGTAATCTGTTGTTCTTGAGATATGCCAAAACTCGTTCATTTTGTCATTAGCATTGGCAAAAGACAATTCTTAAATTTAAGCCTCCAGTGGGTGGGAGTATAAGGGATTTTGTCTGGTTTAGGAAACATCCTTTGTAAGCACTTTTTTATTACCATTTGCCTCAGAAACTGCCCACAATGAATGCAATTAATTTATTCTTCACTTAATGTTTTTTCTTAAATATGGACTGTTGAAATAGACTGCCTTCCTAAGTTGGCAGTAGCATTATTTGCCTTGGCTGTGCCTGTCTTCCTCTGAATGTGAAACAAAAATGAATAGTGGAATCTTTTATCATGGAGATCCAACTGCCTTGACTGCCATCTGCTCTTCACATATAACTTCCATCTTGGTTTCAGGTGGTCTGCTTTGTTGAACAGTTGGTCACTGCAATTTTAAGACATGTATCTGCTTGATTTTAGGCACAGATAATGATCTGCAGGTACATTTTAGAAGATACATATATATGGGGACCTCTCAGAGTTGGTGTGAATGAGAAATGATAGATTGTTAGTACATAATTTAGGGATTAGGAAATTGCTGTGATTTTTATGGATTTGGAATCCCTCCCAACTCACAGAAGAACAAGTTGCAGTGGTTTTGGTAGCTTTTGTAAAATTGTTTCAGAACTCAGTCTCTGGAGATGTATTTATAGAAGAAAGGGGTTATAGTGCTGTTAGAGTATTTGGCACTCTGCATGATGCTCAAAAAAGTCATGGCAATCAGATGCAGTCCCAGGTGACTGGGAAGAGGGAAGCTTTGTAGCCATTTTTAAAAGGGGTACGATGGAGACCTCTGGAAACAACCAACCTGTCATCCTGACTGCTGTCCATACCTGGAAGGAGCTGTGCTAGGGCACATGGAAGACAGGGAGGTGATTTAGGACAGCCAGCACGGCTCCACCGAGGGCAAGTCCTGCCGACCCCTTCTTATGGGTTGGCCTTCTATAATGAAGCAACTCCATCAGTGGGCCAGGGGAGGGCTACAGATGTCATTTATCTGGACACAGTTCCCCATACAATTGCTCTCTCTAAATTCAAGAGGGTGGATTTGATGGGACAGTTATATCCAAAGGATAGTGGTCAGTGGCTTGGTGTCCCAATTAATTTCAGTGGTGTTCCTCAGGGGTCAGTAATAGGACCAATGCTGTTTGATGTCTTGGTAAATGACATAGAGGGGATTGAGTGCACCCTCAATAAATTTGCAAGTGACACCAAGCTGAATGGTACAGTTGACACATGTGAAGGATGGGATGCCATCCAGAGGGACACAGACCAAGCTGGAGAAGTGGGGCCCCTGGGAATCTTGGCAAGTTCCATAAGATCAAGTACAAGAAACTGCACCTGGGTTAAGGCAGTCCCTGGTATCTGTACAGGCTGGAGGGTGAACAGGTCAAGGGCAGCTGAGAAGGTCTTGGGGGTGCTGGTGGATGAGAGGCTGGACATGGCCTGGCAATGTGTATTTGCAGCCCAGGAAGCCAGTTCTAACCAGGGCTGCATCAGTAGCAGTGTCCCAGCAGGTCAAGGGAGGGGATTCTGCCCTTCTACCCTGCTCTGGTGAGGCCCCACTTGGAGTGCTGCATGCAGCTCTTAGGTACAAACCTCTAAAGACTGTGAATTTAATCGTAGCAGACAGGTCTGTAAACCTTGATATTTCTGTATTTTTAATAGATAATTTTATACTGTCCTTCTTGCAGAGTAGGCTTTCCTGCAAATACTGACCAAATCATACTTTCATGTTTAAAGCAATAGGAAGTATTCCAGAAAATCAATAGTAGAACCTGCATCTCTTTTTCCCAAATATTAATGGGGGAAGAGGAGGTTAACATTTCAAGATTTAAATATCTCCCTGAAAAAATGGCATTGAGTATCCAGGAAGTTAGCATATCATGCTTTGACCTCTTCCTGTGCTTAGTCTGATTTTTGTTGTTGTTTCTTTAAGTGTTGTATGCATGTAAGATGTGACTTAATTCTATTGCATTAAAGAAATCAAAATTAGAAGATCTTTAGACTCAACAAGTTGAAGGAGTCTTTCATAGAAGTGTTAAATATGCATTCATTAAGCTTTGAAAATTAGAACATCAGAAAGTTTCAATTAAAAATAAGACAAATTAGCATAGGCAGTCCTTGCTGTCTCATAACTATGCAGTATCCTCTCTGATGTGAATTCCAATACTGATCAGTTTACAAACTGTGAACTTGATCATTTATTGATATAAGGAATTCTTGTAAAACTCTTGAGGGTATATTAACAGTACACTGAAATGCTTTCTAGATTATAATTCTAATAAGTATGTATTTATTCTGTGCATTAAACTGATAGATTCTTTTCCAGAGACATGCTCCTGTCCTCAGCAATAGAAGCACTGTGTCAGGGTGATGCAGTGAAAATTTTAGCACTGCTGCACGCGCCATAGCTGTTTTCAGGAGTTTAGTAATGTGCTGCTTGTCAATTAGCATAGTAAATCCAGTGAACAATTGTAGAAGGCTGCTTGAGAGTAAGGAGTATCTTATCTTCAATATTAGGTGCTCTTTCTGAATGCTCACATTAATCTGCATTTTAATAGAACAAGTTCATTGGATGTGGCAGGATGTTGAAAAGATCAATGTTAATGTTTGGATCTTGAGATTGTGAGGAGAAAATTCCATTTTTACTGTGTTGTCTGAGATGATGTGTCACATTGCAGTGCATTACCCTTTCCTAGAATTTTCACTACCTGTGAGATGGTGTTAGAGTGCCAGAGAATATTAGGTGAAAAGAATACGAATGTCCCCAGGAGGCATCCTATTGTGTTTGGTTTTAGATTCTCATTTCTTTGTGGTCTTCTCTGTGTGTTGTACAGATGTTGGGGCACATTGCTGATATGTGTTTTAGGGCTTTTATTTATTTTTAAGGAAGAAACTATATTTTTTTGTTGCCAAGCTGTCTAGCAACAGTAGTAGTTCTGGTGATGGATATCAAGATACCATAAAAGTGTGTATATTAAATTTATAAAGGCTGAGAATTTGATATTAAAAGGCAGAAACAAAAAATCTGAGAAGACCTTTTGTTCACAACTCTTTGAGAATTCTGTTTGATGGATTGATTAAAGTGAAAATGTTGAACTTTTTGCACTAAGCAATACAACATGAAAGTGACTACTCAGCAAGTAACAATGGTGACTTAATAAATATGAATTTTGAATTAAATTGTTAAATTACTTAAAGGATGATAGGTTGAATGAAACTTTTCTTCATGAAACAAATCTTATTTTGTTATTAATTTTAATAATAATGCTGTGTGACAGTTAATCACTGAATGAAATATATGTAAATTTTGTATGCTTTTATGCTCTTAATCTTTTCCAGTAATGAACAACTGCTCTTTAAAAAAAGTAAAATCTTTGAATTAATATTTCTTCATGCACAACTGAAGCTTTCTAAAGAACTCTTTAAAACATACTCTTTTAAGGTACCAATATCCTGTACCTGGTAAGAAATGAAAAGTAAACTTCAGAGTTTTTTTAATGCATCTCCTTGAAGTCTTTGAACCGATGTTTTCTTCTGGTTTATTTCTATTTGCTTTCTTAACAGTGGACTTTTAGGAAAACCTATTAAAATTCTATTAATCTAAAGAATAGCAGTAGCTGAAACAGATTTAAGTGAAATAACTAAATATACTTTTGTATATCGTTTGGAATATTTTTAAGTCTTATTTTAAATGTAAATAAGCTGTACATGATTGGGTGGATGTTGGGTTTTTATTGTCCTTTCTTTTTAAATTTAGTAGTTGATACTACATTTTCACTGCTGCTTGATTTTGTTTGTAGAGCCAGAATGAAGACTGGGGAGGTTTGTCTGAGGATATCTTATGATTAAGAGCAATCTAAGGCATTAGCCCTTTTGACCCCATCTAAATGATTGGTAACTACCAAGTTTACCATTTTGGTGGCATGGATTAAATGGGTGCTATGCAAAGAGTTCTGCACGTGTAATTAAGTCCTTGCAAGGGTAAACAGAAAATGGGTGATGGGCTTAACTTTCTGCAACACTTGCATGATGGTCTTTGAAGAGTGCTTTGAGTGTTTCCTTTTATTTTCCTTTTATGTACTAACCGCATCAACTTGGAATCTCTGACTTCTACTGGCTTTCTTTGGTGTTGATAATTAAGCGGGATAATACAAGTTAGAGAAATGGATACCAAAGCTAATAACTAAACAGATGTTTGGCTTTGTTAACTTACAATCAGCCCATATAAACATGTATTTATTGGGAAATGAGCTGTTTACATCTGCTATGCAAAGAAAATGGGCCCTAAAAAGACTGGGTGCTGCTGCAATTGACTGTGTATCAAAATGCCGGATGCTGCATGACAGAACAAAGCTTATTTGCATATATAGTGCATTGCAACATATTTTTGTCCAAAGCATAAGTGGAATACGTTGTGGCAGTCCTCCTAATAAAGGTAAGATTTTAATTTGCATAAAGCAAGTTTAAAACATACATGAAAATGATTTGCTGGAGAAAACTTAATTAGTCTGCTGCTTACTTGATATAATGATAAGTAGTTCAGTAAACAGATTGGCTTTTGTAATGTGGAACTGTGATAATAGATCTAATTTCATATGCAGCTTTATAAATATCAGGATTTAGTTTCCAGATAAAAGAAAATAATTGTAGTAGGCAAAAGTATTTGTAACATGTTCAAAACCAAATTAACATTTGGTGTATGGGTATTTTTACCAGTTAAGAGTTTCCTGGTATATGATACAGCCATTGATTTGTGTTGGGAAGAGGGGAGCAGCCAATAATCTGGTTGCATATTAGACCTGAAGAATTAGGGCAGTCAACAAGTCATTTGTTGGAAACAATTTCTTCATGAACTTGGACATATTCGAAAACAACTGTAAGGAAAACCTAAGTGCTCACATTTTCCCCATAATTTTATTGCTTTTTCTATGCTCTTCATGATAACAAGTTCATGTAAAAAAGAGTGTGATTCTCATGGTGAGGTTAGAATTAAAACTGTGCCTGTAAAACTTTCATTATGATCAGAACTTTAAAAAGCTACCTATGTAGTTTGTCTCCTGTGCTATGAACAGAGCTTAGGAGTCCTAATATTTTTTTTTTTTTTTGTGTCTCAGATGGCTACAAAGACCAATTCTGACACATAAAAACTCAGGCTTAGATAATTGTGTGACGCCAGTTTATTTGTCCCTGAGTGAATTCTGTGTGTGGGCATAGTTTTGGTTGAAGAAATGTGCTTTGTCCTCATTAAATTAAACACAGTTGTATTATCTGATGCCCATGGAATGCTACTTCTTGGCCTGTACTGTTCCCTGGTAGGAGTGAAGGAATAGTTGCTGGATTCAGACTTAATTTACAAGGTTGTCGGTGTTCTTCAGAATATGGAGAAATAGAAATGGCATCTGCTGGGCTAAGTGGAGAGTGACAAGACAGATGGTTGCACATAATCAGAGATGGGGAATAGTTAGCCTTCAGTAAGGAGCTGCAGGTTGTATATAGGAATGAAGATCATCTGGGTTAAAGAAAGATCTCCTGAGGTAAAGGAGGTTGCCTTAGGGCAAGGGGAGGAGTTTGACTCATAGCTTTGGTGTTTGGATTAACCTGATGTTTAACTAATTGGTTATACAACTTTAAATTACTTTAATCCTTGTTACTCTGAGGCATAACCAAGCCCAGAATGAGTAGAACTTGTTTTTTGTTGTTGGCTATTTTAGAGAGATTTTATTGTAAACTAGGGTGTTCAGTACTACATGTTCCATGTGGCAATTGTAATAAGCCACATATTCAGAAGTAGTTGGTTTCATAGAGAACGTGGTGAAATTTATGGTAAGCCTTGCATAATATTGAAAAACCACGTGAAATCTTGATACACATTCAAATTGCTGTGTAGAAATGCTGCTTTCTACTGAGAGCATTTTGCAGTGGTAAAGTCATGGCCTTGAGTCAGGATGCAGGTTGCTCATCACCCAAACTCATGCTGACAGTGAGTCTTGTTAAGAAAGTTGGATCTGTTCTTAACTGCCACCTTTGTGTTGATCTGCTTGCCCTGTGGTTCTGGGGCTCCTAGCTTGTTAGCCAAAACTTGAGCTCATGCAGAGGGAGCATGAGCGAAGTGCCAGGAGGGGAAAAAGCAGTGGCACTGAAAAGAGAAGTAAAAAGAGCTGCTTTTTGCAAGCCAGGACTTTTGCTAAAGTTGATAGTACAGCGTAAATTACATCCTATTTTTAAAAAAATCACAATATCTAAGTGCTTTAAAAAGCCCGTGTTCCACACATCTTGTCCTGACTCACTGTCTGCTGTGAACTCCCAAGTCAGCATGCCTAGGTAGGATCTAATTTACTTGTCATATGCTGCACCCCTGCTGTTGGCCTGAGTCATAGGAGTGCAGTGAAGGAGCTTCAGTAGCAGTATTGACTTTTGGAGTTTTCAGCTGTCCTTTCTCTCCCTCTTTCCTTTGTGCCAGAAAAGCTATTTATACAACCATTCTAGAACTGGATTTTAGATCCCTTTAAACTGATCCAATTCAGATTGCTTAGTTTTAAAAACATATAGTCAGCAGCTTTTCTTTTCCATGTTTACAACTTGTGCCTGCAAACATTTGTACAAACAATTGTAAGAACACGAAGTGCTGCAGTACCAGGAAGGAAGGAGGATGCTTAAATGCCATTGCCATGGAAGCTTAATAGTATTGGACGTGACATGGCTTGTTGCAGCAGTATATTCTGGTCAGCTCTTCAAAGATAACAGCCCTGAAGTTGGAGAAATGCTTCCTTAAGCGAAGGAGAAAAGGCGATGCAAACCTGTATTTGCAGTGCTGAAAGAAAACGTTAATGAATCCTATTGTGCATAGTTTGGCAGTTTGCCAAACATACAGACACTGTTGGATTACCTGATTAAGAACTCAGTGATTTTTAATAATTTTGGCTCTGACTTCACAATACAAAGTATTCAGCCATAATATGTGCTTAAAGTATTTGTGTTTTTGTGGTGGAGCCTCTGATGGATTCTTAGCACCATCCTTACTGCTGAAGGCTGGGCTCTGGCTTGTTCCTGGCTCGCTGCGTAGCAACTGATTGGCACATGTGAAGGAGAGCGTCCCAGAGCGATTATCACCTCTGAGCTGGCAGATCAGAGCAGCAGCTAAGAGGCAGGAAGCGCCTGCTATTATCCGGTTATAGTACACAAAAGCTTCAACTGATCTTTGTAGTGCTTTTGGGAGAGAGGCAGGCAGGCCACTGCTGTCACAGCCTTCTGCTCTGGTCTGTTGAGGCGATGTTTTAGAGCCACAGTCTGTCCATATGCTCGGATGTTTTGCTGAATGATATTTGCAGGACAGCTTGCTTTTTCATACTCTAGTTGAGAATTCTGTTGACCGGTTTGCATCGATCTTGAAAATTTTTTTTTTCTTTGTATAGAAAGCTGCAGACAAGATCTTGACTAGGAGTTGGTATTGATGAAGCATTCTTATTTGTTTGCTTGTGGGTTTTTTATTCTTTTTTTTTTTTTTTTGTAAGAGCATTGTAGTTAGTACTTATCTTTGAAAATGTTCAATGTTTCTAGGTTCTTTGAGAAAACACTTGGTTCTTCTTTGAAAGTAAAGATAGAATTTTGTAATAAAAGTGCCCTAGTGGGAAGTATCAAAGCCAGACTAGATGGGCCCTGAGCAACCTGACCTATTGGAAGGTGGCTCTGCCTATGGCACAAGTATTGGAACCAAATGATCTAAAATACCCCTTCCAACCCAAACCCATCTATCTAATAGAAGTCTCTGAACCAAAGATTGGGAAACAGGTACTCTTCTGTTTTGAAATCCTTGAAAAGACAAGTGAACAACAGCAATTTTCTAAAAAACCGTTCATTAGAAATATTGCCTAATAATGATTCGGAAGTGGAGTGTAAAAGTAATTGCTTTTGAAGCATTGTTAAGGAAGTGCTTGTTAAATGTGACTCTTTTCCTAGTGCAAAACTTCATATTTCCAAACATAAACCCTCATCCTCTTCTCTTGATTTCCCAATAGCCCGCTTCTGTAGAATTCTTCCCAAACTTCCATATACTCAATGAACCCACATCTTGTATGTTGTTCAAGCTAGGGTTTTGTTAGATGCTGAGTGAAGAAAAAAGCCAAGTCTTTATCAAAAGGTGGCAGTTGTAATTTTTGTGTGCAGTTTAACATGGCTTGCCTTCACAGTCTTTGTGCTGGTTTTGATGGGAAAGAAGTTAAAATAACAACCTAAGCAAACTTTCCCTGAAAAAGAAGTCGTGAGAAGTATTGATGAAGTCTGTGTCACTGCCAGGAGATGCTATCAATAAAATGGCAGCCCTGCAACACGCTGAACTTGAGACACTTTGCTATAGACATAAAGAATTTATTTTCTTTCTCTTGCCTGAGGAAATAGCACCGTTTTCTTGTCCACTACAGACATAAAATACCTTAAATTGCAGCAAATAAATAATTCAAGGTAGATGTTAGGCAAATTTTCCAGTGGTGATGATAATGTAGCATTTAAGTAGATTGCCTGAGGCACAATAAAAAGGCATCACTTGATGCCTTTAATAGATGAAATATCTCTCAGGAAAGTTACAGGTATACTGTTTGGGGGACTGGATTAAATGAAGGCTCTTCTAATTTTATTTTGGCTATGATTTTTAGTTAGTTTGGGTTATGTCAGAGTTGGTTTGAGAAAATGTCAGTTGGGTTGGACTGGATAAATAGTTCTGTTTACTCAGATCAACTCTACCATTTTTCTAATTTAAAAAATCTCCAGTGACTCAGGCTGACAATTTCAGAGAGCATTATTAGCTTTTTAAAATGAGTTGTAAACACAGATGTCATTTTGAAGAAGATTAATTCTAGTAACTTTTAAAATATTGCAATTCCACAATGTGCAGCTTGTGTTGTAGAACTGTTACTTTTCTGGCAGTACTAGGATTTAAGACCTGTGTGTTAAAGTCAGATAAATGGTCTACATCCAGAGTTCTACATGATGATTTTTCAGAGATGGTATTTCATGTTAGTTTGCCCTTATATTGTGCTGTGAGGATACCATTGCTTCTTCCCTAGCTTCTAGATCAACTAATTCATAAACTCATTAGATCTAGATTGTTATCTTAAATGGCATCTGAGCCTGTGAAGCATGTCCTTGAGGTCTGCACACTCCCACCGAAGGAAAGCAAGGTAGTGTAGATACTGATCATGGAATTTGACAACCGTCCATTCCCCATCATCTCTTTTCTGGTATTCAGACCCACAGGCCAGCTGCTCTGGAGTGTGCTGTAGTGGGGGGCACAAAAAAAGAGTTCAGACTTGTGAGGTGCTGTAGTTCTGTGATGATAAACAATTTGTCACAACTTTATTTTCCTTTCAGTTGTTTGTCAGGCTGCCCACAATGCCAGGCCCTCTGTGTGGGATGGTCCTGAGCGTCCTTGGTGGGGTACAGAGGCCTCACTGGAATGCCAGTCTGATTTCTCAATATTGTTGTGTTATCACTTTGTATCTCCATTATGGTTGTCTTCCATTTGATCCTTTAGTTTCACTTCCACAAGGTCTGTTTATTGCTAATCTAGTTACAGGTGGTGTTTACATGTTCTGTAAACTAAAAAGCCACCAGGAGTGAAATAACCACTTTCTTCCTGTTGTTGTCTGACAATCTGTCTTGCTTTATTAGTAAACTCTTAAGTTTCTGTGAAGATGAGGCACTAATCCCACAACAGTAATGTGAGTCAGTAATCTAATTTTGTGTACCATGATTTTAACATCAAAGATGGCAAATTCCTCAACGTATAAACCATTGACCATACAAACAGGGTGGGAAATACCCCAGGATTGTGTGGGACTGTGCAAGCTGGGAAAGTACATAAATGAGCACTTCCATGGCATTATTTGTTGATAGTTAAACATCAACATTTGTTGATGTTTACAGTTGTGTAAAGTGGGATATAGTCAGTGTTTCCAGGCCAAAAAAGGATGCTTAAGAATGTGTACACACATAATCCTTGAATACAACAGTGGGTTGCAGTCAGCTTCATAAGAAAGAAAATGAGTTGCTGTCATTCTTTCTGTCCAGACAGCTAATGTAAAAATAAGGAGAAATCTGTTAGGAGATTTGAAAGGTACTTCAGTGAAGACACCATCTTTGATGCTTCCACATTTCCAATGGTACAAGGAAGAGGGGAATCACATGTGTGCATATGTAATCAATGTAATCAAAGATAAAATTTGGGTGTTTTAGATTATTACAGTATGCCTGTTCTTCATTTGTCTTCATGAACAGTCATCAGTGTAAGTAAAGCAGAAGTTTTCCCTACAGACCTTTCTGGGAATTATTAGTCTGTGAAGGCTCCAGGAATTCTGAAGTTAGTACTTTCTTCTTTTTAGACAAAAATCCTACTCTCTTAAAACATACGCTGTTACCATGCAATGCCTTTTCCAGTTAGGAATATGCCTCAGAATTTTGTTTTTAACGTAGACTGATGCTTTTTACTTAGGCCATGAGAGAGGTGCTAAGTGTTGAAATTCATGTTTGTAATTCTTTATTATATCCCAAATTATTTTGAATCTAAAATTTATAGCATGCATCATATAACTTGTAACTGTCACAGAGTGATATAGCTGCTATTATTTTGTTAGCTACTGGATTTGTAGTTAGCCTTTTCAGGGTAATTTAAGCTACTGTGACATGATGTTCAGATTACTGATACTGAAAAACAGTATAAAAACTGTACAGCTTCTGGAATATTTTTATTGTGCTTTGGAAGCTCGGACATGTCAAGAAACTGAAATGGCACAGAGGAGACAGTTTTAGAAGTCTGTGGGAACTCTCTAAGTTCTGTTTTAAAACTTCTGCTGTTCTGGGAAGTGGGATACAAAAATAGAATGAAGACTGTAATTGGTGCAGGATCAAAGATGGAAACTGACATGTAGAGAGTTGAGTTTTGTCTATTTTCATTGCAGAAAAAGTTTAATCAGAATATGTGGGGCTGATGCTTCTCAGTTACTGTTACTCCTTTATTAAAACTGAGTGTTGCTTTCTTTTTATCTCATCTTTCAGCAGATTGAATACTAATGTTCATGCCAGTCATACAAGAGTGTATTGAATTCAGCAGGATAATCCAAAAGCAAAGAAAACTTTGCCTGCTTTGAGAGGTGTATCAGAGGCCTCAGTTTTTCTAAACACTCTTTCTACAAAATACGATTTTTGTCACCAGTAATGCCACTGCAGTACTGCCCTGGCACGGTGTGCTCACAGCCATATTCTGGAGGCCTGGTACCTCTAAACGTGTGTTTTATTAGAGCAGATGTGGCAGGTCATGTCAGATGCCACTTAGCTCAGTGCCTGTCTCTGACAGAAGCCAGCAGTCAGTGCCTGATGCAGAGACAAGTAATAGATAGGGTGGCTCATCTCTGGAGTGTCAAACTGTTTTTGGCTAAGAAGAAACTCTGAGCTTATGTAATAAAGTATTTATCATATGAAGTTTTTCTGTCTGTTGTTGGACACAGCATGCAAGTGTGGGGAGGGTAAAACAATGTTCTCCCCACTACCCTTCGCTCTGGACATGTAGAGTAGTCAAAAATACAATATTGTATTTCTGTATCAAATGTCCTTTTAATGTCAGAGATACAATAGCAAGGTAATATTTTTGTTTTCTTGCATATCTGTCCACCTTTCTATTTTGTATAAGAATATGTACATTTCTTTTGTAGCCACGTCATGAATACTTTAATGTACCAGTGTACTAAATGGCTTCATTCATCATGCATGCAGAATTTCAGAGGAGATAGACCTGTGACTTACTCATGACAGAACATTATCATCAGCTTGCTGAATCCAGTCATCCTGAATCTAATAGAATGCCACAACCATTCTCTGCTGTTGTACTTTCCTCTTCCCCCTCTGTTTTACAGTGTTGTCTCTTCACATGTCTCATTTCAACAAAACTTGTGCTTGTTGCCATATGGTTTAATTTTTTTATTGTGTGTAAGCTTGAAGTCTTATGCTTAAAAGTTCTGTAGCATTTTCTGAGCTAAACATCTATATACTGCAATACCTATATTGTAACATTACTCAACCCACATTTATCTTTTAAATAGGTTGTGGTGGTATTTAAACATATTATTAATTTAAGGCTGTAGGTGAAGTTAAGACTTACAGAGAAAGTAGTGAAGTATCATGTGAAATGTGTATACACACAAGTATTAAATGATGCTGAATTAAATTCTGTGTAGACCATGCATCTTAATTAAAGGTGCACATAACACTATCCCTTTCTGAAGACTGACACAATAGTGTGACTGACTTTATAAGAAGGAGGGGGGCAGAATTACTTAGGTCAAAGAGAATGATGGGTAAATCTGAAATGAAAACATTTGTATCTAAATGTGCAGATTGCTCATGTGAGTAATTTAACAGTTACTGCCACTGAGAGAAGAATATTATTGCTTTACGAGTGAATAATGGAATCACAGAACCATTAAGGTTGGAAGAGACTTCTAAGCCTATTGAGTCCAACCATTAATGGTTAGGGTTGGAAAGATCTAAGTCCATTAACTTGTAATATGCCTTCTTAAAGTATACTTGCAATATGCCTTCTTAAATGGGCATTTCCAGTTTTAAATGCAGGCTGCCTTGTGTATGGGAAAACTGCCACAAGGGTGAATATAAGTGCATTCAGTTGAAAAATGGGCAGAGTGAGAGGACATGTAATGTGTCCTGTTTGTAACCTAAAACCAGTTCCGATTTTGAAAATAGTTGCCATGAATTATCAAGGAGGCAGTTTCTAAAACGAACCACAAACAAGCTAGTTCCCTGTACTATATGTGGTAATGCACTACCTTCCAAATGTTAAACTGACAAAAAAAAATGGGGGATTTAGGGGATTAGACAAAAGATTTGGATTGGATTTGCAGCATTCTGAAATCTTAGAAAACAAGATCATAGGAGTGGTTTTCCATTTCCAAGTTTGCCTTTTTTCTGTAAGCCATTAACAATGTGTTTGGATGTCTTGTTAATGCTGCTTTAGCCTGCATTATTTCATGCCTGTTGGCTTAAAATGCTGTGCATTGAGCTGTAATGAGATGCTGTTTTTCTTGTTATCTGTATACAGCTGCTTGCTTCTAAATGACTAGGTAATGAATTAGCTTTTCTGGCATGTTTGAAATAAAGTATTGCATGCACTTTTGTCTCACGTGAATGACTTTTTTCCTCATCTGTGTTCTGATATTTCAAATTTGTTGTTTGCCTTGGGTGATTCTGAGCTGCAGGAAGTATATAACACTGCAGAATGTTTTACCTAAGAATTGGATAAAATGTTTGACACTTAGTAAAACAAATAATGTGAATGAAACATAATTCATTGTTTCTTAAAAGTAATAATTAATGAAGTTATTCTTCTAACAAAAGACATTAGCCTTTAGGTGTTCCTTAAGATTATATTGTTCATGAGGAAGGCACATCTCTCTAAAGATACTAGTGAAAAAAAAATTATGTCTGAGTTCTATGGGTGATGTATCCGTGGACATATAGCGCATGTCCTTGAAATGGATTGCTTTTAATGGTTAGCCAGTGACCTTGATTTACATGAAGAAATGTAGTGCTTAAGTATATGCCTTCTGAAAATCATCTCAGACTTTGAAATGGCAGTGAAAACAACAATACTGAACTGCTCTAAAAACAGTGGCAGCACTGCTTTGTAGTTCTTCACAGCTATAAAGAACTTTGTTTTCAGGTAACTTTGTAAATATCCTGTTGTACTCCTGAGTAACTCTGAAGTGCCCACTGCTGTCTAATCAATTTAAAATTAAAAAGTGAATTTATTTCAAATATTTTGAAGACCTTGAAATGCTTGAGAAGTTGTATTCTTGTAGAATGCTTTGAGTTCTGGCGCCATAGTTAGTTAAGAGTATAGGATTTCTTGAGTAAAATACCTTGGTGGATAGGGAAGGTGTGTGTCTTCTAAAATGAATGCAACAAAGTAATCTGGGAATATAATACAGAAAGTTACATTAAAAATGGTACTTAGCCATTTCGTCAGTCAGTGCCTCCTTTTGGGGATTTGTTAAAATACACATATAAATCTTTAATCCTGCCATCCTGCCTGGCTTTGTCAAGGTCACTGCAGTTCTAAGAGTATTTAAATACTGCAGCAGTGAGGGGAAAAAACCAAGCCAACACTACATCTTTAATACACCAAGTATCTTGTTTTCAAATTTAACTTGTCTTTTTATTGCAATTTTTTATTTCCTGCTGGATTTTAGAAGCCATCTCAATATGTTTGTTCCAAGCTCTGACTGATTTTTGAATGAAGTTTACTTAAGCTTGTTCCCTTCACTGCTGAATCACCTTATACATGAGCTGAATGATGATAGTAAACTTGATCATTTTGTGCCACACAGTCAAGGCTGATAGAGACAATATTCTGATGTTATTTGCAAGATTTGAGGTGTTTAATTTTGTGTTTTACCAACATTATTTTTCTAATAAATATTTGCAAAGCAGTTGGAAAATAATTTGTTGGCTGCCTTAACTGTTATCTGCCTTTTTTTTTCTGCTGCATGACATGTCTTGTTTTAGGATGCTAAAGTAAGTTTATTCATACTCTTGATGTTAAAACTTTTGTTTAGATATGGACACAGTATCCCCTTTTATTTATCATGGCATTGTTAATAGTTATTAAAAAACTCAGCCTAATGTTTCTAGTTTAAGCCATTTCCTTTCAGATGGAAGTAATGAATACAAAGCTGATGATTTTTGGAATTTGGTATTAAACAACTTTCTCTGAATCTAAGGAAAGCTTTCTAAGATTAGAATTAACCCAAAAGTTATGCCTGGTGTAGAATAATAAAATCCCTGTCCTAAAAAAAACTCCATCTTTGAAAGGGATCAATTTGACACCAGGCATACCAAGATACCGTGACCTGCTTTTATTAATTAAACATGGGATCACTGTATGAAAAACCAAACTAAAACACTTTTATAAAGATCTTAAGGGATACTGTATCTTAGTTGCATCTGTAGTTTCATTCATCCACTTATTTGTTATTCCCAAACAGATTTTTGAAACCTTGAAATAATTCACCACAAAATTCACTGACTCCTTTGCAAGATCTTTCCCCATCCCTCCCCAGTTCCTGTCTCTGTTACTCGTTTGTGATTGTTCCCTGCTGGTAGAT
>QUSF01000007.1:14303918-14344929 GCA_003676055.1 Chloebia gouldiae
AAATGGTTTCATTTTTATTATGCTTAAAGGCCATAAAATCTACCAGCTATTCCTGTGAGCCATGGCAGTCTAATTAACAGCTTTGTGACTAGTGCAGCTAATACTTTGTTTGCAAACTGCAGTGATTCCATGTTTTCATGTCTTTTCAGCTTTCTTTTCCAATTCAGCATCTTCCATACTAACTCATGTACAGCGCTGCTCAGTAGAAACAGTGTTCATTTACTACTGTCTCAAATTTTCCCTCCCTAGGAAGCAGAGACCCCACGTAGTGTACTTGAAGAAATTGGATTGACATAAATCTTCTCTTCAGCTGATGCCATCTCAGTGTTTCATACTGTAAATGTTCACTGCCTTCATTGTAATGTTTAGCTAATGGTGTAAGATGCTGTTTGTCAGTATTACTGTTTTGCTAAGCTGCTTCATTCAGGCCTACAAGTAAAATACAAAAATACTTTTTTTTAAAAAGGGAACAAGAAATCTAAGTTCAGAATTTATAAATGAAAGGAATTAGATTTAAATTGACTTAGTGTTTCCCTTCACTGCATTTATAGGAAAATTGCATTTGACTTCGATAAGCCTACTGTTTTTTATAAGAGAATTTGACTTCAGGAAATGTATTATTATGACGTAAGCATAGCCTACCTAAATGAAAAGAAACTACATGGACAACTCCAAATATGAAATGCTATGGTGTAGAATTTATGTTTATGCAACCAAAGAATTTGTTCATCTACATTTTAGTCACCACTTGTGATTATTCTGCTTATTTCAGTTGTTGCATAAAGATTGGAAATATCTGTTTACTACTGAATTTGTCATTATACCAAAGAATCCTGCCAGGATCTGCATATCAAACTGGTAAAAAACTTAAGGTGATAACTGCTTTTTTAAGAAAACTGATCAACTCATTAGACATGAAGGTCTATTTTAGTGTAGCTACCTTGAGCAAAACTGTGCAAGTTACTATAGTCCAAAGGGAATGCATGTAGGAGAGAAGGAAAACCAGACTGAATAAGGAAACTGTTTTTAGGTCTGATATTGGCTTACTTTGACCATGAACACAAGAAAAGGAAAGTTAGCTTTCTAACGGAATAGAGATGCATAATGAATTTCAAAGTAGAAGCTTTACAGAAGGGACCTTTTATTACTTTATTTTGAAGTCTACCAATTAATTTGTATTTTTTGGTGTTCTGTAGTTATGCTTTATTGGGTGTATAGGTACCTTTAGGACACACTAAGTGTCAAAGTCATTTAACTGCTTTTCTTGATCAACACGTTAAAACATGTGACACATCCCTTACAATACTCCCGCATGATGTAGTTGAAACAATGAATTTGCAGTGAGAGCTCTTAAACATTAGATTTGTATAGCATATTCACTACAAATCATGTAAACTGATATCCAGTAATATTTTGACACTTTGAGCAGACTCTCAGTAATTATGGAGTGAGCCTGTTTCACTAACAGAAATGTGATCCATGTGTGATTTTGAGGGAGACAGGGGCAGTCTACACCTGGGAGTAGCCAAGTTCTGTTGCCTGTCCCCATGGAGGAGAGGTTTCCCCCCCACCCCTCTCCACCCAGACACCTTCCCCTAGGAGTTTTGGCTTGTTCACAAAGTGGTGCCATGTTTTCACAAAGCTTAGCTCTGGCAGTGCTGCTGGCAGCAGCACTTGTGTGGCCAGCTGGAGGGTGGGGTCAGTAGTACCCAGCCAAAGGAAAAGTGTAGTGGTGCCATTTTTAAGGCCCCAGATCCAGACCCCAGCCTCAGTACTTGAGCCACTACAGCAGCCAGCCAGGCCCAGGCTGTGTGTGCCACTCCTGTGGCAGTTCCAGGCTGGTGCCTGTGAACTCAAGCCATTGGAACTTGTCTACGGATGCCCATTCTAGGATTTACGCACAAATTCCAGATGACCAGAGGCTGTTTTTGTCCCAGGGCATTTCCCCAGTGCACAGTTGGCAGGGGTAGATGAGGGTAGAGGGGTAGTGAAAGGACCCTGTGTGTAAGATTGTAGTGGTAAAATGGATTTAAGTCAAACCAGAAGCAATTTTATATGTATTAAACATGTTTTTTAAATTTACACTGTCAGTTGTATGTGCTTGGCTGGATTAAGCTTTGTTGTGATTGTGACAAACTGTTTGACCTCTTGTCACATTGGTTTAATTGTAATAAATGTCCATTTTTACACCATTGCTGTGTTCATATGTAATTAGTGCCTGTATTAACAGAGGAAAGAAGAGGCCACTCACTGCTGGCTTAAAAAAAAAGGGAAATTTTATTACAGTGCTTAACCTGTTCTTGAGCACTTCATTAAAAAATGTTGAGGATACTGTGTCCAAGTTTAGTTATTTACATCCATTTAAATTGTAGAGAAAGCAATAAATTAGCAAGTTTTTGGAAAGCTTGCCACATTAAACATGAAATTTAAGTGGATGTTAAATTGTGGGGTAGTACCACTTCATTTGAAAATTAAACCACATGTTGAGAGAGATTTCTGGATAATAGAGACTGAATATTGAGTTCTTTTCATAGAATTCTGAACAAGTCAATGCAGTGTTTACAGTCCTGGTCTTCACCAAAAGTATGTCAGATGAATCTGTTCACTTTTCTAAAAGAACTGCTTCATGCTATCAGCAAAAGCATGGGGAAAAATTAACATCTTCAGGCATTTCTGAAATTAATTTGAAATGAAATTCTGGTCTTTGAATTTCCTGTCTTGTGTGGAAGGGTTGGGGAGAGCTAAAGAATAGGAATTTCTGGATTGTTCAGGCAAGTTGATTGTTGTCTTGAGTGTCTTCACTTACTTAAGTCTTTAACTCAAAGAGGCTTTCCTAAACATCTGCTGTTCTTCTGGGGTAAGGCCACAATGATGGTCACCCTGTGGCTGCCTCTGTCAAGCTCCCACGTGCCATGGGTTACGTTGTCCAGCTTGCTTTGCAGTCTGTCCCACGGCTCGACACAGTGTTACCTGTCCATGTCACATCAGTTTTGGTTCTCAGCCATAGATACTCAGTTCACCTGATACATCAGTGCTGAGCAGGAGCACATGCGGAATAACTGGGGTTCATTTTAATTACAAGCTTACACTGAAAGCAAAATGAGATGCACTCTTTGGATTATGTAAGAAAGTAAATTAAGCTTTTGGGTTGTTAACTAGCATAAACTTCTGTCTTTCATGTTTTGTAAGAAGTGCTAATCCAGGACAGGAAGCAATAGGAGCTTTTAGCAGGCTCTTGCATGTCTTTAGAAAAAAAACAAGTTACTTAGCACACAGGAATGTCACTGGTAAACCGGAGGGCAGTTTCCAATACACTGAACGTGCTATTGCAAAACTGGATGCAAGATGGCCATGCTGCCATCACAGGGCATAAAAGTGGCAGAGGAGTGACTTGGGATGCATTTTGGACAATGTGCCCTATACACAAGAGCTGGGGCCAGAGAGGGAGGGCCTTGTTGGGTGTCCACAAGAAATGCCTTGTATTCAACACACAGACATGTGCCACCCTTCTTCAACCCCTGACAGGGGTTGGCTAGACGGAATGAAATCCCACAGAAGTGGCCACCAGCTACAGCTGAATGGGAAGGCACTCTGCTGTGAGGGGCAAGCCCAGTCCCCTGCTGCCTTAATTCTGCTGGACAGCAACAGTGCCCTTGCCTACAGGGGTTCCCCTTGTGCTGCTGCCTGGCTGAGCTGTTCCTGCTCCACTGAAGGGCAGCGCAGCACCATCCTGACTGAAGTAGGGCATCTGGCAGGCCCTGGCACAGCCACCCTGAACCTGTGTGTAAATGCCAGAATTACTCCAAAGCACCTCTGCGATCCCTGCAGAATTCACAATTGAAAAAAGTATTTTGAAAGCTGCTGCTTTTAAGTAGTCTTTGAAGACAAAACAAAACTTGGCCCACATTAATTCACTTTATAAGGTCCTTTTCTATGGAATATGCAGAATAACACACAATGGGAATAGGCTGTTCCTTACAAATTTAAAGCCTTTCATGTTCTGGGGCTTTTTCCCTTTGGGAAAGAAAATAATTAAGCTTAATAGTAAAAAAAAATCTAGTCTGTCTCTCCAGAATAAAATAACTCACTCATAATAATAAGGAAACACAAAACCATGCATATAACACTACTTAAGATTATGAAGCAGAGAAACAGTACTGAAAAATACAAACTCCGAAGTCAGAAAACTGGTGGGATCCCAGGTTGCATGCTAACAAGTGCAAACTGAATGTCAGATCTACAGCACTCAAGTTCTGTGTAATAAACAGTGTGTGAAAGTGCAGGGCAATCACAGCTACCAGTCCTACACTGTACAGCTACAGCCAGCGCGTTGAGGTCCAAACCTCAAGAAAAACAAGCTGAAGCCTCAGCCATTGTAGTAGCAGAAATAAAGTATATTTAAATTTTTACATGCATTTCTGAGCAAGTTTTTTTGTTTGTTTTTTTTTTTTTTTGTTTGTTTTGTTTTTTAATACAGCCACTCAGCTTCCCAAATCCTATTGCAAAACTGTGGGGACAAGAAGCCTAATCACCCATGGAATTCTCACATGGTTGTTAGTGGGCACTTAGTTTCTAATCCCATGAAACCTGGTTTGCTTATTTCACCTGACTGGTCACAGGTTCCCACCACCAACTCCACCCCTTTTCCTTGAGTTGAACCGCTGATTTTGCTGGGATGATGATGCTCTGTGACAGTCTGTGTACAGCATCTGCACGGGCACAAGCCAGCTCTCCCACCACAGAGCTGTGGGAAGCAGGGCAGCCCGGGGAATGGAGGATGTAACCGGCCTGCTGGTGGCCAACTGAACCAGAGTTTGCCACATGTGGTGCAAGTGACCCAGCAAGGCAGCTGAGCATCTATAAAAAAACCAGAAACCTCAGGGAAAATTTGTCTCTAAGGTGTGGTGAGAAAAAGGTACATTTTAAGAAACTGGCAGTAACAAATTTCTCAAATGGAATTAAAAACTTCATGCTGTCTGTCCTTTGAAATATGCCTTTTAAAAAAGTTATTATTTCAAAAGTTATGCTAATTACAATTCCTACATCTGTTAATAACTAAAACATTTAATCAAATTAACTAAGTTCTGCCTACAGTTATGACAATATATTGTGGAAGTCGGGTTTGGACTGAACATCGCTTTTGTAGTATTACTCCATATTGGACAAGTTACACATGAAGAAAGAAGGAAAAATGTATAATCAGCATGCTAGGTGCACTATGCATTTAGAAAAGCAAAAATATATATATATCATATCCAGAAGCAATGTTCACTTGATCTTACCTATCCTGGGGAAAAACATTGTTGCTGTGAGGAATAGTAAATTAGTAAAGTTCAGATATCTGTAATTAGTAAGCTGGTAAAGTTCAGATAACTGTATTTTCTAAGGGAGTTTATGTTACATTGCTGGGAATTGTAAGGAATTCCTATTTGGGAGCACTTCATGCCTGCTTTAGGCTTCTAACTCATGGGGTCTGATCGGTTCTCTGAAGGCAGGAGCTGAGTTCTTTGGAGAGGCTAAGGACAGGGAGGTGTCTCTACAGACCGTTAGGGCACCTGCACCTTCGTGCCACAAGCTCTCTCCAAGTGTCTGAGGACAGAGGTGCCCACATTAAAACCTGAAGATGAGCCATGTGAAATACAGTACATCTAACAGCACAAATCTTTTAAATACAAGTGAAAAAATATTGGTAAGGATTTATCTAACTGCAAGTACTTCACTATTGTAGCTGTCATTTCAAGGTTTTGTCCCAATGACTTTGCTTTTATGTACCGTGCTCTTCACCTTGGCCTTAGGAAAGCAAGGCAGTAGGGTGCCTTAAACTATTTGTAAAATAAACCTAAAAAGGCTCTAAGTCGAGTCCTCTCCCAAAACCATGAAGTGTTCTTTCATGTATAAACTCTTCAGTTTCTTCAGCCACTCTGCAGCCATCTTGACTGAGCCTTCACAATCACATCTTTGGTTCCCAGATGGGACACTTTTCACCCCTCCAGCACAAGGTGGGCAGGTAATTTTCATGTACAAATGGTGTACAACCAAGAGGTATGCAAAGTATTTCTAACCTCACTCAAGGATTACAGTTGCATGGTCTCCAGTGTTGGGGATTAAGGTACTGAATAAAATGATTGTTTCTCTGTGTACTTCTACTTGGTTTTAGTCTACTGCAATCCCTACAAGCAATCAGCTCAGCAGCTCAGTCAGGGTCAAGAAAAATCCAACACTCATGACCAAAAAGCTCCTACTGGGCAAGTACTGTACAATCAAATAGTGATGTCTTTTAAGATCCCTTTTCTCCGACTCATAAAACAATTACATTTTCTTTGTCTAAAAAAACAATTTCTGATAAACAGATGAAAAATACAAATGGCAGTCATCTACAGAGACCTGGATCTGCAGTGTGCTGGGGTGTCAATTTACTGCACACTGGCTGTTCAGTACTAACTCCTTACAGGAACAGTAAACACTTAACATACACGTAACAGAAATAAGCATATACCAAAGAGGCTTCACTTCTCTACTTGTACTCAGTGTGCATCCAGGTGTTGCAGCAGTTCAGAGGGACAGAGTAGCTAGAGTACTTGACATTCACACCTTCTATAGGACTTCAAATTTTCTCAAGCTTCGCACACAGTAAACTACGTTCCTTTATTAGGAAGAAACATTTTAATGTGCAAGAACACTTTATTTGAAATTCAAATATATCGGGTGCCCTATTGGGAAGATTTCTTTGTCAGCTCTATTTTTATCAATTAGCGATTTCTGAAAGTAATTCTCACTTTGTTTTGGGAGTTTCACTATTTTTTCCTCTGCTGCTTGATCTCTTTTTACCCCTGCTCCTGGATCGAGAGGAACTCCTGCTTCTGCTCCTGCTGCGTGTCCGACTGTGACTCCTGCTGCGACTGCGGCCTCTCCTCTTCCTGCCCCTGCTGTGAGACCTCCTCCTCTCTCGACTCCTCGACCTCCCCGAGCGGCGCCGCTTCTTGTTTTTGCGGCGGCTCTTTTTCCTCTCTGATTCTCCGTTTCTGCGGTAGGAATGGTCTGGGCTCGGGCTGCCCCTTCTCCTGGACCGGCTGTAGTAGTCGTCACGATGGCTCGATCTGTTTCGCCTCTCAGAGTTTTTAGACAACTGGTGAGTCCGTTCAGGAGAAATACGTATGTCTCTGTTGGCCTCCCAAAACTCGTTGTTTGGATTTTTGAATACGTGAAGAAAGTTGCAGTGTTTCCCTCTTGGACACTTCTGCCTTTCAAATAAGCCTGCAACAGATTAGGGTTTGCTTTTTTATGAACCAGACCTGTTAAATCTCTTTCTTCATTATGTACCAACTGGAAGAAATGCAATAAACTGGATTTTGCTTCTCCAAACAGAAGAACATGCATCTGACCACCTATCAATTTAATTCACACAAGATTAATTTTCACTGTGTACTTTTCTTGGAATTAGCTTTTTAACAGCTATGAAGATTAGGTTTTAGCTTAGAACAAACTTAACATTTAATTTCATTAAATTTTATTTACCTTAATGTAAGAAGGTAAATCTAGATAAGTAACATGTTATATTTACTGCTCAGAACTGTTGATAGTCCAGAAACTGCTGTCGCTTCTCAAGAGATAAATTAGTATTTCCTGGAGTTTCACCTTAAGATTATTATTTCCAAAGCTAGAATCCAAACCTGTTTTCCTAGACCATGGTAAATCCCCTAGAACAATTCAGACACGTGACATGGTGTAATACTCCCTTTCTTTCCTGGATCTACACAATCAAGTTAGCACATTTGTCTTTCAAACAGAAATGAATACAACATTAGGCAGATCTGAAAGCTACAGCATAATCCCTCTTTTTGACTTCCATGAGTGAGTACTCTTTCAGTAATAGTGTCTTTTCCAAGACTCACCACATATGGCAGTTTTCCACCTCGTCACAGGACAGAATTCACAATGAAGCTGTCTGCCTGCATACCATCGTCCACTGAACAGAGCCAGAGCTGCCTGACAGTCCTTCTCCCTTTAAAATGTAAAAATAACAAGATGGCATTACCATCACACAATTATTTCAGACACCCTTGCCAATTCTGGGCTCCCACTACAGTATGAGAATGAACTGCATGGATGATATAAACATTTCTTATTCATTACTCAACTCTGGAGTTTAGCTCTAACCCTTGGTAAGACTCTGAGTACTTACGACTGGTACTGGACGTACACATTTCCTCGCAGGTGAGGCTCATAGTTGCAACTGACCTGAGGGGATAGAAACGTGAAGTTAGGGCAGTGGAAGGTTTATGTTGTATAGCAGCTCACACACTCTGAGACAGGCAGTTCTCATTTATGACAGTTCATCCATATCAACTTACAGATGATGTTTTTCTGAACACTTACTGTTAACAAAAAACCAACCAAACAAACAAACAAAAACACCAAAAAAAACCCAACCTAAAAAAGAAAAAGGAAAGAAAGCCTTTCTGGCTTATGTTTAACTGTTTCCAGCATTATGCTTTGATTAACTCTGGGACCTTGGCTTCACTTAGTTTACAAGAAAGTTTGTACTCCGTTGTCTTGCACTTGTCTGGGCCAACCCTACTGTGCAACAGCCAAATCCTGCTCTGACAATAATTATTAATATCCTCAAGTGGAAATGAGGGATTCATTACAGTAAGAGACTCTAGAGAAATGTATCTTCACAGCATCCCTGTAAAATGGGTTCAAAAAGCTGAAGACACCATCTGTCACTGTACAGTTCTGAAAAACCTTTTTTGTAATAATTTAGTATTCACAGTAGATCTAAAGCTCTCAAAAATACAAAATTAACTTTTAAAAAGCTTGCTGCTGATTACAAAAGATTCCGACAGGCAGGTCCAAGCAGGTGGAATCCAGTTCTCCAGGACAAACTGTGATTCCAGCCTCTGCTGCCCGCAGGCCTCTTGCAAAATCTGCAGCAAACAAGGTTAGCGGCTCCTTTCATCCCTGAACCCTGACTGACCCTCAGGGAATGCCTCTTTGTATTCTGGATCAGCAAAGGGCTTCAGCCACAATAACAAGGACCTGTATAATTAAGTATTACAGGATAAGGAGTTAAAACTATTTGAGATAAACAGTGTCAATACAAGAACAAGTGAGAATGATTTTGCTGTAGGCATTTTTGGGTGGGAAAAGAGCCCTAGTGTTCTAAGGTAGTGTTTTATCAGGATCTTACAGATTCTGGAGCAGCTTCCTAGAAAAAACAAAATAAAACCTTAGGCTACATTGGAAAAGGAAGTCAGCTGACAGAGGGGTGTGTATAATCTGATTCTAAATGGTCATGTCTCAGCTCACTCATAGTTAAGATCCCTGCAGCCAACGTGTTTTTCTGAAGCATCTTGAATGTAGTGAAAATGTGCATGAGAATCATCTTGCTGTTGCACAATTGCCTCAGAAACCAAGCAATGCCACACTAATAGTCACAGCAACCCAAGCAGGTGCAGCTTAGCACACCTGCACAGAACCACGGTACAAAGCCAAGGACCCGACTTTGCTGATAAGGCTTTTCAAGCCATGCTGCAAAGGGAATCTCTGTTCTGTGTTCTGGTAGAGGACAACCGGTTGGTTCTTATTCCATGAGTCAAAATATGGAGGGGATGCTCCACTCCTCCAAACAAGTGAACATTTCTTACCTATAAAGCTCATTATACAACTACGGAAAACTCACTCTTTCTACTTCTCTCTTGCTTGAAATGCTAATGCCATCTCAGTCCTGAGGCAGCTGTCAGTAGATGAACACAAAAGAAGAAAAGGCACTATATGCCTCCCGGTGACTGCAGGAAAACACTCGGGAATGGCAAGCAGAAAGGGATGCTGCAATAGATTCTGATACAAGGAGACTCCACCACCCAAGCTTATTTTGGAGCAACATATTTTGCATATTTTGGAGCAACACAGGACTGTTAACACACATCATTCATCTCTGAGGTCTCCATTTACAGATCCCTCTTTATCCCCATAAGAAATAACAATATAAATGGGAAAAAATCAGTACAAAACACTGAGCAAACCAAATGCACAAACTAAGGATGCATGACAAATCTCAAGGTCATTTATGTAACTTACCTTTCTATAATTCTTCCTATTGAAATATCTGCTATCTTTTCAATTCATTTTATATGATTTTATTTTATTCAGCCAGTCCTAAAATGACATTGGTTGGGTGTACACTCCAAATGCATTTCATATCCCCACTATTTCACTCCTTAAGCCCAAATGCAGTAGCTCAGATGTATTTATATTATCTAACAGTCTTAATGGACCCTCTGGGACTTATCACAGAAAAAGAAAATAAAGGAATATGAGATAAGTAGACTGTTGAGTAGTGTGAATAACTTGCAATATAGAAACACAAGCTTTTGTAACACTTCAGAGGAATGGGAGAAAAGATTCACCCTGAGTACGATGGTGCTCTGTAAGAGCAGTGACAAGTTTACAGGTGACATGAGAGATGCAGAGTTTGTTGTAAGGACAGCATAGTTCCCTAGTGCTCACAGGATTTAGCTGGGGTGTGCTGGACAGAATTCCTCATAAGGCTCATAAACCGTACTTGGATGCATACCTTGAATTGAACCACCTTCCCCACATTCTGAAATTCAGGGAGAACATCCTCATAGAACTCCAGGAACTGCTGGTAGGTCTCCTCATCACTGTACTCCAGACTGGCATCTGTGTCGTAGTCGTCCCTCCGGCACTGCTCCATGCCAAAAGTGATGAACATCCCTCGCACGAGCAGCGTCTTGCTCGATGTGGGGTAGTTATGCTTGCGAGAACACCTGGACAGGTGGAGTGAAGAAAGAAAAGTGGAAAGATTGGCACTTTCAGCAGAAGATACACACTTGTTGAAGCTACAAATATTTGTCATTTTCAGTTCGAGTTACTATGAAAGAAAATCCATTAGTGGAAGATCAAGATATTTCAATTACTAAACCAAATGTTTTGGAGTGAGTTTCTACATAACCTTAAGGCTTCCTTAATGCCATTAACAAACACATTCTTGCTTAAGAAAGCAGAACTACAAAAGCTATAGATACCAGTGTCACAATGAGGCCTGAAGTAATTTCTTCTAGGCTGCTAGGGTTAATGTGTTCCCATTTTCTGAAGGGCTTAAAAGATTGTCAGGAGTCTTTCTATAAAGAGATTTTAAAGCAAGTCCCTGCTCTTCTTTTTGCAAACTGAACTTTTCCTGAAGTTGTTCTCATCATATGGGGGTAGAAAGTGGCAGTGTGGGAAGAACAGCACATTTAGACCTGCACCTGGTTGAGTATAAGACTGGCATTTTTCCACTTCTAACAAAAAAAAAAACCAACAACAAACAAAACAAAACAAAGGAAAAAACAACAACAACAACAACAACAAATCAAAAGAAATCCAAACCCGCAAACTAAAAAACCTACAAAAACTAAACAAAAAAATTATTCTAATTCACTCATATCGTAATCTGCAGCTTCTTGGCAAAGTATTAAAACTCCCTCACCATCTATCATATTCAGTCTACCTTGCTAACATGCTGAAGTACAGTTCTCCCCTAGACACCCTTAGATTCAGTAAGAACACAGATGTTCTCCATGTTTATTTCACTGTGCTTTATGATTCCCATTCAATATGTCCCCAACCAACTGGGTCATGCACTCTCCAACACTTTTTTTCTTTTCATGACATGACCAGAAAAACATCCAGACTAGTCTAGTCTCTTTATGTCACTGGACAGCACAGAAGAACTGCAGGGAGGTCAGGACTCTCACCTGCTGGCTGACCCCTTAGACTTCAAAAAGCAAACAACAACAACAAAAAATCCAATCTCCAAATCCCAAACTAAACCAGGAGACTACTGGTTTGATGATTAATGTTTTTTTACATTTTAGAAGTTGCCTCCTATTGCTGCTCAATTTCAGTAATAGAACAGAAAATATTAAACCTACCTAATATTGTTTGTACACAAAATTATATATTCACATGACAGAAGAAAAGGAACCCAAGGAAAATGAATGGTCCAAGAATCCAATATTACTGCAAAATGTTAGGGTTTGAATTACTGGGAAAATTGGTAGTAGCAAACACAGTCAGTTTTAGCTTCTTCAGGACATAGTGAGCTTTGACAAAATTCAACAGTTATTTATTGATAATGCTGGCTCTTAGTTTTTCAAAACTCCTTTCAACCCATCCTTCCAGTCCTACCCTAGCTGTACCAGTCCTTCAACTTAAGAGACAGCACGAGACATTAAAATGACCAGATTATGAAGGAATCAGGTATGTGAAAGAAAAGAAGGAAGATGAAAGGGAGGTAGCTGAAATCAACAGGGGTGAAGGAGGAAGGGCAGAATATGATGTTTCTCAGTATTTATTTTCCAAGGGTTATTCATAGTTCAAATGCAAAGTTCAAAGCAAAACTGAGTTTTATGCAATCCATACATAATCCACGGAAGTTATCTTCATCAAAGACCACTGAAATGGAAATACTGCAAAGATTACAAGACCCAATCATTTGAAAAAAAAATGCTGTCTGCAGTGACATAGCTGGTGAAATTTTTATTATGGAATTCAACACATACTTCAAAATAGAAAAAAATTATGTGAATTTCAAGCTTCCATATAGTTAAATTATCCTGTAATTATCCACAATATACATCACACTGGGACAAATTACTCCCAGGATAAAGAACATGACAATAGCTATACCACACATGTTTCAGTGATACAAGTCAGTAAAATAACCTCTTAAGTTTTTACTGAAGATTCATGTAATAAATATCAGAATCCTTCCCTGCTAAGCTGTTGTTTCTCCTTAGCACAAAAAAATATCAGGGATTTTCAAACCAAAAGCTGCATTTGGGTCATCACTGTTCCTGGTCGCCAATGAACATGTATTCCATAAACTCATTTATACTTCTGGTTTCCTCTTCATCCTCTGGGAACAAGTTTGCCATTTGTTTCATATGAGAAAGTCTTTCCTTTGTCAAAGATAGTGAACATTCTGAGACACCTGACTAAATTGCAAATAATCATTCCCACCCTACTCCTGAGTTTGCTGTTCATCTACCACAGTCCTCTTCCATCCCCCTCTTTGAAAACAGAGTCTGGACTTGTCAGCCACTTCTACAGAGGTGTTGCTCATCTCTCATCATCCTGATGAGTTTCTCTGTTCTTCCCTTTTACTACACTTCCTTCCTGAGATAGGGACACCCTGTCAATGTACCAGAATCACAACTAAATAGATCATACATCTAAATAATGAGAACTCTGGAAGCTACCTAACAACTTTCCCAAGTGTGCAGATTTACCTTAATTTACTTTCTTTAATCCATTTGGGATTTGAACATAGGCAAATTAGAAAATATAAAAAACTAGCATCTGACATATCAGACCTGTACTAATAACAGACTATACACATTCCATCAGAATATATCTGTGCATGAGTCTAAGCTAAGGAAAACTCAAATCTGACCAATGTAACCAGAATGCACCATCAGTAATATGCCATAGCAATAAACAGCTCAATTCCAACCAGGCAATGCTCTGCTCTCCATCCATATGCAAATACAGAGAAGTATTTTATGCAGCAATTTTTCCTCAGTTTCCTTATGACCTAATTAAGTTGCCTCTATTTTATCTCCCCAACACACTTCTATCCTGGTAAATATTCAATGGATTACCTGTCTCCAAATCGGCAGGAGCCTGTTTTAATATAAAATGGGCAATTTGCTCTATCCTTCTCTGTTCCCAGATTCTCTGGGGGCTCTGGGTTATGCCAACTCACACCATTCTCCAGCTGTGGAAGAAACATTAAAATAGACAAAAATTAGAAAATTGTAAAGAGAAGGAGTGACAAAAATAAAACTTAACTGAATTCACATGCAGTTATGAGCACTATGATTCTACAAGGCAAGCTGAACCTATTTAAAGCATTGTTTTGCAAAGCTGCCCCGTGCCTTGGGTCTCACTTTATATATCTGTGTTGTGGTTTAACCCCAGCCAGCAGCCAAACCCCACAAAGCCATGTGCTCACAGCCCCAAGTGGGATCAGGGAGAGAGTGGAAGGGTAAAAGACACAAAATTCATGCATTGAAATAAAGACTGTTTAAGAGTGAAAGCAAAAGCCAGACAAAAAAGCAAAGCAATCCCACGAATTAATTCACTGCTTCCCATGGTCAGGCAGGTGTTCAGCCATCTCGAGGAAAGCAAGGCCCCACCACATATAACAGTGATGTGGGAAGACAAACACCATCACTCCAAATGCCCCCCCTTTCCTCCTTCTTCCCCCCAGTTTATATACTGAGCATGATGTCAGATGTCTGGAATATTCCTTGGGTCGGTTGGGGTCACCTGTTCTGGCTGTCTCCTCCCAACCAACCATGCACGCTCTGCCTCTTCGCCAGGGTGGCAGTGAGGCAGAGAAGGCCTTGGCAGAACAGCCTTGGGTCTGTGTGGGACCTGCTCAGCCCCCAGCAATAACAAAAACATCTCCACATTTTCAACCCTATTTTAAGTGTAAATCCAAAACAAAGCTACCATGAAAAAAATTAACTCTACTCCAGCCAAAACCACCACAACCTGGCAGAGAGAAAGCTAGGACTATTTACTTATTTTTCTCTGCAACAGCCCAAAGCTCAGCAAACTCATCATTATCACTTTTATGTGCATCTAGAAAAGGCTAAAATAAAAGTAACCTCCAAAGGCCAGAATTTAAAAAAAAATTAAATTCACAGTTAGCACAGTAGAAGTGTCTGTACTGATCATCTTGGGCAATTAAGATTTCTGTAATTCAAAATGGCCTCACCACCAACTTGCAAACCTTGAATTACTACAATCAAGACACATATTAAAAAGGAATTTTCATTCTAACCAAACAATCTTTAAAGCTGACTGGCCTAAGTTCTCATTTTAAATCAATTGAAAATTCTTTTTATTCACAAGCAGCATTTGACCCAGCTACCAATTCTGTTCATGACTTGCAGCCATAATTTTCTATCACCAGAACAGCCCTGTTATGTCAGCAGTAAATGAACCCTGAACTGGTACTCTAATGCTCTCTAACATACCACGTTTCTGACTATTCCTTTGCAGACATGACTGCTAATGCATCTTGAGCTATGGGCAGGCAGCAGTTCAGAGCAGTTTCCTGCCCATCTTATGAAACAGATTCCCTACCTAAAGAACAGTTTAAACATGATTTGGAAACAAATGTAACTCCAGTGTAGCTATGCCAGTCAATAAACAATAGATAACTAGGTTAAGACTTTTTTTTTCAGATTCATTCAGTGAATGCTCTTAAACAGAGCAAGAATCTTCACAAGTTTAACCATGTGACAGGGATAAAAGCCAAATTATTCTTTAAGGTAATCTTTAAGAGTCAAATGAAAACTGCAGTTTTCTTTTCTACACACTGCATGCTTGAAATCCATGCTCTTCCAGGCATCCAAGCAATCAAGCTTCTCCCTCCCCCACCTTTTTTTCTTTTCCTTAAGGATCTGTGCCCTCCTCTAACACTGAATCCTCTTATTTAGAGCCTGACATCTGCTTAAAAAGACAAGTTTATCTTGCTACCCAGGACTGATAGATTTATTTAGAATTACAATTCACAAGGAGACCATCATGCAGAGTGTTTTTTAACAGCACACAGCAATATTTCCACATTCATTTTGACTCAGACCTCCTGAATAGTCATCAGCATGCAAAACTGCACTGCCACCAACCAGACAGAAATATGCTTAATTATGTTCCACCCAGTAAATAATTGTGTACAGCTCATGCAAGCCACTATATATTCAATTTATTCAGGCCATTAGGTTCTCGAGAGCAGATGGACAGCATGCTAGAAGGCAAACACTGGATGGAAATTAAATTACTTTTCAGTTTTTTTTCAGAAGGTCTCTGAGCATACCTGGCTTTCAGCTTGATCCAGCATCCTCTGCACAGCTGCCTATAAATGGTGCAAACACAGGACTAGTGAAAACCCTGAGGATATGCAAAACATCTGGTTTCTTTAGTTAAGAACCTAATTTACAATGCTCAGTGATTATGCATCGTGAAAGTGTAATGGAGTTTCCTTTAAAAACAGGAGATTTACTTTGGCTCTGTAGCAATTCATATACTACAAAGCTGTTAAAGGATACATCAGACAAGACCCTCACGTAGATGATCTTCTGAACTAAATGATAGACAACATAAAAGTTTAATTTTCTTTTTTGAAACTATTAAATTCTTCATTGAACTATTAAATCTATCTCCTGTTCTAGTGCACAGCCTGGTTACAGGTAAGTCCATAATTGTTTAGCTGCACAAAATGTTTTAACTTACACATTTTGTGGAACACACAGAAAAATGCAATGCTTAGTGAGCCTCTGTTAAAGCAAGAGATGTAACTGCTGAGAAACTTAAACACCATAAGTTAACCATATCTAGCTTTCCAAATACAGGAAAGCAATGAGGATATTCTTTCCCTTAATTTTTCTAAGTAGGCTGAGCATAACAATACCACTCTCCAAAACTGGCTGGACACTACTTCTAATAATTGCTCTATGATGTTCCTAGAAAAAAGATATTTTAACATAATGAGTACAAGAAAATATGCTAGGATTGGTTTAATTTGGAAGAGAATTAATTAAATTTAAGACGAGCAAATAAAAATTAAAAAATACAATTAAAGATGAGGACCCAGACAGCATCTGGTACTGATCACCAAGGATGTCAGATAGTACCCACCCTAATAAAGAAGAACAAAACAGAGCAAACAAACAAAACTCTCTGAGCCTCACAAAAAAACAAAAACAAAAACAAAACAAACAAACAAACAAAAACCCCAAAAACCAAAGCCAAAACGAATCCTTCACCACCACCACCACTCATCAAACCAGAAAATCTATGTCTTCATGTCAGGGAGGGAAATTAGTTTCTTTCTTGTATCACTGTTAGAACTCGAATAAACTGCTGTTTCAAGACACAGGCCAAACCAATTAAACAACTTTCTGCTGCTAAAATGGGTGGCTCTGCTCTTAGTTGGGCAATCAGTTTCCCTCTGGGTGCCTGTCATTGCCCTCTATGAGCCAATTTAATTCGCTATTCCCATAAACAATAACCCAGAAAACAACAAAGCAAAGAATCCAACAACCAAAGAAAAGAGAAAGCTGCTTCTGTCTAGTTCAGACACCAGTTATCCTGCTGAGGGCTTGGGGACACCCAGACACAAGGACAAAGGGGAGGAATAAAATCCTGCTGTTACCATGGTTCAACTCTCTCCAAACTGTATCTCAACCCTAAATAAAGGACACGAGAATAATCTTCTCTCCTTACTCTGCAAAGAGAGAAATGGACACCTGAACACCAGAGTAAGCAAGACAAGAAATACAGTAACTGCTGTTCTTTGCATCCCTCATTTGAGTGTTACATAATCAGTGGCACAACCAGCTATTAACTGTAGGCAGCCACAACTGTCTGCTCATGGCTCTCCTGCTCTGGCTATCAGACACAGCCACAAGACACCTCCCAGTGAAATGACTGGAAGCTTTGTGATTGTGGAGAATCTAAAATGACCAGACTCTAGAAAGATGCAGTCACTCTTCAGTGGCAATAAGAGGCCAGTCCTCACACTGGATTA
This sequence comes from Chloebia gouldiae, assembly GCA_003676055.1. Taxonomy (NCBI): domain Eukaryota; kingdom Metazoa; phylum Chordata; class Aves; order Passeriformes; family Passeridae; genus Chloebia; species Chloebia gouldiae. Next base: position 14,321,527 of record QUSF01000007.1, read on the forward strand.
CTGTATAGGACATCTTACATCCAGGTCACTGAACTTGTAAAATTTAAGATGAATGTATCATTAACATACATATTATCAATGACTTGTATCTTCAATATAATTTTTTTATTCCACCCAAGGAGCTCTGAAAAAAAGATACGTCCTGTTGGATGAGTCAGGTAAAGAAGAGCTGTAACACATCTTTTGATTAAGAACTGTGTTAAGGAACAGCAGCAATGTACTTCCATATTCCAAATCCTCTTTGGGCATTTTCTTCAGCAATGACTGTGTTCCACTGGGACATTAAGGAAGGATTATCTTTAACACATGATGCAGAAAGTGCACTTACCACAACCTGCATTGCCACAGTACCTTTGTATTCACCTGACATAAACAATTACAAACTGTGAAGAACCAGATGGGTTAACAAGAGTTATACTTCGGTACTTGGACCCCCTGAATGCTCTTTAACACTGAATAATGGTTTAGGAACTTAGACAGAATGGGCTAACTAATGCATTTGCTAATTACAACAAAATCGCTTTTCAGCATGCATAACTGTTGCATTGATCATGTCACAGGACATGTAACATGTATATCCTCCCACCACCACGAATCACCTCTCTCTCTCTCTTCTCCTGTTGCTTCTGCTGTGCCACTTCTCTCTCTTTTCTTTGCTGCTCTTCCCATTCTTCTTTGATCTTCCTCTTTATAATAAAAAAAAAATAAAGAACAATGGTTTACAATCAATCATAACTACCATGCTGCATTACAACTCCTTGACCATTAAGTTTTCATCCAGTCAGAAGCAACTAAATCTGACAAAAACCCTTTTAAGAGCTGTTGTTTTCTTCTCTTTTAAATTCTGCTTTTCTATACAAAGAGTGGAGAGTCTATGCTTTCAAACACACCAGCATCAAGAAAAATGGGTCCATCACAGTTATTACACTAAGTCTATCTTGTTGTCTAGCACTACTGTAAGGTTTTATATCTTTATACCTCTTCTTCCTCTTGACGCTTTCTTGCAGCCTCTTCTTTTTCTTTCTTTAGCTTGAACTCTTCTTGGGCCTTTTCTTCTCTCAGCAACCACTGCTCATGTAGTTTTTGTCTAACAAAGAAACCAGACACCACTTAAACCATCAACTTAAGGACTACTCATGACTGATTCAACTCTCATAAATACAATTCAATATTGTATTTATTACTACAGTAATAGCTGCAACTTATCTAATCTTACTGAAAAGACAAATTTCCATAGGAATCATTCTTTAGAAGAAAGGACTGTGTAGCCTGACATAATCAATAAAGATTGTGTTTCACAGAATATATTCAAACTTTTCAAAGTACTAAAATGGAATTGATTACAAAAATGTTTATTGCCCATACGCCATCTTCTAGATTTCTCACCTTTCTGCCTCAAGTTTTTTTTCTTCCTCTTCTTCCTCCTCTTCTTCCATTTCTTCCTCTTCTTCCTCGGACACAGAATCATCTTTTTCTGCAGCTTCTGAAAAAAAGCACAATTCAATGCATCTACATAATTGCATGTTACACAGATACACAAAATGATATATTTAAAAAAAAACAACCAAAAAAACCCCAATCAATTCTAGTTCCACTGACAGTACCAAATACTTCAGTTACCTGAGTCCCTTAGTTTGGCAAGTGCCTGCCGCTTTTTTTTCCTCTTCTCCTTCTTCAGAATAGCTCTGTACTTTTGATGGCTGAGGATGAGAGAACATTACTTATGTTAAAACAGCCAAACAAATAATTTTTACTGTCATACATGTACTTAATTTCCTTCAGCAATACAAAATCCCAGAAACTGCAAAATTAACAGGCATTTATATGAAACAGTAACTCCAAAGCAGCATCTGATGTGACAATGAAATGTGTAATGCGGCTGTGCTGTTCAGACTTGCACATGGGCAGCAGCAAGAAGACACCACACATGTGGTGTCATCTTTCTTGAGCTCAGCAGTACCCAACATCATCACCAACTCCATGAAATCTCCTTTGGCTCTTGAAACTGGGCCACTAGACAAAATAACGGCGAAAAACTTAGGGGTCTCCTACCCTACAATTTTTGTGCAATTTTCAGCACATTCTATTCTTTCCTTTACATAACATGAAAGGTCAAGTCCTTTCTTTTCTCCTTTGATATTCTCCACAGGCAGCAGTCTCAATGCAGAGCTAACAAAACACACTCCACAGCCCCCACAGACAATGCTGAGCACTGCTCTTCTGCTACAGAAGCTTGGCCAGACTCTTCCTTGCTTGTCTGATAGCTTTGAACAGCTGCCTACAGGCACCACCATGTTTTCAGTATGGCTAAACTGCCTCTAATGTCTAAAAGCCTTTTCATATCAATCTCTGTCAAGTTTCATGCTATATTTCCTCTTCCTAACCAGGTCATAATGGAGAAATGGGAAGGAGGGATGATCTTCAGCTCTTGTCACTGTGCCACACCAAATGCTGATGGGAGATTGAAACCCTCCCCTTTTGGAGGGTGTAATTTTAAAAGATTCCACAAGTGCAACTCAGCCAGCCAGAACTTCACCCACATCTCCAGTCCTGTTCAGGATTGCTCACATCCTCACCACGTGCACACCCGTGCATGCCAAGGGACACCACAGTGCTTGCCCTGCCAGCAGCGCCCGCCCGCACAGACCACTGCCTGCGCCTGGCCCCTCTGCCCCTGGCCCGGCCAGCCTGGCCGCTCCTCACCTCGGGGCTGCCCGAAGAGGATCGCAGCCCTCGGCAGATGCCTGGGGCTGACAAGCGAGAAGCTCCTTCCTACTACCTGGGAACTTCTTTTTCTTGAAACCCGAGGATGGAAGGGAGGGAGGAACTCCCCTTATTCCCAGGCCAGCGCAGGAGGAGGTGGGCACTCAGCTGGCGCACAAGGAGCAGCGGCGCCCAAGCTGCTCCAGGGCTGGGCTTCGCCTCTGCCTCCAGCGGCACGACACCGGGGCAAGGCCTTGGCAAACACCCGGAGACCCCGACCGGGGAATCCCGCTGTGAGCGCGGCTGCCCCGGCCCGCAGCCTCCGCGGCGGGGCTGGCCGGGGCTCAGCCCGGGCACGCACATGCCGCAGCCTCCGCCGCTGCTCACATCAGCCCGGGCCGCCGCGTTCCGGGCGCGGATGCTGTCCCGCCCGCCGCGGCTGGGTCGGGCCGGGTCCGGCAGGGAACGGCACCGGCAGCGCGCCCCGCCCGCGGCTCCGCCGCCTCCGGGCCCGCTCGGCGCCCCCAGCGCGGCCGCGCTCCCGTCCCGAGAACCACCGAGCCCCGCTGCCCCCGTCCCGCCGGCCGCGCGGAGCTGCGCCACTGCCGGGCCCAGCCACGGGGCGGCCTCAGCCGCGGCCGTCGTGCGCTCGGGCGGCTCCGGCCGGGACGGGGCCGCGACTCTCCGCAGGGACCCCCCGGGCCTTTCCCCTTGTCCCGGGGCGCCCCGGCCTCGGCCCGGCCGCGGCCTCACCTCGGCTTCCCCAGGGGGGGCTCGGGCACCAACTTGGGCGCCGCCATCTTGCGGGGCGACGGGACGTCACGTGACCCCGCGGCGGAAGGGCGCGCAATCGCTTCCGGCGGGCGCGCGCCGCCGGGCCGCGGCTGAGGGCGGCGGCTCCGGGGCGCCCCGGGAGCGATCGGACCGGCAGCCCAGAGCCAATGTCTGCCCTCAGAGATCGGGTCCGGCTGTCGGGGCCCACAGTGCGCTCAGGGCCACCGCAGGGCGCAGCGCTGAGTCCGGGCGGCGCCGGAGTGTCCCCAGTGAGGGAGACTCCAACCCTCTCTGCTCCAAGGCTTGGTCACACACAGTAAATGTGAAAGAAAATAAATGAATATTCTGTGATTGGCTCTTCGCGATATTAAAGTGAATACTCTATGTGTTAGGTTTGAAGGTAACGTTGTATTAATCCTTTTTTAGTAAGGTTGTATTAATCTCTTGTGAGTAGTGTGGTAAGTATAGTTTTAGGCTGTAGTGTAGTATTAAAATAGAAGCTATGTGATGTGAGATGCCTTTTTGTGACTAGCACAGGGAATGGATAAGATAACCAAGAAGTTCTTCACATAGAGATAACAGCAACAGGACCCCCAAAAATTCCAAGATGAGATTTTATGGCTTCTTCATCGGGCTGTGCCCAACTTCTTCTAGACACCTCGAAAGGATTGATTTACAGGATAAAGGGAGAGTTGACAGAAAACAGGAAAATTTCTAGTTTGAACGGAATATTTGCATCATGTATGAGACATGTGAATAAGCAACGGGCTATGGCTTTTAAGGGTTGTTCCTTTGTTAGCGGACATGCTGTATTGAGCAAAGCATCCAGACTGTCCGTATTTCTTTGTTTTTATTGTCCTTTATTGTCCTAACTCTGTCCAAATTCTTACTACTCTATTTTTATAACCATTTTATTACTATTAAACTTTTAAAATTTTAAAGCAAGTGATTGGCGTTTTTCACAGTAAAGAAGTTCTTGCTCGTGTTTAGTTGTGCATCAGTTTCTGCCCGTTCCTGTTCTACTGCTCGGCAGCACGAGAATATGGTCCACAGCTGGACCCATGCTCTGACACCTCCTGTCTGGTACGTGTTGGTGAGGTCTCCTCTCGGTTGTCTCCTCAAGCTGAGCAGGCCCAGCTGCCTTGGCCTTTCCTGACTCTGTAATGCCCCAGCCCTGCTGGGTAGCTGGGTGCCTGTGCGGTGCTGTCGGGGCTGGCCTGGGGTGTTGCTGCACGTGGAGTTCCTGAGCGGTTGCGGGCGGTGGCTGCCTGCCCACAGCCTGTGCTCTGCCTGTGAGCTGCCAGGTGGTGCTGGGGGCTGTGTGTGGGAGCGGGCTGTCCGGTGCCTGCTGTGAGGTGAACTTTGAGTCTGTCCCTTGGCTGCTGTGAGCATGGCTGCCCTGCCCCACAGGCTCTCGGGGCTGAGGGAAGCCACAGTTGCAGTGCATTGATCAGTTTAGCTCACACTGCTGATATGTTCCCATCATCGTCTCTGAGGCATTGTACCTGACCTGATTATAAATGCATTTCATGGCAGGAAACTATTCCACACAGACCCTCGTGGGTGTGATGGGTGGAAATCTGCAAGTTGTCAGTAATCAATTCCTCTGTGACAGGAGTGATAGATTGTAGCCTTCAGAGGCAGTGTGCTTATATCTTTCATTTGGGCATGTATTGCATGACTATTAATAATGTACATTGTTGATTAAGGTATAAATTATTCTCCTAAACCACGGTGTAGGAGCTTATTTCTTGTATCCTGGAGGTAGTACGCTGCAGAAACAGCCGGAGCTGCTGACGGTGAAGCACACCACAGCAGGCTCTGTCAAAATCTGACTAATTGACTGTGCTGTTCATTAACAGCTTAATGAGTATCCTCTTTCTTACTCTGAAGCTCAGTGAAGTTATTCAAAGCAAGCATGTGACTGCTGTAGTCAGCAGTTACATTTGCCACTTGACCAATGAATATTCAGACCATGATCTCTCTGCTGCTACTTAACCATGTGCCAGATCCTACACTCTCTTAAAATGAAGGACTTGTCATCAGTAATACTTCTACTGTTCCTTGTGCAGAACATACATGTAAAATAACTCATAATTTGCTGTTTCTTGGATACAGAAGATGGCAGTATTGGGCATTTAACAATTGATGAACCATTGACACCCATGAAAGTTTTGAAAAAAAAACCAACCAAATGTGTTTCATAATCTTACTTCATTAGGAAATTCTAACTTTCATTCTCCCATCAACAGAGGAAGTACCATATTAACTTTCCTTTAAGCTATTTATGAGTCTAAATTGAGAAATTCTGTCATTTCTTTCTTTTGGTATGCTACATTTCAACATGGCATTTTTCCAATGTTCTTGGGGAAGGCACCATTTTAAGCTTATATATTTCAGCAATTAAAAGTAGGATCTCATTTTAAGAAAGCATAAAACATAACAGCTATTACAGATATCCAGAATGATTCTGGAAAAAGCTGTCATTCTCCTCAAAACAAGAATATAATAGTTGCATTTTTCTCAGTTTTGTCTATTTTGTTAGTTCATACACATATAGCAGCTTGATTTTCAAGGCCAGGTGTGGACTTCCATATAATTTAATTGACAGAGTGCCAGAAAGAAAAAGATACAGCAATTCCAGGCAAGAGCCATTCATATATCCAAAGTAATACTGCATTCCAGTCAGTAGCTGTTACTCCTCACACTGGAATTATAGACCAAAGGCCTCCACAAGCATAGTTTATTTTTGTGGCAACCTTCAGGTTTTGGAACTCACTCTTCCATATTTTCTAAAGAAAAATGCTCCTTCATGGTCCAGTACCACGTGAACCCTCTCATGAGAAGGTCAATACGGATGCACAGATTGTGCTGTACGGAACAGCCCAGAACAGAGAAGCTTTTATCTTACAACTTGTAGTTACATACCGTGCAGTAACTACCATGGATGTCCCACGTTGCATCATAAGTCTCTCTGTGTCTTTCAAGGTGTATGCACAGAACTGTGCATAGAGCAACTCTGTGTTGAAGTGCAGTGACTCTCTGGCACATGTTTGAACTTCTTTCCCTGTGGCTCTTCTGGTTTCCATTTCTTGTATTTTCTGCCATTGTAGACTGACTTAAGCAGATTAGAAGGGTTCACTCTTTTGTTGTATGCCCAAGCCCTCTGTGGAAAAAAGAAAGTTACATTTGATAAGCATACAGATTATGTAAAAGTTGTCCTCACCATAATATTTGCCATATGCTCCAGGAGAAGAGTGGCGCCTTTCCTCATGGAATTGTGCATCTGTTTTGTTTTTTTCCTGGATGATGCAAATGGAAATAAGAGAATATGAGGGACAGACAAGTGGCAGTCAAATCACGAGCTTGGATTTGTCGGACCCAGAAGATATGTGCTAAGTAGGAGACATCCAGGAAGTGTGTGTTTGGAATAGGTCAGTTTTCATTGACACTTCTTGGTGTGTTGACATTTGTTATAGAAACGTGATGATGAAGTGGTGGCAGCAGCACCATCCTCCCACCCCCTCCATGCTGGAAGTCTGTGCTCACTCTCAGTGCCAGCCCTGCTGTGGGCTGTCCTTGGTGCTTTCCACTGCAAAGTGCCCTTTCCAAGGTGATATATGGGAATGCTGGCAAGTGCATCCTTCCCCCACCTGCACTACTGTCTCGAGAGCTAAATGATTTCTCACATGCTGTCTGCTTCTGTGAGCACTGATAAAACTTGGTGACAATCAAGTCACTTTTGCACTGTTACAGGGATGACTGTGGTGGCAGTCCTCATTCAACACCCTGCTCCCCCATGGAAAAGACATGCAGTGTTTGTCATTCCCACTGCACCCAGGGAACTGCACAGCACTGTGCACAACTGCTGTTCGGGTCTGCAGTTCCCCAGGTATGTTTCCATGAGTGACTAAAGCTGACAGTCACACATTGACTCTTTTCTCATAAGAATTGGACCCAACTCTTTGATACTAAAGATTAACTTCCGCAGAGTTTAAAGCTGTTAATTTGTCAAATTTGAAAACTGAGGTTAAGTTTAGCCATAGTTGTTAATTAACTTATACAATAGCTATCAATATTTTACTTCCCTGGGATTTTCCATTTCAAAGACATTGAAAGGAGCAGGAAAAGTACATTGCTAATCACATGGAGAAGATTGAGGGAATTTGTTTGTTTGTTTTACCAAGTTATATGCCTCTTGACTTTTCAACAAATTTCTCCTGATTTGTTTGGTAGTCCAAATTTTGATGTATTTTTAAATATGAACTTCTGTAAAAATGAACTTCTGTAGATCAAAAGTAATGAAAAAAGAACAAATTCATTTGGTACAATAAAAGAAATAATTGTACTAGTTCAGTGATATTTATGGAATGCAGATCGTGAATGAAATTCTTCATGGCTATAACTTGTTTCTCCACCGTAGTTAGGAATAACAAAGGTACTATAAAAGAGAAACTACTTAGAAAACTAACACCTCACAAAGTAGTCATTTAAAAACATACCTTGCATATGTGCCTGAAGATGTAATTTATTCAAGCAAACTGATGCCTGACTGATTAATCAGTGGCAAACAAATGCAGACATGCTTAAACAGTGCTGTGTATCTGGCCAAAATGGGAGCAGAGAGACTGGGCAGAAAGTTATCCATGCATATAGAATTATGACAAAGATATAAGGTGGGAGAATGTCTGTCTTTTTAGATTATATAGATATACTCCATCTGTAAACTGAAAAGTTGCAGTGCTTTTTAAGACAGAATTTTAAAGTACAATTACTTTGAAGCAACACTATCTTTCTACTAACACCTGGTGTAGTCTTGCATGTCCACCTGGCTTATTTAAAAAATGTGCTGGCTTTGGGAAAAGATTTATAGATGTGTAGCAATTGGTTACTTATGTGCAGTACACTGTGCATGTAAAATATGCACAATTGGTATGCACATGGGCCTTCAGCTGGATGCATTTGGCACACATCCACGTTGCTGTGCATGTATATATCAACTGCACAATGCTCTCCCTGTGAGCTCTGAGCTGGGATGGTTATCACACTGCTTCTTCTCCTGGCCTCCTCTCCTCTCTGCTGGAAAAAATCATTTGTCTTGCTTCTTGCCAGCAAGACAAATTAGGGAAAATCAGCCATCCTGGCTAGAATTTAGCAGCCCTGATCAGGGAATCCAGTCATGTCCTCTGAGTTTGTTCCTGATGGGTGCCGTTTCCCTTTGCTGTACTTTGACACTGGCCCCATGCAATTCTGAGAGGCAGAACTGATTTGTGATGTTTTACAGCAGGGAGAAGTGGTGATGCTGTGTATCACACTCAGTTTCATTTGCCTTCTGGCAGCAGGGAAAGAGTGCTTGGCTTTTCTTCTCTCTTCCCAAGTTCTTCCTTGTTTCCTCAAAGGTACAAAAAGTTCGTGTGTTTGCTATTGAAGCCATGCACATGAATTTACCATTAAACTGGCTGCATTCACATTCTTTTAAGATACTTTTAAGTCACAAATGCTACAGAAACCTGATAGTACTTCATACATCTGTACATTTTTCTGTGGGCTCCTGTTGATGTGCATATATACAGCATGTTAATTTAAGCTGTCATTAGAAATGAATGCATCACTTTTTTTGTTTTCATAGGCTTAGACTGAACATCTAAGCAGATAATGTATCCAATAGTTTTGTACCCAGATTGGGTTGCCTAGGGAGAGCAAAGAGGTGACTGGGAATCAGCTTGGTGAATGACTTTTAAAGATGAGCTATCAAGTCCTTTAACAGTGGCTTCTAAAAACAGTTTCAATTACTGAAACAGCAAGTTCTCTGTTACCTGAAAGAATGAGTATCTAATGCAGTAAATATTGGTTATTGGTTTTCATAAATTCAGCCCCACAGTAAGTCAGATTTTCTCATTGTTTGTCATTTGTGTGAAGCTCTTTGGGTTTGCAGTCTCAAGACACACTTCTTGCTGCTAGAGGACCACTGAAAGCAATTCTGAAGCGATCTTCAAGGTAGGAACTAACCATTAATCAAAGTGGCTACAAGGGGAATACAGCAACATAATTAAATAAAGTAATCCCGTTTTGCTGCCTAGATTGCAGACACTGTTCAAATACCTGCAATACATTTCAGTTTCTGAATTCTTTTTCCTCCACATTTATTTATTTGCCTTGGTAAACATTTGATTAATAGTGCAGAGTGCATTAAAATATTTCCACATGTTTGTGCACATGTATGCACACTGGGTCATGTCTACAAAACATGAATATGTTCCTTTTCAACATGCTTCCTACTAAGTCCTTTATTGCACTTCTACTTATTCTAGTTGCTACCATAATAAGCCTCTGACAGGAAATAAATATTTCTCCCTACCTATAACAGTTCTTTTCAAACAAAGCAATGCCTCAGACGTGGAGTGGTTTTGTGTAGAACAAGGCATTTGCTCTTCTGGGCTTGAACAAGGACACAGGAGTGGGTCTGGGGTGGGGATGGGGGGACATGGCACTATGCCCATCAGGCTGGCCCTTCCCAAGGGCTGTGAATTCAAGGGCAAGTAAGGGGCAATGCCTGACCCTGTTTTTTGGGTCCAGGTATTCTGTATTCATCAAACATTTATTTTAATGAGGTGAAAAGGGTGCCCAGGCTTCCTTCATCCTCAAGGACCCTCAGTAGGGCCAGACAGTTTCCCATGGAAGACAGGTGGCAGCTTCCTTTGAGATCTAGTGCCAGCCAAGCTTCAGATTTGCCTGCTGTGAATAACAGTTGCCAGCTGCTCTGGTGTGACATCCCACAGACACCTCGTGTGTCTGACACTAAGATTGGCCTGGAACACTCTGTAAAATGTTGTATTTTTCTAAAAAGGAAGAAGGAAAATTAAATACTTGTTGCAGTTTTTGTTTTGTGGTTTTTTTTTTTGGGGGGGGTTTACTTTTTTTTTTTTACTACAAAGAACAGTAGTAAATAACTAACAGAAGACAGTTGTCTCTAGTGCCTGTTTTTAGCTAAAATAACGAGGGTTAATTATTAAACCTTTTACTTGGTCGCTCACTTGTGCTCATGATGCTTTAATCCTGGGTCACACAAAGTTTAAGAGTGCTTTACAGGGGAGACTCATTTCTTTTTGCCTCAACCTTTCCATGCTGACGGGATGTTACGGGCTTTGCTGCTTTTAGTTTCTGTAGTTACCATTGCTCATGCTGAGCTCTGCAAACCAGGTAAGATTTGGAGCTGATTCCCATCTTTAGGTAAAGTAGCTATCAGTTTAGACTACAAAGCTGCCAGCTTGTAAGATTTTTATTTTAACTGATTGCCTTCAAGTTTGAAGATTGAAATGCTGTGCATTCACTTCTTTTATGAGTTTGCAAATAAAGTATGGAAGTTGGTCTCACTTCAAGAGGTCATTGTAAACCTCATTGAGACTCTGTTGGGCTTTTTTCATGCAAGTAACTTCTGTTCTCTTAAACATGTGATTTCTTAAGACGCATTTAGAAACTCACATTTGTGAAATAATCAGGGAAGCAAATGATTTAAAATCCTATTTTGAGTGACTAACAATATATGTTTGCTTTTTTCTCTTTTGTCAGATGCACAGAATGCTTTCAAAGTACGGATTAGTATCAAAACAGCTTTGGGAGATAATGCAGTAAGTAACATATCTTCACATAGTCTTCCTAACTCAATATCTGCCAAAATAGAAGTAATGTGTACTATAAAATTTGTGAATGCAACACAAGCAATTTATTCTGCAGTGTTAATTGTAATGGTTAGCTCAAGTCATGATCCAGGCATCCATTTCTTGAGATTTGACTAGCCCACTCCTTAAAATGTCATCCTTTAGGAGAAATATAAACCTTGCATATTCATAAAGAAAATTTTCTGGTCAAAGGTTTGTTTTTTTTTTTTTCCCATGGAAAAGCAATTTTATGCATGAGAAGTGCTGCATAAATGTAAGTCTGTATTTTGGGAAAAGCACTTCTGCTCAGGAGTGCTAATTGTAAAGTCAAGCATGTCTAGGAAGAGAAGCAGGAAAAGATTTTTAGGTCTTTATGAAAAGGGACTTTATATCAGGCTCTCAGACAAGCATTAACTGTAGAGATCATTCAAGCATGTCTCATCAATTCCCTGCTAATGGAGGGCTTCAGATCGTGGCCTTTCTTCTCTGCCTGTGGTGCACAGGCTTCTCTCATGAAATGCTTTGGCTTAATTCAGATCTTTTGCCTTAATGTAGAAATACTGGTGTGAGCAATGAGAGATACATAAGAGATTGGGACATTAAATGACTGAGTGGTCCTTCCAGATCTAAAGCACTATTTAATATGTCAGACAGTACTTTGTTAGTAGTTTTGAAAACTTAGAGCAAATCTGCAGCATATTAACAGGGCTCAGCAGAAAATTAGGTATGAAACATCCTGGACAGTCATGTCCACTATAAGTTTGGTGTCTGCTCATGTTATGAGCCCTGGGAAACAAAAAGCAGTAGGTTACATGTTTTAGAAGATTGGTTATACAAGAAACTTCCTATGACTGGAAAAGCTGTTCTAAAATTATCCTGAAAGATCAGGTAATTTAAACTAACATTACCAGGGACTGAAATTTCACAGGTAATTTTATAAACCAGACAAAGTAAAAATAAATATTCGAGAGACCTGCTAAAGTAAATGTTTCAAAATTCATAGTGAAGTCAATTCTCTTGGGTGGGAGACTTTAATTAAACAGTAGTTCAAGCCTAGGGTTTTTTTAATTATTAAAAATAGAGTAATACTGTGGTTGAAAAGATGTCAAAATAATTATTAAAGCTCCTCGTGATGGTAAGTGCTAATATTTTGATTTAATCTTGGTTCAACATAGTAGCAAACAACATAAATTGCCATTCCCGGTAATGCCCTTTTTTAGTGCCTTTTCGTTTCCCAGTTGTAGTAAATTAAGGGGAGGTTGTTTGATCATTTATAATTTTTTTTTTTGTTTTTTCATTCAAAAAGGTTATGAGACAAATCATTACCCTGGAAGACTCTTTGTATTGCTGGGAAAAAAGCCATAACTGAGGAGTCTGTTGACTTTTTGTAATTGTTTATGTCATAGAACAAAGTGTGTGAAAGCTCAAAGAATGGGACAGTCAAGAACAGCATTTTAGAACAACAGCTTGCTGAAAGTGGTATGATATCACAGAAAATCCTCCACAAATAATAAACAAATTATTAAGTACACAGGTGGTAGTAGTAGTTCCTTTTCATAGCCATTGCAGTTTTCTCTGTGAATGACTGAAATTGAAAACTGAAACTACTATGAAACTGAAATTCATTTTCGTTAAAGAATTTGGGGCACTTTACTTCTTTGTGTTACTTGTTTATTTTAGCAAAGAAAAGTGTAATACTGTCATTGTGTTACAGTGGGACACAGTCAGCTTCATTCATTTCCAGGTCACTTCAACCTCCATGATAACAGAAAGCCCTGATACTGTGGGAATTTTTCTCTACGAGTGGCTGGATAGCTCCAGTGTACATTCAGGGGCATTGGAAATAGGTTGGTGCAGCTTTTCACATGTAGTGTAGTGCATGCCATCCCCTGTGTGAGACTGATGAAAACAGGACACCATTTTTTGTTTGTTCACTGGGTAAGCTGTACTCTGAGGCAGGGAGTTCTATTTGGTGTATTTATTTAGTTCTTATCACAATGCAGCTGGAAAGACCAGCTCTGATGCAGTAGGTATTCAGCTGTTATCATTTTATTTGCAAATAATGGGTGTACTTGACAGAGGTGTTGTTTGCTGATCTGTGGGAGAAAACACAGTGCCTGTAGGCCTGAATGGAAGGTGATTTATGAGCCTCTCTGAGGATGGTTTTGACTTTGAGTGGCTTCTGGAATAGCTGTTAGTCACTAGTTGCTTTCTTTTCATGGAGCCAGCAGAGGGGTAGAGAGTTAATTCAAAAGGGATAGAGGCACCTAGAGAGTGAGAAGAAGTGATGGGCATTGACAAGTCTGTGTAACTTGGTGTCATCCCTCATCCCTCAGTCAAAGCTTTGGCACGTCAGGGCTGCAGCCAGCTGAAGTGGACAGTGCACTTCCCTTCTGGCCCATGCATTCAGGCTGCTTCCAGGGTAGAGGATGAAGAGGAGGAAGGCTGACATGTACCTTGTGTTTTGCCACCAGATGGGATCCAGAAGTGTGTTTGTGTGTCTGCAGCCACTCTGCAGTCTGAATGGCTGTATAGTTAAGCACAGAACCATTCAGGAGGGAAGAGATCTTGGATGGTCCCTCATCCTCTCCTGCTCAAAGCTGGGTCAACACTGAAAACAGCCAGGTTGCTCAGAGGAATCTTGTAATATTATATTCTTGTATCTTAAATTTTGTCTTTTACAGCACTATTACAGCATTTCACCCCATGAGCAACCTACACTCATCTTTCACACATTTTTTCATCATCTCTTCATTCTGCAAGAGGCATTTAAGACTGCCTTTCACAGTTAGTTGTGTCCAATTCTGTTCCTCCTTAATGTCTAAAGGATGGCAAGTGCAACTGAGCCAATGTCTTTGTGTTGGTTCCTTTGTAGCACAACGAAAGTTAACAGTTCTGATACCGGCATGTAGTGTTTCATTCATAACAGTTATGTTTACAGCATGTGGTTCAAAATGATATTTAAATATGGTTGCAAATGATATTTAATATTTCCTCTATAGCAGCAGAAACTGTGCTGCACTGCACAGGGGCATCCTCAGTCATCAGCTGTGCTCCAGGCCTTTGCATTTGGAGGATAAAGCTGAAGCTGATAAAGCCCCAGAGTAGAACAAATCAGGTCTAGTGGAAGGTGTCCCTGCCCATGGCAGGGGGGTTGGAACTAGATGATCTTCAGAGTTCCTTCCAATCCAAATCATTCAAGGTTTTGAATTCGAAAGCTGCTGATTAGAAACTGTTTTCTGAAAATTCATTCCCACTTGTCCTGAGTTCATACAGTTAGTTTAAAGTTGTTCTTACCTTATTTTTCCTCTTCATTATCTTGCCTCCCCCTTGTATATTCCTGTATGCAGTCATATTCAGAGGTTCTTGTTCACCTGAAGCCCACAGCCATCTCCATCTCCTCTACTTCCTGTTTAGTTTCCATTTTCTCAGGGCTTCTTGCCCTTCTGCAATATCTTCTCCTGACTCAGGCAGACCCTGATTTCTTCTGAGCTTTCTCTGCCAGTCTCCTCCCCCTCTTTCTTGCAGTTTTCTGTTTATTCTGTCTCTTTTCTTACTCTTAGAGTGCCTACTCTTTCAACTGGGCCTGTAATTCCTCACTACAAATTATCTTCCCTGATTTGAGATACCCTTTTTGTTACTCTGATTTAAGGAAATGCTAGGCTATTGCATTATTTATGAGAGCTGTGAGAAATTGTGCATGTATATATGCATTGCACTGAACATAAACATACTGAATACATGCACTTGGTAGTGCTGCATTGTATTTGTGTCCATGTGAGCATGAAATGGAGTGTGCTTCATCATTATCCATTTTCAAGACAACTGATTAAATTATCTCTGCAGCTGGATTAATTCACTGGCTAACAAATTACATTTTTTTCTGTCCTTTTGGACCTGTTCTCAAAGACTGCAGATGGCATGTAGGGATTCAGTCAATAGTGCCACACACAGAAAGAACAGATCTTCCCTTTTAGTAATGCAAATTGTGCTGCATGGTTTAAATACAGATATCTTTAAAATGATGATAAATAGTTCTATGGCTCTGATCTGTATTAATTCCTTTACTACATGAACTCTTTTTCTTTCAGTACTAGTTGCTTTCATTACTCTCACATTTTCATCAGTGCAGTGGGCTCAAAACACAGACTTTTATAACTTTTTTCCAAAGAGTTTCTCTCTGGGTTTTTTTTTCAGTTGAAGTTCACAGGTTGGGAAGCATTATCACAGTATGCTCACAACCCCCTTCATTTACAAGGTAAGAGTGGTGAGTCAGAACCCAGGTTCTCAGCAGTGCAGCTGCACTTCAATGCTGCTCAAGTTGTCTGCTGCCTCAGCTTTGTTGTCTCTGTCCTATCTCATCTCAGAGAGCCCATTTCACTCAACATTCATCATGGCTGGATGGTGTGTTCAGTTGGCACCAGCATGGAGGGATCTTTTGAAGATTGGTGTAGTAGTCCTTTTAATATTTGTGTCATGCCTAGTTCAGTGTATCCAGTGGATGATGGATGAGGCTGCCAAAGGAGTGGTTTTGGTTCAAACAGAAGGGGGAAACCCAGGGCACAGGGAATATTTCTCTGTCCACCCTGAGGGGTCCTGACCCCCACAGCAGCACTGACTTTGACCCTCATTGAAGCTTCCAAGACTTCAAGATAGACTAGAGTCCACAAAAGTGTGAAATAGATTATTATAGAGTAGTATAGTATGTCAGTTGGGTGAGAAATTTAGGTTTTGGGATTTTTAGCGTGTTGCAGATGGGAACAAGATGGAGGGCATTGGGCGTTGTCCTGAGCTCCTTCTTCTTCCCTCTCCTTCCTTCTTCCTTCTTCTTCCTTCTTCTTCCTTCTTCTTCCTTCTTCTTCCTTCATCTTCATGGGTTTGGGTGATGTCTTGTGATTGGACAGAAAAGTCCACATTGCGGGCTTTGAGGGATCAATTATTGGGTTAAAAGGGAAAATAATCTAGGTGTCATTTCTTAATTGGATAGTTCAGTTTAAAAAGGCCTTGTAGCAAGTGATTGTGAGCCATTTTGCAGTGCTTTTCCTGTGTGCAAAGTCTGGTGCAGACAGTGTGCTGAAGTTTTTATAAGATAACAATAAAACAACAAGCTGAAGACCAAAAAAGTCCTGTGCTTATCCTTTTCCTGACACAGAACTGCTCCAGGAGGGTTTCCCCCCAACAGGGGAACCCCCAGGGAGGGGGGGTCAAGAACAGGGAGAGGCCCAGTGTGAGGCCCAGGAACTGATAGGGATGATAAACAAGATCACTCTCTGCCTTTCAAAGGACTGCATCCTTCCCTGTTCAGTTTCCCAGGATGCCAGTACAACATGAGGGCTGCAGATACGTGGAAGTTGGATTCCCTTTTTCTTTTTCATGGAGAGGTTGCATCTCCATGTACCCAAAATCAGAATTTAAAAACCAGAATTAAGATTTGGAATTTTCAATGCTATCTACTGGTTTTTGATGTTTTTTGAATGTGTTATAAAGAATCATGAAAAAGTAGGTCCAAGTTGACAACAGAATTAAGTGCCCACAGCACTGGGTTGCTGATTTGGATGATTACAGAGCACATTTTTTTAATGCTGAAAAAAGATTAGATTTGTGTTCTGACTGAGGAAAGCTGTTTCTAACCTCTCTTAATATAATTCCAAGAAACTAATAATCTTTGTAATCTGCTGAAAGGGGAAGAAATTCAATCAGTATGCCTCAGTCATGGCTCCTGTTAAAATAATGTAATAGATTCAGTACTTATAGCTCAGTAGAATTGCATATGTGAGTGAAAGCCCAGGGGAACCCAGTGAAACTGTCTCAGAAAACTTAAATTATGAAAGCATGGTTTTTCATCAAGACCAAGAGAACTGTTTTTGGAACTTACATTCTTCTTCTTACTGAAGTAGTAAGGATGCTATTTTCTTTCTTTTATCTCATATGCAGTATAATAATTTTAAATATAGTTAAGTCTTCTTGTAATCAGGACACTGTGCAGCAATAAGGCTGCAATCTCAGTTTATTTCCTGGTCTCCTAATGTCCAGCTTCCAGAGACCACCTTAAACATTAGGGGGTTTTAATTATTATTTTTGGCCAAATAGCCTTAGAGGGTGGATTTAAACCTTCTACTTTAACTGTGTTTCTCCAGCAAAAGAGGCAAGGCTATGAGTGCAGCTGTGTGGGGAGAATTCTAGTAATATACCTAGTCTTTGATATAATAAACTTTACATCTCCAGTTTGGTCAGCTTTTGGAAATATTCAGTTAATTAAATTTTTGGAAACATTCTTTGCAGTTTATGTTATTTATATTATAGATTATATTGCACTTTTTTCCCCATTAGAAAAAGTCCTTTGTTCACACTAAATAATGTGCATTTATTTTCTTAGCACAACCAGAGAATTTATTCATTTTCTTGATCAATACAGCATTTCAAGTTCAGCAACTCTTTTCCCTCTGTGTACTGCCAGCACTGGTGCTGAAACTAATTATTTTTCATCTTCCCCTACAGTATGCCTGGGATGCTAATGAAGAGTACCTCTTCAGAGCAATGGTGGCTTTTGCAATGAGAAGATATTCCAGCAAGAGCACAACTCAGTAAGCATCTGCTTGGATTTGCCTTATACATATTAACACTGCTGCATGTAGTGACCTGTCCTCTGCTGTACTGAGCTGTAGAAATCATTATATAGAGATTCTAAAAGCAGGCTGTTCCAGTATATCTGACACCTGGATACATATTGAGCATTCCACTGTTTCCATCTTTAACAATGTTCAGCCTTTGAAACAGAGTCCCTGTGGATGTGAAGTGACGCAGCTGTGGATCTCAGTGGGATGGTGCCAGTTCACTTCCAGCAGAATGGGGCAGGAAGATTTGACACCTTCTGGAGACCACAGTGGGAGGAGGTGAAGGAACACACTGGGGAAGGAACACACTGAGGTCAGGAATGGCAGCACAGATCTTTGAGTAAGCAGCTCTGGTGCATCTTCCCTAGAGCTCAGCTTCTGCAGTGTGCTGAGCTGACTCAGAGACCTGGGAGGTGGATAGCTGTGCCAGTGCTGTGCTCTGCGTTCCTATTCCTGATATCACAGCAGTTGAGTTACCTACCATGACAAAGTTTCAGATGTTGTAGTGCAGATAGAAATCAGCCTTAATTGGTTTTGGGATTAAATCTACCCTGAGGTACTGAATGTTCTTTGCCAGCTACTGATCCTTGCTACTCTATGAAACTAGATACCAGATTAGACAGAGCACTTAGCAAGCTGTATTTTCACAATGTTCTTATCTCTCTTAAAAGAAAAACCTTGTAAGTGCATTTCCATAGGCCTATTATTTTTTTAATTGTTTTTTTTTTAATCCGAAATGAAAGATTGACAATTTTGGTAGTCTAACAGGGATAAGATTTTCAATTTACTTAAAAATAAAACTGCTTCAGGTTGTCATTGCAGCAGGTGAAGCATATTCCACATTTGAAAAGATATTAGTTAACTTCAGTCACATGATGATTACTGGGGCTGCTGCCTTTCTCTTAAATAAAAGAGGATTTCCCCCTCCATGTGACAGGAGTGTTTGATTCCTGCTGTTTAATTTTTATTCCTCAGATATAGTCTCATTTGAGCAAAAGAGTAGTTATATCAAGCCTAACAAAAACAGCCAAGTGTGCTACTCAACCCAATTAAAATGACACTTTAAAAAATGAGTTCAAGATAAAAGCTAATTACAGGTGATTATGTAGGACTTTTCACAGGTTTTCAAGGCAGCAGAGTTTTCATTCAGCATCTGATCCATAAAGATTCACTTTTATATACTTACTTTAGTCCTGGGTCCTTTTTAAAAATTATTCTCCTCCTTCAAAGCAATGCTGCTTTCACACAGCAAAAATCCTCTGTCAGAAGCAAGTGATCTTTTTCCTCTTCAAACACTGTGGTTTTCTGCAGATTAAAATAAGGTTGCTGCAGGAATGGGAAAAAATCAAACCAATATGGAAGGAGTAGAAGTTTTAATGGCAGTTATCTGTACCCACTCTGGGCAATCACAGAATTTATACTCATTAATTCAGTTTCCTATCCAGAGAGTTTTTCTTTGGACAAATATGATGCCAATGTTACTCCAGTGTGGAGGTGGTGTTGCACACATCAATAATTCCCTGCTACTAATTTGGTCAGAGAAGTCAGTATATATTTGGAATCAGCCAGCTGTGGGGATCTTTACCTCTTTTTAAGATGGTACCAGACTTTCTCATGGGGTATAACCTGGGTACACCCCTCATGGGTTGTATATTGGAGGTATAACTGATAACTCATGTAGGACTTAGGGGCCATTATAGACAGCATGTCACCTGAAGGAGAGCTGTAGAGCTCTGAGATCTGGCACAACTTCCTAGGCAACAGGCTGAAGAGTCTCCCATGCATAGGTCTCTCAAATCCCAAGGGACCTCAGAGTCCCTGATAAGTGATGGCAAGGCTAGATGAACTCCAAATACACCTCAAATAATCTGCCTGTTACATGGGAGCAGGAAGGCTGTGAAAGCCTCCATCCTGGAAATAACACACTCCTGTCCCCCTTCCTGTGGCTGGCAGCTGCAAGGAAGGAGTGCAGTCCTGCTCCCTCCCCTCTGCAGCGGGCATGGAGGTGTGGGAGCAGCCATGGAGGGAGCAGCAGCATGCTGTGCACAGCAACAGCATCCTGGCAGGGCTGGTGCAGAGGCTCCACTGTGGTGAAGAGGGAGGCACAAGTACGAGCTTGTAGCAAATAAATTACATTGCACTGCTGGCAAATAAATTGCATTTCACTACATGATCTGTTGCAGGAAAATGTCAACAGATTTTCTTCAGGAGATGTAAAAGACTAATGACCAATTATGCTGTCATATAAGGACAAACAAATTGCCTGTGACTGCATTCTGGTAGCATCTAAACTTAAGGAAATTTTACATCTGGTTAATTGAAGTTTTTTGTCAAAATAAAACCTATGAAAAAGATCACTTTTATTTTATGTAACTAAATACTGGTTCTGCCAGGGTATAAATTCTGCATGTGGCCATAGCTTAGATGTGACAAACTTCTGCTTTAAAATCCCATTAATTTCTAACACGCCCACAGCCTTGAACTAACTCAACAGCCACAACTAACTTCCATGGGAGACACAAATGGCATTAGCTTCAGCAAGCTATATCAAGCCCCGAAGTAATTTGTCTGGTGGATCAGGATAACCATTGTTGCAGTCTGCCCCGTCATTTTTGATATTTGAAGTCACCTCTTGTTAGGTTTCTGAATGTGGATAAAAGCCAGACTGTGATGACAAGCATTTCAATGTGCTGCTGCAAACAGCAGTTGATTCTGTTGTTGCCCTTGTGTAACCACTGAATGACCCAGCACAGAATGGGGAGGATTGCACATTACATTTCAAGCTCTCTAAAGTTAATTTCCAAACTGAAATTTAATAAATCATGGAGCAGTGTTTAATGTTTGAGAGGTTTGTCAAATTTTCAAGTTTGCACAAAACAGAAGAAAGGTACAATCAATCACATTACTCAGTAACTATTGCTAGAGTTACAAATAAATATTTCTTTTTCAGTGGAGAATTAATACCCCATTATTTCCTGCTTTCTATATGACCTTTCAATTGATTCTCAATTCATATGGTCATGAACTACATAAGCCAACCTTTGATCTCTCAGTGTTAAAAAATTATTGTTGTAGTCTGTATTAGTAACCCTGGTTTCTCTAATCTGTGACTCATCTGAAATAATATGCATCTCTTTTGGGCCTGAGACTAGTTAATCTTTAGAGCAGAAAGAATGTGAACACATTTGTTTTCATTCAAATAACAGAATCTATTTTTAGTACATCTTTCCCCCATTTTTAGATTAAAAAAAGCTGAAATTTTCCTTACAAAGTGACCAGAAAAAAATTCATCAGCATTATCCAGCTTCCTAAGACAGGCTTTTTTGATGTTAAAAATATTGTAACCATTTAGAACAACAAAAAAAGACTCTAGAGTAAAGCTGCTAAATCAAAGTGATCCCATGGCTGCTGGGAAGAAACTAATGTTCCTTTGCAGAAGCAGCTGTAGAGCCCTGTGTTGGAAGAAGTGTGATACTTTTGGGAGAACTGGAGAGAGGGACTTGGGGACTGTGGTTCTTCCATGAGCTAACAGCCATTGTGGGCACTCAGCTCCCTTTGACTCTCTGACAGCTCTTTCTTACCCATAAGCAATCATTTTAATCTCCATAAGGAGCAATGATGGTGTTTCAGGCCAAAGAATTGCCAGGGTTTCCTGCACTCTACTCACTGGTGTATTAAAGGAAATGCAATTTTGGACTTTTGCCATGGTGCCATAAGGCCGAACAAAGATTTTGTCATTTTGATGATAAGTCATAATAATGTGATGATAATCCCATGTCAAAAGTCTATCAACTGCTAAGGAAAGGAAAAAATGTCCACATACATATTTACAAATACACTTCATTAGTGCCTGGAGAAGCCAGGTTTCTCAGATCTATACAGTGTGATGGCATAGTTGCAATGGTTCTCTGTTGTGAATTAAACCTGCAAGCAAATGGCATGGGAGGGAAAAAAAGTGCACCACTGCACAGAAGTTGCCACACTGGTGCTTGTTGAACCAGTCTGTTTTGGTGTTTACTCATCCCCTTTGAACTTCTCATGAGTGGGATTATTCTCTTTGGGGCCTGAAGGGTTTATGGCATTTGTATTCCACTGATGAAAAACTGATGGCAGTGAAACCAGAGTTTGGATGCTTGTATTTGAGAAGGATTTTAGAAACAACAGGGAAAAGAAAAGAAGCCAAATTTAGATATCCTAATACAATCCTTGCTGCTCCTTGTTTCAGTGCTGTTTGTTCTACAGAGAGATGCTACCCCTGTGGTGACTGAATGCCTTGTCTCATGCTAAAAACTTTGGCACTTTAGGGAAGAAGCTTGTAGAGTCTTTGAATCAGGGTATGACAGTCTGGGTGTTCTGCCAGTCCTTGTCTGCCGTTATCTTTCTCTTTGGGGATCATTCTCACTCCATTTCAAGAATATCTGTAGGGCAACACCAACTTAGATTTTCCACCTGGCCCGGTTTTTGACTCCACCACAGAAACTGCAGCTTTAGGAACTTTGGCAACATGAAGTTTTGGGTTCTACTGTTATAAACATTGAGATAGAAAACTTCCTCTGCAGTTACAATTTTAGATATTCTGTGAAGTCAGCAAGAGTTTGTCAACCACCAGCTAAAAGTAGGCATTTTTGCCTTCTCCTGTAAATTTTGTGCTTTCTTTTTGTTTTGCAAAGAATAAATCTGCTTTCATCTTCTGACTGTTGCCAGCAACTGATGTGAACGTCTTTTCAAATTCCAGAGGGTAGCTTTCCTCTTTTATCCATGAAAATTGTCTGTAAAATGGATACTGTTCCAGAGAGGTAAAGGTGGTCATTTTGGCTCTGCAAAATCACTGCTTTCCATTTCATTGCATACCTCTCTGGAATGGGTGCTCACAGCCCAAAAAGCTGACTGCATCCTGGGCTGCATCCAAAGCAGTGTGGCCAGCAGGGCAAGAGAGGGGATTCTGCCCCTCTGTTCTGCTCTCCTCTGCTGAGACCCCACCTGCAGTGCTGCATCCAGCACTGGGGTCCCCAGCACAGGAAGGATATGGAACTTTTGGACCAAGCTCCAAAGACCCAAAATTAAATCAGCTCAGTTGGTTGGAGCATGGTGCTAACAATGCCAAGGTTGTGACTTTGATTCCTCTGTAGATCACTCCCATAAGAGTTGAACTTGATCCTGGTGGGTCCCTTCCAGCTCAGAATATTCTGTGATTCTGAGATTAGAGGACTGGACCACCTCTCTTTCCAGGAAAAGATGAGACAATTTGGTTTGCTTAGCCTGAAAGAGAGAGACTTCTGTCATGACCTTATAGCACGTTCCAGTACCTGAAGGGAGTCTATGAGAAGGATGGAAAGAAGCTTTTGACAAGGGCATGTGACAGGACAAATGGGAATGTCTTCAAAGTGAAAGAGTAGGTTTAGATTAGATATTGGTAATAAATTCTTTACTGGTGGTGACTCAGTGTTGCCCAGAGAAACTGTGGATGCCCCATCCATGGCAGCATTCAAAGCCAGGCTGGATGGAGCTCTGAGCAGCCTGATCTAGTGGAAGGTTCACTGCCCATGGCATGAGGGTTGGAATAAATCTCTAAGGTCCTTTTCAGCCAAAGCTCTTCTATGATTCATGAGATAGATAGATAGATAGATAGATAGATAGATAGATAGATAGATAGA
>QUSF01000007.1:14344939-14360891 GCA_003676055.1 Chloebia gouldiae
AGATAGATAGATAGATAGATAGATAGATAGATAGATAGATAGATAGATAGATAGATAGATGGATAGAGTAGATAGATAGATAGATGGATGATAGATCTCTGTAAAATGACCTATTGCACTATCTGGGACACCCAAAACATCACTCAAAAGAAATTTTCATCGAGAAGTAAAACATTTAAACAAAATATCCATAATGAGTCACTGTGATGTGCCTTACAAGCAGATCCCTGCCTGGATGGGGCATGCCCAGGTGTGGACATTCTCTCTCCCTCCCGTTCCTTTCACCCCCCACTTCCCCCAGCCCCCCCCCCCCCCCCAGTCCCCCCAAATCCCCCCAAATCCCCCAAACCCCCAATCCCCCCGTCCCGCTCTGGGCTCCGCGGGGCGGGGCGGTGCTGCCTGCGGCCGGCAGGTGGCGCTGCCCAGCAGAGCTGGACCGGTTTGTCTTTCCCTTCTTTGTTTAAAATCTCCTGATTGTGTCATTCCAGAAGTGTTTGCTGATGTTTCCACCATTTACCAGTAGAAATCTGAAGAAAAAAAAATCGCGTTTAAAAGGCATTTTGCACACTATTTATGTAGTATGCCATGAGAAGCTGCCTGCCTGTGCCCCTCCACATTTAACTTCACATAAAAATGAACAATCTTCCTTTGAAATAGAAAATATAAATATTTGATACAGCATAAGCTAAAAGGAAGAGGCCAGTGTCAGTGGAATGACTAAATTTAGCTTGTTCTGTCCACTCTATGTCTGGCTCTGTGAACAAAGATGTCAAAAACTATAACATCAGTTGCACTGATCTTCCCTCCCACAAATATATCTTGTAGAACTGCACTCACTTAACAATCACGTGGGCAATTCTCAATGACTGGTTCCTGTGGTATTTGCTGACAAAACTAGAATTCTTAGTTCACCAGTGCACTTGCTCCATTATATGGCCTTTTTCGTAGCTATGGATTGTTATTTTAATATGTATTTTTCCATTTGATTAAGCTAAATACATGTCCAAGACCATGAAAGTCTGTAATAGAGTTAGAAATTTGCTTGAAGACTCATTTGGTCTTCATAAGATTGATATCTTTAAAATCATATGGGAAATGGAAAATGCTGTGAGTGGTCTTTCTTTCTTGAGTATTAACTGTTGGCTTTTTTAAAAAAAAGAAAGAAAATAAGAAAGAAAAAAATAAAGAAAATAAGATATTTTTCCCCCTTAGTTGAAAGCAATATTTTAAGAAAATCTAAAATATTTCAATAATTCCTTCCATGCTTCTTTAATGATGATTTTTGTTTTAACTGTCTGCAGAATTTCCAATGTGCTGCTCTGCAATGTGACAGACCGGGTGTCCTTTTGGTTTGTGGTCACAGATTCTTCCAAAAATGTGACAACTGTTCCTGGAAGTGAGGTGGAGGCAGCCATCAGGTACAGTCACTGCTTTTGCAATGTTTTCTTCTGTGTTTACTGAGGTTTTCTTCTCTCTCTGGGCCTTGTATAAATGAGCACTCTGCCTCTTTAAGGATGAACTAATCCAAGTTGCTAAAACACTGAGGGCTCAGTACTCTTTAATGAATGTGAGATTAGAGGATGTTTAACGGTCCCACAGAATGCAAAGAATGTGAGCTTTGGGATTATAACATTGGAAAGAGTCTCTGTAGATGCTGGAGACTCAAGAAGACATCTAGTCCCTTTCCAGAGGCAGTGTGTGGCACACTGCTCTCATCCAGCTCTCATCACATTTCCCAGTGAGACAGCCTTCTTCCTCAGGTGATGGAAGGGCACACTTTTTAAAATATAATTTAGCTTTTACTGCATGCTACATGCAATCTACACCTGGGTTAATGACTGTAGGCTCCCTTTCAGTGCTTCTCACTAACTGTTCATGTGAGTTAATTTAGAAGTCAACTTTCACATGAGGAGAGCTCGTGTGAATGCTTCATGGGCAGAGCTGGCTGTGTCCCAGCTTGGTTTAAGCAATCTCATACTCACATTCTTTTCATACCAACTTGTTCTAGAATGCCAGTCAATATCCCAGTTGAGCATGGCTTGTACAAAGTACAGTGCCTTTGTACACTTTGCCTTCAACTATCACATTCTAGAGCAAGTAAAAGGAAGAATGTGGAGCTGACAAGCAAAAAAGAAAAAATGGGATTATCTGACTTCAATGGCCCAAAAAAACCTGCACCAGAGGTTCATAGGGATGAGTCCCTCGAGCAGCATAACACACATATATTTCTCAAGCATGGAGTGGAAAATGGATCTCTTTGTTTTCAGGCATTCTGTGCTCTGTCTTGAAAATTCTTGTTATTGCTATGGAAGTGTAATGCCTAATTCCTGATGAATGAGTATGCGTTCTTTTGGAAAGATTAATTTAAGCTTATGAGCAGATTAAACTATTTCCTACAGAGACACCAAACAATAGCTTCATAGCATTAGTGGAGGAAGCAGATTATTTATTCACTGAAGCTCTCTGTAAGAGTGCTGGAATGCAGGGGTTTTGCATTTCTGTTATTCTTTGATACATTCAGTAGCATAAGCTGATTTATTTAAGTCTTTTATGTGCCCCCTTTGGCACAGAAATTGGATGCTGTTATTGTTTTTTAACTGTTGTTTGTCACCTGATAAAGAATATGCTATTTATGAAAAGTTTTAATTCCTACCTAATTTAAAAATAAGAAATAAAATGGTCTATAAAACTACAATGCTTTTTATTAAATTGCTTCTGATTGCAGACTTCTATACAAAACCTTTATTATAATTCTTCATGCTAGGGTAGCACATAACACTAGTCATGGACTAGAATTTTATTGTATGAGATTCCTACAAAGTAAGAATAAAGAGGAAGGTAAACCATGTCAGAGCTCTGTATGATGCTCAAGATTTTGCATAAATATACACAAGATAGAGTTATGCATAGAGAAACATGAAATGCTCTTGTAGTTGCCTGCATGTGTTTCAGCATATAATTCTGAAACTCAAGCCATTAGATGAGGGTAAACAATGCTTATTTCAGCTGTTCACAGTGATCCTTTCATATCAGTAAGGAAATCTTTTCTAAATGGCAGACAGCTTATGGAATTATGAGCTTTAAAACATGCCATGGCTTTCAGTCCTGTCCAGGAATGCTGACTTTCCATTAAGGCTAAGAACTTCCTGTTTAAGGGACAGCCAAACATGATTTTCAAGAAGAGAAATTTGTTAAATCTTACCTGTATTTCCCATGGATCTTTTCTTATGAAATATTTGCTTTGTGGTAAATAAATTGAAGCTCAAGAAAGAGCTGCATTAATTCATACAACTGCTATCAAAAACAATCTCTCAAGACCAATATATGTAATCATTTGCTTGAAAATTTTTAACATTTTGAAAAAGATAATTAAAGACACTTCTAAAGCCTCTTAAGCCTGCTTAGATTTAGATCCAGAAATATCTTTCAGGCAGTATAATGCTTACAGGCAGTGGAGAAGGGTGAAGATATCCACTAAAGGATAGCAGTTGTACTACTTCTGTGAAAAAGCATATTTCTCAGGCTTACAGTTTCTCATATGGAAATGGAAAAAGTGTGGAAAGTACAAATCCCTTTAGCTGCATTGTAGCAGCCAGAGGCCCTGCAAGGCCTCCCTGGTGGTCACTTGCCTAAGATAAGAAATGCTGAGTCATGATGGCTGGACCAAAGTAGCCCCTCTTCCCCCTGGGACCCTCGTTATCTCTCTGTAAGAACATAGGTCATATGCTCCTCGACCCTTGCTATTGGACCATTTCCAAAAACCTACATACCCTATATAAACCCCCATTTCTGCCCAGTTCAGCAGAAGAGCTGTCACTGAACCCCTTCACAGGAGCTGCCAATAAAGGCACCACTGTGGAACCTCATACAGCCTTCTCCTCTCTCTTCCTATGCATCTGCCAGGGTACTTAGCAAGCAAAGAGCTGAAATCACTGAAGAGCTGAATGCACCAAAGAGCTGATCTCACTTAAGAGCTGAGCTGCTTGCTAAGATTGCCTGCAGCTGGGAGCTTGCCTGAGGGACCTGGACAGGCTGTGCTTAGCTGGACATTGCTATCTGGGACACCTACAGCAGCCGGGGTCAGATGGACCCTGGGAATCCCAGGCTGTAATACTGCATCCTGCAGGGAAGAAGGACGTGTTGGCAATAGCTGTGGATTCTTCCAGACCAAATTGTATCCTGTTCCTCACTGATCTAATAAAATTTACAGCAGCAGGGGCAGATGTACCAGCCCATAACATGCAGGATAGTTCAGTCTGAGGGACTAGGGGGCAACTCTAAGTAAATCCTGCAAGCATTGAAGGGTAGATCTGCCACTCCTGTGCTAATCTTGAATGCTGCATGAGCAGGGCAACAGAGACAGCCTTACAGCTTACAACCTGCTATGTCTTCAGGACATGGTTCAAATCAGAAGTAAATAATAATATCATACTTCAGGTCTCATCTGTATTTCCCAGTTTTTCAGATAAATGCATACGAAATCTGGTGTTCAAAATGTTCTAAATGTATGGGTGTCTATGGATTAGTGAGGTCTTTGTTATAGTCAAGGTCTGTGCAATCCTGCCAACATCATAGAAGCACACAATCATAAAACCATAGAATCAAAGAGTCATTTAGGTTGGAAAAGACCTCCAAGGTCATCAAGAGCAACCTTTGACCAAACCACCACTGTGTCAAGCAGACCATGGCACTAAGTTGTGTCTTGAACACCTCCAGGGATGGTGACTCCATCACTACCTGGGCAGCCTTTTCCGATGCTTAATCACCCTTACAGTGAAGAAAATTCTTCTGTTGTCCAGCCTGAACCTCCCCTGGTGCAGTTTGAGGCTGTCCTCTTGTCCTGTTACCTGAGAGAAGAGGCTGATCCCCACTAAAGGTAGACAACATGTTTTTCTTCATCATGCTGGATGACGTTCAGACCCGCCTTACTTGCATCACATTCATGAAAAATCCTTTTATTGTCTACTATCTTTTAAACTTGTAAAATACCTTTATAAAGACTTGTGATGTTTTTCTGTTTTTTTGTGTTTTTTTTTTTCCTGAAGGATGAACCGGAACAGAATCAACAATGCCTTCCTACTGAGTGACAAAACGCTGCAGTTCCTAAAGATAACCTCAACCTTGTCACCTCCTGTTGAACCCTCTACACCTGTCTGGATTATTGTATTTGGTGTTGTTCTTTGTCTCATTGTGGCTGGGATTATTTTCCTCATTTTTTCAGGGATTCAGAAACACAAGAAGTAAGCAGCCTAGCCTTTCTTCTGTTTTAATGGAATACTGGTTAGGTCAGCTGAGCTGGTCAGCAGAGCAGCATCAGAGAGATTAATGCTGTGCATCTTTCCCTAGCTAGGTAAAGATAACCCATCTCTCCTTTTCTGAGGAAAAGATTTAAATTTTTTAACTGTAAGGTACAGATGCAATAGTAATTTTGTGATGTAACGAGGAAATGGAGAGTGTAAGAATATGATCCTGGAGGCCACCTAACTAGAGATGAGCTTTAAAAAGACAATTGATGTCATTCTTGTGAAGATTTATTCTGCCATGGGTGAGTCTCCTCTCACAGACCACCCACATAGCTACCAAGGAAGGCTGGCAGTGTCTGTGTCCCTTCCAGGGCAGTAGTGTCAAAAGCTGGTGGGGCTAAAAACACTGTTCTGCTGTAGCTTGAGAAGGCTCAGTAGAGCACACAGTAATGATTAATGTATGTCTGAAGAGGGCCTGCTGGCTGGAACTTACCATTCATGACTTCATGAGCTCAAAATACCCATCCCTTCACAGGTTCATGGGCAGATCTCCCATGAGCTTAGGAGTTTTTCAGATAGGAGGGTAGAAGACATACTCTCTTCTCTCTGTTTCTGCCCTGGTGGCACTGGTGAAAAAGAGAAGGGTATTCATGCTTCCCTAGTGTGAGCATGTGGGAGCAACACAGAGAGCAGGTGGAGTTTTGATCCTGACATCTCTGCTGGCTCTGAGTTGAGCATAAGAAATAGAAATTTCTCAGCTGAGTTGAGATTCTGCCATAGAAGTTCAGCTTCTACCATGCTTGTGGCTGACACAGAATTTAAGTTTACACAAAAATTACGACTTCAGCAATAGATTCATACAGGAACAGCAGAAGAACTGGAAAAGGGTAAATTCCTGCTGATAACCAGATAATATCAAAATTATTGACTGTGTAATGGATTGTATCCCCAAATATATCAGAACAAGGAATTAATATATGAAAAGTGGTATGTTGCAGAGACTTCTTCTTTCTGCCTTTTTATTACCTTGAAGAATGTTAAAAGACCTCAGAAGAACAACACTTGTGAAGGTTAAGTGCTTCTCTTAGAGAACCTTTACTAGTGTAGTCAGAATCCCTTCAGTTATATTTTGCAGTCAGAGGGGTTACATGAATTTCCAAAACCCCCTTCTGTTTTCTAAAAAGCCCCACAAAACTCAGCAAACAATAGATGAAAGATGCTGTTGGGGAAGGAGTCTGGGAAGGTATTTAGAATCTGTGGATAGTTAAAGCCCTATCACAACCATGTTGTATGGACTGAATTATTTCATGCCCTAAACATAGGCAACCTCTTCTGTAAAACTGAATGATGTTGCTACCTGAAGCCCCTACCTGATGTCTGTGGTATCATGGCTCTGTGTTTTTTTATAGTGCCTAACTTTAAGGGGGTCTTTGAATATTTCATATAGGTGTAATATAAATAAATTAGGATAAATACCAGGGATTTTTCTAACTAAAAAAATCACTCGTGCTTCATATCATGCTGAAGGACAGGATTTCCCCCTCTGTTTTCAAAATAACTCAGCAGAGCTTGGGCAGTTCCCCTCAATATGGTGTTAACAGCATGCTCTCATCATCACACTGCCATTAATATGGCTTGTTGCTGCCTGCCTGTGCTCACTTGGCACCTCTCTGTCTCATGCTCTTGTTCTTTTAGTTGCTGTGCTTTTTTCACTTCTCCCTCTGTTTCCCTACTCTACTATCACATATAACCTTTCCTCAGGGTGGGTTCATCTGTGGCTGAACTGTAACCCTCCTTTCACATCAATAACATCTGCAGGCAGGGGCAGGGAAGTAAGAGACAGGGTAAATTAAACCAAGCATATATTTTTTCTATCTACTGTTGCAAGGACTGGAGAGGTAAAAGGGATGGTCTGGGTTATTTGGCTCCTTGGAAAAAAAAAAAAAAAAAGCCCAGAAATCAGAGAAAAGGATTTCAAAAGTACTGATCTCTTTGTGAGACAGTGAAGTAAGTGACCAGGTTTTCAAACACTTCAGCATGTTCAATAATTAGTTTCCTTAGAAATCTGTCCAGAGGTTACATAATGGGAGTCCTATTGCCTAGCAGGCTGTGTTGGGAATCTGGCCCCTAGGATGGTGTTGGTTTCTCATAAATCTGGCATTTTGTCTTTAAAGGCCTTTGAAATACCATTTAAATACTTCAGTTCAGATAAGACCAAAAGCATGTGCTCCAGGCTGTCCATGCTCAGGGTGTTTGGGAAGGGGAGCTGGCTTACAGAGGAGTTTCAGTTTTGAGTTAGACTCATGCATCATTTATTGAACTGAGAGATTTGCTGAATGCAGTGCCTACAGTGAGCTAGGTCAGACACACTGTCTCCCAGCCTTGTGTTTGTTCTCCTTTCCTTGCAGTAACAAGACACCTCCCCCTACAGCAATAGATTTGCCACGTGCCCAGGGCAGAATCATCCTCTGCAGTCTATCCTGAACTAGCCCAAAGTCTCCCATATCCCCCAAAATCCAATCTGCAGCAGGGGCCATAAAAAATTGCCTTTATGGCAGGGAAGAGTGAAAACAGAGTAAGCACACAGTTTTCCCCTGTATTAGTTCTCCCAGTAATTAATTTGCAGCTTAATTTGTGAGCCTTCCTGAGCTGCATTTGGTCTTCTTGTATTGGGTAACTCGCAATGTTTTCTCTTCCCTTTACTTTCTCTTCCCTTAACTTTCCTTACCTTAAGGGGTTGAATCACCCCTTGGATTGATGGAAATTTTTAGCTTCTCTGAATTCCTCTGGTAATGAGTTTCACATATCTTCTACTCCTCTCATTTCCTTTGAACCTCCTTCTTAGTATCTTTTATATTTTGTCCTCACAGTTTTGTATTAAAGAGCAGCCAGAGGTCAGAGGTTTCAGCCGCTACACCCCAAGTTCATTTTGAAAAGTCTGTAATGTGAAGAATCTCCCGAAGGCCTATAAAATTTTATTATTGTTAATATCTCTGTCATTAGCAGGTACTCTGAGTCAGATTTTTACAGTTGTCCTGAGTCAGATTGTTACAGTGCACGTTGTGAGATAGGAAGAAGCAGTACACCTGACCTTTGAGTTTCTTGTCCTCTGAAACCGCTGATGCTGCAGGCCATAAAGTACAGCAGGATTTTCAACTATGAACTAATTGTTCTCAAGGTCAGAATAAATCTGGAATTAAAGGAACATCATGACCTGTTGACTGATATTTGTTTATTACATCTTCAAATTATTGTATTTTAGATAATATTTTCTAGTTTTTTTTATGTAAATAATTTTATTCAATCATCATTATAATATGTTTTTGGGACAGCTGGAGTCTAGAAAAGTGAAAGCTATGCAATTGTTTGATCTAGAAAACAAAAGTATAAAATACTTGGTAGGAAGGTGGCTGCTAATGAAATTTGAAGAAAAAAATATAAATTTGCAGCATTGAGATTACCTAAGAAAGTAATCATGAATGTTCTGAAGAAGGTAATCATGGATGTGAGGGCAATCAAATCTCCACATTTGGAGGCTGTAGTTAGTCTAAGATCGATCTGTTTCTAAAAAATATGTTTTATTTTGTACAAATCATGGGGTGTGATCTATGACATACATTGCAGGGTCAGATTACATTCTTAGTGTAGACCTTCCTAATGTAAAAAAACCCAAACAGATTTAGAGATTTTTTTCAAATTTTGTTTTGCCCCAGCTTTTCTTTTGCACATTCTAGTCACATTGCAGAATAAGAAATCGAAATAATGTTTAAAATATAACATGTCTACTTCAGGTTTTCTGGTCTCCAATTCTGAGCTTAAACTGCTAAACTAGGACTTTCTGTGTGTCCCCCAGTTATTGTATTTAGATACACCTATCTGGTGTATTTACTACAGCAAAGAAGTACACCAGGTTGTGTCTTTAGGAGCAAAACCAATGACAAATTTGTAATTAAATATGCAGTTTTCTTTGAGTGAAATCATGGTGGAGTGCTGCAGGTCAACAGAATAAGATGATCTTTTCTTTCTTGCTTTTAGAAAGAATAAAGAGTCAACAGAGAGAGAAAATTTAGAAGAAAAAGTTGAAGTGACACTAGAAAATGGAATTCCTTGTGAAGCACTGGATGTAAAAGCAGGCCACATTAATGGAGTCTTTGCAGCAGATGATGAACGGTTCACGTCCCTATGAAATGCTGCCACTGCTCTCTGGTGGTTTTCTGAAAGACTCCTGTGCCTGACTTTTCTCTTCACTACTCCTGAATGTCAAACATGAAGACAAGAAAAATGTCCTTTCATGTAATATCCCTTGAGAGAACCTTTTACTTGGGTGAACCTCCATTACAGTTCTTTTTCATGAGCAATTCAAATAAGAAGGCCTCAGATAATGTCCAGAAAAGATTTCCAGAAGGTGTGTGGCAGAACAGAGTTGGAACCTGCCTTCTGCCAGGCATCTCATTTTTAATAATTATTTAAATATGTCCATTGTTTGTTTTTTCCTGACATAAATGTGAAACTGCATTATTCCTGAATGTCACTGGGGAGATTATCTATCATTGTCAATTCTTGATGGTTTTGTTTTTCAAGCCATATGCAAAAGTTTCTCTATAAAATTATTTCTGTTTGCTCCTATGTAGTATGCCTTTAGATGGAACAGTCATCAGTGCAAGAAAGTTTTCATTTACTGAGAAACATAAAAGCTTTCACAGCCTCTGTAAGACCAGGTCAAAATACCTGGATCATCTAGCTCTGGGGATAGCAAAAATCTGATACTAGAAATGTTTTTCACTTTACTGTCAAGGTTACAGATTATGTGAGCTGGAAATTAAATTTGCAAAACTCTGAAATTTCTTGAAATTAAAAGTTCCAACAAAAGGCAGATTTTCCACAGGCGCAGTCAGTCTTTTGTGGCCCAGTTCTCATTTAATCATAGAATCACAGGGCAGCCCGGGTTGGAAGGGGTCTTAAGACCACCTAGTTCCAATTCCCCTGTCATGGGCAGGGACACCTTCCACTTGACCAAGTTACCCAGAGCCCCATCCAGTCCAGCCTCGAACACTTTCAGGGGTGGGGCATCCACAGCTTCTCTGGCACTTTGTTCCAGTGCCTCAACAACCTCACAGTAAAGGATTTTTTCCAAATATCTAATCTAAACCTGCCCTCTTTCACTTTGAAGCCATTCCCCTTTGTCACTTCATCCCCTTGTGAATAGTCTTTCACAGCTCTCTGGAAATGTCTTGCTTACACTTTTTAATAATAAAACTAGAGTAGATTTCCAACATAGCCAGCCTGGGGTCAGCTGAACCTTCCTGTTCATGTGATAGATGGACAACTTTTGAAAGGATTCAAGGTGTGAAATACCAGCTGCTGGGTTTGGTGCACCTGACCTGGATAAGTGATAAAATTCTGACTGTCTTCAGAAGCACTGGTCAACAGAAAAAGGGAGTTTTGTCTGGGTAACTGTAAGAAGACAAAGGAAACTGTTGAAGCAAAATCGGGTGTCTGCAGTCACTAAGCATCTGCCCACACCACTGGAGGCATGATTTGACCATTAGCCATCCTGTTTCCAGTGTCCTGTTTAGAGGCAGTATAAGGAAACCTCTTTGCTTATTAGGATTGTTTTATCAGACTCCTCACCAACAGAACAGGCTTCAACAGAGTAAAAGTTGCTTGTAAAAGACCATCCAGTGTCCTGAAGGTACAAAGCTTTCTTGTTTCCTAGGGTGGAAATCCTTCAGCCTTTTGGCTGTATTGAGCACCTTTGACTTGTCTCAGTACTGGCTCTTAGGACCGGCAGAAAGGGAGGCATGGGAAGGAGAAGGGAAAGCAGCAGGGTGAAAGGGGAAAGCTGAGCAAGGGAAGCCCAAGGCTAGGGGAGGCAGCAGAGAGGAAGGCAAAATACAAACTGAAACCATGGAACCCACTAATAATTTACATAATGTGGTCTCATTTGTCACAGTTGTCTTTGACGTCCTGGTGAGTCCCTCTGGACAAGGACTGCATAATCTCTGTGTCCCAGTGTGTGCTGCTCCATTCTGAAAAGGATTAATAAAATTGGTTATTAGTGATAATAGCTCAGTGCTTCAGAATTACCATCCACAACATATAGATGTGTTTCACACAGGAATGTTGAAGATGCAGCTTGCCAGTCTTGGAGAGGAAATATAGAGTACAGTGTTATTATTACTGCCTCAGTTGTTGCTGCAAGGTCTCTCATGCAGGCAAAATTTTATTGAGGTAATTCAGATCCCATAATTTCAAAACAGTCACACTTTTCCATTCTTTGCATGACAGATAGCTACACCTCAGTGTGACCACAATGGATTACTGTGACTCCAGCACCTCTGCAAGAATCTGTGAAAGATTTTGGTGAGAACAGCTTAGTAGTGCGAGAGCAACCTCAAACTACAGATTAAGAATTGCTGTTTTCCTATATTGTACTATATGACACTGAAATAAAATTCTCTTGAAATGAAAAAGGGCCAAGCTTATCTGATCATACTTCTCAAGGCCTGAGTGAAGGTTCAGTTGACCCAATGGCACTGGCCACCAATTTGAAAACAGACTGAAATCCTCTAAAAAAGACATTATACAATGTGGGCTGACTGTGGTGGTAAGTATTTAATCAGTGTCTTCCTGAAAGCTCACCTTTTACAGAAGTTTGGTTTAATTTTCTGCTAATGATGATATGGGAATCACCCAGAGCATACATCTAGCTTGCCTCTCTGCTGACAGAAAATTGCTTGAGAGAAGCAAATGATACATGAGCAGCCATATACTGCATTTAGCAACAATGCAGTTGCTAAGTCATTGTAGATATTATCTCTTTCACTGAAATAGATACTACAAATGAGGCTAATCAAGGTCACAGTGCTACAGAAGAAATAAATCTCTTTTCTAGTCTATGCAGTAGGATCTTATTAGAAAACAAAGGACACTTTGATTTGGTACAGTCTGTCCTCCAGAGCCTGTAAATGGTACAACAACAATTTATATCCCTTGAGGATCTGGCCCACATGTTTTATGTAACTTCCACTTTTTTTTTTTTTCTCTAAACCACCTGCATCCAGCCTGTGATAATAAACAGGAAAGAGACTAACAAGTAATATAGACTATATGGTGAACTGCTTCCCAAAACAATGAATTGGTTCTGCTTTCAGTTACATTTGTACTGTGCTAATGAATCTTGAAAAAATAGACATGGTATGCCCGAGACTGAATTGTTTCATTTTCAAGAGCTGTATTTAAGAAAAGAGAGGAAAAAGGAAAATTCACTTAAATGAAGCAATAAACCCAGAGAAGTTCTGTTTGAAGAAAATCTGCAACGTTTATCACTAGCTCCACATCCCCAGCAAGTTGATATTTCAGAAAGGACTTTCAAAGACCTGTTCATCTTACTTGAGAGAGAACATTGATGCCTACACTAGAATGAGCACAAATCATGCACGAGTAAGTTGTTTACACTGTCAGTCATTAACCAGACATTTGGAGTGCTGAAGAATGTTGGTATAAAGAGTCTGTCTGTGGTACTCAGCCCTAAACATCTCTATCAGCCCACCTTGCAGCCTGGTACTCACAACTGGACCCGTATTCCCCTGGGGCTCAGGCAGTGCTGAAGAGCCTGCAGGGATGAGCCCGCAGGCCCCTTGCACACTGTATGCTCCTGTTTGTCCAGGTACAACATTTACTTCTGTCATACTGTGCTTCATGGACAACTCTTTCCTGGCTGAGCCTTCATAAAGTAGCACCTTTATTCTACATGTTGAGGGAAGTCAGTCCATTGTTTCTGCTGTTGTTCACAAAGGAGATGGGTGAAGTGAGCTCAAGAAGTCTCAGAGTAGGAGTCAAGTCCTTTTCCTTTATCACTGTGAGTACATTACAAAATAATTCCCAAATTAATACAAATCACAGTATTAGCAGCAGAACTTTTGGTTTGATAATTTCTTTTAAGAACCAGGTGCCAGTTTTGACCAAGCAAGGAGAGTTATCACATCTTGAAAGAGTTTTTCATGTGTAAACTTCCAAATTTGGGAAGAAAAAATAAATTACTTTTGAGGTCAGGGAAGAAGTGCAACAAAGACATGAAACAACTCAGTGAGAAGATACTCTTAAAACATGGCTCAGATGTCCTCAGAAATTTGGTGCAGTAATCTGTGATTCATTAAATAAGCTGCTTTAAATACGCCAGGTTTTTATAAAAAATGCATTGACCAACTGTCCACAATCCATTAGCAATGAACAATCTGTGCTTGGCTTTTTATGAGCAGCTCCTTTTGGCCTCTCATGGTTTTTGTTTCTTTTTAATGTGCCATGCAAGAAGGGATGTGTGCAATGGAGTGATGCCACAGCTTCCTACGCAAACAGACAATTGCTAATGAAAAATTTGCACAGTTAGATATGCCTAACTTGGTGACTGAACTTGCTATTTTTCAAACCACATTAAACTGAAGTACATTGACAGTGATGAGTGGTTCACTCTTGCCAGCACAAATGTAACAGTATATTCAGTTTTGTGAATACATTAAGCACTGTGGATGCACTTCACATGAAAGCCTTGTGTTTTAACTGGATATTTTGTGTCTGCATTGATGTTTGCATCAGTCCAGAGTAATTTTGCTCTTATAGCCCTGATCCAGCTTTGTTCTGAGTAAAGTAAGCAGGTTCAGGAGGAACTGAATTTGATCTAAGATCAAAAAGTAAAATTTTATTTTGTTAGGCTGTCCTCTTCCTTCCTATGGCATTTCCCTTTCCCTTAGAGGGGCAATTTGAAGCTGTCAAAGCATCTTGCTAGATACAGCAATGACTAAATGGCAAGTGTTTAATTTTGGAAAAACTGCAAGAGTGTTTTTGCATTATTTCTCTATCACCTTTGCTTTACTCCTATAATTTGAATTATAATTACTACAAAATGACAGTATGTAGCTTTTATCAGTTGTGGACCAACAGGAATTTTAGACTTTGGACTAACATTCTTGATGATATTGTATCTAAACAGCTTTGCAGGTGCTGATGTGCGAGCACATGGTCACTATAAAATGAACTGGGACCACTTGCTTAGTAAAACTGAAGTGAGAAACACATGGATGCAATGCCATGTTTCAGAGGGTCAATACCTTTCCCCTCATTGTTGAGGCAAGGTGTTTTTTTTTGGTAAAGGGCAAAGTGTAAGGGCTGCAGAATATTGTGCACCTGAGTGGTTGCCTCTCCTCTGCCTTTATAGTGTATGGTTTTGATTTTTAGCCTTCAAAGTAACACTTTATTATACCCTGGTTTAACCCGTCAGTTTGTACACTCATCTTCCTAAAAATCATTCAGCTTCTAAACTTTTTCCTAAACTTTGCAGAAACACTTTGGTTTCCTGAGGCTTCAGGAAATTGACAGCATCTTTACACAGCTCCTGATGTCCTCAGATCTGAGGCTGGCCCCAGTGCATGAGACATTGTCCCCTTGGCGGTGCTGAGCACTCTTGGACTTGGGAAACAGCCATCAGCCTGTGGCAACCTCGGAGTGCAATGGAGCTCTGTGGAAGTGACAGCTTTTTGAGGTTTGAAAAAATAAAGCAGGGAGCCAATGGGACAGGAGGTTATGGAGAGGTGTGGATTAGTTGTCCAAGGCATTGGTCCCAGGCTCGGACCAGTGGGGCACTGGTGCTCCGGGAGGTCACTGGGCGGTGGCTGGGCAGTCGGACCAGCTGTGGGAGGTGGGTGCTCTCAGGCAGCAGCCTCCCCTCGCTTCCTCCCCTCACAGACACAGGTCCTGAGTGTGCTGCAGCAGGTGGGGGTCTCTGTGCTCTGCACGAGCTGCCTTTACCTCCATTGCTGCTGGGCAATAGGGAATTAATCCGGCCAGCCACTCATCTGCCCTTTCTCGTTCCTGCAGAGGACGAGCCAGCTAAGCCCAAACTGCTGATGCTCGAGCTGAGACTCGGTGCTGGTAGGCGCCCTTGGTGGCCCGGATGGAGCTGGACAGGCGATGCGTGCCTGCAGGTGAGGAGAGATGCCCCTCCTCGCTGTCACACAGCTCCGGTCCCCCCAAGACAGCGAACACCAGGATCACATGAAAGCCTCTTCTTGTACACAGGGATGTGTCCCAGCGTGGGCAAAGCCCCTGTGGCACGGGCTGAAGTTCGCAGCTGGGGAGCAGGGGAGCCGGAGAGCCAGGGAGCCAGAGAGCCAGGGAGCCGGGGAGCCAGGGGGCCGGGGAGTCAGAGAGTCAGGGAGCCGGGGAGCCAGGGAGTCAGGGAGCTGGGGAGCCAGGGGGCCGGGGAGCCGGGGAGTCGGGGAGCCAGGGAGTCAGGGAGCCGGGGAGTCAGAGAGCCAGGGAGTCAGGGAGCCGGAGAGCCAGGGAGCCAGAGAGCCAGGGAGTCAGGGAGCCAGGGAGTCAGGGAGCCAGGGAGCCGGGGAGTCGGAGAGCCAGGGAGTCAGGGAGCCAGGGAGCCGGGGAGTCAGGGAGCCAGGGAGCCAGGGAGTCAGGGAGCCAGGGAGCCAGGGAGTCAGGGAGTCAGGGAGCCAGGGAGTCAGGGAGTCAGGGAGCCAGGGAGCCAGGGAGCCGGGGAGCCAGGGAGCCGGGGAGCCAGGGAGCCGGGGAGTCAGGGAGTCAGGGAGTCAGGGAATCGGGGAGTCAGGGAGTCAGGGAGTCAGGGAGTCAGGGAGTCAGGGAGCCGGGGAGTCAGGGAGCCAGGGAGCCGAGGAGCCGGGGAGCCAGGGAATCGGGGA
>QUSF01000007.1:14360991-14419504 GCA_003676055.1 Chloebia gouldiae
GGGAGTCAGGGAGCCGGGGAGTCGGGGAGTCAGGGAGTCAGGGAGCCGGGGAGTCAGGGAGCCAGGGAGTCGGGGAGTCAGGGAGTCAGGGAGTCAGGGAGCCGGGGAGTCAGGGAGTCAGGGAGCCGAGGAGCCGGGGAGCCAGGGAATCGGGGATTGAGGGAGTCAGGGAGTCAGGGAGTCGGGGAGCCAGGGAGCCGGGGAGTCAGGGAGTCAGGGAGCCAGGGAGCCGGGGAGCCGGGGAGCCAGGGAGCCAGGGAGCCGGGGAGTCAGGGAGTCAGGGAGTCAGGGAATCGGGGAGTCAGGGAGTCAGGGAGTCAGGGAGTCAGGGAGTCAGGGAGTCAGGGAGTCACGAAGTCAGGGAGTCGGGGAGTCAGGGAGTCAGGGAGTCACGAAGTCAGGGAGTCAGGGAGTCAGGGAGGCAGGGAGCCGGGGAGTCGGGGAGTCGGGGAGTCAGGGAATCAGGGAGCCAGGGAGTCAGGGAGTCAGGGAGGCAGGGAGCCGGGGAGTCGGGGAGTCAGGGAGTCAGGGAGTCACGAAGTCAGGGAGTCAGGGAGTCAGGGAGCCGGGGAGCCAGCATCCCCATGCCAGCACTTTCATCTGAGAAAAGGCGGATGGCACACATGCAGAAGAGTCAGTCATGTGGGAAGAAGGCTGCCCGGGGGGTTAAAAGGACTATTTGCCCAGCCCCCCGTTCAAAGCACGAGGAAGAGGAGCGAATGGGGGCTGTCCCCAGCGATGCCCCGGCAGCCCGGCTCCTCGCCAGGCGCTACTGCAGGGATATGTGCAGATGGGCGGAAACCATCCCTGGGTTGTTCACTGCCTCCACAAAGCCACTTGGCGGGAGTCCTCAGAGCAAGGATTTGCCCGGTATTCCACTGAAGCGAGCTGCTCTTTGCAAAGGGCGGAGGAGTGGCAGAGACGGGCGGCCGCAGCCTTGCCAGGCGGGGAGGGGGCCCTGCCCCGGCAGCTCGGTGTCCCTGGGGATGCTCCCGGACAGGCAATCCCGGCACCGCGCAGCCCTTTCAGAGCCCTGCTTCACAAAGTGGCCGCTGAGTAACGCTCCTGTCCGTCTTCTATGCACTAGGCAGAACGACAAAGTGTAACAGAGAGCTTAAACAGTGCTCCTGTGTGGAAAATTTGTCCTGATAATGGTATTTTAACGGTGTGTGGTGCCCAATACACAACACTGAGGGTTTTTACTGAGGCATGTCCTAACTGCAATTCTCTGTTATTACAGTCCTACTTTCATAGCACAGCTCAGCCAACACCATGAGTGGTGAGGCAGAAAACTGCTCTAACAGAGCCAGAGTACAGATGAACTTCGGTGGGCAGCTCTTTCAGCAGATGTCACACAGTTCGTACCCTGGGGACAGGACTGGGACTATCAGGTAGGAGCTGGGAGCCACAGCTCCCGCTGCAGACGGGAGGGGTGGGGGGAGAACTGGCACACGGGAGGAGAAGGAGCCTGTGTCAGCATGTCAGGTTACAGACAGCCTTTGTGCTGTGGCGGTGGCAAACTGACACAGCCCTTTGCTCCTGCCAAGCAGGCTGGCTGCCATTGCACACAACAGTGGATTTCGCTGAGACACGGTTTAAACCCCCAGCTGCTCTCCTCTCACCCCAACCCATGGCTGCTGCCTTGCTGCCCTTGGAGGTTTGAATTTCCTGAAAAGGCTCAAGGTACTTCCCTTTCTCATCTGTTTACTGTTTCCTTTTTGCTGTGGTATAACTGCCTTCATGCTCTCATCAGCTTTCTAGACCAGCATGATGGTCCACCACAAGAAGTGCTCCTCATCCAAGCATGGATGGCTATCACCATCTCTAGCTATATAAATCACTCCCAGATAAGAGCCTGGCCACTCTGCAGAAAGACTGCTATGCTAGTAAGGCTGACACAATCAAGTCTCTATCACTCCAGAGGGTGGCTGGGCACTGGAACAGGCTCTCCAGGGAAATGATCACAGTACCAACCCTGCCAGAGTTCAAGAAGGACTGAGATAATACTCTCAAGCACATGATGTGAGCCTTGGAGCTGTACAGGGCCAGGAGTTGGACTTTGATGATCCTTTTGAATTCCTTCCAACTCAGGATATTCCAGGATTCTATGAT
Source organism: Chloebia gouldiae (assembly GCA_003676055.1). Taxonomy (NCBI): domain Eukaryota; kingdom Metazoa; phylum Chordata; class Aves; order Passeriformes; family Passeridae; genus Chloebia; species Chloebia gouldiae. Next base: position 14,363,104 of record QUSF01000007.1, read on the forward strand.
TCTACAAATCTATTGTCTCCCATATGTCTTGTCAAAGGGAGAAAATCCATCCATGAAGATTTGATGTGCCTGAGGCTCAGTGACTCCTCACTGCTCCAACGCAGTTTTTCAAAACATAGCTGTGTGCAAATTAATCTCACACCTTATTTTTCTCTTGTGTAAAGGCAATGGCAAGAAAGGTGGAATGTAATTATTTTATTATTCCTCATATATGATATCAAGGTTTGCATTTAGGTATGCAATAGAAAATAACTTAGAAATAGGGCTGAGAATTTGCAGCATAATTCAGCATGACTCTACCTGCTCCATTTCCAGCTCACTGCAGTGCTTGCACACACATTCAAATGCAGGTGCAGAGGCAAGCCCTATATGACATGAGGTGCCATCCTTCTCTGCCCTACACTATCCCCCAGAAGTATCCCACTATCTGGGGGTCCTGGGCTGTGCATGTGGCCCTTGGGGTTCCAGCCTGTGCACAGACAGGCAGTAGCAGCAGCGGGAGGGAGGAGCAGAGGTGACTCCTGCAGCATAGCAGGGAGGTGACAGCTACCAGGGCTGCCTCTGGACAAGCAGAGCACTGTAAAGGGAGAAAAATAGCACCTGCATGTAAAAAGAGAGTTTTGAATCAGCCAGTCCTGTTTCAGAACCCTAAAAAGTACCCAGTTCAGTGATTGTGCAATTAACTTGCCAGCACAGAAGAGAAAATAGGAGAGTTGAAGTGAAGGGTCAACATAGCTCCTATTCTCTACCTAAGAAAAAAAAATCAAGGTAATAATAGGCATAATTCTCTGCTCTGACAGGCAAAAGCTGAAACAACTGCACAAAAACCTTTCATCATTTCACCATGTGACAGTCTCACTGGCAAATTGAGAAGTGATGAGCAAGACAAGAATCACAAAAGGCACATAATTACTTAGAAAACAGGTTTTGTGGTTCTCAGTCAAGAACAGGGGCATAGTAATACCTCTCCTGGGCTTTACTCTATCCCATATCATCTGGATGTGGGAAGAGAATACCTATTAATAGGTTTTTGGGCATTGCCAAGAACTGCTAAGGGAGTCCTTCAAAGGATTACAATTCCAAATGATCATAAAATTTTGAAAAATGGACTGAAATCAGTGCAATGTGCTTCAGCCCAGACAAATTGACAATGCAGTAACTGGTGCCACCCTAGAGCCAGATGTAGAGAGACAAATAAAGGGAAAGGCTGAGCAAGTAGCACTACCAGAAAGGTCTCAAATGGCATGAGTTGATGTTGGCTGATGTCACCAGAAAGAAGGTGTGTATCAGTGAGGCACTGCATGTAAAATGTTCCAGTGATTGTATTCCTGGTCATTGATTACAGTTTCAGTTGTTTGCAGATATGGAACCATCAGTAAGGAAGCACAAAACATGGCAAGTCTGGATGGCACCAAGAAGAGCAACATGAAATTTAGGGAACATGAGCTCTGTGGAAGGGTTGAGCAAAGGTTGTTAACTTTTACTCAAAAAAAACACCATTGTTAGAGGATTGCACATGGACGAGACAGATCAGTCACCCCTGCTCCACCAGGATGTGGCTACCACAAGACACTGAAGCTGGGTGTTTCCTTGGTTTCCCAAGGGCTCCTGAGGGCTGGACCACCTCTCCACGGTTTGGCAATGCAGGGCCAATTCCTGCTGCTCCCATGGAGGCAGACTCATGGTGGCTTCAGAGAAACTCTGCTGGGAACAGGAAACCAAGCCTGTAGGTGTGGCTTCAGAGCTACATCTCAAAACAAACCCCAACAAGACCCAAAGCAAAACCAATCAAGTGATCCTGAGCAGAAATAGGCTAATTTAAAAAATACTAAGGCATTGTCTGATCGATAACACTCAACCCAAGCTGCATTTCCAGAGCTAATTCATGCATTGATTTTCCCATTGATTTGCAGTAACTGCTGGGTTCCTAGCTAGATTAGCAAAGGTACTAAAATATTAAGATGGAGTCATTTTAGTAGCCTTAGTCACCTTAGCACTTAAATCCAGTTGATTTATAGCTCAGATTAGGTCTCTACACAAGATGCTGTGATCCCACAAAGCCTCTTGCTGCTTTTTGACGGCTCAGTGAACACATTTAAAATTCAGGTTTTATATGCCCCGATTGCTTTGAAAATGAGGTCTGTTCCCCAAATCACCTGGGCTTTGCAAAACCTTTAGAAGCACGGCCCTAAACACCCAACTAGGTACCCTATTCTCACACTAAGTGGGGTTTCTTCCTGCCTGGGAGTTAAGGTTCTTGGCTTGGTGTTTCAGTGAAGTTTCTAAATATTTTTACAGCTTATCACCAACCTGTTAAAGGATTGACAGATTCTGAGCTACTAGAGACAGGAGTAGGCTATAGATAAAGTAACCAGCTGTATCATTGACAGCACATTTGGGAAACATTAACCAAAAGTAAAAGCCTTTTATAAGAAGGCCATAAAATGGCAGGAGTAATTATGTCTTTCCAAAGTTAATTATTGACATTTGTTTATTTGGCTTTTTATAAAAAACTTTTTCCTTTCTCTCCTATAATGAATAAAACCCATAAAAGGTCCAGCAAATTGGATTCAGCCTTTCTTCTTCACGGTGGCCATGCTTGAAGGCTGATGAGGCAGAGGCCAACAGAGAATCTTACCTGAGGAAACTTACATAGTAAAGAGGTTCTCATCCTGAACATGAATATGTTGGTCCACTTCTGGCTTCTCTGTGGCCTGAGTGCTGTTGTGACCCCTCAGGATGTCACACAACAAGCCCAAATGTTTTTAGAAGAGTTTAACAGGAGGGCAGAAAATATCAGCTATGAGAACTCCATTGCCTCATGGAACTACAACACCAACATCACTGAGGAGAATGCCAATAAAATGGTGAGTGCTCCATCCTGCATCCTTACTGTTCTCTTAGGAATCTAAGACTTTCTGGTTTGTTTTGGTTACACCAAGCTTGTCTGTAATTGGAGTGTTACTTTGGTAGCCATGCTTCATTTTGGGGAGGGTAGAGGAACTTGCTTTAATATAGCAATGCTTCCTGGATGTTCCTGGGTCACTACCAGCCTCTACAGCCTTGGGTTGGTACCTGGACTGCCTGCACTGCAGAGGGATGTCCCAAAGCTGGGCTGTCCCTAGCCATCACTTTAGGTCACTCCAGTGAGTGGAGGGAAAAGGCAAGGGAGCACTGCATGTTCATCCTGAAAATCTGTGTTGGATGGAGAGAGATGCTTTCTTCTGATGAGTCAAACACCACCAGCGCCTCCTGGTATAGTGTTTCTCTGTGGGGTTTCCCTTTCCAAGAGCAGTATTTCCCTTTACTCTTGGAGAGGGCATATCCTGAGGGTGAAGATCCTCTTCAAGGGCCTGGGGTAGGTGCTGTCTGTGGTGCAAGGAAACAGGATTTGAATCTTGCACTCACATGAGCTCAGAGCTTCCCTAAAACCAGATAAACACTGGGCTTTTTACTGACACACACAGTTGTTTTACTTCTCAGTGAATATGCAAATATTTTCTGGATGCAGGCATTCTGTTAAATGTTTGCTGATGGATTTATAGGCCCACACCAGTTACCCAGTGGTGGACATTTCCCCCTGCCCCCATCACTCTTTTCATAGTCAGGGCTGTTGGTAGACTGCCTGGAGGTATTAGACCAGGAAAAATGAAGTGAGATCACAGACTAGCAAATGCCAGCAGTGGAGTTTCTGTTACAGTGGTCTTGCATGTTGGTTTGAAAGTCCATTTCTATTGGCAGGAAGGACCACAGTATTTTTATTTATGCTGTCTTCCAACACAGTTCTTGCTTCTCAACACCAGCCTCTGTCTGCCCCAGCCCTGGGGGGTCTCTAGGCAAGAACTTGTCAAGAGTCTGGCTGGTTACTGGTATTGCCATGCCTCAACTCAGGATCTTGTAAGCTCAAAGCCTTTCAAAATTAACAAAACCACCATGAATTTTGCTTTGTTTTGAAGTGGCATGCTTTTTAAAGTTAACTCAAGCCTTAGATAAAACAATTCAGAGCATAAAAATGAAGCTGAACATCCTACATCTATTTTTGCCTAATGGCTGGTCTTTCACTTTGTGGTCATATAACTTAATTAAAACATGTTTTAATTATCATATTTCTTAATTAAAGCAAGGAGACTGGTTGTTGGAAGAAATCCTAATGACTAATCATTGTCAATCTGGAATTTTTTCTGAGGCACCAGACACTTAAACTGTAATGTTTCCAAACACATAAAATGAAAGCCCTATATAGTATTTTCAGCATTAATGAGATGATAATAAAATACATGAGGAGATACCTGCAATAAAACCAATTAGTCTAGTGTTCAGAGAGAACTTTTTCTCTTGATATCTTCAGCAGTGCTGGTAATAAACCCACTGATTCCCCTCCTCCCATTCTGCTGGAGGAGAGTTAATGAATACTGTCCCTTCTGGCTCCTTCACATCCATTTTCCTTGTAAATTGTGTCACAAGCCCTACAACTATTCCTCTGACTTACCAACAATTTCCTCTAATTGTGGAAATATCAGAGAGTAAGATAACTTCTTTCTCCTGGCTTTTGTAGCTAATGAGCCCCCTCTCCTGCCCTGCCATTCCTGAGGCACCTCCCTGTTCCTGCTCAGGACAAGGAGCTCAGGAACACATTGGCACAGCAATGCCCTTCTCTGGGTGCTTATCAAGCTCTTTCCCACTGGGCTCTGCAAGCTGCTGAGGAGCGCCAGGACTGTTTGCTCCCATGAAGGGGAGAGTTTGGAAAGCCTCCAATGATGGCTGCTCTCCTGCAGCTAGGATGGAGGAGATGTGCGGATGGGATTACCGTGGATTTTCACATCTGTCACCACCCTCTGTGCTGGAGCCTGGAGCAGTGAGTGCTGTACCCCTGTCACATTTGGGGTTGAACAACTCGGGCACAGCCCTGCACAAAGTGCTGGTCTTACTGGTGTGTCTGCACAGGGGTGAAGGGTGCCTGAAAGAGCTCCTCAGGCAGAATATGACATTTGAGTTCTGCGACCCCTCAGCAGGGAGACATGGGTGTTACAGGCGCCCTATCCACAACCTGGGAAGCTCTTGAGTAAGCACAATTAAATAAACTCTCCCAAGGACCCAGGTTAATTAGTACTGTTCTTGTTGCCATTTGGAATTGCTGCTGATGTGTTAAACAGTGTACAAACACATTAGAAAAAGGTGAATAAGACAGTCCCAACTCTGAATTGTGTTCTAATGCTACTACTTTGTGAACGGAAATTTGGGACTTTCACATATCATGGTCTGTAATTGTGGAAGTGTTAAAAGCAATCTCATGCAAAATGTTAAGGTTTTGCACACCCCATTTGGTCACCAGTTAGAGCCTTCTTTGCCCAAGTATAATCTTTTATTTGCCAGCATTTCAGAAGAAAGTGATATTTGCCTTATAAACAGACTCAGTATGACTATCTTGGCAGCTGAATGTTCCTGCTACTCCAGCAGAAATGGGGATTAACATCTGGGTCACAGATCTCTTTGTGCCCTGTCTTATTTTTTCACAAGTGGGTGAAGAAAATGTGCTTTAGAATAGCAGGAGACACAGCAAAGTGATGCTGGATCAATTCTAACAACCAAGGTGCCAGTACACAGTCATGATTTTTGCTGTTCCCAAAGAAAAATGCTTATCTGGATGTGTGAATAAAACAAAGCCAAAAAGCTCTCTAGCCCTTTCACAGGGTGGTGCAAGTGCTCAGCCCACAGCCCATGGGTGTTCTTCACAGATGAAGTTCTTCCTAGAAGTGATATTTTTGTCCACTGAGTGCGTCAGGCCACTCCACTGCCTTGGAGGGATTAATTCAGGCTCGTGTGACCCCCTTGCAGAGCGAGGCGGGCGCCAGGTGGTCCGCGTTTTACGAGGAGGCCTCCAGGAATGCCAGCAACTTCCACGCAGACAGCATTGCGGATGACCTCACCAAGCTCCAGATCCAGATTCTCCAGGAAAGAGGATCATCTGTGCTGTCACCAGAAAAATATAACAGAGTAAGTTGTTGAATGTAGTTCATAATTTCTGGGGGGGTGAGTTCAGCTGCCTCCCACAGCACCCTCAAGCCAGGGCATGGTGCTGTCACCACCCTGCTTGTTTTGGGATGATGCGGTGTATGGTATGGAAGTGTCCCTGTTCTAGGTGTTCACAGCAACACAGGACTGTGGGTAGTCTGGCCTAGGAAGCTGGCTGCCGTTTCTGTTAGCCATTTTGCCATGTAATAAATTTCAAACACACCTTAGAGCAGTCCTTGCACTTATGATTAGCCATAAAACCGAGAAAGGACATGTGGTAAGTGCTTGGTGAAGTCTAGACCTAGGGCAATGAGCAGAAAGAGATGGGTAAAAGGCCATTCAATGAGTCAAAAAGGTGGAGATGGAGGAAGTCTCTCTTTCTCTGAACTTGGTACATTATCACACTGGGAAAAAGAAGGAATATTTCATTGCACTGGGCACCCTAGGTTGCCTGAAAATGGGGAGGGTTCCACAGAAAGATGCTAAAGGCCAGCAAGATTTGGCAAGAATCCTAATGAGATTTGACATTTGCACTGACAAGTTCACCTAAGAGGCAGCTATATGGATAATGACCGTATGTTAAATTGGAGTGAGCAGCTATGCAGACTCAAAAGGGATTTATAACCAAACACTTGAGAATTAAATTACTTTCCCTTTGCTGAAGATCAAATTGAAACATAGCACTGAGTCATGGGTACCTACAGTCCAGGATCCTACAGTCCTAACTACAGAAGAATCTTGAGATTTGTATGCTAAGGTCAGCAGTGCTAATCACCATGCAAGGGAAGAAGCTGATTGGCTGGATCTCTTGCCTGATCCAAATAAGATGGGTTTCGGAAAAACAGATTGTGTTGCTGGCAGTTCATGCAAACATATATTTATTTTGGATCACAACAGTGCACTAATGGTAATGTTGTTTCTGTTGAGAAGATATGTTCTTCAGTACCCTCCCTGTTTAGACACTTCGAATTTCCTAGATAATTGCCTTTGAGGCTGAAGTTGTTGATTCATGTTTGAAAAGTGACTTTTTAATACAGTCTGATGGGGTTCCATAAGAATATCTAAGTATTCTTCACTGACACAAAAATTTGCATGGGTATTGATTTATTTTAATGCTGACAGAGGTAAAGGTAGAGGTACTCACTAATTACCCTTCTCACTGACAGCTCTTCAGAGTTCTGATTTAAACCTCTAAGTGAGAAATTTCATAGTCCTAAAGGGAAAGCTAAAAGTTGTACATGTTATTCTTGACACATAAAGATATAGAAACATTAAAAAATATTTAAAACAGAGCTACATAGCATAGGTTCTGAGATAGAGCTGAATGATTTCAGGTGTATTTTGGCCTTCAGCTGGCCCAAGACATGAGCCATGGCTTCTCTGTGATGGAGTCCAAGCAGATCCATGCAATCAGTGTGATGTGATGTGAACACCCACAGGCAACAGGCAGCCTGGCAGCACCTGCCAAAGGAGCCCTTTTGGCTGCCACTCAAAGCCACAAATCCCTGCAAAGTTTTTGTGTGTTCATGCTTATGGAAGCACATTGATAAACTTTATTTTTTTATTGCTGCTGTGTATTGACAGCTGTCTCATGACAGTGCTCATTGAATCCAGAGCTCTGACTGGTATTAAGAACCTGTAGGTTATATCATATATTTGGGAGATTATCTGTCTTTTCCAGCTAGATCTGGTTCAGTAATGCATTTAGGCAAATTATTTCATTAATCTCTCCTAAGCTCAAACATCTGCTTAAATATTAAGCTGGTGGGTGAAGTGTTGATTCTAGCTTTTAAGGAATTAGCATAATTGGCTGTTATTTTGCACAGAGTGGGTTTCTAACAGGCTGTCTTGCATCTAACTTGCAGCTGGACACTGTGCTAAACACAATGAGTACCATCTACAGCACTGGGGCTGTCTGTAAAATCAACAATCCATCGGAGTGTTTGGTGCTGGAGCCAGGTATGACACCAACCACTGCCTCTACTGTGTTCTTCACCCTGAGGGTGCCAAAAGAGAAAGCCAAAGGGTGGCTCCTGACTGCAAAAGAACAGGCTGTAATTTCAACAGATATTTTCTGCTATCTAAAGCTTAGTCATAATTTAATTGTACCTTGCAGTTCAGGCATCTCCACTGGACCTTTTGCCCACGAGACATACCATGTCCTGTTTGTGGCAAAAAAAAATTTTTGGGAGGGCTGCTCAGCTTGTTTGGCAGCCTGCCTATCACCTGGGGTTTGCCTATATCACAGAAAATCTATTTTTTTATTCTCTGTCTTCATTCATGTTGGACTTAATGTTGTATTGAGGCCAGTCCTGAGAATTCTACCAGCTTAAGGGAAGCTAATGTGGACAGAGCATTTAAGAGCCTATGAGACTATGGATGTGCTCCATGCTTCTTAAAGACAAGAGAAAAACCTTAAATTAGGAAAGAATGCAATGAAATAATGGGATCTTTCCATACAGAAAATACAAAATGTTTTCTTCTCTGTTCATGAATTTCTTTGACTTTGGTTTGTCTGTTATAAAACAAAAATTCTGCTTTCTCAAAGCCTAGTACCTACTTTTTTGTTCTGGCAGGTCTGGATGCTATTATGGCTGGCAGCACTGATTATTATGAGAGACTGTGGGCCTGGGAAGGCTGGAGAGCTGATGTTGGCAGAATGATGAGACCATTATATGAAGAGTATGTTGAACTTGAAAATGAGGTTGCAAGGCTTAATGGTAAGTCAATGTTTGTTTTCTTTTTGTTCCTTATTTTTTCCCCTTCTAGCATCCAGAAGCTAGTAAACATTCTGCAGTCTTACCCAATTTCCCCAGGAATTCAAAACACATACATAATTTGCACATAATTTGCTCTTGGTGTGCATATCTCACAGTAAGAGGCAATGCAAACAACTTCCATTGACCAGTTCAGAGGTTTCTTCCCAGCTGGGAACACGAGGCACCTTTTTGTTGGCACCTTTCCTTGTTGGCACTTTTCCCAAAGGCCATAATGCATCAGTGCCCCTCATTACATAGCACCCAGAACTGCACCATTTGTGATTTATGTACAAGTACACTCCATTTAAACAGCTTCTGAATGTTGCTCTCCTCTTTCCTATGGGCCTTGACCTTCTTTGAGCAGCCACAGTCATTGGTATTTTATAAGCATTATTGCCTAGCTGGAACGATCAGATTTGGTAGGCCTGGGACAGCAGGCGCAGCTGGGTGTTCAAAAAGGATTTTGTGCTAAGGGAAGCATGCTTCCAGTCTGAGATCTCCACACATCATATGGAACTGTCTTTTCAAGGAACAGTAGCAGCTGCCTTCTAATTTTCTTTTGGGGTCTTCTAAGGTAGCTTGTGAAGTAGCTACATCATCTGTCTCTTGGCCAGACTGCAGCTGTATCACCTGCTTTCCCCTCCTCTTGTTTTACAAAAACTGTCAGGCTGGAGCTGGACATGAAAATATGGCCCAAATAGTAAGACAGGGAAAAAAAGCCAAGCATTAAGAGGTGATCATTATGGCCTTCCTCCTTACCACTAAGGATGAGACTTCAGCTGGGAAACATTTTTACTCCAGGCTTGAAGGAGCTCAGTGGACTGGAAGATGTAATGGAACTGGGAGCTGAATTTCCCTTCTGGTATCTGCATGTGTCCTGGTGGTTTAGTTTCTGGAAGAGGGGTCTTGTTTTCATGTCCACCAGTTTATGCCTTTTGTGAGAACCCATTAGTGTCCAGCCTGAGCAGAGGCTGCTGTCTCTCATAGGCCCAGGAGCTCCAGTCAGGATTCCTGATTTCCTTTGACCTCCATCTCCAGATGGAATGACCTTAACTAGCAGATAACCATGACATCAATTTCTGAATTTCTTGGAAATCTCTCATACCTGCATGTTCATGAGCAAGACACTCAGGGAGGCTTTTTCCTCTCTGCTAAACCCAAACTATCTAGAATTTTGCTGCTTTGGGGAAGGCTGACTGTCTGCATGGGATCCACAAAGAGCTGTGCTTCTCCTGCAGAACTAAGCAGTGCCACATGTGGTGTCCTCACATGATGCATCCATGCTTTACAGGTTATTCTGACTACGGAGACTACTGGAGGGCAAATTATGAAGCAAAGTCTCCAGAAAATTACAAATACAGCCGTGACCAGCTGATCAAAGATGTGGAGAAGACATTTGAGCAGGTAGAGGCAGGAAGAGCTCTCATCTGGGTTGCAGGGTTGTGTTTTGAAGTGGTGTGCTCATGTGGTGATGTTATGAATGAAGATGAAACCTGCTTTAAACTAGCTGATCTCAGTCTACCTGGGTTTAACAGAAACAGATGTGAGGAGACACACACGACTTTTCTACTTCTGTAGCTGTTCAAGAACCAGCTTGGTCCCCAAAGGCTGGGAAAGAGGGATCTCTGCAGGTCCATGTCTCTCCTCCAGGTAGGGTCCATGGGGTAGATGGCATCCTTGATACTCCAGCTCAACAGTTAGCAGTGCTCCCTCACTCATACCTGAGCAGGACTTCTGTGGCTGGAATCTGGACTCAGTGCCTGAGCCCTGAGGCAGGGGCAAAGACAAGCTGCAGGTTTGGGGGGCAGTTATCTGCCAGGAGCTTTTTGTCAGAGAGAGCTTCAAGGCTCTCTGTTTAGGAGCAATGAGAGGAGTAGAGCAAAGTGAAAAATACAAATTGTTTCCTTCTCCTCCTCTGCCTCCAGATAAAACCTCTGTACGAGCAGCTGCATGCCTACGTGAGACACAAGCTGGGACAAGTGTATGGCCCCAAGCTCATCAGCTCCACAGGAGGCCTCCCTGCTCACTTGCTGGGTATGCAACGCATCCGTGGTGTGCAGGCCTGACTTTATACACAGGATGGTCACCTTCAAGGGACATGGGTGGGGAGTAATCTGACTGTTTAAGCAGGATATTACCAAAAAGGTTACAGATAAAAAAAGGGTAGAGAAGAAATGCATAAATTCCTAGCAGAGATGACACAAGTGCTTAGCAGCAGTGGCAGGAAGGGAAGGCAGGTATTCTCATCCTCACCAAATCTCACATAGCACAAAATTCTAGCACTTGGCTGAGCATTTCCCTCCCCTCTGTAGCACTTGTCTTCCTCAGAAATGAGAGTTTCAGAGAGACTTGTTTTTCCTTTCAGATTTTACTCTAAGATGCCACATTTCATAACGTGGCTTTCAAATCATGCAGCATTAATCTGCCGTAGGTGTTTTGTACCTGAACATGGCACAACAATCAGGTAGACTAAAAAAAAGGATATTCAGTTTTCATACACCTTTAGGAATGTCATCTGTCTTGAAACTGTATTATCCAAGAATTGCTGATATTAGGTAATAAAAGGATCCTTGATCTGAGTTTGACCTATGCATGACCTTCTGGAACTGCTCCCCTACACATCTGGATCAGGCCTGGTTAGATGAATAGGAGTCCCTGTTTTTGACACTGCACAATTTATAGACCTGTCTGGCACCTTTGAGAATACATAATAAATAATTTAAAGTATTTCTTTGTGTCTCTCTTTTTCTGAAGGTGATATGTGGGGTAGATTCTGGACAAATCTGTATGCCTTGACTGTTCCCTATCCAGACAAACCAAACATTGATGTAACTTCTACAATGGTTGAAAAGGTAAGACATGCCTTTATGCAATATGCATTATGTAGCAAATCTAGAGGGTATAAAAATTATGTACCACATATCAACTACTCTCTAGAAATCCATGGCTGCCCTCAAGCACACACACTGCCAACAAAGTGTTGCTTTTTGCATCCTTTCTTTGCTTTTCACTTTTAAGTGTTTATGCATTTTTCCCTGTACCTATCCCTTTAGCTGTTCTCTGTTTTCCTCCACCCTCTTTGACCCTCTTAATCTTGTCTCCAAGTCTATTTTCCTCAGAGACACTTATCCATTAAGAGATATATTTTGTACTTATAAATATTTCAGGACTCCTGGAATGGCTGGTATTAAATATGACCTTTGCCAATCATTACTATAATCAAATAGTTTGTATATCACAGTTTTGTTTTTGTCAGTCTTGTTTATTTGGAAACAGCTAGAGAAACTGCAGTACTGGCTGTTATCTCTTGATAACTGCATAGCAGCATAAGGTCTGTGTTTGAGATCTGTAGAGCCAACAGCTGTGCTACCACCTTTACCAGACCAAGAACATGGGGGAAGATAATTCCCTGTAGTCTTGCCAAAGCCTTACTCCTTTTTTAAACTAAAAGGAATTTGATGGAACTAGATGGAATTTGATTTCTGAAATGCAATTATTCACCTGAAATCTACTCTCCTCTCTTAGGCAGCACTCCATGAAAATGTTATGCTGGTAAGAGAAAGAATGGTTGAATTTGATTCCTTAGCAGTTTGCACAAGCCTGCACTATTCTCACCTCTGTTTTACATTACTGACCCACTTGTAGTCATAAATTTGTGTCTGTTGAAGTGCTACTGCAAAAGACAAGAATTATTTACATAACCTTTGAGCAATGGGTGGGCTCATCCTTGTTGGTGGATGTGCCCCATTTGGGATTTTCATCCAAATGAGCTGTTTGCCACCCAGATCTCTGTGAGAACTCACCCCAGTAAATGCAGCGCTCCTGATGGGAAGAATAATAAAACTGCTGAATGGCAAAATTATCCTGAACATAACCATGCAGTTTTAATTTGATAAGCAACTCCCATAGATACATTTGCCAGGTTTTATGGCTCTGGCTGAAATCTCTCATGCTCATCTGCTGGGAATGTAGCTCCACTTCCTCAAATGTGTTGTCCCCAGGTTGACTGAAATGACTGAAGGATTGAATCACAGATCTGACATACAGGAATGCATTTTTGTCTTACTTTACATTTTATTGAGAGCTTCTCTGGTCTGGGTCAAGTGCTATCTGCTGAATCTCTGTGTGCAGAAACCTATTTTGTTTGCAGGGAAAACACTTAATTCCAGTTCCCAGTAGAATTCACAGAAGTGCCAAAGGCAGACACTACTGACTTACTCTCAATAGGCCAGGTGCAGGTGTGAAGCTCCTGGGAAATAAATATAAAGTCAGCTGCTCTGTATCCAGCAGAGCATTGGGAACAGGCTTCATGAAGAAGCAGAGGTTAATGGTGGCATTGTCTCTTTCAGAAATGGGATGCAATTAAGATATTCAAGTCTGCTGAGGCCTTCTTTGTTTCCATTGGCCTCAGTAACATGACTGATGGCTTCTGGGAAAACTCCATGCTCACAGAGCCAAGCGACAGCAGGAAGGTTGTCTGCCATCCTACAGCATGGGACCTGGGCAAAAAAGATTACAGGTACTGAAATTGCTATGACCCCTTTTTGTACCACCTCCTAGAACAAATGTATTTTCACTAGAGGTGCACTGTGCTGTCTTAAGTTATAATTTCTCCTTTGTTTTTTTTTTTGTTTTTTTGTTTTTTTTTTTTTTGTGGCTGAAAAGAGGGAGAAGGAACACAAGAGAGCAGGGATCCTGTGGATCTGTAAACCTTTCTGTATAACTTTTCCTGTGAAGATCTACTCAAATTTACTAATAGATCTACTCAAGATCTGCTCTCAAATTTTAGCTGAGAAGTAACTAATATTTTTATGAATTAGAGAAATGGTGGCTATGTTCTAGGGCTTAAGGAATAAGCAGAAATGCAGGTGGATACCAGTGAGATTTGCAGACAACTGCACATTTTGCAGCAATGGCAGTGGGTCTCTGGGTAGCAAGGGAAAATCTCCTGAGAGTCCACTGTCTATCTTTAGCAAAATTATCCAGTTTCATGAAAATCCATCAGTCTCTTCCATACTTGGGAAAGAAGTGTGACAGCAAGTTCCCACACAATGAAGACTTCTCACAGAAATTCTGACCCCTCTTGCAGTCCCCACAGCTACCCAGAGAAAGAAGCTGGTGCACAGCTGAGCTTTAGTGAAGCACAGCAGTGTCCCACCTCAGCAGTCTCGGGAAGGTGGAAAGAAACCCTGTTTGGAAGACATTCCTCTAGTAAATAGTAAATCCTACATGAGGATGAAGTAGCAGGAGCCACCAATACACAGTGTTTTATACATTACTCTTTTACTAAGACTGGTGGTGGTTACTCACTCCCACACATACGGTGAGTTTATTGCCAGGTTTTAGGGAACAGCCGTTCTCACAAAACAGCAGTTTTCTCTTTACTGCCTGGACAATTTTGAGGTGGCTGAAGGTGTTTTGCTGAGTTCCCCATTGCTGTAGCAGAAGGATCTGCACTGCATACCAGGATGTGGCTGCCCAGGTTTTGCAAAGGGCACTTACAAGTTCTGGAGGGGCTTCACTCCAAGCTGTGACAAATGGCTGTCAGCCTTTCTCTGGGCTCTGACCACAGACACTTTATTCTGGTGTGTAGGATCAAGATGTGCACCAAAGTGACCATGGATGACTTCCTGGCGGCACACCACGAGATGGGCCACATCGAGTACGACATGGCGTATGCGGGGCAGCCCTACCTGCTGAGGAGCGGCGCCAACGAGGGCTTCCACGAGGCCGTAGGTGAAATTATGTCACTTTCTGCAGCCACGCCTCAGCACTTGAAAGCTCTTGATCTCCTAGAGCCAACTTTCCAAGATGATGGAGGTAAATAAATGCATAAATATTATGCATTTATGTGAAATCACTTTCTGGCCTTATTTTGTGGCAGAGTATTGTGCCTGTAAACCCAGCAATCAACTGACAGGCTTCTGAAAATCTTACTCCTCTAATTGACCAGAATTTTTTTTTCCCCCAAATCACATTATGAAGCAAGGATCACTGCTTTAAAATGCTGTTACATAATTTAAAAAGAAATAGCTAGCAGTTCACTACCTTCAGAATTGAACAACTCAACCTTAAATCTTCACAGTTCATTTAGATGAGTCTCCAACTCTTTTCAATCTCTGTTGCATGAATCCATACATATCTCTATCAAGATCTGTATTTAGCAGTTCAAATGAAACTGAAACCTTGAGATTTACATCTCCCACTTCAGTGAATATTGAGTGACAACAGAGATAGGCCCTCATTATAATGCAGTTCATCTGGGTTCTGAGCACTGCCTTAGATGGATGAAGATGCACATTTTATACATTTTGAGATGTCTTCAGCTCAAAAATCCTCAGAGACTGGAATGGTTCTCAGTGATGGGTAACTAAATGTAAATGTCAAAGGACTAGGTTATTTAACAGTTTGGGGGAAAGAGAGACAAAACAGTGTACATTTTGTAAATTATCTTATCTCATGGTTTTTTTTTCAGTAATATTCTTCCTTCCATTTTTTCTTTAGTGAAAATCTGTAATTCAAACAAGATGTAAACATTAGCTGTTAAAGGAAACAGCTTTAGCCATCTAATCAGATACTAATTGCTACAATAACCATTACCTTAACTGCTTCTCTCTTCAGAAACTGAAATCAACTTTCTGCTCAAACAAGCACTAACGATTGTTGGAACAATGCCTTTTACTTACATGCTGGAAAAGTGGAGGTGGATGGTGTTTAGGGGTGAGATTACAAAGCAGGAATGGACCAAACGGTGGTGGGAGATGAAGTAAGTTTGAGAAACAAAGGGGATTTTTTCCCTATGACCCTGCAAACTCAACCCTGGTTACTCAACATACTGAGGTCTTCGTGCCCCTATAGGACAGGATCCATGTCTGGGTGTTTCTGTAAATACCAGTAGAGTGCTAGATAGAAATACCCAGCTTGGTGTAGACAATGTCTCATAATGTTTCATGTCAGCTCCTGATAAAGACAGCCCATGGCCTTTGCATGGCCTGTTCCAGATCAATATTGTTGTTCCCCTGACACATTCCCCAAAACATCTTCACAGCAAAAGTACAGCCCTTCTCTAAGCCTCATTGGTCACATGCTCTGGTTTGCTCCTCACATCCTTAAGGACAAGTGGAAAGTGAAGTTCATTGTACTTGCCAGCCAGAGAACCATGCATATCTCAATCCACCAAGTTTTTGAGCACACTCCTCTGCTTTGTGTTTCCTTCCTACCATATAGTGCTTTTGGAGGCAAATTGTCTGAAAGATTTCAGATTGAATATTCCCTTCCTTGTGTACTAAGATACCACCTTTCTCAGTACAGAAAATACAGTTCCCTTGGCAAGTAACAGCTAGGGGTGCCTTTTCAGATAATGCCCATCAATCAGTCTATTTTCAGCACCTTGGAGCACAAGATTAAAAATAAATATTATTCAGACTCAAGTTTGTAATTCCCCAGGTTGGTTTTAATATGAGGGCAGAAAAATGCAAAGAAACCAAACAAGGCCCACGCTGAAAATGGAGCCTGAACTCTAACATGAACATGAACAGCAAGCCTCCATCAGCAAACAGAATCTATAATAAAAGTTGATATATGCAAGTCTCCTGACCCACTGTAAAAATCAATCAGCTTCAATGTATTCAAAAGTAGCAGAGATGTCAGAGAAATAGAGAATGACAAATTGTTCAGGGAAGCTTATCACATCTGTTGCAGTGGCACTGCAAAGCTCTCTGCTTGAAATACAGGTTTATGAAAAATATTTCCATGGAAGCTTATTACCATTTTCAGAACTCAAGGCATGGGTTTGTTTCTGAGAAAAGACAGCCTCAGGAGAGGAAAATAAAGAGAAAGCTTATCTCCAGCCCAGTGGCACAGGAGGCCATAACCTTTTGGGTTGCTCAGTCTCTGCATGCCCTTGCCCAGAACAAAATACAGGTCTCTAAACTTGGGATGGCCCAGGGCATGAGGTGGTTTGTGTGAATCTCATGTCTTGCAGATTATTTCATACCACTAATTGATCCCTGCAAACCCTGCCATCATACAAATCTGTTCCTTGCATTATGAGTTTACAAACAGCTTCCTCTCTGTGGTCTCCAGCTGTGAAGCAGAACTTGCTTGGGGTTATTGAGAGCTGTATGGAATTCTTCTGTTTGCAAGTGAGAGGTGTCCATATGTATCAGACAAAACAGAAGAAAAGCTGAGTCAGATTACTTTTGCTTATTGTCTATAAACAGAAACCCTGTGTTTTTTCTCCAGGAGAGCCATAGTGGGTGTTGTGGAACCAGTCCCTCATGACGAAACCTACTGTGATGCTGCCACGCTGTTTCACGTGGCCAGTGATTACTCCTTCATAAGGTAGTGCAGTGTTTAATTCATGACTTAAGTTTTGTCTACAGAACAAGCCCCAGCTACCTAAAACATCTGCTGGAGAGTCTCAGGACCCAATCGTATTTTGTTTAAAGCCCAGACTGAAGGTTGCTGATTTCAATGAGAGTGTTTCTCTGCACATCAGGGGTTGTTCCATAATAATCTCTGAGCAGTGAGGAGGCTGCTGACCTTCTTGCTGAACAGGAAAGTTTCACACTGCCATCAAACCAGCAGGAGCACTTCTGTATGAGGTGTTTGCCTCCTGGGGGATCACTGTGCCCCATGCCATTTGGGCCATGAACACGCAGCCCTGGATGTCCACTGTGTCCCAGCTACCTCATTTTAGAGGGCTCAGAGCAGAGAGCTGGACCTTAAAAACTTTGCCCTCTCCTGATTTATGTGTCAACAATCAGATTTGGGGCTCTTCTAGTCCACTTGATCTTGGCATGTTGCTAGATTTGAGTTAGCCTAGCCTGTAAATATCAGCTGGCCTCTCTCCCTGCAGTGCAGTCTCCCAAGCAGGAGTGACAGCTGATGCAGCACAGCTTTCCAAAGGCCAAAGGCTTAAAGGTTTCCTTGACAGACAGCTAATAAAACCTGTGCCTCCCTTTTCCTTGCCCTTCCTTCAGGTATTACACCCGCACCATCTATCAGTTCCAGTTTCAGGAGGCACTTTGCAAGGCAGCTAAACATACTGGCCCTCTTCACAAATGTGACATTAGCAACTCCACTGACGCTGGGCAGAAACTCAGGTAACAAATTTCTCACATACAATAAATCAGAATGTAACAAAGCTTCTGGAGTAAATGAGGTTGTATCAAGAATAAACCTAGCTTGGAAATTTAGCCTATACCGGCTCAATTCATTTGGACAATTTGACTAAATTTATGTACAATAAGGTTCTAAACATCACAGGTTTAATTACTTGTTTGTGGGAATAAAATATTTTTCATTAATAGGAATAATGAGAGAAAGGAGTGAATTCAGAAGTAAAGAAGGACACCTTTATACTGATCACAGAGTGTCTTTCTCATCTAGATGGACCATGGCAATAATATATTACTTCTCATTCCACATATACAGACAAATGCTGCAATTTGGGAGATCCAAGCCCTGGACTCAAGCACTGGAAAATGTAACAGGAGAAAAATACATGAATGCAGCTCCCTTGCTCCACTACTTTGAACCTTTATATGAGTGGCTGAAAAGAAACAATTCTGGCAGATACGTTGGCTGGAAAACAGACTGGACACCATGTACGTATGGCTTTTGGGTTATTTAAGGGCATGAGCTCCTTTTCACAACTCTTGGGTAGCAAAGTGCCCTTCTCTTGTAGCTGTTGGACGTGATTCTGCCTAGAAATGCCGGATTATGGGAAATAATCACTGAACTCTAAGTTTTACTCACAGGAAAACAGACTGCCCAGAGCTGGAGAAATCAGCACTAGTGTTTGTCAGAGCCCCACCCAGTTCTCAGAAATGAAGGTGTCTTTTTTTTCATGATGGCAACACTCAGAATGTAAGATGGCTCTACAGAAGGAAGAAAGATTCAGAAGCTTGGTCTTATGTGGCACTTTCCTGAGAGCAGCGTGCCTATATTGCAGAGCTGGGAGCCACTGGTCCAGGGAGCCAGGTGTAGGGGCAAACCAGTACAAAAAAATTACTGCTGTGGTTTTGCTGACATGTGTTAGTCGAAGAGGGGAGCTCAAGGGGAGGAAAGGGAGGAGTCTGTGGAAAAATGCACTTTTCATTGTGACACTGAGTGTTGAACAAGCCGGGTTATCTTTGTGTAATCATTGCTGGCACTGGAGAGCCTCTCAACTCTTACAGCCCTGTGCCAGTCTCTGACAGTGGGATTCACCTAACCAGGCACCAGCATCTGCACGTAAGCTGCTCATTCCCAGTGATGGGAGAGAGGAATTTTCCTTCTATCTGCTACAAAACCAGTCCTGGGAACTGACAGCTTAGATGGGTGTGTTTGCAGTAGAGGTGACTGAAGGGAAACAAAATCAATCCCACCAAGATCTCCAAGGAGAGCAAGGAAACCTGTAAGGAAGCTTTAGCTTCAGCATTTCCCAGGAGACTTTTTGTTGCAGCAGCTCTAACACGGCCCTTGTTTCTTTCTGAACCAGATTCTAGCGATGCCATCAAAGTGCGCATCAGCCTCAAGTCAGCTCTGGGGGACCAGGCGGTGAGTGTGTTTGTGCTGTGGCACCCTTCTTACTGCTGGGGCAACAGAGCTGTTGTGCTAATGGCTCAGAAAATGAGTCAGGGTATGGCTGATCTTTGTGTCTGAAGGGTGGCATCAGCTCAGGTGAAGGGTTATCACATATACCATGTCTTGTCTAAGTTTGTGGTTGAGGATGCCTCTAAAATTAGTGGAGGAACTTCTGAGTGAGCCCACCCATTTTAGGAAAGGCATCTCAGCTAGATGAGTTAAATGCTCTTGATTTCAAACTAACAGACATCTGTTAGAATTTCACTGTAGATTTTTGCTTGGCTGCTTACAGTAATATTTTCAGGCCCTGATATGTTCAGCTGCCTCCCTGCCCTCCTACCCTGATGCAGAGACAGCTTTGTTATTGAGATTGCAGGGGACAGTGCAGTACAGCTGCTTCTGTTTCAGATGAGACGAAGGGCTTTCATTCCCAAGAGCTTGTCTGCTTTCCCCAATTATACCAGCTGGTCCAATAAAATGTATTACAGCAATGAAAAAAATCTCATCAAAGCCGAAGATGGCTTTTATGATTTTAAACAGAGCGTTGGCTTAGCCCATCTGCTTAACCCCGGCTGAAAATTCACTTCTTATTCTAACTCTTCCTCTTTATGCTAATCTCATGGAGGCAGTGTAGAAGGTTTAAGTGCAGACACTTCATTTCTGTTAATAGCCATTTTCACCTTGCAGGACATCAGTAATTTTCCAAGAATGAGGATGTCATCAGGCAGGTCATTTAGACCTGCTTGTTGGAGCCTATTGCACTAGCAAGGACACAAACCATGGGCTCATTTTTCATATGAATTGATGCTCTTGCTTCCATCACTCTCTCACACGCAAGCCTCACTGGAGTTTTATTGCTTCCTAGACTGCCTAGTCAAGTTAGATACAATTCAAAACTGATATCAACAGCATAAAAAGGTTCCATATTACACCACATTTATTGGTCATTATGGTTAATGTTTAGCTTAATATCATTTTTATGCCTGCCTTTAGCCATCATAGTCTTTTGTTGTGCAATTGAGCAGCTGTAAAACAATCTCATACAGATTACTTAATTTGAATTATTGTGTGGACAGTAGGTTGCTAAGATCTGAAGAGCACGCCATACATTTACCTCTCAAAACCAGTTCACATCACCAACTTGCAAGAAAGCTTTTTGTCGTGGTTGCTTTCTGCCTCCCCACAAATGTTCTTTTTCTGAGCCCCCAGGGAATGGCTGAATGCTGGTATGGCAGCAGCAGGTAATGGTACATGCATGAACTGGCATGGAGAAAAGGCAGGGGGAATTTCAGACAGAATCTCAGCCCAGCTACGCAGAGCAATGTGGTTTGGGTGCTTTGCAGGGCTCACAGTGCACAGAAGCTGTGGGCCCCCTGCAATTGTTTGGTTAAGGTGTATTTTGAGTTGCTCTGCCCTGACCTAACAGCACAAAACACTCTGACTATGCCAGCAAACAGTTTTGCATCTGTGTTTAGCTCTGGAGAGAGCAGGCAGGGAGAGATTCCTGCTCTGGGGCTCAGGTACAGCTGTACTGGGTGCCAGGGCAGCTGGAGCTCACAGAGGCTGTGACTCAGCCCCAGCTGTGACCAGCAGGGATGGTTCAATAGCCCCAATTTCTGGCAAATTAAGCGTCCAGACTCTCGGATGGGCTCAATGCCAGCTGTACCAGAGCGTGCACTGCCGCAATTACCCTGCTAATTGTATTCAGGCTGATGAGATTAGAGCGGCAGCCACAGCATTGCTGGATCACCAGTGCAGCTGATGAGACTGAAACACTCACAGCTTTACTTCAGCTGGGCCTTTAGGAGAGTGCCCACGTGAGAGAAACTGCTGCAAGATCCCCACTGAATCCCTTGGGGGCTGTCATATTTAAAATAAATGGTTCCAGGAGTGCCAGCCCCTGACTGCCACTTGAAAACCAGATCCCTCTTCAAAAATGAATTCAAAATTCTCTACAAGGTTGATGCCATAGGTATGATCACATTGTAAAGGGCTGTCACACAAGACAGTGTTAGAGAATGGAGAGCTGTCAGCCTGCAGGCATTTAGATGTATTTGACAATGAAAAATCCTTTTTGAATCAGAGGCCACACTTACACTGTCTTTCAAATCACATATGGGATCTTGGAGTGAACACACTGTCACAGAGCAGAGGTGCTTGGCAGAGTTCATTTCTCTCTGAAGGCAAAGCAGCTTCTGTAAGGCACAGTGTAGGGTGGTGCCTGAGATGCCTGGGGAAGCCGTGTGGGAGGTCATGACTCAAACACAGATCAGAAGCCAGCCAGGTACTCCCCGTCCACACAGCCAGTAATAGTATTTATAAAGGCAATTGAGAGGCATAGTGGCAATTAAAAAGACAAAGTATAAGCTAGAGAAATGAGGAAATGATTAAAAAGTTAACATGCTAAATTCAGAAAGCATCAGTAGAGGAATTAAGCTCAATTAGATACTGGTTAAAAAAAAATAAAAAATCAGCACTGCAAGCCTAAAGATGTTGGGCATAAATAGAAAATTGAGAAACCCCACTGATAGCCTCTTAGCTGTGATAGTGAACAGTGCCAGCTGCTGGAGGCAGGAGCAGTAACAAGAAGAGGTGCTTCAGTGCAGGGCTGCTCCAGCAGGAGAAAGCCAGGGGCATTTGCCTTGCAAAGGGAGCTCAGCCTCAGCCTTTCCTGGTGGGAACAGCCAGGGCTGGAACAGCCCCTGCCCTCCAAGTGCCCTGGGGACTGCTCTGATTGCCGTGGCTTCGGGTACCTGTGCCTTTCCTGGGACCTGGTCCAGAATGGATTGACAGCAGAGGGTTCTTTCTGCCCTTTCCTGCCCTTTATTAATAGAATCTGGATTCTTTAGGTTGTGAGGGACCTTTAAAGATAAGCTAGCCCAACCCTGCTGCAATGAGCAGGGACATCTTCAGCTAGATCATGTTGCTGTAAGCCTCACCCAGCCTGACCTTGAATGTTTCCAGAAACATTCAAGTATATCCACCATCTCTCTGGGCAATACCTCACCAGTGCCTCACCACAGTAAAGAATTTCTTCCTAGTAACTAATCTAAATCAATTCTCTTTTAGTCTAAAATAATTAATCCTTGTCCTATTGCAACAGACCCAGCAAAACAGTTTATCCCTGAATCCCTTGTCTTCCTCATAGGTATTTATACATCTCTCTCATTTTACATCAGTGTCAAGAGGTGGACACATTTGAAAAATGTAGCTAGGTTTTATAAAGGCTGTTACAGCAGAGCTGCCTTCTACCACACCTTCCTGAAAAATGCTCAAGAAAGTCAAGAAATGACTTTCTGTCATTGACAGCTTTTATGGGCTTTCCTGCCCAGGTACCATAAACATAATCAAATCTATGCCTGAATGGAATAAAAAGGTATTGCCACAGAGCTCAGCTGGGAATTTTCCCTTCATGCACACATGCTATTTCACAACAGACCAGGCTGCTTTATCACCTCCTGTGGTGGTTTTTGCCCCCTGTACAGCTCTTGGTTCTTGCTCCAGAGAAGCTGTTTTTGTCTTGCACTGCAAATAACTTTGGACTCATAAGGCAGGCCAGGAGAAGCCTGCACACAGGCAATACATTTTTTTAATATCACCCATCTATTCTCCAGGGAAAAAAAACCCAAATATGTACTTGCTGCAGAAGTACTGATGCAAAGAGTTTTTTACCAAAACAGACCATGAACAAGAGCCTGAACTCATCAAGCAGATAAATTAGCCACCTTTACACAACAACTCTACCACAAAGGTTCTCCTCCTTAATAGCTCTGCAAAAAAAAAAATTATGTGATTAAAACAAGATCTAAATCATTACATCTTTAAACTTCAAAAAGAATGCACAATATTTAACTGGAATAGCCTTGCTGATGCCTTTTCTTCCTATAAGACAGGGAGGTGTTCTGGGACTGCAGCATCTTCAGCAGGCCCACATAAAGGTGCCAGAGATTGCAGAGGGACAGCATGACATCTGGCAGCAGGGATACCTCCTTGGTTCTCCACAGTGCCCAGATAACAGATCTAAAGTGTTTGGGTTGGTTTCTGATGTACTCTCATGGCACAAATAAATAATACTGAAATAAGTGCATGCCAAGCATTACAGTTGCTATTTCTTTTTAGAACTATTTCTTAATGTCCCTGATTTCTTGCCATCTCTGAGAAATTTCTCTTGTTCTGTTTCTGCAGTATGAATGGGATGAAAGTGAGCTCTTCTTGTTCAAGTCATCTGTCGCCTATGCCATGAGAAAATACTTCGCAGAGGTGAAGAAACAGAAAGCTGCCTTTGAGTGAGTGGCTTACCTAATTGTGCCAGCTAATGGCATGAACTGGTGGGATTAATTGTGCCTTCTGTCAAATGTAAGGTGACAGAAACAATGTCAAACATCAGCTGTTTGTAAAAGGCAAGATGACAGCTTGGGTATGTGATCTTTCCCCTCAGGAGCCTGAAGTTAGGGAATAATGTGCTAAAGTTAGGTAAGAGGGCTTTGTCTCCCACAGCTTATCAGAAATGGAGATGAACCTTGACAATTTGTGCCCAGCATGTATATATAAATATCAGGGAAGGTAGACTGATTAGAAATAAACATTTCTAGTAATGTATGTGTATTATATTGAATTTCCAAGAGGTTTGGGGCTAGGAGAAAGTAAACATGTTGACTATAGAGCACTAGAATTTGGTACCCTTACTAATCTTATCTAAATTCAGTTACAAGCATAAAATCTTTCACCTGAAAGTGATTTTGGTAAGAAAAACAACCTTTTTGATTAAGTATCTTCAATAATGTTTAGAAGCTATCTACTCAAGCTATTAGATATTACTTTATAGAACAACATTCATGTAATATCTAGAATCTACTCTAGAAAAATAAGGAAGAAAGCTTTTTTTTCCACTTTGTACTTCATACATCACCTCATTCAGGAGATCAACCCCAAACACTCTCTGTTCTGCAAGTGATTATGTGCTATGGAAAATTACACCAAGACTTGTCTTAGGTATGAGGGAGACTTTCCAGCTCAAGTTACAAATTAGCACATAGAGAAACGAATTTTGGCAGGAAAATAGATTTCACTTTCCAGCTGATTTCAGTATGCCCCCAGTGTAAACTCACCCCCTGGCAATGCCAATCAAACACAACTGTTCACTGGCCCGAATTTAAAGCTAATGTCATCTCAACAATGAAAATAACCTTTTTCATCTGTTTCTCCTTCAGAATTACAGACATTCATGTTGGGGAAGAGACACAAAGGATCTCCTTCTACATTACTGTCAGCATGCCAGGTAATATCAGTGATATTGTGCCCAAAGCTGACGTGGAAAATGCCATCAGGTGAGATTTTGCTTTCTGGGGGAAAAGATCAACCAACCAACCAAATGGAAAGTTGGAAGGGAAAGCAGTGCTTAAATCAGCTGAGGCAGAAGCAGTGA
The DNA here is from genome assembly GCA_003676055.1 of Chloebia gouldiae. Classification (NCBI taxonomy): domain Eukaryota; kingdom Metazoa; phylum Chordata; class Aves; order Passeriformes; family Passeridae; genus Chloebia; species Chloebia gouldiae. Next base: position 14,387,872 of record QUSF01000007.1, read on the forward strand.
CAAGAAAGTAAAAAAATGGAAATAGTGGGATGAGAGATACTAGGATGAAAACTATTATGACAGAAAGAAAACAGTCCATCTATCAGATGGCATCTTGGACAGCAGCCAAAATAAAATGCTTCAGGGGATTGCCAAAACACATCTCATTGCATCATACCTTGCCAGCAGATCTAATTGCTCAGACTTTAACAGGAACTATTTTATATCCTGAAATACAGAATATAGTAATGGTGTGTGCATGCACACGTGTGTTCTTCCTCTCATTTTTGAAAAGTCAGTGCAAGAATTATTGTTAACAAGGACTCCAGAATAATGGTGTACTAGAAAGACAGCCAGATGTATTTGATAATATGGGTCAGAGCAGGAGCTAGTTCCCACTTACAGGTCAACGAACAGCTCTTTTACAGTGTGGTGTGACAGCACTGTAAGTCATTGCTATAAAAATGATAAGTAAAACCGCAGCTCTGCAGAAGATCATGGGTAATGTCCAGTGGGAAATGAAGAGGGCACAAATCTAAAAGTAGCATCAACCTGAGATGGAGTTGAAGAAGTGAGATAAGTTGGTGAACTAAGGGAGAAGAATATGGCTGTGAAAGTAACTCTTGGGTTAGCACTCAGTAGCAGATGTGGAAGTTTAAGGAAAAACAAGACATAGATGATACACCAGGGAAAGGGTTTTCAGGGCAGCGAGAAACACACTAATCAAAATTGTGTAAGATTCTTGGAGAGAAACAGATAAGATGTCAAAGCTGTGGCTTTATGTGGCATAAATAAGAAACTTTTCAATAGACAAGAAATGGTAAAGAGAATGAAGGGTAAAATGCAAAGAGAGAAATAGATCAGAAGGTTCATTTAATAAATGTTAAGACTGAGTTTAAGAGTCCATACAGTGTCCAAACATGTCAGTTAAGCTGCAACAGGTTAAGGGTTTTATTCACATGCCAGAAGGAAACTGGGTTTAGCAGTACTTCCCCTGCAGCCTTTTTAACTGAGTTGTTTAGGGGAACCTTGCCATGCTGAAGATTTATAAAAAACTGAAAACTGTTCCTTTCCTTTCACTAAATATGTGCACTCTTTGAATTTGCATTTGATGGCAGGATGTCTCGAGGACGAATGAATGAGGCTTTCAGACTCGATGACAGTACACTGGAATTTGTGGGAATACTTCCAACCCTGGCTGCACCTTATGAACCACCAGTAACCATCTGGTTAATTGTATTTGGGGTGGTCATTAGTCTGGTTGTCATTGGAATTATTGCCTTGATCATCACTGGGCAGAGAGATCGCAAAAAGTGAGTAATATTTTTTGATACTATGATCATGACTACTGGAAGATGTCCCGATAATTGAATCATCAGGATTTTTTTTACAGATTAGGCTGCAGTTTACCTTAAGCAAGTTAAGGAATGGAACCCTGTTATCTCTTTCCCATCAACAGTGATAGCTAAAGGTTCATCTCCCTGTCTCCCAGTACATGACAGCTTTGGCAGCTTAATGCAATTTCCCCATCACCATCAGTTTAACCATCACTTTGGCCACAGGGAGCTGCAGGGTGGCCAGGCTTCTGCCAAGGAGGAGGGGCTGTCCTGCTGGGAACATGGTGCTTTCTCCAACAGCAGAGTTGCCCACATTTATCAGCAACTGCAGTTTTCTGTAATGCAATTGTAGGCTGTACAGTAATGGCATTTTTTTAAATATTACTGCATTAACAAGTATAGCTTGGTTGGTTTTCTATGTCCCTCCACTGACAGGGTTTCTAAAATCATAGCAGATTTGCTACAGTTCTTCTTAAACCTCACTCAATTTCTTCCATATACATATTTCCAGTTAAACACAGTATTATTTATAGTCAGAGATTCTGGGGATCCAGAAGGACATGGATCAGAACAGAGACCTTCTAATATAAAATGAATTTTGTTACAGGAGAGCAAGAGAAAGCAGAGGTGCAGCAGGATCAAACTGTGAAGAGGTGAACCCTTATGGTGAAGAGGGAAGAAGCAACCTGGGCTTTGAGCCAGCTGAAGATAAACAAACATCATTTTAAAAGGTGTGGGTACACTAAGGGCTTATGGTTTGTTTTTTTTTCCATTTTACTTTTAACAACAGTACCTAGCAAAGGAGCAAAACACTATGGATGTCATCGAACAATGTCTTCTGGTTGACCATTAATCTACTGGTTCATGGCCAATAGCAACTAAATCTGCTGTTTATGTGGTAACTAGAAAACATGCCTGGCTTATCTATGAATTATGTGTATAACATTACACACATTTTGTTCTGCTTTTCATATGTGTGTTGCATCCAGCTTCTGTCTTCTGTGTAATGAGATACAAAAGCTTGGAAGAATACAGCTGTATACAGACAAGACACACAAAACAATAACTCATGTACTCCTGAAGAACATCTTGATCTTTCCAGATGGAGACCTCAAAAGTATTTGTAAAGACAGTGATGAAAAAACCCTTGATTATCACTAAGGAAGAACCTTAGTGATAAAGAACTCAATTTGATATGAGATAACTGCAATTTTTGCACCTCCAAGAAGTCTGTATCAATGTAAAATGGACACTGGATGAAGACTAACAAGCACTGGAAGTTTATTAGAAAATTATAACATAAATTATTTTTCTAACTGCTTGATAAGTAATGCAGAGACTAAATAGCCCATGCTCCCTCAAAAAAAAAATTCCCTTTTATGTTGACATTAAAAATCGCAACTTCCTTAATATTAAATGATCAAAATGATTTTGGTTATTTTCCCCTATACCTTGGCCATTGCCTCCACTATTACAAATACTGCATGCAACAAATACAATTGTGCTATTACATACAAGGGGCAGTAGATTGAGGCTTGGGAAATTCTTGTTGCACCTGAGAAACCAAATCTGTTCACATGGAGGATAGAGCAGCACTGGACCATGTTGCCTTTTCTGTACTGTGGGAGAGGCTGTGGGTCTCCACCTTTAGAAGTGTTCAGAGATCAGGTAGATGAAGGTATGGATGATGGACCAGTAGAGATAATCCCACTCTGATGGAGAAGTTTGGCTAGATGACCTCCAGAGGACCCTTTCAGCCAGATTTTCTATGATGCTGAGTCTTGCAGTTCCCCCACCATAGCCGCAACCATGCCTGTGGTTTTTTTTTTTTTTTTTTTTCTTTATACACCCTTTTTTTCTTTATACACCAATCACTGAAAACCACAAGGTTTTCTGATAGTCAGTCCCGGGTTGCCAAAGAGCCAATAGCAAACATGATTCTGCATGAAAAATACTCAGAAAACACATGGACTCTTAAAATCAAGGGCCTCCAAAATGACGAAAAAAATAAAAAAAAAAAGAAAGCAGCCAAACATATCTGAAAAGTACATCTGGGCTCTACAGGTTCACAAAACACTGTTATAATGCTCCACATTGATTTCCTATTTAAGAGGTGAGGAAGTAGTTCAAAATGGTAAGCAGATGATACTAATTAATGGCAAGCTAGACACTAATGCAAAGGAATGAAAATACTTTTTTAAAGTTGCTTATCTATACCACATATTCCATTGCCATAACAGTCAATAGTCAATAATACTGGTGAGAAAACAGATATAATATTTTACCTGTAGTAATTTCTAAGTAATTGAAAGTGAGCCTGTATCTATTTATGTTGCTGTCACTTGCAGTAGTTCTAAGTTTGAATTTGGGTGTCAGCTTCAAGTGATTATGAAGAAAAAACACATTCAGATGAGTTATGATAATCAGAAAACCTACCAAGCATATATTTCCCTGTTTACATTTCCAGTTAAGGCCAAATAATGACAGTTTGGAGGCACTGAAGGAGTGCACATAATTGGTATATATATCTCAGTGTCTGAGAAGTCTTTTGAAAAAAAGCTAACAAAATAAATTATATTCTTCCACAGTAGCCTTCCAAATTCTGTAACCCACAGAGTGTCAGAAACGATTTCTCCATATGCTTCTAGGTCAACACCCTGATTAAATGAGAAGAACACTAAAATATAGAATTATAAGGGTGGCTAATGTCAAACAGATTTCAGGTTCAGCTCTTGTATAGCAGACAGGTGATGTGGAGCCAGAATGCACAGTCATCTGTTTCTGAATCTCATTTTTCAAGCTCTGTTGCCTTCTCTCAATGCCTCAAAAGAATGGTAACAGCTGATAAAAGCCAGGGTGCTGTTATGGCAGCTAAATGAAGCCAAGATGATAGGTATAGTTATTAAATTTTAAAATAATTCATAAATTGTAATTTGCATTTTTTTTTGATTTTAACATGCAGAAATTCATAGATAGTGATGTCACTACAAATTTCTGCATGCTAAAATAAAGTTGCAGGAGGTAAATAAAATTTAACTTACTTATCTGTCTTACATTGTGATAGTTTAATCTTCTTTCTTTGCATTAATATATCCTCTAATATGTCACTTTACTCATTTTACTGACAATTATATTAAAAAACCCAAGAGAACATCACAGTCATTTCATGGTGTCATCAATAATGTGCAAAGCAGTTCTTTGTTGCTGGTGAGAAACAAGTTGTGGTCTACAGACAGCTGATCAAAATTTTGGTGAAGAGAAATCAGGATAATTTTTGGCACAGAAGATGCAGATCTCAAAATAAAACCAGTGTGACCAGCATTTGACTTACAGCCCCTAGAAGACTGGGATGGGGTAACACATGATTCTGTTGTATGGGGAGGATTATTTCACACAGATTTAGCTCTCTGTAAAACTCGAGGTCTCTTCTATGTCTGCTGTTTAAAATCCCTGTACAGGAAGGCAAATACCTTTTATTCTGTGGCTGCTAAGAGAGAAAGGACAAGTTATCACAGGGCAGTACAAGTAAAAGTCCTGTAGTCATGGAAGGAATTTAGACAGTTAGTTTAGCTCAGCACACAATTTTTAAACAGTTAAAATTATGTGAGAGGAATCTCATCCTGTATTTGTTGAAGTTGAAAGGTGTTATGCTTAAATACGTACTTCTGAAAGAAGGGAGCCAACCTGTCTCTGTGCCTCATTTCCTGAATTAACCTTGTCCAGAACTAGATAATATGGAATGTATTACTTACAAGCAATGGCTTTTATTAAAGGATATTTGCATGATAAGCATTAATTCAGCTATCAGCAGGTACTCCAAGTGGCTCCTATTTTTTTGTTTTCTCCAGTTTGTACATGCAGATGTAAATACACATTTCATACCAGCAGCTGTCTGTTATCTGGTAAGTGATGTTTGAAACCTGCTGTGGTCTGTAAAGTCTGTATCCTTGAGAAACTTTCTGCAATCATCATGAAGCTCATAGGGCTGCTTTCCCAAAGTGAGCACCTCTCACAGTAAGACATGAAATGAAGGTCAAGAAATACAAAGTAAGTCCTTTTTCTTGGAACAACATACACATGCAACATAAAAATGATCAGACTCTGAGAATCTTGTCCAAAAAAAAAAAAAAAAAGGCTGACAAGTGTGATTCTGTACCTGAATGTAAAACAACTCCTACTGCATAAGGTTAACTTAGTTACAAAAAACATTTAATGGAGACAATTAAATATATTGGGCTGAATTTTCTGCAGAGCATATGCAAACATTCTCTTAAGTATATGTGTGTACACAGAGGGAAGGAAAAACAAAATGACAACTATAGGTATCTATGTCTTTATAAAATTATAAGAAAAAAATTACTGTTTTTTATGAGTGGGATTTAAACTTCTTTGGTATGAGAAAGATATCCAAATATTTTACATTGTCAGCTGTATATATACACCTTTAAAAGCTTGAGTACAGAGAATTAATAGAAACACTGAATCATAATCCCTAATTCATAATTATGGCCTTGCAAGAAATAATTTTGCTTGTAACTGAATATATGTGATAAATATGCCTACCCTAAAGTAAAAAAAAAAAAGGGAAATATTTATTTCACAATGACATATAATATTGGCTGTAATTTTCTTTTTAAAGAAATTTATGGGATCTTTGATTTCACTCCAGCTTGAAGACTAGATAATTGTAGTGTCACAATGACATTAAAATGGCATCCAAATCCCAACGATCCTTGATTAGAACATTAAAAAAAAGGATTCTTTGTTCTCTGACATCTGCTTTTGGGATATGAATACATCTGTTCTGTTCTTTAGCCCTTTAAAGGCTCATTAGTTAGAAACAATCAAACAAGAACTGACTGATCCCACTCTCCCCTTGCTTCCACTGCATCAATGGATAGTGTTAAAATTAGAGAAATATCTTCTAAGGAGAAATAGAATTTTTCATTGAAGTTAATGCAAATATTGATGTTAATGAAAGTAAAGCCTGGGGCCAGGATTTAATCAATAGGAGCAAAAAGAAAAGTATCACCACAAAATCCAACTTCTGATTTAATTGGATATATTACAAACAACTTGTTAAGGACATGAATGAGTTGTTTCTGTGCCAGAGTGTTTAACACTGGGAGGCTAGCTGAGGTTAAAGATAAGAAGCAGCCCAACATTAAGAAACACTTTTATCTGCTTTAGTCACTGTTGCTCAATGCCAAGAACGGTGGGTTGCCAATCTTTCATCAATTTGACAGCTGCCAAAATTTTCCTTCTGGAGGAGCAGACCCAGATAAATGGAATTCAAGCCTGTTCACAAAAGATTCCCTTTACTTTGACACTTTTTGCAGACTTTTAGAAAGACTGAACATACTCCAGGGATCTGGAAATCACAGATTGAAATCACTGAAGTAGAAGTCAAATGTTTGAAATTCCTGGTGGAAAGTGATCTGCAAACAGATACACTTTTCACTGAGATAGGGAGTCCCAGCTCACAGACTCTCTTCCACAGCTGGGCAACATTTATGGTCTAGACAGACTAAAGATTTTACTTGATCTCTACTGCCAAAGAGTGGGCAGAGTTTCTGTTTGCCTAAAAGAAGAATCCTAGGGCTAAAAAACCAACTATGATAGGGCTTGTTTGCATAAAAATATTGAACAAGAACAAAAATGATAACTGCTTTTTATAGCCCTTCACTGTGTAAATAGTTTAACATCTGCTTAACAAGCTGATGAAATCCAAATGTAATGGCTTTTATACATACAAACTCACATGTGAAATTCTGTACATACTGAAGGTCCATGCATCTGACTTGCTGCTAAATTTGGTGTGATGAAAAACTTCTGGTGCTGAGCACTTCTGTGGAAACTTGTTTCCTAGAGAACTTCTACACAGCTTATACAAAACATACCAAAAAATCACAAACCAAACTTGGTTGTGACTCAGTTACAGTGAAATACTATTTATTGCTTCTTGAACAACATAAGGTTCCTAAACAAAGCCTAGACAGAATCTCAGGTTTCCAAAGATATCTGGTAGAGGCATTACCTATAATCTAGAACAAATCATTGCTATCAGCTTATTAGGGAAATAATGCAGAATCACAGGAATACCTACTGTCAGGCCAATCTAACCCAGTGTTCTTCTCCAGTAGGGTTACTCCCAACATCAGAGCAGGTCAGTCATGTCTCTGTGTTGTTAAGTCTTAAAAGCTCCTGGACAGCATATTTCACTGCTGAAATCTCCCTGGACAGCACATTTCCCTGTTCCACCACCCTCCTGGAGAAAGAACTTCTCTTACTATCCAGCTTGAACTTCCCTTGGTGCAGCCTGTGGCCGATGCCTGCTCTTACACCACCTGGCACAGATAAGACTTCCTTGGCTCCATTAGCTTTGTAACTGTAAATGGCTATAGGCAGCTTTAGATCCCCTCTTATCCCTCTCTTCTCCAGGCTAAGCAGCTCTCTCCCTCACCTCTTCTCAGAGGACATGCTCCAGAGGCTGCTCATCCTCTCCAGCTTCTCTCCATTGAGACCACTGATTAAGATGCTTGGTCCCCAAATCAGCTGCAAACCTTGTACTCAAAGTAAACATTGAGGTTTCTTTACAAACATGACTAGTGAAATCTCTCAGCTGTGATTTGCCTTTAAGCCTTAACTTCTTGAGGCAGCTATGTGACTCTATTTTCTATTTTTTATTCTTATTCCATAATGACTTAACAGTCATTAATGGAAAGAAAACACAAAGTGCTGTATCACACCCCTGACAGCCATCTGCAGCTGATCAATGCCAGTAAACTGCTTATCCACCAACATCAGAGCATCTAATTATCAGCCTCCCAACTCTTTCACCTCCCTTGTCATCCCAAGGTCAGATACTTTCACAGTAAGTTTGCTGTCAATCAAACAGTTCCTAGCAACCTTTAGTGGATAAATGAAAAGAGATGAGTGGAAGAACACAAAGGGGACCAAACAACATCAGGCGTTTGCTAATAATTACTGTTATCTAGCATTTCAGTGAATAATGATATCTTTGAGTGATACAATTAAGTTTGAAACTGTAAGAGAATAGTAAGTTGCTCTTTTGTTTCACTTTTTGACATTGAAACATTCTGTAGTATTATCCCAGCTTAAAAAATTAAGGAAATTGAAGGATGAAAAACAGAGGTGAGAAACTACATTTATCTAGAAAAACAGCAATAGAGCAAGAAATTAAAAAGGCTTCCTACTCCAGGTCCTTTTCAGTAGTCTCAGAATTTACCAAGGCATCAAAAAGTGAAAAGCACTGATTGGATTATTTGCAGTGCACTACAAACAGAGTGAGAGGCAATTTAAACAGCTTGATTTATGAAAAGTTCCAAAGAAGCCTATTTCTGCAAATTATCACTTGAGAACATTTATCCAGGGCTGTATTCTCTGTGTGTATGCTCATTAACTTCTGTGATACTGTTTGCATCTACAGTTTTCAACCTGAAATCAAGCCCAAGTTTTACTTCTGCTTTCCCATGATGCACAGCCAGTTTTTGGGAAAGTGGCTTTATATTTACAGCGTGAATTCTGCTACATAAGTTGTCTGAAATTCCTGATTTCTGAATCAGTTTTCGAAAACTGGTGAAGTATGGATTTAACAACTTTGTTTACACATAGACAATTCTTTGAAATCATCAACATTACATCTAAAATGCTAGCTGAGGCAATTGCACTCCTATTGAAAAATGAAGCAAGTTTGGAACAGAGCTGTCTGTTATATAAATTGTCAAAAATCTTCAAGCACGTTTTTGTCTAAAGTTAGAAGGAAAATACTGCTACTGACTGAAGCATAGTGCACCAGAAATTTGGTTGTGTTCACTACTATTAGGCCAATAAAATAATATCACATTTCCCCAATGAAGGATAGCATTTTTGAAAGCTGTTTCGCATAAACTTTAGGTACAAGTCATTGAAAGGACTGATTCCCTCACCAAAGCAATTTAAAATAGTTGCTTGCAAACTGGCAGATAAATGTGGGGGGTTCCCATCATTAAGGCCACATTTCTGTGCTTCTAAATCCTGTTTCAGGTTTTGACTATGACTGTAATTTTATCAATACTGAGTCTTCTTTTGATTGTCATCAATACCCAGTTTCAAAGTAATAAGCAGAAGGACACTCAATCCCTTTGAAATGGAGTATTTGAAGTCTGAGATGGGACCATATCCATATATATTCCAAGAATTTATTTCAGAGCATTGTATTGCTATTTGAAGAACAATAAGTTCAATTTATTCTTTGATTTTTTTTTCTGTATTTTGAGAAGCTTAATCATCCCAAAGGCTTTGTGCTGTATAGTGTATACTCAACGTTATATTCCATCTATTTATTGACTGAATACTTGGCTGCTTGGTCAGCTACCTAGGGAGTCATGGGAAGGGACCCTCCTACCCTTTACCTTTCTGGAAGTGTTTTGGATATCTGTGCTGCGAAGTGACACATTAATTCCTGAGCCTAGATCTCAGAAGGGCAGGCAGCACAGCGTGCAGTGCTGTAGATCTGTCAGCTCCACTCTGGAGCTGAGTACCTTGGAATGTAGGATATCCTGGACTAGAAGGGACCCATGGGGACGATGGGGCAGTGCTGGTTACGTGTGGCTCTAGTGCTTCCTCCAGAGCTGCCCTGTGCTGAGCCAGGGCTGTCTGTGGTCAGCAGAGCCTGATGCTGGCCAGGCTGAGGGCCAGCACAGCCCCTGCGGCTGTGGCTCAGCCCAAGGGGTAGAACTGACCAATGGTAGGTGCTGCCCCTGCCTTCCCAGCACCACTTCTCCTGTGGGATACCTCACAAAATCTCCCTGCCTGAACTGACAGCCCTCCAGAAATAATGCCAAAACCATCCGAGCATTCTTCCAGAAAGCTAAGTTGTGCTGGTTGTAATGTATAAGTTTGGGCATTGACTCAAAGCAGTAATTTTCAGTGGGGTAGTACTTCTTCTCAGGGGTTTGTACACAATTAATGCTTAACTACTCCTTTCTCCTTTTTTACTCAGTAAAATGCAGTACATGTCAAAACCTTGCAGAGTTCCAGCCCTTGTGTTAGTAGAATAGTTAGTTATTGCTTGAGCTGCAATGCTCCAGCTGGCCAAACAACAAAATATGTACTAGGTGTCACCAGGAAAACTGTTACATTTGCCTCAGCCTGCTTTCCCCTCCTTAGCACTTGGGATATTCAGTACAGGCTCCCAGCCCATTCCTGCATCATACTCCAATGAAATTTGATGGTTAGTTCTTGTCTCTCAACAGTTACACCTGGAACAAAAGACTTTCACATTCTGCCCTTGCAATGGTTCTACATCCAATTTTTAACACCTTCCCTTCCTCCCCTTCCTTTTGCCCTTCTGTTCTCCCTTCTCCTTCTTCCCATTCCAGTTCCCACTCCCATTCTCATTTCAATTCCCATTCCCTTCCTTCTCTCTCACTCTTGAGACTCCTCCATTCCCCTACATTATGTGCCTGCTTACATGAGGCAGTTCTGGACCCCTGTTTTCCCATTCAGGGAGCCACTGTCATGTTCAAATTCAAAGAAGGAAAGTGACCTGAATGTGCCCTGGGTTCATTTTTAACACAATGTAAGGACCAGTTGCACCAAGCAGCATGTCCAGGGCACACTCACAGAAATGCTGCACATTCACTGGATACTTAGTAAGGAACCTTGTTGAATGAAGATATTGTGTGCATTCCTGTCGAGCTAGACTGAACCAGGAAAGGACCTTCTTTTCCCTAATTAAAAGGAAAAAAAAAAAAACAAAAAAAACCCCCCAAAAAAAACCAAACAAACAAAAAAAACCTTGCAAGAAACAAAGAAGCAATGAGGTTGAGATTAATTTCGGTGAGCTTTAGGCTTATGTCCAGAAAGGAGACATGAATCATCTGGTCTCCTTAAAGGACTACATTAGGACATGAGCCTGAGAAATATTTCTTTCCACTAAAGAGAAGGTCCAGGAAAGTGGTTGTGGTATCCCACTATAAATATGTAAAATTAGATGAGTTCTACCCCAGCCCAGACATGAAGCAAGTTGTCTGCAATTTTGTTTTGTTGCACAGATACAGATTTATAAGTGGGGACATGAAGAGTTATTAACTTCGGGTCTCCTCCAGAGGCTGTAGAGTTTATAAGACGAAAACACTGCCACATATAAGAGCCCTATCCACCACACTTAGTTTCAGAATTAGATTAATATATTTTCTATTGCCCAAGAATTTCTGAAATACTGAATAAGTAAAAAGATTCTTGCTCTACTCTGTCTTTGCACTACTTTTAGTCTTTGTGTGGTACTCCAATCCTAACTTCTGCTATCCAGCTTTGCTTCTGTTAATGCTTTGCTTGCCATACAGGGCTAAAAATTCAGGTTTTCAGAGTTCATTTAGCAGCTACATCTCTATATTGCAGGGAGGAAAGAAGAAACCTAGAAGTTCATTGCTGTGAAGTTTGAAGGAAATTTCCTGTCCCTGAAAGTTAAATAGAGCCAGTGGTATCCAGCCTGTTTGGGGCTCAGGGCACAGCTGCCTTCCCCAGTCTTTTGGCCACACTTGAACTTCATTCTGAACCTCTTGTGCAGGTCTAAGGAAAAGGACAGTGAGCCAAGGCTCCCAAAGGATCCATCCATGTTCCATCAAAGTTCTCAGTGGCTGAGAACCAGCAAGGCTGAGTGAGAGCAAGTGGCAAGCTGTCACTGTTGAGGCAGAGATGGGAATAAAATGACTCCAACGTTTAGAAGGCAAAGAATGAACCTTTGTTAACAAGTAGTGTTCCTCTTTTATAACCAGGATCACTAAGGTGAAATATGATTGGTCTCAAAGTGAAAACCTTTCACACCATTGGTGCACTAAGAATAGCACACTGTGGTAGAACATATCTATAAACAATACGAACAGAAAGAGAGATAATAAATAGTTTACATTCCTCTCTGACTTTTTCCCAGGTTTAGTCTGGTAAAAATCCCTGTCCTTTTCTCTCTGACTGTACTGAGAATATCCACAGCAAGCCACAAGAGGAAAACATGTTTAGACAGAGGAAAACATGGATAAGGCTGTGTCTCTTCCAGAAAGGTCCATGGACACAAATGTCGGCTGTCATCTCCTTGTGCACCTGACTAGTCCTGTGGTGCTGCTCATCCTTGCTCCTAGTCAGCTGCATCCAGTCCACACCCAGCGAGCACAGGGCTCAGTTTGCTCAGGGTCCTGTTCTTGCCTGGGTGAGCTGCTTTTATTCCACATTTGTATATTGAAAAATGGTTTCAGAGGATTCCTCTAGACTGACCTGCAGAAAAAGCCACACTGGGGTCAAACAACACAGGACTAGAGGTGAAAACAAAAAAACCCAAAGTCTGAGGGGAAATTCACTCAGTGTGGCTTTGTTCCAAGCCTATTTTAGAGGTGCTAAATTTGTTCATTTATGTAGAAGAGGCATTTTTTGAAATATGACTGTTAATACCAAGACAGCACAAGCATTTCTAACACTTTATAATACTACAGCTATTTGAAGAGCATCAGCATCCTCTAGCTACACAGTAGAGCAAAGACTACACAGAAGCTGTTCCATGGTTGCTCATACAGAAGCAATAAAGGATATATAGGCCCTTCTGACAGAGCAGCTGCTCAGACTGGGCATGGGAGATATTACCTGCATACCAACTACAAAGAGAAATATTTGCCTTTTTATTTACAAGCTGGTTTCTGAACAAAGTGTAGCAGACACACAAAAAATGCCAGACATTGTAAATATTTTCAAAACTGCTTTTAAAAGTTAGATAGTAGATCTGGGACTTGTCCTGCATATGTGATTATTTGCCATGAGATTACAGGGAAACCACTAGTTTCCATCTGCTTCCCCTCATCAGTGGCTCTCCTTGCCCTAAATATCTGGGTTCATTCTGTGGCATTGACTTTTGAGGATAACTCCTTAGAGTAGGATCCTGTTGCCCTAAAGTTCTGCCCAGAGCTCTATCCGAAGCAGTTTGCTCTGTCTCCTGCAGACCATGACACAGCTATCTGCCTTAAGCCTGGGAGGTACATAGTTCTCCTCCAACCTTATTATTATTATGTAACCCTCTGTTACATAATATTTAAGTAAACTAAATAAACTGAGAGTTGCCAAGGGGAGAAACAATCCAAATGTGCTCTGTCAGATCAGTTCAGGCAACACCAATGAAAGTCTTTTTAATAGCAGCTCCCTTTCATGAAGCATCACTTTAGTCTACAAGATTCATTTGTCTAAATTACTTTTTCTTTCCCTGAAAACAAATATCTTCATGCCTTCAGATATCTGCAGGCAGCAATGGTCATGATGACAATATCTATATTTATTGTCATTATTATGACAGCCATACTGCTGTAGGTATAGTGGACATGTAAAGTGGAAATGCAAGCTCTGCCCAAAAAATCTCAGGTTCTTATGAAGATAGGTTCTATAAATTCACTCATGCTTAACAATACTCTGCTTTTCTGCCAGTGTCAGCTTGCTGACATTGGAGGTTTCCCTGCAATGAACAAACAATAGGTTAAAGCTGTGCAAAACTTGTGGTCTTTCAATACTTAAAATGGCTTATCAGAAAGATGGAGACAGACTTTGTACTAAGGCCTGTAGTAATGAGGCAAGGAGTAATGGTGGTAAATGGAATGAGGGTAAATTTAGACTGGATGTAAGGAAGGTTACATCCAGTCTAAATTTACCCTCATTCCATTTAACACCGTTACTCCTCATTACTCCTCATTAGGAGGGTGGTGAGATGCTGGAACTGTTTGCCCAGAGAAGCTGTGGATGCCCCATCCCTGGAATTGTTGGAAGTCATGTTAGGTGAGGCTTTGAGCAACCTATCTAGTGAAAAACTTCCTTTCCATAGCAGGGACTAGATGATCTTTAAAGGTCCCTTCCCTTGTCCCTAAAACACAAACCATTATAAGATTCAATGACTCAATGAAATATTCCTTTCTTAGATTAAAAGTAATGCTACATATACATTTTTTGAGTAGTTATGCCATGGTCTAAGGTGAATATTTGAAAAAATTGACACATATGTAATTGTCTGGATGTTTTATCACTTGAACACTTAGACTGCCTTACTCCTCCACTGTGCAGTATGTTAGAAAGTCAAATATCCTCAGTGCAAGCCCTAACAGGTAATGACACTACATATCCCTCGAGTGACCTTAGGAGGAGATTGCATCTACCTTTTAAAACATTACAGGAAAACTTTCCAAAATTGCACAGCCCTAAACTTTCCAAACTAGTGTCCTTAGCATGACAGATAGGAATTCATGTGACAGAGAACGAGGCCTCTAAAATAACCTCTTCTACACAAACAATCAAGATTGTTATTTATGATTCCTTTCACAGGATAATAGAAGAGTAGACATTTTTCAAGGAAATCTCTGAATTTTGTGCAGAATGGTTTATTATAAGAAAACCTGTTCTGTTTCATTCAATTAGTTTGGCATACATCTAATGCTTAAAATGTCATATCATCTTACTAAAAAGGGAAAGATGGATCTGATACGGACTCCCTTTATCCTGCACTGCAATCACATATATACCTACAAAAGCACATGAGAGCTAGCAGTGCAGATTTAATGTTGAAGTAAGAGTATGAAGATTGAAATCCCAGCATCACTGAAGTCAATGACAAAACCCTACTGATTTAAATGAAACTGGGATGGTTTTTATTAATGTTTGAGTCAAGAAGATAAACTTTATCTGATTCTAAACATTTCAGGAAACTTTATGCTTAATACTCAGAGGGTTATTTAAAAAGAAAAATATTCCAGAAATGTTGCTTAATCTTTACTAGACTGGCGTGGAAAACATTTAAGCAGTAGATGGCTGCATATTGATTACCCTTGGCTTATCATCATTCCAAGGCAGCTTTCTCAAGTAAGCACTTGGTACAAATCCTTCATTCCCACAAGATAAGCAGTTCCCAGTTTATATATTGTACATGACTGCATCTTAAATTGGTCACTTAACACAGGAAAAGAGATTAATCAGAGAGTCACTTTTTAGAACACCACTAACAGAAGTGCTCATGGTTAAAACATTTCTGCTTTTACTTACCATGCATAAAAATACAAAAGCAATTTGTTTTAGAAAATTGCACTTCAAAGAACTCTTTTCGCTAGTCATTGAAATGGTTTCTTCCCCCATGGTTGGTTTCATGGAGTGGGAGGCTGGAGCAGCTGCTCAAGGATGTCCTCGTGTGCCATCTCAGGCACTGTGATGGACACCAGTGACTAATGCTGCCTGCAAACTACCCAAGGTTGAACACAGAGCCAGCAGGCAGGCTCAGCTCTCCTGCCTGCACAATGCCAGATGAAATTGAGAAGCTAAGTGAATGTGGACAGCTCAGCTACATCAGACCAGCTGGCATGACAGCTCTATGCCATAGGGGCCAACAGGCATCCGTAGATTTAAGGTGGTGGACTGGATGTCGTGCCCATCAGAAAAATAAATGGAGAGAATAAATTGTATATTTGAATATAGGTGAGCACAGAGGGATGAGTAACACAGATCTCAGTAGCACAAGAAAACAGATAGTTCATAAAAACAGGTGAAACTGGTAACTCCTGATGTTTGTTCTGACTACATTAAAAAAATCAAGATCTTCATTCCTTTTTTCAAGCAGACTTTAAAGATTTTTTATGGTGTATATATGACTTTTCCTTATACAATCAAGACTGCAAAACTCTCAGTTTCTCGACCCAAATGAAAAAACTGTAACTGTCCTGCCTTTCTCTGGATGTCTGTCTGCTCCTTCATCCATCTTAGCGCCCTCTAATCAGGCTCCATAAGCAAAGCTGCCTGTATCATATATTTTTACATAACCATAAAAGAAGGTGTTTAGGACCATATGTCAGCTTACTACTTTATCGTTTTCTTTGAGTTGGTGGGGTCATGTGATGCTTTCTTCATCCACAACTGTTTGTAATCTTCTGAGTTACCTCAAGTTAAATTGCTTTTTTCTTGTAAATGTAAACCTAGTCAGGGAATTATGAGTACATCAAGTAATTTCAGTCTGTTCCAAAGCAATCTGAGTGTCCCCTAGCTCAAAAATTCTTCTCTTCCACATTTCTATCAAGCACGCAAAATCAAACTCAGCTAGTATCCATCATGAGACACACCAGGAACCTTATCTCTTCTAGGCAACTCCTGTTTGTTGTACTGCCTTGTTCTCCAGTGAACTCTTGAAGCTGTTCCTCATTTAATAACTTAGAAAATGTGCTCTTTTCTACCCCTGATGGATATTAATGCAAATATCCTGTTTTAATTTGCTGAAGGGAAGTTCTCCATTTGTGAACCTCTAAAATAATAATAAACCCTCTGCAGGATAGGGATGCCCTGCCTTTGGGACAAAGTATTACTAAAGCTGAGTTGAGACTGAAGTGACACAGGATCCATGCCACAGCAGCTCTCACTGCTCTCCCATGCTGTCTGTGCTGCTGCAATTGTAATGGTGCTGTTCCATGGCTTGCACACACAGGAGGCAGTATTTGTTGGGAGAGATTTTATCTTTTTATTCACCTGAACTAAATAATTGGAAAAAATGTGTATGTTCTGTGTAAACAAGTCCTTCTTCAGGCACATATGAAGAATAAGGCCACTGGGTACCTTAGCTATTGCACTAGGCAGTGACTGCTGTAAATTTTATTTAACCTGCCAGCCAAGGATGGTAATGAAAATGCAGTTGTACAGAAGACAGTGAGGCTTGTAGAGCAATGTTTAAATCTACTGAGGTAATTCTAACATAGATCCTGAAAGGTGCCAGGAGTCTCTGCAGTCTTGTCTTTGAAGATGAGATATGTGGAAGATTTTGGTCATGGAACAAAAGCATTCTGCAGGGCATATCTACCCTTCCAAATCCCTTACTTTCCACCAGTCAGAATGATTTTCTTGTGATACTCAGTATTTATTGCTTCTGACAAGCTGGATAGCTGAATTTCCTCTGTGTTCATGGCTGCATTGAGCCACAGTCATATTCAGGGCTGACTTGCCTGGTGGCAGCCCCTGGGGCAGGACAGGCTTCTGCCATGGCCCATTTTGAAGACAGAGGAAATAAATGATAAGGTGAGGCAGTACAGGCTGCAATAAGATTTAACCCATGACATGTACATGATCACTTGTATCTTCAACATATATAGTGATTAATCAGATTAATCAAAGATCAGAAGACAGGCAGACATGCAGTTTTTTTCCTTTTTCCAGTTAGAATGGAGGAGGAAAACAGCACAGCCTGTGTTGTCCACATGTGAGAGACAGCAAGGACAGAAAAAAGTTCCATGATAATGACACCAGAATAAATTAACTCTGGGTGGAAATTGACACTCATATAATAGGAAGTCCTCATTACCAGAATTATGGGATAGACCTGACTTGTGTCACAATCCTGCCACCTCAGAATTGTTGTACTTTCTGCACTCTGGACGCCATTTGAACAACTTCTGCTTTACTGTAACTGTGATAGGGTACTGTTGTATCAAAAAAAATGCCATCAGAGTATTTTAAAAATAACTTTGGGATTATTTTTTAATGGCTTTTGATCAATAGCAATGTTATCATCAAGAACAACAAGCATTAATCAACTGTTTATTACTAATCACTGAAAGTAAAAAGCAATGCCAATTCTAAGTCACTTCCTTTACATGCTTTTTGGATGTTTCTCTGCCAAGCATGTTGGACATAAGGAATGTCACTCCCTGGTGCCTAACTTTGCCTGGGCAGAGCTGAATGTAATTGGTATGTGACTATGAGATTCATCTTTAAGATTTTGACCCATGTCTTCACATGAAATATGTCATCCTACAGAAGTGTCTACCTCTCCTCAGGGATTGATGAGGATGTCTGCACAAATGACTTGGATGAGAAATCTGGCATTATAGTTAGGTGACATCAGTCAAGTCATGGGCAAAAGCCTATCTAAAATGAAGGCACTGAGATGCATTTAGAAATCAGGGAAATGTCAGACATCACAATTCTTTAATTAAGAGCAGAGAAAACTACACCTGAAACACTGACAGCTAAGCATGAGAGAAGAAGGACTTAAGAGAAAAGGCTACAAATGCCACCAATTTATTTATTTATTACTAAAAAAACACTGTAATGCATTGTCAGGAAATAATGCCAAGTGTCCTTCAGCAGGCTGGGATTCCTTTAAATCAAGTCCAAGTGACCATGGCATTGTGTGTATGCTTCTTTTCTATTTATTGACATTTCCCAGTTTAAACAAGAAGAAAACACAGAACTGGGTTGAATCCAGAAGACACACTTAATCTCTTCTTCAAACAAAAAATCTCAATCTCATCTCACTGAGCTCTAATGAGACACTCATTCTTTACAGAGGTATTGCTCACAGAAGTTCCTCTTCTATTGACTAGATCTGTTACTCAGTGAGTAATGCTACTTGGTGGTTCCTGATCTGACTTTGGTGGAAAGGACCTTATAGCTGAGAGCCTGAGTTAGGCAGGACTCAAATCTTAGACTGCCTTTGTGGCTTTGTGGAATAATGTCTGAGTTGCCTGCAGTTGTCAGAAAGATGGGAAAAATAGAGTACAGGGATTAAACTGTTTTCTCTTTAGAGCAACTAGTGACATTAGAAAAAATTGATATTCAGTAATCATATTAATGAGCTGATGTGCACCTCTGATATTAGGCCTTCGTAATTTTTGAAGAGTTTTGAAGATTAAATTGCTCCTTCAATTTCCTGTGGGTTTTTTTTTTTTTGACCTGATCAGATTGTCATCATCTGCTGGAATTTTCATCTTTTTGTTTGAGCAGAAGAAACTAGAAAGCACTGGGAAAAGTAAAGGGTGAATAGAATTATTATAATGGAAATTAATTTTTCTTTGTCCAACCTGCCAGGGAAAAGAACCAGTCCAAGATGAGCACATCTGTGTTTCATTGCTGGATGTATATTTGACTGTTGCAATATTCTGGACAGACTTCAGAATATTGTAATCTGTAAAGATTAATGTCCAGATTTGTGTCCATTATACAGATTTCCATGTCCAAAACTGGCCGAAAGCTCCAGAGCATTTCCCGAGTAACTGAGTGGATCTTATTATTTCCTTTATGCTTGTAGTGCTATTATTGTGGTTTTCATAATGATGACTGTGCCACTGGCATCTAGAGAGAGCCACAGGTGACAGGCTGAGAGTCAGCTCTGATGTGTATATGAGGAATGATTATTCTCTGCAGAACTGCATTCCTATTATACATCTGGAAGCATGTGCTGGGTCATTTCAGCTTCCATAAGGCTTGCCCCATACATAACAGAGAGCAGATCTGTGTGTTCACTAGTGAACTTCCCTCTGCTCTGCTGCAGCATTGGTCTGACCTACAGGAACCATTGTCCATGGCAAAGAGAGTGGATGCCAGGCACCAGCAGAGGTGAAAGTGTTTCTCAGGCAGGAAGCTCCTGCTTCCTGTGGTTATCAAAGCACAGAGGAAGAGCCCTCTGGCTCCCATGAAGGGACCTTTTGTTCCCAACACTCTGTAATGGCAGCACTCTTTAGGGAGAAGAGAGCTATAATGCTGAACTGAGGAAATATATGGAAGTATCAAAGGTGCAGGATGTGAGCATGCAAAAGTAATGCCTTGTACCAAAGTAACACCTCAGGTCAGCTGGGAAGAAAGCAAGGGAGAAAGGCTTACAGAGGCTGGAGAGGTGGGGGACATGAACTGAGAGGTAGGCAGAAAGAAGGCTGGGGGGATGGTGCCACCTCTGATGATCCAACTGAAAAGATGAAAGGACAAAGTAAAAATGTGCTGAGAGCTTCTGGAAATAGCTCTTTGTCTAAATATAGACTGTTCCTCACTATGAACAATCAGTATTAACCTTCTTAACCTAATTATATTATATGGCTTTGGAAATGTAGTCAATTTGTTCTACCCAGATGTGGCAATTTTTAAAGCTTCATTTACTGAACCTGTTTTAGAAGTAGACATCAGAAAAATGTCATATCCCTCCTTTTAAAATTTTGCTTTCAAAATATCTTCTCTGAAGTCAAGCAGATAGCAGAAATGAATCATAAAGACTTAGCAGAATCAAAATGTTCAGCAGCAGATTTGCATGGCTGATGATCTCTCCAGATAGACAAAGCATCTCCTGATGGAACCCGGACATAACAGACCATGATATTCAAAACAAGTTTTGCTGCTACATGTTCACAATGCTATTTCTTTCAAATCTATCAGAAAAAAATGTCAAAAGCTTCTTTGTTCATAGCCTCTCTCTAAAGCTTTATTATTATTTCTTCTCAAAGCTCTATTTTACAGCTCTTGTGATTTTTATCTTCTGTGTCTTGACAATCTGTGTTTCTCTTAAAGCACTTGCCAACTGCATAAATAAAAAATCCAGCTCCCTTTTTTTCATTACATTTCTTTTTGATTAACAGAGAGAATCTGGGAAATAGACCCAAATCTAACTGTACAGAAAAGACGACAAATTGAAATAGTGCAGGAAATACAGATTTAGAAATCCATGTTTTGAAACACAACTTGGTTACATTTGTTGGAGGTTTTTTAGCCATGTATGAATACACAGTCAGACCCCACTGTTAGTCCTTTTGTTTAGGAGATAAAAACATCATAACTTAAGACTTTGATGTCTTCTCTTGTTATTGTTACCTCCTTGCCACCTACAAATGTCAATTATTAAGTTGGACAGTAAAACTAAGGTCAAAGATACCACTATTGCTGTAGCTTTTGTCCAGGAGGAGGAGATAGATGAGGAAATAAAGATGAAGAAAATCTTAAAATTTACTTCTATTCTTAACTCTGTCAGCTCTTGACCTTCTTGATCAAACAACTGCTGCACTGGAGGGCTCAGGTCGAATTGAGTGTGAGAGGTACTTTTTGGCATCCTGGTGTCCTGTTTGGCTCTGTGAAATCCTGCCTTTCTCAGATGGACAGCACAGCCCAGCAGGTGCTGCTGGGACACCACACTCTTGGGTTTCTGACTGATCTGAAGTCTGGATAAAGGGAAGAGCACGTAAAGAGCTCAGATGCACCTCCCAGTTGATGGACTTAGAGGCTGCCTCTAAAGTTGGGCTGAACAGGCATTCCTAAGAGGAATGTACTCCTGACCCAAGCCCAGAAGGGCACAGCTTGGCACTTGCCTGAGAGAAATGCAGTTTGCCACCATTGTTCCCCCTGCAGAGCAGGGATAGCTGTTCACAGGCCAGGCACAATGTTCACCCTGCACTGATTTCACTGGAGAGGAGATTTTGGGATCTTTAGGAATGGGGACTTCTTACACACTAGAGAGCTTATTTTCCCTGAGCCCTCTGGAAATAAGCCTTAGACTTGACAGGCATTTTGGCTGTAGCCAGCATTGCTACCAGAATTGGCCTTCTCATCCAGCTGTGCACACAATGGCTCATGTTCAGCTGGCTTCAATTTTGTTGGAGTTTTTTTTCATTGACTCTTTTAGTCTATGAATCAGTGATTAAGAAATACTGCTTTCAATTACCCACTGGTCACAAGCTCAAGGGTGTTTGGAGCCATCCCTACAGACAGTCTCCCTGTGCTCCACACATCCCTGTTAACAACATTTCTGTTAGCAAAAACAAAACCAGAAACTTATTTAGGAACAAATTTAGAGTCGACACAGCACATTATCATGCATGCATTATTATCTGACATAAATGAAGTGTTCAATATGCAAAAATTCTCCTTTTAGTTCTTCTCTTGGGTAAGCCATCCATGACTGGTAATGGGGTATTTTCATTCCCGTGCAGCTGATTGGGGGTTTCATGGCCTTATTTGCTGTTGTAACAAGTGATTTTGAAGCTACACAAAGCTCTTCAAACTACTATTACAAGTCAATTGACAACTCTGTACATTATTAAGTATTCCATAATGATGAAACCTGTGGTAGTAGTAAATAAGCTGGTATCATTAATTTCAATTTTCAAAATTGATACAGGCAGTCCCACAATCATAAATCAAGTCCTGAACTGCTCATATCTACATTTTTGAATTAACTTTCAATTTTGGGTTCATGCTTTTTTTACTTTTGACTGTAAATTCTTAAGACCAATCAATGTACCAGGCTCCTATGGTTTCAAATAATCAAACTTTAGAAGGGAAGGCTGAAACCCAAATATCCATTAACTGTTGTTCCCTCTACCAAACATGGTCTTTCACTGTTAAGCATGTACACAGATGTGAGAGAATTCCCTTCTGAAAATGGGGCATCTATGGGGGTACTATTGTGCAAATGTTCCTCTCTAGGTCTATATAGATAAAAACTAAAATCCCAAAATACCTGCAACTAAATTGTACAGAAAATATGTCAGAAAAGCATGTTAATATAAATTATGCAAATTAAATCACATTGTTTAGACAAAAATATATTAATATAAGAGTTCAGCTTCTAAAACCTTATTGTTTTACATTCACCCATACGCTCTCTTTTACTCAATTTCTGTTGCTCCTACCTGTCCAGCTAATGGGACATCATAACTAGAAGAGTCTTACAGCCAAAGACTAGAATTTAACTAGAGATATTAAGAAAAAATAATAAAAAATAATTCCATCTGGTTTATTTTGTAGGCAAAAATGTCACTAACTTTTTTATCAAACATGGCAGATATAATTTAGTGTCTCATTTTCCCTCATTGTACTAAAAGCTACATTTTATAGCAGCTATGATGTTAAAAAAAAACTTAGCACATGCATGAAAAGATATACATTTAGAGAATATAAATGTTTTAGCCAAAGTGTCCAAAAGAACAGTTGCAAAAAAAGGATGGCATCAGATATTTCTGGATATTCCCATAATCTGTGTACAAAACACCTCATAGTCCACATGAGGTGAACTCTTTCTTTCTTTCAGTTCAGTTTTTCTTTCTTTCCACTTCAGTTTTTCCACATTCATCCTCCAGCTTCTGTCTTGTGTTATACTAGGCCAGATCAAACACTCATCAAGTCCAGGAACCTGTGATCCAGTAACAAATACTGAGGAAAAATATCTGCTCCAGGCAGCTGTACAGTATCAGAGAATCCTGGTCCAAAGTTTGTGTAGTTATACCTAATACCCCTTGAGGGGTGTATTTCTAATCTGAATTAATTGTTATCTTTTTAAGCCAATAACTAGAATCTATAACATTCTTCAGTAAGTATTCCTACAGCTTAACTACTACTAACAATATGAACAGTCAGCTTCTTCTGGCTGTTTTCAGCCTTCAATACCTACCTGATAATTTCTAACATCTGCTTTGCTTTTTAGATCCTGTTTAGTACTGGCCTGTCTCTGTGTGTGTCTGTGTTAGGTCAGGGTTTCATTTCCCTTGTGTACATTGCTGTTCAGTCATTTGCACAGAGTTTCAAATGCCACTTTACTGCTTTTGTGTGTTAGCCCAAAGATGGGCTTTGTTAAATGTTTACTCCCCTGGTGAGTGCACACTCATGGATCAATGTGCTTCCTGTCTCCTTAGGCAGTGAAGTGGTGGAGCCCTGTGAGCTTTTCTCTTTGACACCTTATCCATCCAATCCATTAGTCATTGTCAAGCCTCTCCTTTGACATCTGCTCAGCTCTCAACATCTTTCTTCAATTATACTCACCAGAACTAGACACAATATTCTCTTGGTGATCACAGCAGTGTCAAAACATGTCAAATGCTTTTACTCAGTGTGTGCCTGTTTCCATGTCCAAGGAGGCCATTAGCTGCTTGGCCACAGCCTCACAGTAGGAATTTATCTTCAGTTTTCAGGACCCTAAAGTCTTTTTTAGAAACACTGTTCTCCCTGTTCCCTACCCTGAAACTATAGCATACACCTTTCCCTACGTTACTCAATTATGCTCTCCTGAGATAAATACACTAATTTAACAGAAATGTGTCATTTGGTGTCACAACAGTGTGACAGCAAATGGCAATGTGAGACTGCAATGGCAGGAGGGAGAAGGAAAAAGAAAGATTGGAATGACACCTAGGATCAACCACGCAGTTAAATGTTAATTATCTGTCATGGGCTTGCTCTTGGGCAAGGCAATTATTGCGGGGTCAAGAATTAATGCACTATTCAGCAACCTGTTACTGTAGCAGGCTGCTGCTTGTGGTGGGGCAGTCTGTCACTGGCTCTCCAGCAAGGAACCTGTGACCCCTTCCACATCTGCTTGTCCCACTGCCCATTGAATTGGGATTGATGGAGGCTCCAGAGGGAGCTTGAGTCGGGCATCTGAAACTGATGAAAGGCAGCAAATTTGAAGTTACACTCTTCTCATGACATTTAGTTTTTGAACAAATATGCTTTGTGCATCTTCTGATAAAAGGCTTTGGATTGCCTGAATGTGGCTCATATGAATAGTAATCAGGAGTCAGGAGGGCAGATCCTGCTCTTGGCATTGAGGCCAAAAAAGAGAAGTGGAATTAGACAGAGAGAATTAAAATAAGAATTTTATGTGCTCAATTCTCCTTTAAACTAAATGATAATCACACAAATATATTTCAGATAAAATCAATGCAAGTATCTGATAGATTTGTGAACAGGAAAGAAACAAAACTTTATTTACATTCCATTACAGTAAATTAAAATTTTTCAGGAAAGTTACAGCTTCACTAATAGGGACTGGTCCTTTCTTTCTGTAAATATCTTAGAATTATTTAGGTTGGAAAATACCTTTAAAACCATTGTGTCCAACCATAAAGTATCAGTATCAGCAGCACTCAGCAATATCAGGTTAGGACAGGGACACAAAGGGTAACCTTAGGATAACTGGCATATTTCACAAGAAACATAAATGAAACAAATTTCCTGGCTGACCTAAAAAAAAAAAAAAAGTCTTGAAGGAGGCATTGTTTCCTCGATATTCACTATCTTAACAAATTGGATTTTCTCAATCCTAATTGACCCCCCTGCACTTCCTTCTTCCTAAGGGAGACAACCACAGCAGATTGTGAGCTAATGTTAACACAATATAAAGTATTACAGTTGGAAGATTTTGTATAATTTTGTGATTCAAGATGTATAAGCCATAGCTTCAGGTTTGTCAAGTATAAAGAGGAAGGTAGTAAGAAATCCCCCTGATGCCCTACCTGCATCTAATATGTGGCTCAAATCCCTTTCTAAGTCAGTTACAAGACTCAGCACTAGACCTGAGAAAGCATCTGCTGTAGCTGCAGGAGGGCAGGGCAGAAGGGGGGAATAGGAGGGAAGCAAGGAGGAATTAAGGGGGAGACACCTTAAGTGCGAGCCAGAAGCCTACCTGTGGCATTTGTAATTTTGGCAAGGTAATGGAGTTTATTCTCAGTGAGCTTCCCTGTAATTATGCAACGGGATATAGTTCACAGCAGGAGTTGAAATGTATGAAAAAGAGCAAAAAAAATTTAAAATCAGTTGCCTGGAACATATATTCCCAATGAGAGATCTTTTGAGTGAAAAGCCATCTTTTTGTGATATACAATCATTCCTGGGGAAACAAGGATAGTTTAACCATCTGCTTTATGCAGCTGAGTGAGGAGATTCTGCACTAATTACACCTCATACAGGTAAATTCTGAAGGCAGTTATTTACATGAGTTGAGAGCAAACCCTCAACGAGGAAAACATCCCTATCCAAGGCAGTGTGTAAACATATGCCAATGTTAATTACTTGCTAAAGTCCTTCTTGGAAGGACACAAACACATGCTCAATGGTAAGCACACCTGTAGGGGGTGTTTGGAATATAAACACTCTTAAGCCTGCGAATACGTGAAATGAAACTAGGATTTTATACCCTATAATTCAACTCAAAACAAAGTACACCTGTTGTTCTAACACATAATATCTAATCAAGTTTCAAAGAAGAAAATAAGAGTGGCACTGGAAAATCTTAAAATAGCTTCTTTTAAAAATATATTTCATATGCCTTTGTCATATTCATAATCAGAATTACTTGATTTTGTCAGAACAAAGAACCTTTTCTTGTAATTGACTGGTGATATTTTACTTCTGTTGTGACTCCTTTAAAAGTTCTTCCAGAATTTTTTCTTCTTCATTATATTTCCCTTAAATAACATCACAATAACTTTTGTTGTCATTATTAATTAACATTATTTATTGCTACTATTTTATTACCACTATTAACATAAAAGCAAAAATTATATAAACTATAGTAATGAATGTATAATAATTTTCTTCTACGTGTTTTATATGTGGGCAAAGGAGGAATAGCCACCCTACTTCAGGAAATTTCTCAGGCATTACAGGACAGGTACTTGCCCTGCCTGACTGCAGCAGTAAATGGTATGAAGTTAGAAGTTAGTTCATCATAGCTTAGAGAAACTGTCATTGCAATTCAAATACCAGGTTTGATAGAAAATGTAAAAAACCTTGTCATTCCCACTGAAGTTCATGGGGCTCACAGGGGTACAGAAGGCAGGAAAAAGGACGGGGGAAATGGAGCTTCAGCTACTTTTATTTAAGAGCACTACTTGCAGGTCCTTTTCCTGGGGCTGTCACAGTGTGATCTTTACAAACCTTCTTAACCTGCTGGTGCTTGGATTACTCAGATCAATTGCTTGAACTGCCTGGACTGATAACATTGTGCATGTGAGACCAGGTGCCTAATCCACATCAGCTCTAACACCGTGGCCACTGAGAGAGAAGCAGCTGAAGTCACATGGAATGACTATAACCTACACTTAGTGAGGCTAAGGAAACAGGCCAAGTACTTCCATTACTACTTGTAGAAACACTAGCAAAACGGTCTCTGAGTCTGACAAAGCTTTGCCAAGAAATGAGTAGAGACAAAAGGATTTATCATAATATGTAATTTCATTTAAATATTAGAACCTTATGTTCTTTAAATTGTACCTTGCAACACTTATTTGTAAATAAATAGTATTAAAATGCAGGGTGATGTGTTAAATAGATCAAATACAAGTTATGAAATAGTAAAATCCTACAAGATTAATTTATATATATGTATTTATAAATTTATATTCATTTATATTTATATAATAAAATTATAAGTACAGTTAAAAATAATAGTTAAATTGTGTTTTCATGATAAAAGAAACATGCTCTTCATTCTAAGATAATTAATTGAAAAAAATACTCTGTTCCATTTAGGTACCTGGTGTCTGTGGATATGCCTTTGCACAGTAAATGACATGCTGGATCACCCTGTGATCTCAAAGCATGCCTCCTGCCTCTTTGTCTGTGGGCCTGCAGCAAGCACATGACCTAGTTCTGAGGGTGCAATAGAAGGTTAAAAGTGCAGGTTAAAAGAAACACATAAAAGACTCAAATAAGCCTATATTTTCCTTGCTTCTCTGAAACAGAATAGAGAGTATTCAGCCTTTGAAGGAGCAGCTGCTTACATTGCAGCATGTATAAGCCACTTCATTACTGCACTGCTCTGGCTGAAGTTTAAAAAAATGTTAGCCAGATTTTGACTTCTCATTACAATTCAAGAAAGAAAAAAATTTCAATCTCTAAAAAAAATCTTGACAGAGAAATGAAACTATTTCCTGTCCAGATCCACTGCACAATGGTCTTCTTTTTTCACTTTTGAAAAAGAAAACACAACAGCAGAAATTATGCCAGATGAAAAGTTCAACTTTTCTTTCTCTCTCTCTTTTTTTTTTTTTTTAAAGAGGTTACGGGTCCATAAATAAGAGAATAAAGTAAGAAAATAATAATAAAATATGTCTGTGTTGCACTGCTCAGGCTGCCCTTCCTCTGTGAGCAGAGCCTCTTGTGCTGAGTCAGGTTGTGCTTGCATGGTTGTGCTGAAGGGGATGGATGATCCTTCAGGGCAGAAATTGCAGAGTGGCTTGTGCTCTGTACAAATTTCTGCAAAGTATGATAACCTGTCTTTTATTCTGCATGTAGCTCAATTCCTTCAACTGTGAGATCTAATTTCTCCCTGGAAGAAAATAAAAAGCCATGTGGAATCAGCTGTGAACGTTTGTTTTCTATGATTTGAAGAAACACAAAAGATCTGAGGATCTCTGTTTATTTTTCCAAACTTGAAATTGTACTTGTACTGAGGAGAGTTGCATTTGCTTTGCCTTCTGTAACACAGGGACAAACATAAAAGATTTGCTCCCCCAACAGTTCTCAAAAGCTGGGCTTGGAAACTTTTCCTGTGCTTCAGAAAGATGGTTGTTGCGAGACATGGAGTCATAGAATCAGAGAATATCCTGAGCTGGAAGGAGCACACAAGAATCATTGAACCAGCTCCTGGAAACTGGAGAAGGAGCTAGGACATCCTGGAAGTTAGAGATACTTTCCTTAGCATTCTCTAGCTGCTGCTTCTGTTTCCTTCTCTGGCACAGTGCTTTGGATATGGTGGCCACCTACAAGCATTTTCTGATGGCAGGATGCTCTGGCCCCTTCCCTCCTGGCAACCTCTCTGCTCAGGAGAGTGGGCAGCTGGAAAACTAAGATGGAAAGGGACAGCAGACATAACAGGGGAAGCTTGGAGAACAATCTGATTAATCTAGGGTGGCTGGAGAAATAGCCGTGCCAGAAGCTCAGAAATGGTGAGCTCAGGGTGAAGCTCCTGACTCCCAAACACAAAGAGACATGTCCTCCACCCAGATGAAGTGAGCAAACTTCATCTGGGAGGTGCTGGTCCTTGTGGCTTGGCTCTGTATCCTCAACAGCCCCAGCCAGCAGGGGAGGGCTGGGGAGGGGGGGTTTGGATGTTGAGGAACCGGGGCAGGATGGTGGGGTGGGACAGAGCAGGGACAGTGACAGAGCAGGGTGGGACAGAGCAGGGACAGTGACAGAGCTGGGGGGCAGAGCAGGGAGCAGGGCAGGATGTGGGGATGGGACAGAGGAACAGGCAGTGATGGCAGCAGAGCCTGCAGCAGGCAGGGGCTGGGCAGGGCAAAGGCAGAGCCTTGGGTGGGGAGGAACAGGGCAGGGACAATGGGCAGGGCACAAGGTGGGCTCCAGGGAGGCAGGAGAGGTGTCAGGCAAGGGCAGGTGGGGGGAATGTGTCAGTCAGAGCGAGCTGTCAGAAAACAGGAGTGCTGCCATTCTGCTACTTGGATATCTCTGAGGAAAGACTCCATCATCTGCCCCGCTGCCCCAGGAGCAGGCCTGCTGGTGGAAGGACACTGCAGCAAGCTCTGCTGGATTCCCTGAGCTAAAGAAGGCCAAAGACTTCCTCTGTTTCATAGAAATACCCTTTATTTTTATTATACCTTTTATTATTAATGCCTTTTAAAGGTGTTCTTTCATTCAGGTTGAGAGAGAGCTTTCTCTTTCATTTCAGGTGAACTATTTCATCTAACTGAGCTGTTTCTTCAGAGCTCTGAAACAACATAGAATTTGGAATATTAAAAATTTTCTTTTTAATTCCAAATAAAGTAGATGTAGAGGGCAAGAGGTATTAATTCTATGACTTCGAAGTTGTGGATAGACCTGCAAAACCATCTCTCATTATTTACAAATTCTATTCACCTTCCTGATGAGACATAAAATTTTGAATTTTGAATGTTTTGACAAACTGACCTTTTTCAATTCACCACTCTTGAAGTCCATTTTAGTTAATTAAATCAGTTTCAAAACACTATCTTGGTGTTTATGATTAAGATGATTCTAACACAAACAGTGCGCAAAAAGCAATCTGAAACAAGGAAGGTAATTTATTTTAATATAAACAAAAAATGCATCTTCTTGGTATTTGTTTTAGCAAGTCATATTTAGTGCTTAGGGATGGGACAGGTTCCTGATCCTGGTGTAATGGAAACCAGTGAAAGAGACAATTCAAGTACACATGGAAAATAGTCCTAATAATCTTAATGTTTTCTGCTTTCTAATTTTAGAGCATAGTTTTAAATGGTGTTTTAAATTAGCCTGTATTTCAGCCCTCGCTTTTCAGTAAAAAGGGTATAATTTATTTTTCCTGACATGACAAGACATGCAAAATCATTGCAATATTATACTTATTGGTTTGTATGTTAAGTGGCAGTCTAATTTCACTCCATGCAGCAAACTCATCTGCTCCCCTGCTCCCAAAGCTCTCTTGTTCCATCAGTCTTTTGTTCTGTGTAATTAAAAAATTGCTGAGGGACAGAACTTATGTATACAGGGTATAAAACCAGAAGTACTTTGTAGGGTCCTGCCACAATAATTATTTATGAAGGGGTATTAGTGGGATCTAGCCTCAAATCTCTTAAAATCTGATCACTGAAGTGTGTTTAAACATGCATTTAATTTACTCTGGTTTAGGATTAGCCATTTGTTTACAACGTGCCAGATGAGTTCTGTGTGAAATGGGATATTACTCCATAGGGTGATCAATCCTACTTGTTTGTGTCATGATGCAGTTGCCCAGAGCCTGACCTGTGCTCAGAGCAGGAGACTGAATTCAATGACCCCTGAAAGTCTCTTTCAAACTGTCCTGTGGCAGCTTTTGAGGTTGCTAACATTGTGCAAACAGTATGTCTTGCAGGAATGGGTGAGAACCTGTTCTCTTGTTTGAAGGGCTCATCAGTCTTGCACTTGGTGGCACCAAGCTGCAGCTGAGGTCCAGACTTGCTTTACAGACATTTAGGAGGCAGAAACAGTCTGGTACTCTCACATGAGCAGTTTTCTATTGTTCTTGTGACCCAATGTCCCTCTGAAAGCAGGATGGACTTAACATATCTGTTATCTTGTCCTTAAATCACGGAGCTTTTGCAGAATTTCTGAAGCAGTCACCTAGACAAGTAAAGCTAACAATGTAAATTATATACATTTGTATATATCAGGTGTGAAATAATATCTTCATATTATTGCCAAGTAATCAAAGTAACAGATGTCAAATGACCATAAGATTGAAACCAAAAATCATTGTAAGGCTTTTTTTTTTCAGAACACTTAAATTTTTTTACACAAACTTGAAAGCTGGTTTTAACATTAATAAGAACAGATTATTTTTACATACTGGCCTGGTTTCAGTAGCAGGAGATAAAGCAAACCACAAAATGCCTTGGGAAAGCTCTATCAAGGTTTTAAATAAGGTATTTCTGACAGACCTATGCATGTGTGTAGCCACCAGCGCTGGCTCTGTGCTAAAGAGCAGGGCTGGAACAGGACACCACCAGTAGTAGTATCAAGTTGATTGTGAACTGTCTGTAAAAACTAGAGATAAATATAGAAGAAAAAGATCAGTGAGCCCTGGTATATTTCAGAGTGTTGAGAATCTAATATAATTGCTAATATCATTACAAAGATCTGTTATCCTTTTTAAAAATCAAAGAAACCAGAGGACTGTCCTGTGGAAGAGAAGAAAGGGAAGGGAAGGGAAGGGAAGGGAAGGGAAGGGAAGGGAAGGGAAGGGAAAGAAGAGAAGAGAAGAGAAGAGAAGAGAAGAGAAGAGAAGAGAAGAG
>QUSF01000007.1:14419514-14506773 GCA_003676055.1 Chloebia gouldiae
AAGAGAAGAGAAGAGAAGAGAAGAGAAGAGAAGAGAAGAGAAGAGAAAGAGAAGAGAAGAGAAGAGAGGAGGTTTGAGTGAACTAGTTCCATTATTTAAATATTAAATTAATTAAATATCAAATATTAAGAGGTATTTCTGGAGAAGGTGGAGACACTCTTCACAAAGATGCACAAGGACAGGGCAAGAGGCAGCAGACAAGTTGCCTCGGGCAATTCTGTCTGTATATAAGGAAAAAATACTTCGCTGTGGGAAGAGTTATTATTGAAATTGTCCAGAGTCGGGGTGGGAACAGCCGAGGCATATGCAGGGCCATCCTTCCCGGCAGGAGTTGGGGACTCCGGAGGCGCTCCCAGCCAGTCTGTGTTTCTCGGGAGAGCCAGAAGGTGGCACGGCTCAACAGCAGTAACAACCTGCAGGAGCTCAGGGCTGCTTCATACTGGAGTAAACGCTGAAAAGCCCTTGTTGAAAAAGAGAAAAGGGGCTCAACAAGAACCAATTCCACTTCAGAGAGTTTAAGTAAGCATAGTTTAAGAGAAAAGTTTACTTTTTGGACAATTTTGTATCAAAGTTGTGTTCTGTGCCTGAGTACCCAAGCCAGGTAACTCTGCTCTGCTCTGGTAGCCCTTCCTGGCATAGGGTTACCCTGCAGCTTAATGGTGGCCTTCCTTGGCTCTCCTCTCCTGACAGGAAAGCCATTTGACAGGTTAAGGAGCACCTAAACATCACCTATAGGTGCTTTATGGGCAGGCAGTTTTGGTCTCATGTTCCACACGTGTCCAGTGAACGCAAAGCATCGTCCTCCAACAGAGCAGGGCATCACAGGCTGATCCTCAGAAAAGTGCATCACCAGTCACCAACGGGGCTAGAACTTGGAACTCTGAGGAGAGAAGGCGTTTGAGACCTTGCTGCTTACCTGGTTGGATATCTCATTCCTCTGTGTGTCTGAGGAGTCCCTGGGAAACAAAGAGGCAGGGAGCAGGCTGCACTCTGTAAGATTATCTCTAAGTGAACAGAAATGGTTGCTAGAGATGATT
The DNA here is from genome assembly GCA_003676055.1 of Chloebia gouldiae. Lineage (NCBI taxonomy): Eukaryota > Metazoa > Chordata > Aves > Passeriformes > Passeridae > Chloebia > Chloebia gouldiae. Next base: position 14,420,552 of record QUSF01000007.1, read on the forward strand.
AGGGTCCATCTAATTTTGTTGTTGATTTGTTCTGCTGTTGGTGTTATTGTACTCTGATAGAAGCCATAAATATATCATGACCAATGTGAAAAGTCAGACTATTTCTGTTGATGCAAAAGAGTTCTGATTGAGCAACATTTGCCTTGGTAAACAGAGATGGATGAAAAAGTGAGTGAATGATCACGACCTACCATGTTCAGATACATCCAACACAAGTGAATATTGGAGCTGAGAGGTTTTCACAAGCTCTTTTCAGCTTGCATGGATACATTACCTCAATCTCAGGAGGAACTCACAGAAATGAGTAGACATGTGATGTAAACGTTTTTTATAAGCTGATGACTACTCACACCTGAGGGCTCTGGGATTACTGTCAGTTTAAAAAAAATTTAGCTGAGTGTTTGAAGTAAAAGCTGATTAATCTTTTTAATGATAGATTTATAGTACTGAAATGCCATTGCTCCTAATTACAAGAAAAAGAGGCAGGTCCAAACCAAGCAGTTCGAAAATGTTTAATATGATGACATATATTTGTATGAGTGTTTAAGGAGAACAATGTGATCTGATGGAAGTGGTATTTGATAGATTAATGTTAATTTGTAGGTTAATTTGATGAAACTTGTCTAAAATGAATTCAGAAACAAATTTTAAATTACTTAGTGTTAGCCCCGGAAAATCACCCTTGTAAAATAATGGTCAGAGTGTTTTGAGGAGTGGGAGGAAAAAGAGCCCCTTTCCTTAAGATATTTCTTTGCCAGGTTTGGGAGAGAGTTTGAAATGTGGTCCTGTGGACCTTGTTTTACCATAGGCTGCAGAGAATTCAGGGTGGTTTCTTCTGGTTTTTGAAACTGCTTCTGTGAAATATGTACTGAATTAAGAGATGAAACCAAAACCTCCCCAGAGAATTTCTTCATCACTGTCACAATGTCAGTCTCTATCTCTGTGCCCTGTAGTTGTCTGGGTACTGGAACTGGTGGGAAAGCATGAATGTAATAGTTGTCCTCCTTTGCTCAGAGCAGGAGACAAAGCTTTAGTTCAAACTTTTACTCACAGTGAAACAGAGAAAGAGAGTGAGCTGCACTCTTCTGCAGAGCTGCCAAGACTGCTATCCAGGACATTGGAGAGATTTTGGGTTTGTTTCTGCATCCTAATGAGTTTAGCCTCGAGTATTACAGAAAAAAGCAACAATGACAAGCTTAAGAGGATTATGTCTGGGGTTTTTAATTTTGTCTTTTGCCAAAATCACTATTTTAAAAGTTTTATATTAACAGAAATGAATTTTTGATTTGATTTAGAAACAAACCCAGGGATCTTGCATCTTGGAAATATCATAACTGCATTAATATGGTGCTTCTTGGCAAGGGTAATTAGCCCATGAATAATGAGGTTCTGATGTAGCTACACTGCTGCTTGTTCTGGAGCTCATTTATACTGTCACACTTTGGAGATCTTTGTGCCATACTCCACTGCTCAGTGTAAGGGTGCCCTCAGTCATATTAATGTCTTCCTTATGTCTTTTTCACGCTTTCACTCTGAAAAAAATGACTGCTCCCTTTCTTCTTAATGTTTACTGCTTACTAAGTTTAGCAGACGAGGTGGAGCTTTAAAGTTCAGTCAATGAAATGAATTGGTGGAAATTGCAGCAGCAGAGGCTGTCTGGTGGCCAGAAATGAAGGCAAAATGGAGAAGAACAGAGCATTTTATTCTGTCTTCATCAGAAGACAGCCTGTAGAGTCTGTTGTGTCACTTAACTGTGTGCTGAAGTAGGGAACTCTTTGCCCTGGGGGTGCTGGAATTTCAGAAGGTTTGTTTGTCATCAGCCTGATAATGTCACAGCTCCGACACCAGGACCCAGCCATAGCAAAGGGTCATGCAGAGGAACATATGGTTATTTTCAGTCTAAATTCCCTTTGAAGTAAAACGAATGCCATCAAATAAGGCTCAGAATGAGGACAGAAAAGGGGGAGGAGGAGAAATAGGATGATTCCTCAGAGGTGATTCAGGGCACAGGAAACAAACATACTCACTGTGGATGCATACACGCCTCCTGTGGTGTGTGTACCTCGCGTAAGGATGGCAGAATATGTGCACAACAGCACCCCTTCCTAAAGGAAGAAAAAAATTTTAGTCTGTCTTTTAACCTATCTGTGTTTGCCTCATCTTTAAACCGTGAAATGACAAAGTAATTGATAGGGCTTGGATGTGCTCCCTGTTTGCTGAATTGAACCTTAGGATGTGAACGTAGTGCAGGCAGGACACACTGGTGTAACTGTGTAAATGAGGGAATGCTGACATCTAAGTAAAAATGCTCAAAGAGCTCAGAGGTGGGCTCAGGGTTGCTCAGGGCTGGGTGAGGTGTTATATAACCATAGAGTAGGTCAACAGAACTTTTATTCCTAAAACCACAGCAAGGAACTCCACTATTGCTCAGTTATTGCTCTGCAAGATAGGCAGGATCTATCCCTGGAGTGATACTGCTGGTTTTGCTTCATTCCTTTATGAAACACCAGTTGAAAAGGTTAAAAGCTTAGATTTCAATTTATAGTATTCATGCTTTTCCAGACTTTCTGTGCATGTTAACAATCAAATTTTATCATTCTTATTGACTCTCTCTGGACTTCATCAATGTCCTTTCTCAAAAAGGCAGCCAAATATTTCAAATAACATTATAAATGTTTTAAAAGAACCAGATTTAATTCTCCCTTATTGTTTATTTGTAGTCATTTGTTGGTTTTGATGGTTCCATGAGTATTCCTCATACCCAGGCACTCCCTATGTATTTGCGTGATATAAGAGGTTCAGCTTTCATGGTGTATGTAGCAAATTTAGGAAGCAATTCTGCAATAATAATGAAATTCTAAATGAGGTTCAGCAGGTAAAAACCCATGTGAAGTTGAGAGAAGAAAATGTGCAGAATCTCACACAAATGAGAATTATGCAGTGCAGTACAATTTTTGTTGATGAAGTTTGAAAGAAAGTGCAGCATCCCACTAGCTGGCTTATTGGAACTCAAATTGTGTTTGAGACTTGAGCCTAAGTTGCAGAATGTCTTTGTCAAAACAAAATGTTTGCATTTGTAAATTTGTTCTTTGCACATGTTCCAACCGAAATGCTGAAATACGTGGAAGTAGTACTTAAAATGAAAGCAACTTTTATTATCTATTCTGAGTCAAGTAAGAGCCTTATGATTCAGAGCACTGAAACTGTGAAAGACACATTGAGCAAGGGGCCAGTCACTAATGTATCAGGCCATGCATTCTTTGTATCCAAGACAACCTTAGTTTTTCAGATATGCCTGCTTTATGTGAAGGGCTGCAGTAAGGCTAAATGTTAAATCTTGAGATTCAGAGATAATAAGAAAAAATATCTAGAAAGGGTATCTTGATTTTATTTTTAACTATAGTGGAATTGTGTGATCTCTTATCATTTGAATAACTTATCAATGATTGGTCAATTTGCAGTTCTTATATAACAAAAATACTAGCTGTCTGATACCTCTGCATCTGAAATTTACAGATTTCACTTAAAAGGAATGATTTCACTCAGGAGATGAAAAACAGATTCTGTTGAGAGAGCAGCCTTTGCTGTTGACTGATCTCAACACTTTCTGGTGCATGTGTCCTGAAAATACATGGAATATTGGTGAGAGAGCCTTGGTTGTAGCTGCTAAAGACTTTGGTAATACTTCTTATAATCTGAAAGGTTTCATATTTTTCAGGAAATGGTGGTTTCAAAGGAGGAGTTTCTTAGCATATCAAGCGTCCAATTTAAACCAGGGAACCTTGAGAAAGGTGCCAAGTGCAAGGCCAGGAGCTGGATTCCCACGCTTTTCACATATCTATCCCACTTCCAAAGATCCAAATGGGTTTAAATTTGTCTTTGTAAATGTGCTGGTTCTACAGGGAACATCTGTCTGAGACCTAAACAGCACGTAAATAAAATTTACTTGTGTTCAAAATCCAGACCAAGGCATTGAATTTCAGCTGTCTGAGAACGCTGTGCTGGTTTTCAGACTCCCATCTCCTGTAGAAATGTTGTGCCCAAACCTTGTGCAGGTTTACACAGAGAAGTAGCTCTGTGTTGGAAGAACTTCGGCCAGCTGTGCAGAGGCTGATACAGCCCCAGAGCAGATGCTATGCAGTACTGGCCAGAGCCTGGCATGCTGGAGCTTGCCCTGGTGGTCACAGACAGTGGCCACACTGCTAGGAAGAGGCTGCTTACCTTTTCCTGCTTAGCCTCCAATTAACAAGTAACTGGCTTCTGGTGAGCCACAGGAAACTGAAAACATGGGAAAACAAAAACAAGTCTGGCCAGAACAACTGGTGAACATTTGGAACAAAAAAAGCATTTCTAATAGTAGGCCTTTTTCTAAATGACTCTCATTTCTGTAAAAGGAAGCTGAGGTAAAGGACAAAATGATCTGTGCAGGGTCGCTCAGATTGCTCTCTCCTTGGCAGAGGCTGTTGGTTAGTGGCTCACCTTCTGCTGTACTGTTTTGACTCACTGGAACAACAGAAGTGTCATCGGTGATTGCCAGGCTGTTTCTGTGCATTGCGTAAGGTTCGCTGGCTCACAGAGAACTCTGAGGAGCACCATAAAAGCTGGCACAAACAAGACAGCAGGGAGTGTGCAGCTGGCAAGAGCAAGCTCTTGTGGCAGCTCACCACATGTCATGACACTGCTTCTGATGGTGGCAGGGCATGGCAGAGGAGAGCAGGTGTTCTCATACTTTATAATTGTTTATTCTCTCTTCATTGTTTATTCTCTCTTATTGTTTATACTCTCTGGGAGTAGATAAAGCCCATGGCCTCCCTTTTAATTCCATAATATTTTGCTTTGTTGAGGGCATGTGTGTGTTTAGAGAGAAAACCACCTCTATTCTGAGTTGCTTTCACATTATATTGACAGGAGCAAGTTGATTATCTTTGGGTGAAGCCATGGACAAACTGGGGGAAAGCAGCCCAGTGTCCTACCTAGTCAAATTTACACAGGAGTATTGCTGCTATAGAACTTTGTGCTATTGTGTCAGTCCACAAAGATGTGAAATCGGCCCATTAACACATTATTGATTTCATGCGATATTTTTGCTTTTGGATGTGTCAAGTCATCAGGGTTCACATTATCAAACTTGTCTTTCATAGCACAATTTTTTTTTGTTGTTTTTCAATGTACAAGTATTTTTCTTTATGCCAGAGAAGAAAGGCTATCAGAAAACAGTATTGTGAAATTCACATTACTATGGCAAATGCAGCTGATGCTGAGAGGGAGCAGATGTGCTGGGCCAAGGCCTGGGAAGTAGTTCTGGAGAGCCAGGAGCCTGGCTGAAGCCAGCTGAGCTCTCAGGAGGGTGCTCTGCACTGTGTTTTCTTTGGAGACAAGAAGCTTTTGCCCTTTCTCAGCTCTTGGCTGCTCTCTCATGTTCCTGCAACCCTCTCAGTTGTACTAACATAACTGTGGTCTTTGCCATGAACTCATTGCTATGTGCTAAAAAGAAGCTTCATTTCCTTGATAAAGGCTCGGAATTTTGATGCATTATTAGACATAAGAATCTAAGAAGGGAGGAGATGGCTTCCTCTCTCCTGCTCAAAACCCATCCCGAGGTGGTGAGGCATTCCTGCTGTTACCCGCCAGAGGAGACTCCCTAATCCTGCTGGCTCCTGCTCTGTGCCTCCACGTCCCAGCCATGCTTTCTAAAAGCAAATACAGTCAGAGCAGTATTAGTGTGAGGCACATTGATTGGATTCTTCTACAGGAAAATAAATCTCACGGAATTAGTCTCGCTTCATTTGTGCCCAGAGCCTTGTGTTGTTTCAGAGAAGCAGCATGTGTTTGTAGGAGGATGGTCATGGGAGCAGTGACCTTTAGTTGGAAATATTGCAGTGTGCCTTCATCCCTTGCCTCAGGACAACAGCTTTCTTCTTTTTATTTTTTAATTTTTCCATTCCTCTGAGGAGGATCTGGTTTCAAATTATGTTAAAAGACTTAAGGTTTCTTTTTTTTCCCTTGACACTGCCCCAAACAAATATTTTCCATTGGCAAAAAAACCCTTATTTTTTTTAGTTACAATTGAAGTGGTTTTTATTCCTCCTTCTCCACCTTTTTTAATACAGCAGCATCTCCAAGGCAGAAAATTAAGGTCTGGTTAGATCTATAAATCTTTCTGTGGGCAGAGAATTCTGAGTTGCTGGGACACTGATGTCTGTATCTGATTTGGCTATTATGTAACAGCATTTGTGTAAAACTTTATTCACTATTAAATGAATAACAGTCTCCTTTGGAGGTTCAGCTCATTCATAGCTATAAATGCTATGGTTAAAACCAAGCACTGTTTCAGGGTGAAGAACTGGCTCTATCTGATGATCTTCATATGGCACTTGCTTTAAACTTGGCAGAGGCTTCGCTGACACGAGTAAGTGGTGACTAAAGCATCTGCAAATTGTCCTAGTTGTGCATTGCATTTTAAAAGGCCTAAGAACAGCCAGGAGTAACTCTTCTGCAGAGCTAATACTTGTGGAGGAGCAATGGGTTCTTGATATCACCCTTAGAAGGTTTTGAATGCCTCTGCAAAAGAGAGGTAACGTTTGCCTCTTATCACTGGGTCTTTTCTCTGCTGTCCTATCTCAGTGGTATCTCATTTCAGCAAGAGATCAGGGTCACCTGCTCAGAGGCATGAGAGTTGCCTTTTTCTGGGCTTCTGTAGCATTCAGACTTGGATGAGCAGCCTCTCTGCCAGGAGCAGCTCTCTGAAACCCATCTTAAGGAGGTGACCCAAAGGTATCTGCATCGCCATTAGTTCTGACACCTGGTAGCTCTTGCTTTTGAATGTATGCACATCTCTAGACCAATAGTTATCTTTAGTTAAAAATCAAACTAGATGTCTTAAAGAAAAATATGTGTAAAGATGTTGCAATAAATTTTAAAGCAGCTTTAATTGAACCTTTTCATATAACAGATTGAAAGGGTGAAACAAAATCTGTACAAAAGTACTTGTCACAGATTGAACCATAGAATTTTCTCTTGTGTGCATCATTCAAATGCCTGATGCAGCATCAGTTTTGTCGTGATGTAACACTGCTGAACACTGCAGAGTTTCATGCAAAAGTAAAAGAATAGGTCTCCTTGTGCATAGGGAGAAAAAATAAAATGCTGGTTTTAGTAGACAGCTGATGATTAAATCATTCAAACATCAAAGGAAGCACATATTAACTATATGTCAGTAAATTTAAGGGCTCATACATTTTTATACAAAGTGGACAAGACATAGCATCCAAAATTCAGATAGAAAAAAGGTGCAAAATCATTAGATAAATGCTGCTTTTAGATTACTAGGGTAGCATTGAGTAAAGATGCAATATTACAGATAACAATTAATAATGAAAAGCATTGTTTTAACTGGGAGATGAAAAACACAGACTTTTTTTGTGTTGAAACACTGCTTTTTGGTCTTACTACATAATCCATGTTAAAGTAGTGGTATGTACTGGAAACAGGATAAGGATTAGATTGATAGAATTACCACTTTCTATGTAAAATAATACATATCCTGAAAAAAATTACATTTCACTTGATGTAGTTTGTAGTGCAAACACCATAAACCACACAATTATAACTTTAGAGATTTAAAAATGTTAGTAGCACTCTGCAATTAAAGTAACTTTTTATATGTCCAGGATAAATGTTAGAAGTAATTCAAGTTGAAGGTCTTTGATAAAAACAAAAGAGGGTTTCACTATAACCTTATACATGAGTTGATTAAGAATATTAATGTATATGTATTTCTGGAGATGGATTAACTGTCCTTAAAATTTGACTTTCAGCAACCTTTTTATGCAAATGCTGAAATGAAGTCATAGTTGTACAAAATACTTCTGCATTGTAGCACATAAACAAATTCATGTCTGCAAAAGAATACAGATGTTTTTGTTGAGGTTGTGATCATTTTGCAGACATCTTGCAGAAACTGCTTTTTAATATTTTGAAATTACTTTTCTTCATCTTCATAAATTAAAATAAAATTATTATGGACCAAATTCACTCACGCCATAAGTGAGCCATGAGCATATGAATTTTCTTTTTCTGATATGTATCTGAATTTAGTCCAGTGATTCTGAGACTTGTCCCTAATTTGCATGTAATTTTCTTACTCCTGACCTCCATCTCAGTCCTTATTTCTTTATTCAAAATTACTGTATTTCCATCACTTTCAGTGATGTCACAATGGAAGCAGAATGACAGGATGGCTGTCATTTATTTTACTCACTTAAAGCCACTTGCAACTTATTTTTTTTAAAATGAAACAAAACAACCAAACAAAGAAAATAAAAAAGAAAACCTCATTCTGGGGATGTGATAAGTGGGATGTAGTGTGAGAGGGATGGTGAGTGTGTAGATAGACTGAGGAGATGGAGGAAGGGGCATGAGAAGGTGCATGAAGTAGAACAGATGAGATTAGGGAAGACAGGAGAGGTTGCCTAAAAAACCCACCTGCCTGAGGTGGGGAATTTAGGTGTGGTAGCTGGAGCTTTCCTCGTATGGAGAGTAGGGACAGTTGGTTGCTGTTTCCTTTTTGTACTGACAACTGAACTTTCAGTTACACACCAAAGCTAGGAACTTCCTGGAAAAACAATTGGACACAGTATGCAATGTCTAAAAATGCAGAGATATTTATTAGAGCAGCATGATTTCTGGAGGCCTGAAATGTGGTTTATAGGTATTTTGGATAGGCTGTACTGAGGCTTTCACTTAAATTGACAGAATGGACAGGGGCTTTTTGATAACTATTGTGTCAGTTTCTGCATGGAAGATTATATTTGGGTTAACTGGCTCTTCATTCTGGGTGCTTCTAGGTGCCCATATATACTCCTTTAATTTGACTTCTGAGCTCCTCTCCCATTTTATTATACTCAATGACTTTCTCAGTTCTTGGCTTTATTGTCCCAGATCTGTAACTCATTCAACCTAAGTTTTGCTCAAACTATAGCTTCTTTGTTTTGAAGCTGAGCCAGAGAGAAGAAAGCACGGCACCATTTTTTAGCTTTGGATATTGAGGCTCATCTGAGGTGAGCAAAAGCAGGTGGAGAGATGTGTGAGCCTATGCCCAGCTGGCAGCTGAAACCAACTGGGGCCCAGAGATGCTGGGCCAGTGGAAGATATTTCTTGCCTCAGCAGTTACAGTCCAGCTAAACAGCGAGTTCAGCAGCTGGTTCACTCAGATTTAATTTGCAGTTCTTTGAAAATCTCAAAATTAGTATTGTGTGCTCATAGGAACAGCCAGATCTGCACACTCTTCTGCAGATGTCTTGGCAGTGCTCTCTTCAATATGCTGCTGCAGGAAAAATTGACCATGGTTTGTGCTGTGGTACTTCTGCTTTTCTCGTTGAGCACAGGCTTAGGAAAATGTACAGATTTTGCACTAACATTTTAACAAAAACTGTAAAACTGTGGTTTTTAAGGTCCTTGCTAATTTCTTCTCCTCTTTCTCCTGTCCTAGAAACAAAACAAAAACAGAACAAAAATAGGAAAGTGTAAAGATGTAAGTATAAGAATAGAAAGGCTTAATAAAAAGAAAAGTGAGGAAATGAGAAGAATAAAGGAAGAAAACCCCAAAAGTGTAGCTCTTCATAGTACATGTATAAAACCATACAAATTGACTTCAGCTGTTTGCTGCAAAGGACTAGACTATTTTTTAATATTCTGCCTTTTCTATTAGAATTTATATTTTTATTCTTAGTGTAAAGTATTTAAGTTTGTGATAATTCCGAATGTAAGTAGCACTCTGAGTTAATCTGTATCCCTTGTTCTTCAAGGTTACTTAACCATTAGAGGTTTTATGGCTTTTTACAGGTGAGGGAATATTGACAGAAAGGAGCACTTGCTATTTAAGAGCATCCATCTGCCTCGTGTGAATTGATGAAGACATTGCAGCCTAAAAATATTGCAGGTCTTTGTTACCATAGCTCCATGGTGTGTTGCAATCAGCTGTTGAAGTCAGCCAAAGTATTGTATTCTGCCCCCACAAATGTAGCATGTTTACATTCCAGATGAATTCTCAACATGTCTTGCTTTACTGAAAATCTTTATGTTTGAGCTGCTTAAATGTCCACCAGCGGTGCATTGTCATGATTTCTTGATCTGCTAAACCTCTCTCACATTTAAGGGGTATTTTTCCATGCACTGTTCCAACGTAGAAAAACCAACAGATAATAGATATGAAGCGATTGCATCCCTAATTTACCTTGAAATCTGGTGAAAGCCTCACCTATATTTCTCACACCAAATGCAATTCTAATATTCCTTTTTCTCCACCTGCTTCCTTTAACCTGCTCTCTACAGTTGAAGGAGCATAGAATGTTTGTGATGCCTTTAACACTGTGAGTTTTCTACCTGTGTCACCACACAATACTTTGTATTTTAGTATTTTGTTGTGAGTCTCTCTTACATTGCAAAATGTTTTATGGCATTTCTCCACTTCTGTGGTGTAGAGGGGGAGAATCCTCCCTCTTGAGCTGCTGGCCGTGCTGCCTTTGCTGCAGCCCAGGATGTGTTTGGCTCTCCAGGCTGCAAGCCCCCTTTGCTGTGTCCTGTCCCCATACTTTTGCCTCAGGCTGATCCTTTCTGGGCGCAGGATTTGCACTTTCCCTGGTTGAAGTTCCTGTTGGCCCATTTCTGCCACCTGTCAAAGCCCCTCTGGAAGGGGACAAACCACCTGGTCTCAAACACTTCATATTTCTTTACTTGTTTTTCTTTCCTTAAGAAGTATAAAGACTGTTTACGGGCAATGCAAAGACTTGTATTAACATCCAGATTAAAAGGTCTTCAGAGTATTTAAGATGTAAACAGTAAATATATTTCAGAAGTATAAATTCCCTTCCACTTAGGAGAATTTTCTTTCTTAATACATACTTGTAACTCATAGGAATGAAAGTTATAGGTATCATAAAGACCTTATATGCTTCTTGGTAGAAATTAAAAAAAAAAAAAAACACATTATTTTTTCCAAATGTCTGGTCAAATAGAAACTTGTCTTGGAAAAATTTCAGCGGTGTACTAGGGTAGTATGAAATGGAAAAATTTAAATAATAGCAAAGAGAAAAAACCTTTTAAGTTAACCTGCTTATGTAATTTCCTATCCTAGTAGCTTTCTTGCAGAAAAGTGTGCCTTTTGTCAAAAGAAAGGAAGCACAATGAAAAAATAGGTTTTTTTCATGTTTGACTTGCTGTTTCTGAGCAATTAAAACAAAGCATTCAATCTCTCCCATTTTTTCGGTAAGAGGTTTTGAATGTGAATGAGTCAAGATACTTATTTTCACTGACAAGTTTGGGATTAGAATTCAATGTGTTATTAGGGATTGATTGCACAGATCAAGATGGAAAAGTCACTTTATTTAATACAAGATTTAGGAACTTTCTTTAGAAAGAATGCCTTTGTCATCTACAGAATGTGTCTTGCCAAAGAAAAATGAATTTTTGTCTTCACTGTGACCCAGAAGGATATTTTTATCAGAAAAAACTGGGAAGGAAAAGCAAATATTTTGGGATAGCTTGCTAGTGCCCATGCTCCTGCTCCACCCTCCTACTCCCATCTGCAGCCCTGACCTTGGCCTCTGCATTCATCCCCTCCTGCTGTCCCAGCAGCTCTGCAGCAGGTCAGGGCGTGCAAGCGCCTGCAGGTCCAGCCCAAGGGGAGCTCAGCCCAGGTGCCCGTTCAGGAATGGCTTTAGAGGAGAGAGCCTGCTGAATTAGAAACAGGATCCGTGCAAAACAAACCACATGTGTAAGGAAATGTGCTTCTCACATTATACCTTCTCACAAATCCTTTTGCTTTCTTCCTTCCCACTGCATGAAGATGAAGCTGTGCGTGATAACTTTGAGTGCCTGTGTCTGTTCTGCCTCTGTTGTGATGCACTGTTGTGATGATAGGGGATTCCTGCACTGCCTCCACTTCAGTGAGGTGGGATAAGGGGTATTCTTCAGACAAATGCTATCTCCAGGCTGTAATTTTACCCAGTCAGAAAGCTTGTTGGTTCTGTATATTTTCTGTGAAGCTGGTAGGGTTCTACAGAAATTAGCTGAGCACCTGGAGATCACTGAGTAACTGATAGGAAAAGAAGATTCTCTTTCTATTTTACACATTCTTCAAACCAGATAAACTGTCTGTCCAGGTCCTTCTCCTTCTTCACTGTCCTTAGAGAAAGTAAGGCAGCAAAACCTTTTATGTAAAACCCATATGTTTATTTAAAACCCATAGGTATAGTTTTTCTGGAGGCTAAGATTAGGCTGGGGGTAAATAATGCAGTATTGAAAGAAAATAAAATGTACAGGAAGAAATAAACTATGTACATGTAAGTAACAGGGCACCATATTATCCAGCATGTCCTTGCTCACAAAAGAAATATATATATATATAAAGGAACACATACATCTACCCAGTGTTTTCAGACTGATGTGGGATTTTCTATCCACAGGATGCATGAGCTGGTTCAGATGTGGAGCAGGGGAGCTGTGCTGTGCAGTGGTCAGGCTTAGGTATTTTTCACTGAGTATCCTTGGCTTTATCCATAAGACATCTGCTCCATAGCTGGCTTAGATTTGACTTGCTTGCAGCAGGGACAGAATTCACTGATAACTCTCTGTATAAATGCACCCAGGCAATCTGAGGAGCAGCACAAAGTATACAGAGGGACCATTTCCTAACTGAGGAACTGGGTGGCAGTGCATTCCATCTGTAATTGCAGGCAGATAAATGAAGAGAAGAAAAAGCATCAGTCATTTCAGGAATGTTTAGCTTTTTTTGGCTGTTCTAATTTATTTCTGATAGGCTGTACTAGTTACTGTAGACTGTGGATCGAAAGGAATAAATTTTTTTTTGCCACACACTGTAGCTTGGACAGGATATTCCTTCCTCTTCAAGACAGATAATAAGAGTGTATACAGAGAAAAAATGCACAAGGTTTTTCTCACTTGACATCAAGAGCATTAGGGATGATATATTAGAGTTAATGAAAACAGACCCATCTCTGCTGCAAATCTGATGCTGTAACAAATATGAATTTGCAGTAAGATTATGTCACAAAACCAGCAGAAACCAGAACTGCTTTTAAGAGATGCAATATGGTAGGAGATGCTAGATTACTTCTAAGCAAAAGAGCTTGAGAGGTTTTCTGAACATGTAGTAAAATAAAGAACAGGCCTGCTCTCATTCTGATTTTAGCTCCTTACTACCTCTATTTAGGAATGTCTGTAGTCATTATAGCCTTTCTCAATTAAGACAAAGAAGCACCTCCCAACTGCTGTGCTGCCTTGATAGCACCAAGGAGTACCTCATTCTTTATTGTCTGGGTAGGGTGGCTGGAGTTGCAAGGTTCTTAACTTTAAAACCTCAGCTGGGTATATGATGAGTCCCAGGCTTGCAGACATGCAGCTCATATGAAATGCTGACTGAATTTCTCACATTAATGGTGCATTTAGAAATAAGCAAGCTTTTAGGAAATTATTTTATTTCATCTAAGTTATTGGTAGATGAATAGGGAGGACTCCTTTAATCACAGAAGACTCCACCAAGAGAGAAATTCAGAAAGAACCAGATTTTCAGGAATAGACTGAAAGTCCCTCAAGAACTACTTCCAATCCATGTCTGTACTTATGCAAAAACAAACAAACAAACAAAAAGTTTTTGCTGTCACTGGCTTCAGTTTTAAAAACCAAGTTTTTTCATGACTTCTATCTTTTAAAGAGAAAAAACAACTATTCAGACTTAAAATTGTAGACAACTGAATGCCTTTTGGTAAAGATGTAGTGAGTATATAATGATCACTTCATTGTGGGAACAGACAAATGGCAGCTAAAAGGACAAATTGCTGGATCAGGGTCTATTGCTCCAGAAGGCCTGACAGATGAGTGCTTGCTTGCCAAAACCTCTTCTGAGAGAAAAGAAGAGAAATTCCAACTGAATTCCAACTGCTGGTCATGTTCCTGAATGGTCTATGTTTAAGGCAGTAGCTTGGGACACAAAACCCACTCCTGTTTAACATGGAAATTAATTGGTGATGATTTTTATCTATATAGTTAAATTTTTTGTAAAGGGAATTTGCAAGTAGATTTTTTTTGTTTGGTTTTTAGTACCACAGGTAAGTCCCACATATCACATTGAATGCGCCATTCCATTTGAACAGAAGGGAGAGAAAAATGAAAAGTAATACAAGGATTTTATTATGTATAGAAGATTAAAAAAATTATATACAGAGCTACTAGAAGTGAGCAAATAGTGGGAATTAATTTGTATTTTAAATAGAGTATGGCAGTTTACTAGATCCAGGAGCACTTGGTTTTCTGATGTTAAGAGACTAGAAGGGGCCATGCAGTGCAGGTCTGGAGTTTGCAAGTTGAAGACTGATATAAGATAATGCATTATTTTTAACCAAAAATTAATTTAGGCTTTGGAACTCAGGCTGTAGGAGGTTGTTGATGTTGAGAATTTAATGAGATTTATAAACTGTTTGACAGCATCATAGGGTTAATAGATTTTCTGGATTGTGGTGATTATTTACTTTAAAAATAAAATATCAGAATGCTATTAAACCACATCCTTCTGAGTTTTAGACAGTCTCTGATAGAAAACAGAAACATACTTAATCTGTCTGATGTGATTTATTATGTTTCCTCTGGAGTGCCTAATGATTGTTGCTACTTGAAAAAAATTATTCTGAGCAATTGGATAGATGCTGGACTGATTGATTTATTAATTCCCTTTCCTAATCCTCTACACACACATTTATTTAAAAAGATCCCTGAAAGAGTTCAAGGCAGAAGATACGAGTCTTTTTTCTTCTCTGGGCATTTACATATGAGCATGTAATGCTCCTGTGATGTTCCTCTTTGCCAGACCACTGACACGGTAAATCAAAAAGCAGACCTCATCTTGTATGCAAAGATTAGAGCAGTGCAAAATCCAGATGTCTGTCTGAATTCAGCCCCTCATTTCTTCTGTCTTCACTTCTAACAAAGTCCTGAGAAAATATTGATTGTATGCATCCAACTATTTCATAGATCCCCAACTTCTATAAGAAGCAGTTTCTCACTAATGAAAACAGTGATGAGAACAATTTAATGGGGAGTGTAAAAGGCTTTAATGATTGGTTTTATCTCTAACACTGATGCTTTCTAACAGAAACCTCAGGTGCATGCTTACTCCTCAGATGCTTCTGTGCATTTTTATGGCTTTGAAAATCCTGTGAATTATAGTCCCAAAGTCCACAAAGCTGAAAGAGGCTCTGCTTCTGTGGGCTGTCACAACCTGTCTCTGCCTTTGCTTCAGCTGTGTCCAGAGCATACACAGATCACTTTCCAGAGGAACCTGGAGAAATCAACGTCTCCTTGTCTTGCCTCCTTCTCTCTGCCCCTTGGTTCTCTTTGGTGCCCAGCAGTGTCCCAGCGAGCACACTGAGGGGGGGAGTGTGGAAACCTTCTGCACATGGAACTCCAAATTTCATCTTGTGTCACTCTGGGTATCACAGTGTAATAGGAAGGGCTCTCTACTTTGCTACTCCTATTACCCATTTGTGCCATTCAGCTCCACTGTCACTGTGTCTCCCTTTTCTTATTGTATGCATCAGTTTTTCAGATTCCTTCCTTTACCCAAGATATATATTTCTCCCAGACATGCTTTCCCAAACCTCTCACCCTCTGCTTTTGATGAAACAGTCTTTGCAGGATTTCTCCCTTTTTAGTGGTAGTTGACATTCCTCCTGGTTTAATTACGTTTAAAAATGACATTTATGTGGTATTCCCTTGGTTTTCCTGATCGTAAATGCATACTTTAAATAAAAGCAGATTTACATTGATGTCTAAATTTTCCATTAGCTGACCCATGTACTTTGATATTTATCATTACCTTCTGCTTACGTGCATGGAGGTTTTCAGTCCATGTGACTGTTTCATGCTAGCTGGCTCACATTAATTTTGCAAGTGAGGTTTTGTAAGGCAGATTGGTGTAATGCTGGTATTTGCTGCATTCTTTCCCTCCACCAATTTTGTATTTTTGGCTGAAAGTCATCATAAAGAGACAGTAAAAGCAGTGCTGAAAGACAGAAGGTGCAACTGCGTTCAAGGTGTGCAGCATCATGAATTTACAGACTAATACAGAAGAAATACTGTTTGTAGATGAGACTTCCACTTATATGTGTGCAGAAGTGTTTTCCTTCTGCCATTTGTGTAGATACACCCCATCTGTGTGGACTATTGCAAAAATGCCAGAATAGCCAGTAGGATTATTGTTAAGGGAGATTTGTGTTTCTCCTTGCCAGATGGAGCAAGTACATGTTTACAAAAAGGGAAAGAAAAGGGTGTAACTGAATTTCAAAGACCACAGATGGATGGTGAATAGGAGGAGTCTGGCCTTGATGCTGTATGACTTTTTTAGAAATGCAGGAAGTGGAATTATTTACCTGCTTTGGAAGGTCTCAGCTATCACTGGAGAAGATAAGGATTTTCTTTTAAATTTAGCTCAGTATGAATCAGGCCTGTTGACATCAGGAAGTAGTTTAGATGTAAATATCTGTATTTTATATGACAGTTTTTGATCAAAAGAAATGCTTTCCTGAAGTTACTAGGGAGGGGGAGCTGTGTTATCCTGTGCTATACCAAAACAGAGAGGAAAGGCAGGCTCTCATTTTTATACATACCATTCTACAGGTCACTTTGCACATAAAGAACAGCTGTTTGTAGTATTACAGATGGCACTTCAAAGTGCTCCCCAAATGCTTCTTCCTGTGCTAGGGAATGGTTAATGGCCTGGCTGTCACATCCTTCTTCACATGGAAGTGTGAAGAAGGAAACCTGTTTCCCTGCCCTTTCACAGGTCCTAGAAACAGAACTGGAGCTGCAGTTGCCATCACTATGAACACACTTTAAAATATTTCTCATGACAATGGATAAATCAAGAGGTGAAGCTTGGGAATTTACATTCTTCAGGGATTTGTTGGTCAACACTAAAAATTAGTTTAAAGAAACTCTGCCTTCTCTAGCTCCTTCCCTTCTGCAGACAATATTGCCAGGTTGGGTAGCCTTATCATGAGTGTGTAGACAACTTGACTTTTCATTTCATGCCAAACTTCTGATGCTATTTTGTGCATCCAAAACAAAATCTTAACTGTTCTGCCAATATTTTGGGGGCCACAGAGACTGAAGCTTATAAAGAACTCAGCAAATCAAGATAAGAGTCAACTATTTGTTACCAACAGAACAAAGCCAGATTTTCAGCACAAGCACCATGGGAGTCTTTCTTTGCCAGAAGATAATTGTTGCTTTGACTCAAGTGCTCATGGCATTTTGCATTTTTTGTAGTTGAAAAGGATGCTGCAATTTAGGCTGTTGTCTCAAAGGACTGAACTAATGCTTATTAACTAACCAGCCCCAATTAATATCTCCCTAAAATTGAACATCCCATTACTTCTGATGTAAGTGCATTTCAGGCACTCTTGCTGCATGACATAAGGCAGTCTTATGTAGCTCCTCCATTATTGTTTGTTTTGCAGAGATATATGGCTCTGTGATTCTATTATCTTTATTAAGATTAACATTTATGGGGGAAAGAGAAGGTGAATGCATATTGCTGTAACATTTCTATATGTACTACTAATATTGTAATCGGATGCTTTTTATTTTTTCATTGGTTCTCTTAGATATGGTGATTAAGCACACACTTCTCATTGTTCTGCAGCTGTGATGTTTGTCCTTAGGAATTATGGGAAGGGTCGGATGTGGAAACAGCTCAGTCCTCTCAATCTCTGTTGATCAAGCTGGCAGTTGACAGTGGCTGGATGATGTTGTTCCTTTCCTGCTTTTATTTACTCACCCACAAAAGAAAAAAAAAATCAAAAAAACAGAACTGTTGATAGAGCCAGTGAAAATCTAAACCCCTAAATACCAGAGAAAGCATAAATTCTGTGATAGAGATCCTCTGGGGTAAAAATAGTGAAGAAATAACAGTGGGCAAGGCTGCAAAGATAACATTAACTTGGCTGTTCACCTTGTATCTTTTCTTTTATAGTGCTTTTTTTTTTTCCCAAGGTAGTGATAAGGTGTGTTATGCCTCAGTCTTTCATCAGGGGACTGTGTCTGTGAGCAGTTACAGTGTGTTGAACATTTAGGGGCTGTCTCCTGTACTGTCTGCCAGATAATTTGTTTTGACTTTGAGGAAAATCACTTTGGCTGCCTACCTCTCAGATGGTCATGGTCCATGCAAGTTCATCTACTGCACTTTATTGTAAAATAGAGAACAAGGCTGTGATGTTTCACCATGATCCTTTTGTGTCTTGCTCCGCAGTCCCCTCGCTGTTGATGAGTGGGGTACAGATAAGGGCAGGAGTTTGCACAATCAGATCTAAATTCAGCTGGTGTTAAACAAAACCTGTAGTGGTAGGCAGTTCTGGTTACATTCATAACTTTGCTCCCAGTAAGAATTATATATACTGGGGCAGAGCTCAGAAGAATTTCTAGATACATTTTTTAAAAACCCTCAGACTGTATCTGCTTATACTGTTAAGATTTCTTGTCCCTGCTTCCTTTCCAAGGCCAGATGCTTATTCTCAAAGGGTGTCTTTGAACCAATGCAAGAAAAACAGCAGCCGCCCAGCCTACAATTCGAGCATGAACTGTGGGATGGCCCTGACCACCTCTGACAAATGGCCACTGGAGGGTGGGTGTTTATACCCAGGCTCAGCAGTCTGTTTGTTCAGCAATCTTGCTGGTAGTATTAAGAAAGGAATAAATGAGAGCAAACAAACATTTGGGCAGGATATGCATTTTTATGAGGTTAACTCATCCTTGGGGAGAGAAGGAAGGCTCTGATCAAAGTGTTGCCCTATTGCAGAAATCTGACTGCAGGGGCAGTTTCGTTTGCTCAGGACTGTCTCTAGCAGGCAGCAGCCTTGAATGATTTAAGAGATCTGCCCAACAGAAAGATAACAGACAGGAAGGGGTTACCACTGCTGGGACATTTAATAGTTCTGAAGTAAACTGGTTCATTTTCAAAACAGGAAATATACTACAGTGTTGACATTTACTGCCCTCTGGCAAAAACGTAGTAGGTCCATGTGGTAGGGTTGGGATTTTTTCCCTGGGTTTTCTTTCCTCCCTAGCAAAAAAGGGAGGAAACCTTCTGCTGTTTTGTTTTTGTTGTTTTTTTTTTTTTTTTTAACATTTGCTTGTCTTTCCCATATCTTCAGCCAGTAATGGGAAAAAATTATTGGAAAAAATCACAAAAAAGGGGGTAAATGAGGGACACTACACCAATTATTAGGTATGTTAGTGGATAAGGCAGTGTCTACCCAACCAGATAATTGGCAGAAAAGCTGGATATGGAAACTGATGTCCTGATTTGCTGTTGTCTTCAGAACAACCCTCTTACTGCACTATCATTGCATCTTGCTATTTTGTAAAATATCCTCATGTAGACTTTCTCAAAGGAATACTCAGTTACACAACAACCTTACACATAAATCAATATTTTACATTATTGGCAATAAAATCAATTGAGGAGGTATTATTGTTATGTTTTTTATATTGTTATGTTTTTTATATTTTTATATTCTAATGACACAGATTATCAGGAAAATTTTGGGGTGAAGTACTGTCCCTTCTGACATGAGCAGATATTTTGCCATCAACAGATGAAGAGAATGTTCTGTGTGTACTGCCTGCTTCAGGCAGGTGACATCCACATACAGCATGACTGTATTTTGTCTAACTTGCTAAAAGTTGGAAGCTAAGTCATGATTCCTAATTATAAAAATTAAGTTTCTGGCATTGCTGTTGCCTGTGCATGCAGGAGCTCTTTCTAATCCTTTGTAGTGAACTCTGTAAAGCATCTGTACCCTACAACTGGCAGGCACCCCTGTTTGCTAAAAATGGGGTGAGATAATCAAGTAATGGCAAAACCATCTGAATGCTCAGCAGAACAGGCCTGGCAGGGCACAAACAGCAGGAAAGAATACAAATCACTAGAAAAGGGAGCTAAATGAAAGCTTGTGTTGTACATCTGGGCATGAAAAGTCATTGCTATAAAGGACATACAGGAGCCTGTTCTGAGCTTGTTAGAAATTATTTTGGTATTAGCACACTAATGGAGAGTGCCTGGAATAAAAGAAAGCCTTTCCTCTCCAGCTGACTAATTTTGCTCCCAGAAGGTTATCCATGACTTTCTCTCTTGTGCTGAGGGGCAGGTCCCTATGGAAAGGCAACCTGGATTCCACGGCTCACCCTGGATGGGTGAGTTCAGCCAAAAGTTGTGCTAATACACCACTGGGCTACAAGAGTGCACTGTGGTCACACTTTTTTTTTCAGATGGACATCTTGACAGAAGTTGAAGTGTTAAGTTTACACTTAGTGATTACCCAGCCTGCTTGCCAAAAACAGTTGTTTGTGCATGCTTTCAATTGCTCTTGAATTGATGGATTAGTTTAAGACCTTACAATAGTTGTATCCAGAACTATTAATTTACACGTTTGTATTACTACAGAGTCCTTCATTCTTTTTTCATAAACCATCTGTTTTCAGGCACTTTTAGAATGACTTGTTTTTGGGGAATTTATTCTTGTGTTTTTCTGTGCTTCAGAAGGCACCTAAGAATCTTTGGCATTTCTGGGGATATTAAATTTTCTACCTTTAGTTTAGTTTTTTTTTCTGTTTTGCTTTTTGTTTGTTTGTTTGTTTTTATGTGTTGGCTAATTTTTATTAATTGCTTCACTTCCCTAGGAAGACATCACCAAACATATTTCAAATATAAACTATCACAGTAAAATAATACAGGAAAAAGGAAGACATTAATAAGAAAATCTCCTCTTTTCCAAGAGGCCAGTCAAACAAGGTCTCTCCAAACTTTTAGGTTGTCTGCGCATGGGGATGTATTTTAGCATATCCAGGATAGTAAGCTCAGGGAAAATGCAATTTGTGGTGTGCAGGTAAGAAAACTTGGTGGCAAATCCTCTAGAGCATAACTGAGTGTTATGATAAATTTTATGTCTCACAGTATTATGTAGCAGAAGCCTCAAAAAGGGTAAACTTGGCTGCAGTATCAACCTTATAGGTTATAGGGGGAAGGCCTTGTAGCACCAGCACCAAATGAGCAATCAGCAATGTTTTATTTTGCAGAAAATCCCACCAGTTCTTCACTAGCTTTCTCTTTCCAAGTTAAGGCTTAATATGCCCTTTGTGTAAAATGATTTGCAAAAATGCTAATTAAACTTGGCAAAGATAGGGTGAGACTGTTCCTCCTATCTTTTTCAGAAAAGGATTGGCTGATGACTAAGGAATATTTGTGTTTGTTGTTAAACTAGTAAAGCTAAAACCCCTCTAGCTATCTTCACTGGGTGTTCTTGAAGAGAGATAACCTTAATCCTGCTCCCCATTAGTTATCTTGGACTAGGGACATTAGCAGGTTTTTTTTCCTATAATTATTTAATAACTTTACAAATAGCTCGTTTTTCAGTTCATAGATGTTCATACATTTGTTCACATACCTATAAAGACTCATAAAAATATTTTCAAAGATCAGTTAATCTAGCTTTAACTTTGGAGATTTTATCATAAAGAAGGCTCTATTTATTTGTGGGTTCATCAGTTAAACTTACTACACAGCTCTGTAAATAGCCAGAGTAGTTATATGTATATAGAGCACATGATTCTGTGAACTATGGATCTATAGGAAACTGTACATAATATAAATCATAGTAAATTACATATAACATAGTATACATAAACTATAGTATAGTCTATATAGTAAACTATACATAAACTGTAGGAAACTACAGTGTTTGGAGATTACTTGGAAGAAACATATGTGTGTGTTTACACCATATAACAAAACAGTTGTACTTTCTACACTTGGATTTTTTCTCTTAGTCCTCTTATTACTGGTAAAGTAACCTAATCTCAACAGTCACATACTTTTTGGACATCTTAGCAGGGAAATCATTAGTTGATTTGGCATGGAGACTAACCTTTCACCCGCTGGGGTGGTCCCTTCAGGACATAAGAGAAGGCACATAAGTGGATTAGTGTGTGGAGCATACGCTGCTGACAGTGATTTCTACGAGCACCACATTCTCACAGCTCCAGCAGCAATGCAGCCCTGCCTAGGGGAAACTATCCATCTACTTCAGCCCTGTTTTTGTTCTGCTGTCTATTAAAATTAAGGGTTTCTGCTGAATTCATATCCTTAGTGAATAGTAACATCACACAAATATAACTAATGAAGAGCAGTACCCTAATGGTGTTTTAAGCACTAATGGCCAACAAGTTGACTATTTCCTGGCAGTTAATGGCCATCTGGAGGAGATCTTGATCTGTCTGGTCATTAACTGACAGGAAATTATTGACTTGGAGGTTGCTATTGCTCTTAAAAATGAAATAATTTTTTTCCTTCTCACTCTCCCTACCATCCTGCTTTCAGTCCTTAATTACTGTCTTCAGTGGCAGTTATTTTCTTGACTGCAGACATTTTTAAGCTGTCCAAAGTGTTTTCTGCACTTCACAGTCTCACAAATATGTTCCCTGTCTGAAACAATCTGTAATGTGGGGCTACTATTTTGCATTTTTATCTACATAGGAAGAATCTTGAACTGGTGTGAAATTATGTTTAGCTCAAGGGAGTTCTATGTGCAAAAAGTGGTTTTGATCTTTCAGATGAAATTGATATATACCTGATAGATACCAAGATAGATTTGGGCAGAAAGGATATCTGTTGCAAGAACAGAAACCAGAAAGCAACAGGGGAATGATAGCAACAAAATGGTTACAAAGATCTGTCTTAAGAAAAGTTAAAATTAACATGATTAAAACTAAGAGTTGCCTTGTCCATCTTTGCTTCAACCTCACAGTACTTTTTATATTTGCTATGTATTTAGACACAACATTTTGTAGCATTTAAAAATTTATGTTTGTTAAGTATAGTAGTCATTTAGTGAAATCTACATTTCTAAATCTCTCCATAAGAAGTAGCTTGACCATGCTGTCTATAGCAAGCTTGATAATTTGAGTTTGCGCTGATCCCACTCCCTATCATCACCAGATTGCCTTACTGGTTCTCTCTCTCCCCCATTTGTCTGTGATGATTACTGTTGTAGAGATCATCCTTAAGTTCTCTAGGACTTGAAGTATTTTAGTTGGTGTTTGTACAGGTCATGGCAGAGTGGCATGTGGGATGCCTGAGGGACATGGTGGTAAAATACTGCAAAGCTTGATTAAAGTTGGGCCCAAGACTAAAGGATTTAGGGAGAGAGCAGAGAGGAACTAAAAAGAGAGGATGGTTGTGGAATGGCACATTTGGTTCATGAGTCATTGATGCTGAAGGAAGAAGAGGAGAAAGGGAAAGGCCAAATGGATGAGATGTACAAGAGAAAAACAAAGGTAGGTGAAGCAAGGCGTCAGGTAAAAAGAAGTTAATGCTGCAATATATGAATAAAAACAAAACACAGATTGCTATCAACACAGAGTTTACTAACAAGCAGCAATTATTCTAGAAGGTGCAGTGATCTGAGTCCCACAGAACAGCTGTTCACAGAGTGGCTATGTCCAATACATAGCATTTTAAGAAGCAAAAACTGGACAAAATCTTGGCTGATTCCCATGCAAAGCACATCTTATAGTGTTCTTGGAATTATGAATAACTGATCCTTCCAACCCAAACCATTATAGGAGTCTATGGTTGTAATACAGATTCTGTATGAAAACGATTTGCTTTCTTTGTTCTGTTAGGAAAGTATTACTAGGACAAAACGAAAAAATCCAGGGAGGAAGACTAATTCATTTTTTATAGTGTCTTAAGACATAGTGTTTCATACCTCTGTTGCAAATTATACTTGGGGCAGGAAATTAAATACAATACTCAGTAGAATTAAAAAAAAATGATCAAGCTTGAAGAAAATATTAAACAAAAATACCTTTAAAATATAACTGTAAAATAGTTATGGATACATTTGAAGCCACATGTTGAAAAATTTATGACTGCTCTGGTATGCAGACCCCACTCTGTTTCAGCCTCTCATTGATTTCATGTTTTATATTTTGGTTCATTTTGGCAATAAAAAGAACATATTAAAAAAGTTTCATAAATCATTTCTAATTTGCAGGAGGGGAATCTGGTGTGGACATACAAACTCCTGCCTGTTGTACTTGTGCTAGAAACTCCAGTGCCTCCCTGTTGGAGCAGCTGTGTTTTCAATAGGCTGCATAGCTTATGTGTGGCAATGTTGTTTTTTTTTTCCTTATAATTAAGAACACATTTACAAATAAAACTCAGGAAAGTAAGGAAAGAATGTTAGGGGTGATAAAATTAAAGACTTCTGAATGGAAACTCTTTGAAGGGCACACAATATAGGAAATTCTTCATTTGAGAAGGGGAATTTATAAATTCAGTTTAGTCCTGATTTGTATGTTTTCTGCACCAAGACACTGCATTTGGTTACAATGTGAGACTACTTGCTAAAGGCCAGTTCCTCGATTAGGGAGCTATGCAGTGGTGGTGACAGAGATTATATTGGCAAAATTGCAGGAAGGAAAAGAACATCAAAGAGCTTCAATTTTTAACACCATTTAACACCTTATTAGGAGGTAGGGAGCTCACCATGTGCCTGCACCCAGGGTATTCTGTGGCCTTTTCTGTTCCTCAGCAGACTCTCTGGTTTTGAATGGTTACCCAAGACCAAGACAAACCGGGGAACTTGTCAACAATGGAAAGTCCATCTAACATCCTTATCCCCCAGAATAAATGTTCTGGGAAGTCTATGGATCACAGGAGAAGGAAAAACCTCTTTGCCTGAAAGGAGATCTCTAAGACTACAGCCTAGTCTTCTGGTGTTTTCACTCTTAAAAAATGTAAGTCTGTCTTTCCTTGGTCTGCACATATAATTAAGTCTTAGGGTGTGTAATAAAAAGTGGGAAATACAGGCAGGTCAATCTTGCCTTGGTGCCTGGCAGATTCTCCTGGAAGCTATGCTAAGACACATGGGGAATGAGGTGATTGGTGACAGCCAACGGCTTCGCTAACAGCAAATTGTGACTGACAAATTTGGTGGCCTTGTCTGATGAGGTGGTTAGAGGGAAGAATGAATAACGTGACCTACCTGAAGTATTTGGGACTCTCTCACATGATATCCTTGTCTCAAAACTGGAGAGAGACATGGATTTGACAGGTGGACCACTCAGTGGATAAGGAACCTGTTGGATGGTCACATCCAATGAGAGTTGTGGTCAATGTCTTGATGTCAATGTGGAAAGCAGTGATGATTTTTGTTCCTCAGGGGTCAGGACTGGGACTGCCACTATTCAACATCTTTGCTGGAGATGTGGACAGTGGGATTGACCATTGTATGAACTGCACAGGCTACCTGGAGATGTCCTGGTCCTGGAGTCTGCATCCTTGGAGGTACTCAAAATGTGACTGGATGTGGCTTGAATGCTGCTGTAGCTGCCCCCACCTTGGCAGTCTTCAAAGGTGTCTTCCAACCTCAAAGACTCTGTGATCTAGCCTGTGCTGTAAAGCAGATGCTCAATCTCGTTTCTCTTCAGTTTTTTTCCTGTTTTCTTTGATGATTTCCATTGCCAAACTTCAATTTATACATATGTAGATTATGCTCACATGTAACATATCCAGTAAAACAAGGATTGTATTTATCTTCCCAAATTTAAGTCCATAGCGGAGCATCTATTGCAGAGTTGGTTGCCATAGATGCTCCTTAAAGTATGTGAGAGATTATTTGAATTATGTTCACAGGAGTATTTTTGTTGTTTAAGAGAAGATGAATAACACTTTGAAATTTCTGTTTCTCTCCATCAACCAGAAAGGCATCCAAATCTCAGACAATTCAAGCTATTGGAACATTTTGCATTGATTCGTTGAGGGTTTTTTCCCCATTGTGTTTTTCCAAACTTCCAGCTAGGATTTCTCCTTGCCATTAGTATCCAAATTTCATGTGCTGAATGAGCCAGGCGAGTGTAACACACCATTTTGTTATTTCAATGATGTACAAGCACTGTGTTATTTTTTAGCAATAAATCATCTTCTGAGGCTTTGACACCTAGAATTTTTCTGAAATCTCTGGGTTTTGTGGGCACTTTTTTTTTAGTGGAAAAAGGTAGACAGACATTAAGCATTTGTTTACATATTTTGAAATATAACAAACCCTACATAAGAGCACTGGAATGCATTGCATACATTTACTATATGGTTGCAGATGTAGATTAAGTCTAAGTTTCACAGGGCATTGCCACTGTGAATTCTGAACTCAATTTACTTCATTTTTATCCAATGCATATAAATAAAGAATGCTGCAGACTAGGTGTACAAGAAATTATCTACAGTAAATACTATGTTATTTTGGTTTTGTGATTTCACTGAAATTATCAACTCAATATTTTGATGGAATAGTTGATTAAAAGGCAATTCAAAGCAACTGTGATATGACCAAGCATATAAGTTAACTCAGGAATTTGCCACTGTCTGGTTAAAGTGTTCAACCTGTCTTGTCTGGGCAGAACACAGATGCTGAAAGACAATTTCTTGCACATTTTCTCTAACTGCTGTGCAGCCTGGCACCCACAACAAACACCCAGTTTGTTTGTTTGCTTGTTGGCAGCTGACTTTCCTGTCAAACAGACATATCATCAGCTGAAATCAGTCACCAGAGACCAGAAAAGTCATGTCTGTGACTATGCAATATGTATTTGAATAATCTTTGTGAGCACAGAGGAAGTTTGTGCTCCTGCTTTACTGTTATCCAGGCAATTCTGGTCAGTTCAATATCTGCTTTTCATTGTGGCTGTGGGTGGGCAGAATACTGTCTTGTGAAGCCTCCTGCAGTCCATGAGGGGTTATGAGGAAAATTTATGTTGGGATAGTATGGGGATGAAACAACACCTTGAGGGCTCCCTGAAAAGCTTCTTGACTTTTGAATAGCTTTCAGCTTTTTTCTAGAAATATTCAGAAGAAATTTAATTGTCTATTAAGATACTTCAACTTTTCTCAGGGATTTGTTCTTGGTTTTGCTTTGCACATTAGATTCAATAGGCCTTCAGAAAAGGACATTATCTCAGCAGTGTTTCCAGGAATTATCCCTAAATTGTTATCTTTGAAAAGAAGAAAGCTCTACAAGAATTAGAAGGTGATCAAATGCAGGAGCATTCCACTGAGGAAAAGGTGACAGAGAAATGCCTATCAGCATTTAAACCTAGGCAGGCTTCTGCTGACCTCCTAACCCTGTTCATTAGAGCTGAGTGGACCAATTCTGCCACAGCCCCTCCCAACAACTACCTGGGCTTCTTTCATTCAGCTGCAGAGGAGAGGGCAGCCTTGGGGCTGTTAAACAGCACTGCAGGAAGTTCCTGACAATTATTACTGCTTTTTTTTTTTTTTGTGGGGGGGGCGGGGAGGCTGATGTATATTTTGGAAAACATCAATATCTAATTGCAATGTGCTTACAATGTCTATTTGGTGCAGGGAGGGAAATAAAAGTTTTTGTTTGTTTTTTTTTTTTACATCTGGATTTGTCTCTTAACTAGAAATATTTCCAAATAATGGTAAGCCAATTAAACATGCACTGGAAAAAAATTTCTTCATTGCTATTCCTAATGGATATTTTAATTGATTTATGTATTCAGGTTCTGGTCATAACACTTGCATGGATGAGATTTCACAATTGCTATTGATTTCTATAAAGAAATTTTTTCATTATAAAACTGTGTGATGTAACACTTTGAATATTTTTGCCAGTGAATATCAGTCCAAGGGTGGTGATTCCTCTAGTTTGCCAGTAATCTCTAAAGACAAGCATAATATTTGCCGTGAAGTGTAATATTGGTTAGAATTTTCATTTTTCTAAGGTTCCCTTAATTTGCTTCATTGTCTCATTGGTGATAGCAATAAGCAATTTCTTCATAAACACTATTAATTTCATTCATTTCAAAGTCCCTGTTTTCTTCTGAAGAGTTCATAGTTATATAAATACTTAAAGAATACAGAGAAAAATCATGTAGTGCAGGAGCTGTCAAGCTGAAAGAAGATAATACTGTGTATGAGCTCATTCCTTCACAATGGACATGATACACTTCTGTTTAATGTACCTGAGGAAGTGTATTGAATATTAACCTCAGCCAGATTTCCCCTTTTTTCCCCCCATTTGCTACTTTGGCTTTGCCTTTTACAATTTTTTTAATGTTTCCACATTATGTTTATACAGCTGCCATTACAGCTTCTATTACTACAGCCATAGAGCTAAAAAAGTAAAAATCTTCCTCAATTCCTACTCCATTTACCTAGGATTTTACAGCTGACTTCCAAAGAACAAAGGAAACTGATTTTGAATAGTGGCCCTAGACATTTTACAAATTACAAACTAGCTTCTAAGTATATAGACATTTTCTTTCCCTGTTTGCTTTATCCTTAACCACATGCAGGTACCTGGGCTTCAAGCTGGACAAAGAAATCAAGCACACACCACTTCCTTACAGGTATGAACGTTAATGGTTTTGTGGGAGGAGGAAAGTGGGAGAAGAAGAATATAATGAACTGGGTGTGATTCATAATGAGATAAAATATTTCACCTTTATAGGGTAAAAAGCATGTTAATTTTGCACAGTTCTGCATTCTGAGTGTTTGGTAACATATTGGAAAAGGCAGTTACCTGTTCCCAAATTCTGCTTTCGGGATGGAGCAGCACAGTGTTTGATGGGAGCTGGGCTCCTCTCTATGGGGGTAGAATATCTCTATTGATCTAAAACTGCTCTCAAGGGCAGCTCAAATTCCACTGACAGAAAATCAGCAAGAATTGAAAGATGTAATCCTTGCATAATAAATGTGACTTGAGGTGTTGGACTGGAGCATAGGAACAGACTTTTTATAATCCAGAGGTGCTTTGTTTGAAAAGAGCTTGTTTCCTTGGAAGGATAATTATGGATTAACACTAAAGCTGATTTTGTCAGACCTTCATTGCTTTCTGGATAACAAAAGGTCAAAGCTCACCATCAAGACTGAATTTCTTTGTCTCAGCCAATGATGGACTGGATGAGAGAAGAAACTTTGTCTTCTACATAGAAAAGCCTGCACTTGATGGTTCAAAACACCCTCAAGTGACAGTGTGGACTTGTGAAGCCTTTAGTGAATGAAAACTGCTTAATTCATGCTGATTAATCAGTTTAATAGTTTCACTTGGTGTGAATTAAAAAAAAAAAAAGAAGCAAAGATGCAGTTGTCAGCTATATAAACTTGTGAGGAGGCATTCCAAATGCCTTCATACATCCTGGCTGTATTAATGTGAGAACAGATGAAGAGTAGGCATTTGGGAGAAAGATTTAAACACACACAGCTCAAACAGTAACATTTTTCATGTGGTATTTCAAGTGTGTTGTTTCATTGTTCCTTCATTTTTTGACTCCTGTAGATTTCAGACTGCAACTGGAAGATTAACTACAAGCCCTAATGGTAATCAGATGTTTTCATGTATTAATCTACTACAGACAGACTTTGAAAGGGAAACAGAGTGGGATTGCAATGCCTATTTACTTCACTCTGGAGTACTAAGAATATGTACAAACAATGTGTGGCAGATAACACCTTTACATGTTTTTTAGGTAGCAAGGGAAGACCTTACTATGCCAATGTACCTTTGGTGTCTGTCAGTTCAAAAGAGGAGATTGCTCATGAATGATTATTCAAGTGATAATGCAAATTTACCTCAAATAGGAGGGCTGGAGGCTCCATTAAGAGCTCTGTCCTGAGGAAGGCAGCAGTTGAACTCCACTCTTACTGACCCCATGAGACAGGGTGTTGCAGGTACCCCAGAACCACAGGAAAACATCACTCGTAATCTGCACTTCATCAACATCTGAGAATTCACATAGGAGTGAAAGGAAAAAATAAATAAAAGTTAATACACATCCATTAGAGATGAATTTTTAGGGAACTAGTTGTTGTAATTGCCTGGATGATTCCTTTAAACTAGCACATCTAAGAGTTAAACAGCTGGTCATTGACTTTGGTCTCATAGAAAACAGATGTTTCAGCACAGCGCGAGAGCAGCAGAAGGCAGGCTGGGGGTTGGAAAGCAGCACAATCTGCGTGGCCTGGAGAGAACCCAAGGCCACATCCTGCAGCCTGCACCCATCTGATAAGCATTCCCCTTGGGAGCAGCTCCCCACACCAGTCTCGGTAGTCAGTGGTTGCCCTCAGGATTAACAGAATCTCAGCATTGCATAATTCCTTCACATTTGTAACACATTTCTTCCTGCTAGATGTATGAAAGGGAATTCCTTACTATCTATGGCAGTGGATTTGGTTTGCACCAGAAATCAATTTCATTTGCAGCACAAAAGAGGGTTTTTAGCTGCTTTCAAATAAAAAGGTCAGATGAGGAATAATGTTAATAATTATGAGCATGTAGCACATCCAAAGAACTCTTTTGTCTTTATGGTCATAGGTTACAAATTGCTTACATATTAGAAGAGCAATAAAGATGGGAAGCTGGGCATAGTGAATCACCTCAAATTGTACATTAAATGCATCATACAGGTGTGTATGAATAGGCCTGTAGATGAGTGGTCAGGATTGTATTCTGTTGCTGTAATCAGCATGCTGGATCTTGGCACTGAATTGCTAGAATGACTGGAGATGGTCATGGCATGGAATAACAGGAACTTAGTGAGCAAATATTTTACATTAGCAAAGGGTCAGGTTGACAAGGTGATCCATGAATGATCTCAAGCTGGGAATGGGTTAGGAGATGGTGGCTCCGATTTGGCAGATCACTTTAATCACAGAACACTTACTTATCACTTCTTGCATGATGACAGCTCCATGCATATTTGTAAACAGAGACAGTTTCTAACCCAGTCCTCTGTGAATGCACGAATGCAGTAAGTGGAGGTAGCTCATCAGTGTTCTAGTTGCCTTAAAACAAGTCACTTTTGACCTGTTGTTTTTCAGATAAGTTCAATATCATGGGGATTTTGAATTTAATAACATGTAGATACACCTCATCCTTTTAAAAAGAGTCATCATGTATTCTGTCTCTGCATATTTACCATATCCACAAGAGAAATTATGTTTAAAATGCTGAGTAATAATTGGTATAGTGTCTTACCTTAATGAAACCCAAAATAGGGTAAGGTTTGATTTGGCTGACAATTTTTATGAGACTCCTGTGTATATTCTAGCTAAAACTATAGTTATTTTAGCTTAAATGTCTTAAAAGTAGTGACATCCCAATATTCTTTATATTGCAGCTTCACAGCAAGGTTACTGTTTTTTGTTACCTTTGGTATAATTTTTCACCAGGTGTTTTATCACTACTTCTGTCAGGTTTGTTAATTTGATGGTGGACATGATATATTGAAAAGACGCATTTTGCATTCCGTTTGCCACAAGCACTCTTCAGTGAACAATGTAATGTAAAATTTAATTCCAGGATTTGAGTGATTTAAAAAATAATTTCTTTAAACATTTAAAAGCACAGAACATGATCCCATAAACTTTAGAATTATGGTAGGATGATTTTCCCTCCTCTTTGAAGCCAAAATATAATAGTTTAACTTATAATTCAGAATGGCAGATAAGAACACAAATAGAAGCCAAACCAGATAAGGCTGATATATTGTCATTGCTCTAGGTGAGAGAAAAGCAAAATTAAGCAATACCATACAAAACAAATAGGTCAAGTCCTTTCACTTTTCCTAATCAACAGTTCATCTGACAGAGAAGCTGGAGGATATTTCTTTATCCTGAAGTACCTTTCTAAGAATAAATAATCTGTGAGGATGCAGTACTCTGCTGTAGGGTTATGTTATCCTTGGAGATCTGTGTTGCTGTAACATTCTCCAGTGACTGCAGAATGGTATCAGCCAAATGCATCAGCCAAGTCCGCAGTCAGGCTTCGGGTGCAGGTGGTGTGGCACCCAGTCAGTGTGCAAGGCAAGCAAGAAAGGAGCACGTTGGACCTGGTGTCAGCAGATGTTCACAAATGAGGGATTTAGAGTCTGTAGGGCTGTTTGGGAATCAGGCCTTGATTCAGGAGTTAACTGCAGATGGGGATAAGTAGTTTTGAAATGGTCATGGAGATTATCTATTTCTAGCCTTAAAATTATGTGAGCTGGGGAAAAATACTGAGGTATACCCTTAATTTTTATAATTACGAACTCTAATCATAAAAAAAAAAGATGGAATGGGAAAAAAATAGGGGTGTAAAAGGTATGAGATGACATTTTTGAGAACTTCAGCACTTCAGGACTACAACTCTCCCTGCTGTCAGAGGTGATCACCAAGAAAAAATATTCCTTGCACATGGCAAATGAAGGGAATGTAGAAAATGTGGTCAGTGTAATATAGTAGGATTCCCATCAGCTGATTTACTGCAGATATGTTCCTGATAGCAAATGTATTCCAAAATGGAACTGGATTATTTGTTGCCTTGTTGAGTATTTAGTGAATGTGTGTGCATTATTTACATAGGAATGTTTCTCACTGTGTTATTAATTGAAAATTTGACACACCAAAAATCCTTTTAGTGCTAAGTTATAATTTGATTGCAATATTAAATCACCTGAATTACTGATCAAAGCATGGAAAAATGTGCAAAGGACACTCAGCTTAAGAATTTGATTAACATTTGAAAATAAGCTACTTTTAGAGTGTTCTGATACTAGAAATGATACTCAAGTTGTGGAGTATTGGAATTTAACCAATGTGTTTGTAATATTTGGAATACCATCTCCAGTAAGACTTCTCTACATCTCAGATAATAATGGAAAGAAGCTTTCAAATGTGAAAACAATGTTATACCAAAGCAAAGAGATGGAATAAAATAGGGAGTAAACTGATCTAAAGGGAAGGAAATCTTTTGCTAGAGGTGAAGGTTGCAGGTTAGAAACTAAGGCATAAATAGTTATTAGTCTGAAGTTATTTAGGAAATTGACAGAATGTCAGCAAGCCTAAGGGACCTGCAGAAAATTTGGGAAGACCTCATTTCACCTTGAGAAAAGAAGGACACAAATATTTCAATTTACATGAACCAACAACCCCAGATGGGATAAGCTGTGAATTCCACAAGCAGTAAGTTATTAGCTTGTGGCATAATAATTTAAAATGTTTCTAGGAAATTGACATTTTCCAGGCAGTATATGAGAAGCAGAAGAAAAATGCATCTGGAAAACACTGTGATTTTATTACATGGCTGAACAGCTGAAGGAGTTGCTTGTGGCTGTGAAGACTGAATCCACCTGCACCCGAGCCAGTCACCCCGGGCTCCACTACAGTGGAGACAAACTCACTACAGCACCATCCTCATTTCAAAGCACATGCATGTACTTGGTCTGATAAACCCATACACTTGTTTGTAAAAATCCAGAGTTAGAGGAATTGAATCCAGTTATAGATACCAATAAGTTCCTCAAGTAGAGTGATTTGGCTCAGTGCAAGCCACTGAGGCTAAGTTGGGTTTCAGATTTTCAGTGCACACGACTGTGAGGCTCCCACAGCCAAAGCTGGAAAGACTGTGTTGATATTTACTCCGGTCCTTGTTCAGAGCACATTTGTGCAAGGTTCTATATGCACAAAACCAAGAAGTAGCACAGAGCTGTAGTTGTCTGGTAGGGCTAACACAAATGGACAAATGTACACTCAGCCTTTGAAGGAGTTGCTAAACTCTCCTATGGAAGTCAACCATTGTCCAAAACTACCTTGCTGACTGCAAGTGAGCTGTCAGGAAACATCAAGAATACTCCCAGTCTGTTACACTGCCTTGTCTGTGAGGTTGGAAACAAGGAGAAAAGACTTTTCTAAATTTATTCTTGTGCCATGGTACCTAAGGCTTACAGACTTTAACCACAAAGCCATCTGTGCATAAACAGCTCACTGACAAAGTCTGTGAAACCCCTCTGTTCAGTTCAGTGATGTCCTTTCTCTCTGTTTCCTAAAACCCTGTATATTAAACATAGGTTTTGTGTCTCGTTGCACTCCAGTGTTGATAACCTTTATTCATGCCATGCCTGGCACTGTGTATGGTTGGTAATCTGTATTCAACTCTCCTTGAAGCTTCTGTGCAACTCTCCAAAAGCAGCACTCTGGCGCACGCCAAGATGACAAGATTTGTGGCAAATGGCAAGACGACAAGATTTGCAAGTATGTGAGATGCTGCACTTAATAAAAACAACAAAAGTCTGTGGCTGAGCAGAACAACGTGCTGGTGTTTTGACAGCTTACTGCTTTCATTTCCTCTTCAGTGTCTGAGCACTGTTGACACCACTGTGCTTTAAAGAAAAATGCCCACAGAAGAGGTTTGTATTATGAGATTATTATTTACATGCTCAATATTATCTATCAGATCTGTTTTCCCACCTGCTGGAACTGATGTAGGACCCCATTCCTCCACCCTTTTATCTCCGTGGGGCTGCGTGCCTGCACGTTGTTGGGGAAGGCAGGGGCCACCCACAGAGAGCAACCCAGAGGGAAAATGTGCCCCTGACAGTACCCGACCCAGCAGAGT
Source organism: Chloebia gouldiae (assembly GCA_003676055.1). Taxonomy (NCBI): domain Eukaryota; kingdom Metazoa; phylum Chordata; class Aves; order Passeriformes; family Passeridae; genus Chloebia; species Chloebia gouldiae. The sequence continues at coordinate 14,455,075 of QUSF01000007.1, forward strand.
GACCTAGATGGTGTATTGCAGCATCTGACTGCTCAGCTCTCCTGTGCTCTCTTCAAAAATGGATGAAGAGGACGATCAGAGTATAGGGACAGTTTTTCCATGTTCATGTCTGCAGTTCTTATTCCCTTGCTATGAGATTTAGGGCAATCTGTAAGTCTGCTCAATACTTCCAAGCAAAACATGAAGCAGTAATCAGAATTTCAATATGTATGTTACAGTTTAATTGGTCTGGTCTGTGTGTCTCAGGATGGTGGGAATTATTGTTTAATCCTCAGTACTAGAAGAAGGGAAGCAGAGTCAATGGGGATTAAATGTGGTAGCCAATAAAAGTCATACTATGAAAATATTACAATTAGAAATGAAAGATAGCCTTTCCAGATAGCTTTCGCTGAGCTCTTACAAATGTTTAGACAGCCTAATCTAACCACATATTTAGAACAGCTATTTTCAGAGAGACCCTTGTGAACTGTGCTGTTAGTTAGCATTCTTGGCCCAGGTTAGTAATGGAAAATATTTCTTATCTGATTTGGCTGTATTTATAAGTGAAAGACATGTAATATGTATTTTGTCTTTTGAAATATTTTGATTTACAAAAAATAACAGTGTTCATAATGTATAAAAAAAATTGCCTGTGAACATTTATGTAATTGTCTTTGATGCTATTCTGCAAATCTGTTGTAAGCAATGTATGTATAAATAACAACATATTTTACATATGTAATCTATCTTTGTATAGCTAGCTTTCCCCATTTTTATAAACTAACTTCAGTGTCTGGGACTACAGACAAAGCTCTGTCATTTAACCATGAAGACAGCAATTGACAGTCCAGCAATAGGTTGTAGAAACTACATTTATATGTAATCAGAAATAATCTTTCATATCACAACATTGCTGTTTCCAGCCATCCCTTTGAAAAGTGCGGAAAGGAAAAATGATCTCATATAAAGTCAGAAGTTCAATATTTTGGCAAGGTTGTACTAATGACGTGCAACTTAGAATTCTCAGAAAGGACAGGAGAAGATAAATTCTCCAAGGAGTGTATTGCCCTTTATGAAAAAGGCACTATTGATATATTCAAATTTCAGATTACTACATAAAAAATCCTATATGTGGCTTTGAAATATGGTATTTAATGCTTAAATTGAGATAGAGTGACAGTGAAGACCAGTAGTCTATGCAATAACAAAATATTTGAGGCCATCCTTTATACCTGATGTTTGAGAAAATGCTGGTTGCACATATCTGTCTTAAAAGTAGAGAGAAAAAAACCTTCTTCCAGCCAACACTAAGAAAGAGTAAACTTGAATATGTTCAAGGGAAAAAACCCCATCTTGTAAGGATTTTAGACGGATTGTAAGAGTAACATAAATATTTCTGAACAAAAAAAAAAAATCAGAAGTGTTTAGAAAGAACATAAAGCGTGATTCCTGCATTTACTTTCTTACTTAAATGTCTTTTTTATTCAAAGATCCTGATGATGCTAAACAAAAACTTGAACTTCACAGTAGTGTATTGACTGACAATGACTGCTCAGTTGGAGGACAAGGTATTTCTGCCCTAATGTCTGTGGTTGGAAGGACATTTCTGAAGAGAATTTAAGATGAGGGTTGCTGATATTGTTGTCATAAGCCATAACTGTTGTTTCATCATCTTCCTGACACCTCCTGACACCTCTTGACACCTCCTTGCAGCCTTTGAAGTATAAATTTGCAAACCTACTCTATAAATATTTACAAACCTACTCCTAAATATTTCATAATGGTTGTGTCTTTCATTAATTAGTCACATTTTTCTTAATTTTTATGATACACATCAATCCTTCAGCCTCTGCATTAATTTTGAAGTTGGAATTGTAAGGGGACCTGTTTTTTGACATCACCAGGATTAGTTTCACCTGGACAGATAATTTCTTTTAAATGTCTTTTGCCATTATAGAAATTTAGCTATCACGGAACAAAGTCCCTTTTCCCCAAAATAGGGGAAAAGCACAATAATAATAGGTCTGTAGTTACATTTAGCATGCTAAGTATTCTGCAGATGAATTTCTTTTGTGTCTGGCCTACTTTTCCAGCCTTAGGAATCTTCTGTAAGACTGTAACAGGGAAATAGTGTCTCTTTGGGGAAGCAAAGTAGACAGCCTCAGTCAGTCATTTTGATTTTTCATGAACCTACATCATGATGAGATCCTCTCACCCTCTGTCTCATCTGATCTTTTGCTGTGTTCTGCTTCCTTTTATGATGAGTGCTCTTTATTGTAGGCAGAAAAATGGTGGATGGAATGGCAGAGAAATATTCTGACTGTGAAGTCCAGCTTGGCAGAAAGATTCCTAAATAATTATCTTTTGAGATGTGTTTAGTGTATTTGCTTTTGTCCCTCAATGGCAGAAGATAATTAAAATCAGGGAAGTATCACCAAGTAACATTGCTTGTATCAAAGGCCAGTGAAGATTCAGATCTGCCCAGAACATCCTTAGTAGCTCATATTTTGTAAGCCTCAGGTATTCCCTTGGACTATTTGTAGAATTTTGGGTAAAAGAAGGACAGGATCTCTCCCTGAGGACAAGGCATTTGTGTCCAGAGTGCTTCAGGCCACCCCAAGGATTGACAGCAACTTGTTTGAATCTGGGATATGGAGCATTTGGCCAGACTTCTCCTCTAAGCTCCATGTGATGTTCCTGTGGCTTTAAGAAATAATTATCCCTTTTAAAAGACTTTTTAAACATTATTATCCTTAATTACTTAATTATTAGATCATCATTATGCATGTACCATGCCTTGGGGCATGGCAGGAAGACACTTGTGCATGTTTGAAGAAGCAAAGCCTGATTGTAAAGCTCTGTATGAGGGGAATCCCCTTGCTTCAGCCTTGGAAAGAGATCTCTGGAATGATCTATTACCAGAACCATCCTTGGGTGTTGCCTTGGAGTTAGCTAACTACAGTGGTCTGAAACAGGACCATGGAGCAAGGTAACTGTGACTTATGGCAGAGGAGCAGAGATCCAGTACTCATCCCTGTGTCACTGCCTCTTTAATATCTAAGTCTATAGATATTCTTGGTTCTCAGTCAGTACTGAAAAAATAAATTGATTAAACCCTGCTTATTGGATTAAAATCTGCTTTTTAGTGTCTTTCACGGAGCCTGAAAAGATTTTGCAACATCTTCAGCTCTTTAAAATCTTGCCTGCTTGAAGATGGTTACTGAAGATTTTCTGTCGAACTGAAGGGATCAGAACAGCTAGAATTGAAGGTGTAGGTACATTTAGGTGGAGCACATTATGGGGATTTTTTTTTCAGTATTTTAAAGCTTGTTGAAAGTTTGATATTAAGTTAGCTATTACTGTTTTCCAACATGTTACAGCAGTGATCTATTCCAGAGAGCTTTTGAGTAATTAAGGTTTAATTTCCTTTGGACTCGTGTCTGCCCATTTTCTTTGCTTATTTATTTATTTTTAATTTTTTCTTTAAATAAGTAACTCCTGTTTCAAGTATCTAAATAGTGTTCTCTTTTTTTTTTTAATTGGAAATTTTTATATAAAATTTCTCGACTGTGTTTAAAAAATAATACAGAGGTTGATATGGACTTAAGAATAAATATCTCATTATTTCACTTGGTTCTTGTCTTTCCCCTTTTCTTTTAAGCAGTGTAGGTTTGCTTTCTGTTCTCTGATGTCCTCCTGAACTTGTAGGATTTTGTTATGAAAATGTTGGCCAAAAGGCAGGGCTGGAGGCTTAAGTTCATGGTATATTCATCAAATACCAACAAGAGGGTAATTCCCAGATGGATAAGGAGGTCTCTCAGAGTTCTTGTGACATTATAAAACATTCTGGTTAAAACCTTACAGCTTTTTTGTGGCCAAGTGAACTCTTCTCTACACCACCACTCCTGGTGGGGGATCCATCCAGCTTTCTGTGTCTCCTGAGCAGAAGGGCAGACTCCTACACTTGTGAGCAGATGTGGGGCAGCAGTCTCACCCACAGAAAAACAAGTTTGTATTGGGTGTGAGACCAGCAGGCTCCAAGATGAATGAATGCCAGGGCACCCTCTGAGCTGCTTGAGGGCACCTCCTGTCCTTTGAGAAGCCCTGAGGGCACCTGAAGCCTGATGTCTGCAGTGGATGGGCATTAGGGAGAAGTAGTCTGTTTCACACAGGTGACTGGCCAGATGATGATGGATCTGAAATGTTCATTGGATCTTGTATGCAGGCAGAGCTGGAGCAGCACAAACAACGTGGGGATGAAAATATTCTGTAGAAGCGTCAGTTAGCCAAACCATCTTTTATTTTGTCTTCAGTGGGAAATATAGAGGGTAAGATTGACAAACTGTGTTTATGCTTAGACATTATTGATAGCAATAGGATGTAATAAAACCAGGAAATGGTGGGTTTCTTGTAAAAACACAGAACTGCTTTTGTGCCAAAAAATCCTTCTATTAGAGCTAGAGATGAACTCTGCAATATACACACTTTGAAGCATACATTTCTTATCTAAACATTCAACGGACATCTCATCTATTCTCCCCTGCTGATGTCAGGGAGCTGATTTGTCCTTTTATTGGCCTAGTATCTGAGAGGGTCAAAGTAGAAAAACAAAATGTAAATAACACCCATTTCATACTCAAACTCTAAATTGCACCAGAAGCGTTTTATTTTCATATTACTGGTTGTTACCCTAAAATGTCCTCAGATATGTGTAAGTCCTGAAATTAACTTTCAGTGCTTTGCTTTCAGTGCACACTTTTGGGATGTTCCCTGCAAGGAGAATTATGCTAAACTCTCTACTGGTTCTCTGACCCTCTGCTATGTATGTACATATTGCTCCAAGGATGTCACTTCCGGGTGCTACAGAAGTAAGTAGGGAAATCACCTGTAGAAAATAAAGGTATAAGTCCCTTCCTTATCACCTCCTTGCTGTCCCACTTCCCACAATGTTGTTTCTGTTATCCTTGGACTTGTAACAAAATTTTCTCCATCTGAATGTTTTAACTTCTACTTCTCTGCCTGATTTCTCTGATCACTTGGTATCTTTTATTTGTGAAAATAACTATATGACGAGCAGAAAACTCTGTTTAGGAGAAATTCTGGGCAAAGGCAGTTGTTTCTATGACTTTTTAATGCTGAAAGTTCCTACAAAAAGCTGCTTTGCATTCAATGAAGATAGAAAGAAGCAGGGAGGGTAACTATAGGTATCTTTAAGCTGTCTTGTGTGAGGCTTAGCCTTGGAGTTCCTTGCTGGCCTTGAGAGGCAGGATGTTTTCACAACATCTTCTGGCTGTACCCACAGGTCAAGAATCTGGGCTCTGGCTCAGAAACCATTCCCATGTTTCTTCTTATTTCATGGCCACATCTTTCTAGGAAGATCTAGGAAGTAAGAAAAATCTGACCCCTGGAACTTGGCCAGGCACTTAAACTTGAGGTATTCCATGTTGCATTTAACCAATAAATTCATTTTAAGCAGAGTGGATATGATTATAAAGTCCAGAAAAAAGGCCAAAAAGCTAACTGTGAGTAGATGTGACTGTGAGACTTTTCGTATTGTTCTGTTCTGATAGACAGAACAGAGTTCTGTTCTATCAGAAGATGGTTATGCCTATGGTTCCACCAGCTGCTTATGGGAGCCTGTGGCAAATTCTAGCCTGGTGTGTGAAGTGCAAAGATGAAACTAACCTTACATTTTCCACTCCTGTCACAAAGTCTGCCTGACCTCAAGGAGTGTTGTGATGAGATGGGTGAAGCTCTCCAGAAGCACTTGAAGGTGATTGTGTGGTAACGACTGCTTCAGAAAAATGTTCTTGCAAAAATTTGCTTTAACTCTCTCATCCCATAACATATAGTTGCTTCTTGACCTCTGAGAATACAACAATCACTAGAATAAATGAGGATTTTCTCATGTAAAAGATGTTTCCTTGATGTCTTGTAGCAGTTCTTCTGGCACCATCCACTCTACAGTCACTTAAATTAGATTGCTGTGAGACTCTACTGGACGAGAAGAAAGTAAATGTTTGAAGTACAAGCTGTATTGTTGCTCTGCTATGTGGACTTGCTCAAGACATCACTAGAGACTGCAAGGTTAAGGATGTTGATATCACCTGCAGTCACATCTTTCACTTGAGAAATTCTGGGCTTGATGTGCACAGTGCAACAAATGTCTGTTCATTTATACAAGTTGATGCAAGCTGTGCATACCTCAATTCCCAGAGTAATTTAGCAACCATGCCACATGTGCTGGAGAAAATGAGAACGTATTACAATTCTCTTCCTTACGAGAACCCGTGAGTTCAACTGCTTTGCTTGCAACATCCTCAGGATTCAGTAGTCTGAATACTCACTGTGCTGTGCAGTTACTCAGACTGAATGTAGCCATTGAACTCTGTGTGTAGAATCCATCTTCCTGGTAACTGCTTCCTGCCTTGGCTTTGTGAACTGTTTCAGACCTGACTTGAACAAGTAGTGATCCTCAGATGCACCTGAACACCAGCCAGTGCTTCATGGTCAGTCTGGAGGCAAGGGCCTGGCTACACTCGATGGAAGATGTGAAGGATATCATCCAGTCAGAGTTCCTCCTCTCTTTTCTGTTTCACTGCCTCCCCACCTTTTCCTTTCCCTTTCTTCTCCTTAACTACAAGACCTGTTTTATCTTCATGTTCAGCTTCTCCCACTTTTCTGTAGAAAGAAATGAGAACTTATAAAATAACAAGTGAAATAAAGGCTCATGAAAGCTACTACACACCTTTGTAATTAAAGTTTGATTATTATTTCAGTTGCGCCCTCATTAACAGGTATGTAAACACAGATGGGTGTGAAGACAAGCAGACACAGAGCTCCCATTATTGAAGATAAATAGGAATAACAGGAATCCAGAGAGAGGTCTTGCTCTCTAGACCATGTATCTCCGTGTATGTTAGGCTTCTTAGAAGTTGGAGTTACCCAGACACAAAGGAAGGACCGAAACCAAAGAAACACAAATGTCTTCATACTTGACATAAAGCTGTTGCTCAGCACGACAACCATCCCCAGAGAGTTTTTCTGTCTTTCCATGCATTAGACATCACAAATGTGAACTAGTGAAAGGTAACAAGGCAGCTGTGCTCTCCAAGAGGTTGAGGCAGAGCCTATTCAAAACCAGAGCAGCTACACGGTGTTTACATCTCTCAAAGCTCAACAAACAGTGTTTGTTTGTGATTTGTATCTGCCTTTTGCTGACAGCGCTCCTCCATTAACAAGGGTGTCCCTCCCTGGAGCAGGGGAGGACTGAGCCAGGGGATGCTGTGGAGAGCTGGGAGCATGCCTGCCCTTCAGCCAGGGGTGTGTTTGTAGCCTGTGTAGACATTCCCAGGTGAACTTTCATCCAGCTAGATGAAGGTGTGGATAGCAGTTTAGCCACCGCAGCCTGGGGCGCCGCAGAGGCACCCGGTGGGATTTCCCCTCTTCCCCGGCCAGTTTTGCATCCTGCTGTGAGCTTCAGGTTTGCTGCAGCAAGCAGACAATTAAATGATCTAATTTAAGGGCAACTAAAGAATAACCTGAGGAGATGAAGCACTGTTGGGGCTGGTGAGGGGGATGGCTCTGGATCTGGCTCTGTGGTGCTGTCCCCATCACTCCGCTAGCCTGGCTTTGGCAGAGTCTTCTCGTGCTCTGAATATGAGATTCTGTGCATGGGATTTTTCTTTATTTCCCCTCGATTCTGTAAATCCAGCATAGCATTAGAGTTATGTTTCAAGAATTCTGCTATTTCACTGAAATTTCTGATGCCAGTAGCCATTATAATAAATGTTGCTTTATTTCAAAAGAAGTTTTTAATGTAATGATTACTTTATAATTAGTTTAATAATGTGTGTTAAGTGACCAGATTGCCATATGACTGCTATGTCATAAGTGTTTATTAAATCTAAGTTAGATCCTTGTTTGCAATATTTTATAAACTCTCTCAGTTTGTTTTTTTCTATGTAGTTTTCAAGAAGATAAGTTTCTCTGTGTATGGATTAGTTAGAGGGAATGGACAGATCTACTTATAGAATCATCTTGAAAATACTTAATGACCTTCATTGGGAATTATGTTATTCTGAACATTGTGCCATACTGAAACTTCTAATGGTGTGGAGTTTTCAAGTCTGAAGTAGCTGGCGAAACAATACTTTGAAGTAAAGGCTATGAACTTCCTTTATTTATCTCTAATTTCAACTTTGCAAACTGATCAATTTAATTGGAGTTTATTTAGGGCATATCCTCACAAAACGTCCTTGATCTAAATAGTCCTATTGATTTATGGCTTACTCTTTTGTTAAAAGCCTGAAATATCTTCCTTTGGTGTTTTGTTACATTTTTCCAAATGAAGTTTTTTTTTTGTTTTTTTTTGAGGTGTTCCCTTTTAAGTTTTTTCTGGCTAATAATGACACTAGTATGGGCCTTCTGCAGGTCTAAGTTCTTTTCAGATTACTGAAGGAATTTACTCTCTCATCTGAAAAGATTTCAGTTTGAAGAACATGAGTTGTTCAGCCCTGTTAGGAAATTCTTCTGTTCCTTGGGTGTGCGCACATGCAAGAAATGCATGAGTTAAATATTGTGTTATTTTTTAGTTTAAGTCATCTGTACTGGCCTTATTCCTCTTTATGTGCAGCGAAGTCCAAATATAGAACCCTCAATGTGTCATGGTGAGGAGTTCTAGTAAATATAGTGCATGTGGTCTGCCTATCCTATCATAAAAGTACCAAGAAATGATGATTAATCCATTCATTTACCAAGTTCTGGGTCATTTATATGTTCTCTTCCATCACAAAAACAGACAATAGGAATCAGTGATTCCAGGTTTCTGTGCAATATGAGACTATTACTTTAGAAGAAAGACTCGTAATTCAACTGTTATTGAAAAAATCATACATAATGTCTGTAGATAAATAGTTTTAAAATTTTAATCTGTATTTTTCATCCATTTCAGACATCAGTGTTGATCAATATTAGAAACAGATTTAACTAAACAAAATTTTAAGCTCTTCTTATGAAGAACTGACTCATTGCCACAATATTAATGTATTAGTTTCTTACCCAAAGGTGGCATAAATGTTTGAAATTTCTTTTCATTGTGCAGTATTTAGCATTGCTGATGTCTGTGGAGCTGATTATTCAGTTACAAAATAATGGAAATAGTAATATAAATTTTATTTAAGCCTCTTTTTAGACTGTACTAGATTTCAAAATACAAATCCCAAATCCTGCACAAATCTGAGCAGGTGGTTCTACAACAGCTAACTGAGATAAAAGAAGAAACTAGAGTGTGTGTATTGTTAACTTGTGTTCATAAATTAAATGAAAACAGAGGTATCTGGCCAGACAGCAAGTCTGTTCACTGCTGTTTCAGTCAGTCTGCAATATAATCTCATCATACTTCTGAGATCTGAGCTCCAACACAAAAGTATTTAAAGTGTTCTAAAACACTAGGCAGGAAAAAATCATAAGAAAGCTGTGTCAGGAGCAGAGCTGAGGTGGCGCTGAAGGGAGAACTGATTCCTATCTGGAATTAAGGAGAGAGACAAGAACTACAGGGAATGGGATGAGCACTGTGATACAGATGGTGAAAACGCTTTCCCAGAAATTCATTACCAGAGTTTCTCTGCTGTCCTATCAGCTGTTTTCTCTTGCTTTACCTTTGCTTTCACTAACAGCTTTGAGCCAGCTTTAGAGTCCTCTGCAGTTAACAAAAGGGGTTTTTCTTTATTTGCAAGTCTTTGTGTCCGAGTCCTAAGGGAGGCACTAGGTACATTTTGTGTGCTGCCTGCAGCATCTAACTTGCTCTTGTATAAACGAGTTTGATTCAATGCCTCAGGGTCAGTCCCGTCTTCCTGCCAAAAAGGCCCCTGAAGCCAGAGGTGGATGACCTTTTCTGATGAATGGTTTGCTTTGAGAAAGATACAGGCCTGGTCTTTCCAAATGTATTTGTAATTCAGAGCTGAATTTGGTAAGTAACAGCGATGAACTACAACATACAGAAAATACTACAGAGGTATTTTTCTCCAACATTTCCAAACCAAACAGCCTTAATTTTCTAATCCTAGATTGCTTAGAGTCCCTGAAGGGCAGTTTGTGGGCATTTGGCACCAGCCCTGCCAGGGAACAGGGTAGCTCATCCCTGAACAGCGCTGCAGACAGGCTGTGTAAGGATCCCACTCACCAGGCTTTAAGGTGTGGAGGCACATTTGCTTCTTGACTTTGCTGTGGTTCCAGGTCTGTGCTCCAGATGATCCCATAAATGAGAGGTAAGTATGGCCAGACACTCCCTCCAGTTAACTGCAGGTCAATAGAAAGTTATTTTCATGTAGTCCTGAGCCCACAGAGGTTATTTTTGGTTTGATCCCTTACTCGGAAGCTGTGCATCCGAGGCTGAGGCATAGCCATTCCTTTTAGCAGGCCTTCAGCTCCTGCAAGGGGATGGATATTAATATCAGAAGCCAACCAGAGACATTAAATGAGGTCAAGGTGACCCAACATAAGTGTTAGATAACACAATAATTTAAAATGATGAATGAAATAGTTTAAAGAATGTTAATTATAACCTACAGTACAGACACAGGATGACCCTTGTAGTGTGGGCTGTGCAAAACTATGTGAATGTCTCTGGCAGCTGGGTGCAGGGGAGGTATGAGGGGGAGCAGCAGGTACACTGACAAAGCAGTTTTTCACTCTCATTTCAAAGAGGTGAAATTCCTGCTGTCCTTGTACTAACCAGTGTGGGGTGGGTGGGGGAGGAAGAAAAAAAAAAGAGAAATAGATTGCTTTCACAAATCAGGTGGAAAAAGACAAAGCTAAAAAATTATAGTGTTACATTTTTTTTTAACCTAATAGCAATTAACAGACAACAATTTGAAAGACTGGATTAAAATAATTTTCTTGCTATGATGCATTTGTGGTCAATACTTAAGAAAAAATGATTTAATCTAATGGTAGGTAGAGAAGTGTAACTTGTATTTAAGACAGCACTTGCTTGGACATCAGAAGTAGGAAACCAGGACTCTGAAGTATGATGTACTTGACTGTTTTTAACAGCTGTGGAGTCTGATTCTGCAAACACTAAAACTAGTGAGAGTGAAAATGTGCTCCTGAACACAATATATATGAGTACAGCAATATGGATTTAACATATATAATTATTGGAGTCTTTGTTTCCTCTATAATTTTAAATGATTGATCTCTGTTTTTCAATTGTTTTAAACTGCAGGAATATATAGAGAAAATACATACTTATCTTGGAGCAGAAATGCTGTTTGAGTTTTGTTTCAATAAAAAGAGATTTTCTCCTTTTATACTGCAGCTTCATGAACTTCCTTCTGAAAAATAAAAATCTTGTTTGTTGTCAGAGATAGTTCTTAACTTTGCTTTTAAAATTTTTTTCAGAAGCCCCTATGACACATGAGATAGAACACATGAAAGTCTTTCTCTTTTCCTTTCCCTCCCCTTTTTTTTTTTCTTTCAGTGAAGTAACATAAAATATGTGTGTGGTGTAAGAACGTGTGCTAAAGTTTCATGTTTCAGGTAATCTCCTTTATAATAATGGGAGTCTAGATTGCATCAGTTAGTTTAAAAACTGCTATGCTATTGGTAGGAAGAAAATGGGATTTGAGCCAAAATTTGCCTGTGTTACTGCCAAAGTCTGTATCAGATTTAAGACACATGCTTCTGCAAGCTTCCATGAAGGTTGTGAAAAAAGTTTTCATACAGAGTTGGATTACAGCTCTCGGCTCAAAACACTGGCCATTACACTACCATCTTAAAAGCCTGCTGTAACACCGAGCACAGAAGCGAGCAGATTTCTTACATTTTCTGGACCACAGATGGATTTTGAATGTCTCCTTGTGTCTTGATGGAAGATATATTAACTTCATTAACTGGAATCCATACCTGATTGCTTGTGAGTGTGTATGTGTACACATACAGATATATATCTATTTAAAACCTTATCATGATTTTATTTCAAGTGTATCTAAGATCTGCTCTAAGAAATTACATTCTCTAGAGGAACTTACAATTGTTTTGAGTAGCAAAGAGACAGATATTTACTCTCAGATGTTGGAATCCTTTGTGAGTTTATGAGAGAAATTCTGGAAGCCTTTCTGTGTTGGTGGTAGAGAAATGCCTTTTGAAACAGACACTTCCAGCTGTACAACGACTGCGTAGTAACCTGTGGATTTTAAACATCAGAATGTACAAACCGTGGGCAACTGTGAATATCTTCATAATTTCTTTTCTACATCTGCTGCAAGGATCTGACTATGAGAATGGTTCTGTGAAGGTAAGTGAACTTTATTTACTGTGATTCTTAATAATACAAATTTCCAGAATTAGCTACATTTAATGTGCAAGGTAGTAGGTTTCTTGCTGTTTTGGTAATGAATTGTTATTTTTTGTTTGGTGATGGTTTAGTTGCAGAGGTGTTTAGCAGCCATAGAGGAAAATGAATCTACAAGGAATTTAAATCCATATTCTCTGTTTAATATTTTATTACTTCTTTTACTAGTTATTAAGTACTTGTTGTATACTTTGTTCTCGAGTTAAAATTTTAGTTTCAGTCAGGGAAAATAAAAGAAAAATATGAAAAAGAAGCACGAGTCAGAGTATTTATAATATTTGGTAAATGCACTTTTTTATTTCAGGTATTTATAATTGCAGGAATTAGTATGCTGGCATTGAGATTTTCCCTGTAAAAACACGTGTTCTTCAGTTGTTCACTTGTTTGGCAGATAGCAGAGAAACATTTTTCTTTTCCTTCATTAGAAAAAGTTATATAGGGATTTAAAATAAACAGCAACTAGTAATAATAGAGCACATTGCCTGGAAATTAACTTTTCTTCTGAATATAGTACATGAAACAAAATGTAAGCCTCACCATGAGAGTAGGATTTTTCAGATTTGGCTTTGAGACAATGTGAGAACATCCAGGGCAATCATTTAGAAAAATCAGAACAAAAACTGGAACAAGTTTCTACACGTGCAGTCTGTCCAAAAATGATTAATTCAGTGTGTGGTCCAGAACAAATTATTTGTTTTTCACTGGCAGAGCAAAACAAGCTAATATTTTTTTTTTCCACTTCAGAAAACCTCCTGCTTGCAAGCAATGACCACACACTAGTCTGTGAGCCTGCTGCATGCTGACCTGTGCTAAGTTGTGTCTGCCTAATTGCAGACTGCTGTTGCCAGCCCAGTAAGTCAGCAGTGGTGAGCAGTGTGTGCCTCAGGATGACTGATGCCTGCTGACTGCTCACAAGCTTTTAATTTACAACCTCAGCAATCAATTCTTTGAAGGCATTAGGACCAGAGTAATAAGCCTTGTTTAATACATTAACTTTGTGCACTGCATGACAAATCACTGCTTTTGTACTTGTAGGAATCACTTCATTTAAACCAGAACGTGCTTTCTAATACAGAATAGTAACCATTTCATAATTGGCAGGGGTGATAATTCTAGCCACATGTGGGACGCAAGTTTATTCAGCACAAAAGTAAAACCACTAGAAAGCCCTTTAATTGTAAACTCTGAATCCATACCCACTTTGCCTAGAGTAAATGCAAGAGCTCTCCTTGCTAGCTTATATTAGCTTATAGTTCATTCACTGTGATAAGATTGTCCATCCAATATAGGTGCAATTGTGATTATTTTCACTGAAATTTGGTTACCACTGTCAAGCAGCCAGCTTAGCCCCAGGCTACTGTTCTTGAAACAACTCACAGTTTCCAAGACTATCTTAACAGAGTCTTATAGGTCACACTCAAAAAGGTATCACACTTAAATGCTGTATTTCACTTGCATTGGCTGCTGATTGCCAAAAGGAAAAGATTGCTTGTTTTGGCTCTTTTGTATAGACAGAGGTTTTTGGCTAATCTGTTGTTTTTCTTTTAATGTTTTACATGGAGTGTTAGCTCTCTGGGTTGTGTTCTCCTGGATGACCTATGGGCTTCTGTATGTGTACACATGTGGAAATACACCACAAAACATGCTTAATTTTACAGTGTTGGATGGCACACAGGGTTATGATTATTTTTACCATTTGCACCTCAAATTGAATTTGCAGTACACAGAAATTATGTGTTGTATTCACTTACCCTACCTTGTTTTTTTTAGAGTTCTTTAAGATCAACAGCAGCACAAAGCCCACAAGGTCAGGATGCAGCTAATATAAAACTGATGAGCATTAGGAAGGGTTTAGCACCAGCAACCTGCTCAGCCCCCTGTTATATGTATCCAAGTTAGGTGAGCTCTGCCCAGGACACCTGAAATTTTAAAACTGTTTATGCTTCAAACCATCAGGTGGCGTCAGTGTGGTATCATGCTAGAGTTTCAGGGGGTTAAAGGTTTAAATTCTCTCTTTTTCCCCTTCAAATATCCTGATTAAAGGCATGAATGTTAAAAAGCTTATGTACAAGCTGCTGTGATCCAGCATATCCATGGCAGTTGGCTTTTCCTAAATCTTCAAAAACTCCATCCTTTTCTGAGCACATGAATCCCTTTTCCCCACCATGTACATGTATTCCTCTCCTGTCAGCTCTTCCTTCCTCTCTCCATTCCCTGTTCTACTCCCAGCACTTGACCTGTGTTCCCTCACCTCCAGTACTCAGGGACTCATTTTTCCAATTGGTCTCTTTTTTTGTGCTATCCAAGTGTCACCCTCCTTCCCACTTGCTTCCTCCTGGATGGAGACATCCTTCTTCTGTCACAGACCCTCAGGAGTTTTGTCCAATTTCCTCAGAGACAGCCATAATGGACACTTTTGTTTTCCAGTCATCTCTGACCACAGTTTCCCCTTCCTTTCTCCATCCATAGCTTCCTCCTTTGTCCCTGTGCTTTTAACTGCCCCAATTTTCCTTTTCCTGACCCGTTTCTTGTTCTGATCTCCAAAGATGTCCTCAGCCTCCTTGGCCAGGCCTTGCCCTCCTCCATGAGTATTCATTTCCTTCCCCTCCCGCAGGCTTCCTGTCCCTGGATGCCAGACCCCTGTGGCCCGAGGGGGCAGAAGGGCAGGTCCTGTGCTCTCAGCCCCATAGGCTGGACCTGCATCCATGGGTGGCCTGTGCCCAGGTCCTGCTCTGCTCCCAAATGGACAGCAAACAGCACAGGACCTGACTGCTTGCAAAGCCCTGTGAGGTCTATGTGGACTTTTTTCAATGGCAGTGTACACATCTGAAGAAAAAAAAAAAAAAAAAAAAAGGTTCCTCAGGTGTCTCAGGTGTCAAAAATTCACATCTGTGATTCACAGTAGGGAAACAAAATTTTTTTGCACAGATAAATGATATTTTTTTTGCTTTCTCTGTCAAAATGGTTTGACGGCAGTGGAGGATAAAGGAGGAGCTTCATCCTCCGCTACGATCAAACCATTTTGACAGAGAAAGCAAAAAAATTATTAAAATAATTTTGAGGCAGACATCTGGTATGGAAAGTTTCAGCCTGAACATCGAATGTCTGCCAGTCAGAACACAACTGGAGCACAGGCTCATGATGGGAAGCAGTGGGCAGCCTCAGACAGGGGCAGCACAGCCACACATGTATCCAACAAGACTTGGCTCCAGAACTGAACTGATGTCAAGGGCGGCCCTTGCCTTCCAGTGGCTTGGTTCAGGATGCCAACCTAATATATAAAGTCCTCATGGAATAATTAGATTTCCACATGGGTTTTCTGAAGACTGAGAATTATTTTTTAAGGTTTTTTTTTTCATCAGGAAATGCTTTAAAAATTCCTTATTGAAGTCCTTGTCCCGACAGTCTCTTACGCTTTGGAACCTCTCAGCTAGAGAACCGCAAATTTCACTGTCTCTCTTTCTGTCTCTCCCCCTCAAATTTTTCCTCACCTAGGGCAGCAACAGACATAAAATACTTTTTCCAGAATTTTAAAATTAGATGTGAAGAGCTATGTCCTATATTCACCAGAGCTGAAGCAAATTTTTTGCCAAGAAAAGCCAACAATCCATCAGAGCTGCTTCTGCCTTCCAACACTAAAACTGCCTCTCTAATGAGGCAGCAAGATTTGATCTTGGAGAATTAAAATCTCGTTGCTTTCCTTCTCAGTTCTACTGCTTCACATTATTGATAGATTGTTGGGGGACAGGCAAGAAAAAGGAACAACTGGTCACTTCCAAGTTAAACAGACTCACAGCCTTTTCCTTTTGCAGAGGTGTTCTCCCCATGTTGAAACAACCTTTGGTTTTGTTCGAGAGAAAACTACAGTGGATAGGTCTGAGAAGTGTCCCTGAACTATAAAGCTGCTTTCTGATCAAAAGGCCAAGGGTCAGGTGGGCTTAGCTGGGAGGTAAACATGGCTGCTCTCTGTTACATGCACTCTTTTCCACAGCTAAATCTTTTCTACTTCTGCACTAAACATTATTAAAGCCTCCAGCAGTCGCTCTTGCTCAAACAGATCTTAATCTCCTGCTGCCGCTGTGAACTGCCCAGAGCGGGAAGCCACTTCCCAAACACAGCTGTACATGGTCCTTGTCCACTGGTGAGAGTGAAGCAGCACTTCCCACCCTCCTGAGGCCCTGGACCACCTAAGTGGAAAAAGCCTTGCCCTTGGGAAGGCATGGAAATACTGGAGAGCCATCACACCATGGGCGGAAGAAGCAGGAAGCTCTTTACATCTGTCCGAGAGCCAGCTGCAGTCTGTCTGTCTGCACAACTGAGACAGAGCTCTGTGAGGAAACCCGAGCAGCAGAGCTGGCTGTAAGCTTTTGTCTCTGTCATTATAATTGACACTGTTTTTCAGATAGATCTACACAGCTTTCTAAAATCTGCTTGCAAATGTTGCTCAGTTTCTAGAAAAATTAATTCGAAAAATCTTCCATGTCATGGCATCTCTTCCTCAAAGGCAACTCCTAAAATTAAAGCAAAGTGCTCAACTGCTAGAAAAAGCAACTTGAAATGTCACTGGGAATAATTTCTCTGTTTAAACTAGGCTTTTCATCCTCAAATCCAGCTTCCTTTCAAAGTTAGGAAACACTTATAAACAAATATTATGAGATTGTGGTTTTCAGAACTATTTCATTCTTCCAGTTTCGTCTACTGCTTTTGATTCTCTGTGATTACCATCTCTGATAGGCTTGATGAGCCAAAAATGTGTGAAAATATACTTACAGTGTTCCTGCAGAAATGATTGTTTGTGTTTTTCCTTTAGAAGTCAGAATCTATCAGGAAAGTTATGAGGAAAGCCAATTTGTTCTGACTTATCTGCTACTGTCTTGACAAGGTGCAGTGAAGGCAAACAGAAGAATTCTGTTTTGTTGTTATGCCACAGAGCATCTGTCCTTGGCTCTTATCAACTTGGAAAGACAACTACTAACATGCTGCTACTTTATCAAGAACAGTTCTTGCTCATGAGAAAGAGCAAAAAAATCCCTCCCAGCTACTGATCCAATCCAGTCCATCCCAGCTAGGATTTTAATGTCTGAGGATAGAGCAGAGCTTGGAAAAATACACCAGGCTGTGTAGATTATTCAGATGCAGCATTTGAGAAATACACTTATCAGCTGCTTGAAATTAAGCATTAATTAAACTTTGCCATCAGTAGTAACTCACATCTGAAAGTCTGTGAAACCAAGGGGAGGTAAGAAGGCAGATTCAGAGGTCAGTGGGCCATCTTTTTTGATAATTAGTGGTCTGAAAGCAACCAAAACAAGCCATCAGCTCAGGCTCAGCAAATGTTGCTTGTTTCTGTTTTCTGCAGCCTACTGGTGCTTTCTCCCCACAGGCATTTGTTTATAACCAATGGTGTGGTGGTATCAATGTAGGCTCCTACAGGAGGCAAGAAGAGAAAAGAACTTCCTGAACACAGGAAAAAAAAACAAAACTGGTACAAACTCTGGCTTGTGAGACCTCTACCTCTGCCATGGTGTCTGCAGTTTTTGTTCTGATCAACACTATTGTTATTCCAGACGAGGTTTACTTGTGTCTTATCTCCTGGAGACACCATCCTGGCATTTGGGAAAAATAAATAAGGTGCAGTTGTTGTAGGTGATAACTCATTTATTCTAATCCCCAGCAAAAAACCCTTGTACCATACTTTTTATAGTTATCACACAGTGGGATCTGTAATTCTTTTAGGCCTTTCTCTCAAGGCAAGTAAGTCCAGTTACAAAACTGGCTTTTACCCTTTCTTGAACTTGGCTTTAAGACCATATTGCTGAGGGGGAAAATGACCTGAGCTATGCTGCTGCAGGGAAGTAAATCTGATATGGTAACTTTCCTACAGAAACACTTACTCCTGAGAAATTTCTTATTCCTCTCACTATGTGCCATTCCCTTATCTACTTCTCCACCTGCTTCCTACCTCCCCAGCATGCTTTGCAAATCATCATACATCTCACTGGGATTTGAGGAATGCAAACAAAATGCTGAGTGCCCCCACTACATCTGCACAGGCCCACTTTGCCCATGGGAAGACCTAACAGATTTTTTTTTAACATCCTGGCAAAAGAGTGATATATGGGCTTCTGTACCAATGAACAGCAGAACAACTGCACAGGCTATTTTAACTTTCTTATATTAATAAAAATTCATTTTCCTTTCTTTATGAAGGACAGCTGAGCATTTTTTTTTATATTTTTCACCCAAATGTGATGTAAGGTGTGCCACCACTCAGCTGGTGGTAGGACGCCATCTAGGGTTCTGCTTCCACAAGGCTGTACTGAGCACAAACAACGTGGGGTTGGGTTTGTGGGATTTGGCAATCCAGTGTGGGACCACATGAATGGGTTCAGAAAGGGGAGACCGCCTTCCTCGCTCTCGGGATGCCGGGATGGGTTTGCCTGAGCCGTGCTTTCATGGGAAGCAGGCTGTGCTGGGTTTGACAATTCACGGTCACTGACTGCGCTGTGGTCACTGTGAGAGTGCAACTGGGGAGGGAATTCTATTTGAGTCACGATGAAATGCAAAAAAGTTGCATCATGTTACTATATCATGTGTCACTTTGCACACAGAGAATGTGCCACAAAGACAGGCAAAACTTTTCACTTTAATTAGCAGCATGACTCAGAAACCATGTTAGGATACTTTTCTGAATTGCTAGGGAAATATTACTCAATAAAAACTACAATTCCAGGAAAATGTGTGCGTGTGATTGGGGTAACATAAGTTCATTCAGTGTTGGCAATGGCTTTGCTTTGTGAGTGACATTTTGAAACCATCCAGTTGGCTAGTCATACCTCCAAAACATTTATTAAAGAGTCTTTCCCAAAAACCAATGAAAGTGCTAACTGAAGGACCCTTCATCACATTAAAAAATATTTTCAAGTATTAGAAGACTACATAGTCATTTGATTTCATGCAGATCTTCTCTGTTACTGAGCCATTCCAAACTCACTCTCCAAACCCCAGTGACTTCCAAAGAATGGATAAATATCAAGAGACAGTGACTACAACCTGGACATGCCCTTTGTAAACACATTTAATATGCTATTTTTGATGTGTGCATCCTGTCATAGTGTTGGGCCAGCACCTAACCTGGTGTACAGTGAAGTCATAATGTTCTAGCTGAGCTCTGTCTTGAACAGCACATCTGCCTCAACACACTGTGGCAATACAAGACCATGTGAACAAGCTTATAGGCAGAAGCTCAGGAAATGTACTGTAAGACTCCCAAAGTTGTCAGTAGAATTTAGGATATAGCAGTGAGTTAACACACTGGACATTTATGACAAATCACCTGTGTTTGTTCACTTACCAAATGAATGTTCTTTGTGTGATCACTGTAGGAGGGACCTAAAGGTAAACTCTCAAATGTAGTTGACAAGGCCTGAACAAAAAGAAAATCCATACCTTAGCAGAACAACCCTTTTCTTTCATATACCACTCCAGCTTTTCTATTATTACCAGCAAACTGATGCACAGTGGATATTCTTACCTTCAAAATCACAGTTGGAGGATGTTTCCTATGCGAGCCAAAAGACATGGCTGTGGGAAGAAGCATTTGTTTAAAGAGAGATGTAGCTGATACTCAAAATGTTTTCTTCCTCATTTTGGTGTAAAGACCTAACTGGCTAAAAGTATATAGTTCTGAGAGGTATTTTTATAAAATATTACCAGTCTCTGCTTTGGACATTAAAAAATTATATGAAATATTCTGACCAAACCATGTCCAATTTTGATGTTTTCAGCTATTGCTTTCAATATTTTGGTTTATTCAAGAGAGAATACAGCAACCAAAATATCTAATCTCCAAGGATTTTTATAATGTAAGCATGCTACTAAAGTGCAAGAAGTCTGATTTGTTTGCTGTAGCACCACAAAAGATCTATTCTAGTTCAAAAGGCCATTCAAAATATAAACCAGCTGTTCTCTTGAAGCCCCAGAGAAGTTAATATGATTTACTTGTGAAAACATATCATCTTCAGTTAAAGCAGAAGCTGTTTTATCACCACCTTCACCACCAAGTTTAGAAAAGAGGTAATTAGGAATCCTTCTTGAGTGGAAGTTAAACTGGAGACCAAGAAGACAGACTCTCAAGAGGGAGTGTCTGGAGGAAGCTTTTTTCCACATTGAACATGAGGTGGGGGAGTCCAGAGCTTCCTCCTCCTCTGGTTTTGTGTCTCAGTCAGTGCCAGTCCTTTGTGTGCTCTGGCACAGTGTAGAGCTCTACACTGCTTCTCTTACAGGGCTCTATGCAGTTTCTCTTCCAGCAGCTGTGGCATGCAGGACTTCAGGATGGAGTGCTGGGATCACAGTCACCCTTTCCTGACAGGAGGCACAGCCAAGGCCAACACTCTCTAATTCTCAAGGCAGAGTGCAGAGAGGATTTGCACAGATTGTGGGTGAGGGAAGCAAAATTTTCCTTTGCCTGTTCTTCAGTCCTTGAGCTATTTCAGGGAAGAAGTTCCATCCCTTTGTGTATTTTTTTGCTATATACTTGGACAATATAGCTGTATGCTTTCCATACAACTCTCACTGGAGAAAAAAACCTTTTAAAAAAGTGACAGCTGGAAATTTGTCCCACAGGGCCCAAACTTGTCCCCACTATAAACTGA
This sequence comes from Chloebia gouldiae, assembly GCA_003676055.1. NCBI lineage: Eukaryota > Metazoa > Chordata > Aves > Passeriformes > Passeridae > Chloebia > Chloebia gouldiae. The sequence goes on from QUSF01000007.1 coordinate 14,476,063, forward strand.
ATGCCCCTTCAGGTTATTAATGTTGTAACTGTGATGATCAAATGAATGTTCAGTCTGGACAAGGCAGTGCGCTGAGAGAGAGGAAACATTTTTAGAAGAGATTTGAATGTTTGTTTACAATATTTTGAAGGTGAAGTACTGCATGCTCCTGAAATTTCATCCATGCTTCTGAGATGACAAAGATTGTAATAGGCACTTAAAAATACCATAACAAGCCCATCATGTTTCAGAGAACAATTTTAGTAGGAAGTCAAAATATCTAATTGTTTTGTCTCTCTATGGTCATGTTCACTATAATTAAAAATAGCTTATTTGTGCACTAATAATGTACAATGATGCTTCCAGAGGAAATATAGTCAGGGATGCAACTTCATATATTAAAAGTTCATAGCTGACAGAGAATCAAAAGTATGATTTTTTCTGGAGCTGTTGAAAAGTAACGCTCTTTCTCTCCTCAGAAATGAAATACAAAGTGATGATAAAATTACTACATGCTAATATGTGTCAGACATGTGGCAGAGTTAGATGCCTCATGATAGATATTTATGGGGTGCTGCAGTTGCTTGTTGATAGGGCAGTAAGTCACTCTTCCAAGCCTCATGTTTTCAAACTGCAGAAGATTCTCTTACTATTTTATTACCTGTTATGCAACATCCCATGGATACAAGATGCTGTATTACAGACAATATTTGTTATGATAAAATTTGGCAATGGTTGAGCCCCTGCTACCTAAAAGTCACGGCCCACCACTCTGAGCAATATCTTCTGTGTTTCCTTGGTACTCCCTTCAGATGAATGCCTTCTTCTCTTTTCTCATATATTTTGCTTTGGCTATAGACACCAGGTTAGGTATCATCTCTTCATTTCATGTTTTTACCTGACTCCAAACTGATAGGAGACACAATAATGCTAAAAATACTATGAATAATGATGAAAACCCTCAAAAGAGTTCTTCTTACTGCAAAAACTGCACACAAGCTTGTTATTCTTACCATGAAAATGCAGGTTTTTTGTTGCTGTCATAATAGCAGGAGCTGCTTCATTCTCCTGCTGAGAGAGAGCCGAACTTTTCCATGGGAGCTCCCTTGCAGTTCCTTGGCCACATCAGCTCACAATCTGTGTGCTGGGAGCTGCAGCATGGCTGGACAACTGCACGGTGGCTTTGAGGCAGGGAATGGAGTGCTTTTTCCTGCCAGTGCTGGCCTTCAGGCAGTCCCAAGTCCTTCTGAGCCTGGTGCAGTTGCTCTTCCTGGATGGCTGTACTTGTGTACCTCATAAATTGCTTGTGCTTTAGATTAGGAGGGGTTATTTAATGTCATTTGAATACTCTCAGCAAAGTGGGATTCAGGTCTCCTCACTGCAGCTAAACTGGTGATCTGCCAATTCATCCTTCAGCATCAGTGGAGAGGAAGAGGTATTTTGGAGGCAGAGTTAATTCAATAGGCCTTAGAATGGGATGAATGTTCACCCAGTGGCCCTATTTTTCTCCATCTATGAGAGGAGTCTCAGATAAATAGTTCATATTCATTCAGGTGAATAGAATGATAGAATCAGATTAATTTTTAGTTTTGATAATTGTGGGGTGGCAGGGAGCTGTAAGCACTCTATCTCCACAAGATGAGCCTGCAACTATAATCAGTTTATACACTGTTGTAAAATCACCTTGGGGAATGCATCGTGGAAGAAAAAAGAAGGTTGTATTCAGATGTAGCATACATAGAAGCCAAATTCCTTGGTATTTTCTTGGGGTGTGAATTATCTACCTAGTATTTAAGCTGTTTTGAAACTAGTTCTGAGATTAGCCTTCAGGCAGCAATGGAACAGGGAGAATTCACCTTCTGGTTGCATCAAGTCTTTGTCTTCTACATAACTTCTCTTGAACTGAATGCAGTTGCAGCAGCTGTGTAAAGCACACAATGCTGGCATAAGGGTTCAAAATGTCCTCACGTGCTGCCAGTACTCTTTGTGTTCAGGTGCCCTCATTTAGAGACAAAACTTCCACCCCACAGATTGGTTAATTTTGAAAGCTTTAGTCTGACCTTATCTAAAGCCCGTTTGTCCAAGTTTGTGTTACAATGGCATTAAGAGAATCATCACTGTGCTATGCAGCTACAATCTGCTTTTGCTGGCAAGATAAATCTGTTCATTGCTGTTCTTTCATTGCTTAGCTGCTGAGAGGACGGATCATAAAATAGTGCAAGGTTATTGAGAGGTTCCTTATCATTTGTCCTGGCCCTAGACACAGTGGTAATGCTGAAAATTTCCATTGGTATTTATGCAGCACTTGCCCTGACAGTATCTGTGACCCTAATGCAGAAAAACTTTCCTTATCAGAAGAATTCTTACACATGTTTAGTTTTAAGCAGAGGTTTATGTCCTACTGTGGAGAAAGACTGTGAGGCTGGGGCTTAAGGAAAATAATAATGTGTATAGCTTTCAGGATGTATATGCTGGGTCTATGAGCATGCTTGAGTACAGAGTGAAATGCAGGAAGATTGAGCAAAATATAGATTTCTATAATTTTTTATTTTTGCTTTCCCATGCACAGAAAGTATTATTCATCTGCATCAGTGCAGACCATTCATGCATCTGTTTGCTTAAATACAGATCCTCAAATATGCTATAGATCCTCAAATAAATTTAGGACCTTAGCAATCCTTTTTTTTTACTGTTGTACTCCATATCTTTCCTCTGTTGTTCAAAATACCTCCAGGAGGTCTTGAAACACATTGTTAATGCTGCTGAAAAAAGCAGCACATGCCAAGGGGAAAAAAAGGAGTTCTGCAAAGGTGGGTTCTGCTGGCTTTCTTAGACATACTTTTTAATTTATTTTTCCTAAACAGGAAATCTAGGAGCTTGTCAAGGGTGGAGAAGAGGTGCAAAGTGCAGAGCTGCAGCCCCTGATAGGATGTGGTTAATGCTCAAGAAGGAGCACAGTTTGAACAGTGCAGGCTGTCTGTGGGATTGTGCATCCGTATAACATAAGCCAAATATTGGACTAGCATAAATCAGTAAGGAAATTAACTCAGTGGCTGATTTTAGTCAGTGTCCAAGGTGGGAAAGGCCACTGAATGTATCACTGCTTTTTCTCTTGTTCCTTTCCAATGCTGACTACTTTTAGGGTTTTCCTGGCATCTGAGATTACTAGGAAGAAGATAGATAGCCCATTATGGTTTCTTTTGGAAGGACAAAAGTTGTAATTATCCAAAAATCACAATGCTAACTTGTGTTATCATTTCCTGATGATTGTTCATAGCCAAAATAGAGGAAAACAGATATTCCTCTCTGAATTGAAGAATAATTTTGGAACATATGAGAGGTAAGTGTTTTGAAAAACATGTGACTTCAGTTAATTCTGAATCTGGTTTTTATCTCGGGGTATGGGAAACGTTTTTAGACAAGGTCCTTAGAAAAATTACATTAATAGCAGCAGCAAGCTGAGGAGATAAGGATGAACTACTTAAACCTGCTACTTCGATATTTGTTATCAATAAATTCTACTCAAACATTTCTCACAGGGAATAGCATTATGTCTTTGGTGGACTGTGGGATGTACATTGATGGGTACTGAAAATTTAGGACATTTGGAGCTTTCCAGTGATATGGCTTCACAGGTAATTTTTTAATTTTGGGGGCATGGAAATGACATTGCCATGGTCCTTTCCCAAAGACCCCTTGTCTAATTAGTTTTCCTCTTAACTCATAATGCATATTCTAAGGTTTCTGGGGCCGGAATTCATGTCTTTGCTCCCCAAGTGGACCCTGCCAAGTGCAGTGAAATTCTGCTCCACATCTTGATTGCAACCATTACAACCAACAACTTCCACAATGGTGACAGCTCACCTCAGATGACTACTAAAATCTGTCTCAGTGTGAAGGAAAGTTGGATGAGGGCATGGAATGGAAAAAAATGGATGTTCTTCTGGAGTAAGAGCAGCTCAGCTTGAGATAGGTTTCACTAGACTCCCACCTAGCAGAATATGGGGAAAGCAGTGAAAATAAACAGCATAAAAGCACAGTGGGATCCAAGCAGTTCAAGATGTTGAGAGCAGAGTGGAGAATGGGAAGGGAACCTGGAAAGAAGGAATGTAGTCATCAGAGAAAGACTGAAAAAGGGAGGATAGCTTGAGCAGAGCTGGATCTGACAGAGAAGTGCCAACCTTGTGTGAGTTTTGGATGATTGTGGTTAGGTTAATTAGGATACATTTCTGATGACAATTCTACAATGAACAATGCTCCTTCCATTTCCTTTGAGCATACACTCCAATTTACAAAATATGAAAAGCAGTAAGAGAAGAAACAACCTGAATACATAGGCAGGTTTTGTTAGTACCACTATTATGCATCAATATCAGAGGTGTTTTTTTTTTTAATTGCCAAAATTCAAATCCTATTGGATTTTTGGTGTAGAAATGATCTCTACTAATGACCCTTCTACACAATAGTACTTGTGATGGCATAGTTTGTTAATTTCAGTGTTCACATTATGGAATTTGTATATCTTTAAACATTAAAAAGTCCTTAAAACAGTGAAAAATCTTGCTTTAGATAAAATTGGTGATCTTTGCATACCATGAGGAGCCATTGCTACTTTTTCTGTATTCTTTCATCTTAGGTTTAAAGATTATTTTGCTCATATAATAATCTGGGCTTAGTTTAGTGGTGAACACAGCAGTGGAGTTTGGTTGATGGTTGGACTTGATGACCTTAGAGGCCTTTTCTAACATTAACTATTCTATCATTCTATGATTAAGAAAAGCTCTTGATATAGGAGTAAGAGAAATTGAGAAGCTACTCATCCCAAACTGCTGACTCTTACGAGAAGTTCAGGAATATATCTTCCAAGTTCCAGAATGCTATAATCTCATTTTATAGGTTCTCTGTAAATTAAGTGTAGTTTAGAAGTCTTGGATGCTGATTCAGCTAGAACATTCTTTTGTACCACAAAGAGAGAGGAAAAAAGTTGATGCTTAATAGAGTTCAGTTTTGATGTCTTTGGTCCCATTACCATGCCAGTTCTGGTCCTACACTCACATATTTTGCAAGACCAAGGAGACAGTTTGTGAATGGGAGTGAACATAAGCTGTGGTTATTAGAACAAATAAGTCTTGACACATTGACCTCAAGCTGAATTTCAGCTTTCCTGGATCAGCAAAATTCTGGGTATCTTGTTTGTAAAACTGTCTAGAAATTCAGTTACTTGTGCTAAGTATTCACATTCCTTCTGACCTATTTGTCCATAAGTATTGAGATGGGGTTTCTAGTTTTTACCACATGTGAAATGCATGAGAAATCATTCACCTATGAAGCAGCCATCTCTATAATGAAATATAGCAACTTTCTAGAGCACAATATAATGTTCTGAAGGCATAAAAGGAGAGCAAACAGCTTTATCTGAGTTAACTACTTAAGGAATTTTAGATCAATGGAAGGTAATTACCCAAAAATTAACTTGGCCCACGTGTACAGGCTAGCATCTGTATTGCAAAGTTGCAAAGTAAATGCCACTGATGTCTTTATAAAAAGTATCAGATCAACTCAGTGCTTGGATTTCAGATCTCACCTAAAAATCTTCCTCTTACAGGTGGTCCTTTCCCTCACATCTTCCCCAGCCCTACACAGAGCACTTGCTTGCTACTGGTTTAGACTGCTGTCTGCTACACAGCTTGTTGGCAGCCTCTTGTACTACAGCTTTGTGTTAAAGAGCTGGAATTTTATTTATGACAGCTGGCACTTCAGTCTTTTGTTTGCAAGTCAAAAAAAAACTGTTCACTGTGCAACCAGAGAGTACAACTGGGAGAGCACCAGCCCAGTGCAACACAGACATTTACAAAGATAACCTCTTACTTGTGCTGGAGACAATGTTTTCAGCAAATCTGGTGAGTCAGTGGAAATAAATAATCAGTGCCTTGATAAAGGCACAAACACAGATGTCAGAAAGCAGTAGCCAAAGAAAGCAGTATTGTTATGGGATGCTGTGCAATATTAAGTGTTAAACATCTATTTTTAAAGTGAATATTAACTTCAAAGTGATGGTAGAGTTCTTTATAGGGAGCTTTCTCCAATGGAAGCAGAGTGGTCATGAGCATCACACAGGTGGAAAATGCAATGACTGTGCTAATGCTGCTGCACAGCCACAGCTCTGAGGCTGGACAAGGGCAGGACCCAAGCGTAGCCACAATGGGAGATGGAAGATGCACCCTGCACTTTGCAGCATGTTGAATGATGTGCTTGTGGGCTGTATGGATGGGCCCTTGTATTTAGTGCAGCTTCCAGCTCTATCACCTGACCCCAAGAGCTTTCTCTTGGCTCGAGACAGAGTGTTGGCACCCGAGGTGGCTGGTGGCTGGGCTCACCAGCTGAGCTGATTCAAGTTACCTGTAGGGTGACCTGGGATTCACTTTGGCACAACTGGCCAGCTCAGGCACAGCAGTGATGTGACCAGTTCTACCAGGCTCCCGGGAGACCAGCGACACAGTAAAGTCTGCACTTGTCAAGTAGTTCTGAGGGCTGTGAAGAAGATGGTGAAGAAGTGGGCATCTCCCCTTCCCAATCTAGGTGAGCACAAATCTTGCAGCTAAGTCTGGTGCAGGGCACTCTCAAAGCCTGGGACAGCTCTGTGTGCTGCTGTTTTCCCAGGCACACTCAGAGATCCTCAGTGATGTGCTGCCCTTTGGTACAAGTGCTCCATGTGCTGCACTGACTGCAAAGTACTGCCTTTCTGACTTCCCTCTTTCCTTCCAGAGGACATCTCTGTCAGCCCTGGAGCGGTCAGAACAGCAGATTAGGAGAGCATCCAGCCTGGAGGAGCTGCTTCACATCACTCACTCTGAAGACTGGAAGCTGTGGAAATGCAGGCTAAAACTCAAGAGCCTGGCCAACTTAGACTCTCGCTCTGCTTCTCATCGCTCTACCAGATTTGCTGCTGCTTTCTATGATATTGACACACTGAAAGGTAAGTGCAGGTTTGTTGCCAAATCCCATCTCAAAGCCCCTCCCTGATTCTTGTGCAGTACACTGTGAAGTAAGGGGTTTCCTAGAATATACCCATACTAGAAACAACAGGGCATTTCTGGAAAATGACTTTGTGTGAAAAAGTGTCAGACAACAGCCTGAGTACACCTCCCTGTTTTGTGGCCAAATCAGGCTTATTTTCTCTGCATACTCTCCAAAGGGAAGATGTACTGTTCAGGGATTTGTCAGTGCACAAAAGAAAGAGAAGTCAATGTACAAAAACCAGGTCAGAATGACTGCATGAGGGGCTGAAGAGCAGCATTGTGCTACATCTCAAACTTGCTTGCGGGCAGAAATGAATAAACTTTACTGCAGGCATAGAAATCCCTTTTTTATTAGGTGTGCTCTGATACAAGGCACTGCACCAGCAGAAGTGTCTGTGTGGGAATTGAGAGAAAAAAGTTGATGCCCTAACCTCGATCTGTTTGAGGAAGTTTCTCCAGAGAAAAGAAGACCTTGATGCAACCAACCAACAACTAAAAGTAGAGAATCACAACGTACTCCTTCCATCTGGAGCAAGTATAAATAGTGTTCCTTGCAGCTGTGATGCTCAAGAGGCATTACATATTCATGGATGTAAAACAAAGGATCAGTTACCATATTTTGGTCCAACAAATGGACATCCTACAGCAAAGCTAAACTGTAGCCTAATGAAGGACAGGCTGAGAAAATCTTTGTTTTTATCCTGCTGTGATATTATCATATCACTTTCCTTTTGGGAAATCAGATATTACTGATCCTGTTCCAATACCACTTTTACAACAACTCCAGCCTCATTCACACACTATTACTCAGCTAAATGATGTCTGAACAAAGGTCTTAAATTGCTTCCCTGAGCCACAACACAGAAATGTGTATATAAGTGCCTGTCTGAAGAGGATTTTCATATCACAGGCATAGCTTTATGCTTTTCATAGAAATTTTGTACAGAAAAAAAGTTAAAACAAATACACACATGAAGAACAATTAAGAAAGCTTTTAATAGTGATAAACATTTTGCTTATATAGCCTTGTAACTCTACTCAAAAACATTAAAAATCCATAGAGTTATTAGGAGTACCCAGAGGCAAGTGGTGTAATCCTCTACTCACTGTTGCTCATTTAGTGAACAGCAACGTTTCTGCAAAAGTAAAACATCCCTTTTGTCAAAACAGCATGACAAAAGGGGATGTTATTAAATGTTACTGAGGCAGTGAACATTGAAATGGGCATTTTTCAATGGCAGAATAATGTAACTCAATATTTATAATGTAAATAATGTTCAGATAATAAGGTCACTATGACATTTAGTGCGCTGTGAATTATTTGAGATGGTCACAAGGCTGGAGCACCTCTCCTCTGAAGTCAGGCTAAGAGAGTTGGGGCTGTTCAGCCTGGAGAAGAGAAGGCTCCACAGAGATCTAATTGCAGCCTTCCAGCACCTAAGAGGGAGCTGCAAGAGAGCTGGAGAGGGACTTTTCCCAAGGGCATGCAGTGAAGCTAAAAGAGGGTAAGTTTAGATTAGATATTAGGAAGACACTGGAACAGGTTGCCCAGAGAAGCTGTGGATGACACATCCCTGGAAGTGCTCAGGGCCTGGCTGGATTGAATACTAAGCATCTTAGTCTAGAGGAAGGTGTTCCTGCCCACAGCAGAGGGGTTGGAATTTGATGATCTTTAAGGTCCCTTCCCAGTTAAACTGTTTTGTGGTTCTATTTTATTATGGTCATATTGATAGAGTTTTCTGCTTGGAACAGCTATTAGATTGCTTCCTATTTTCCCTTTGAAAGTCTGAATTTAGACACAGAGATGTCAGCTTTCTCATTAAAAGTCAAGGTGCTGAAATTCAAGTTTAAAAAAGCCCATTGGGGCTGGCCATTCTTCTCTTGAAAGTGGAATTATCCCAGGACAGAAAGTACTTTTTTTCTAATATATTAGTATGTTCAAGGTACTAAAGCTTCTTTTAAAAAAGCACAAGCCCATAAACATGTACTTCTTTCCCACACCTCGTCCAGTCATTAAACAGTGACCTTTCTGCTAAGTGCATATGTTTAGTTTTAATAAAATATTTTGATGAGAAGGCTGGGTCAAGACTTATCATTGTTTCACTAGAGCATCTTCCACAGCACTCCAAATTCCATCAGGGAAAATTCAGGACTTTGTTCCTCCTTTCTAAAGCTTTAATGATGAATTCACTGAATATTTGTGCCACTTCAGCCATCTAACCACAGTCTCCCCTGAGCTACTCAGTCGCTAAGGACTGCAGCACTGTCAAGCTGGAGACTGTATCACAGACAAATTTCTCAGAAACTGATCTCTGCTGGGTCTCAGAAATGACAAGGGTGACAACAGGGCTTCTGAACAAAATGTGACACTCCGTTGCTTGGCAGGCAGTTCCTGTAACAGCCCTTCTGCTGAAGAAGTGGTTAATAAAGTGAGGATGCATGTAGCTGGAAAGGTCATTGCTGCTTATGCTCATTCAAGTGACATCTGAAGTGATTACTTGCACATACATTAATGAGTCTGGCAAACACTTTATTTTCTACTTTAATGTTAGGATGAGATTGGTGTTTTGATAGAACTAGCATTACTCTAGAAAATTATATTAATTGTAATGATTATTCTTCTCTTAATTTATGACTCTTCTTCACAATTCAGACATCAAACTCTTATTTCTTGTATTCTCCGCATGATGGAAAAATGGAGCAAATCAACCAAGTTGAAGGACTTTGCAGGAGTAAACAAAATTATTTGTCAATTGAAAAAAAGTTAAAGATAACAGAAGGAAAGTCAGGAATGATAAAAATAGATCTTCACCTGAAGCCAAGGTATAGCATGTAGGTTAAAAGTATTCCAAGATTCCTTTTTTCTCAGAACTTCACTGTAACTGTAGGCGCTGCTTTTACAATAGTAGGGAGCTGGGCTGCACTGGAAGATAGAGCATTTTTTTAATAGTATAAAAGCTGCTTTTCATTTTTCACAAACCTGATGTAAGGGGTAAAGAAGAAAAATGTTTTTCATAATTTTAAGAAGAACTTAAAGCATACGCATTGATGACTCATGAGCAATTCCATAACTTGAATCAAGTAAGCAAAAGGCAAAAAGAGAGCCACCTCTTGACAAAACTCCATACTGTATTATGTTTATTAGGTAAATGTCACTTTTTTCTCTGTCTGGTTCAGGCAGTTAATGCATTATTCCTTCTCACAGTCAGAATTTGACAAATCAGTCAAGCCTGCTCTACTAGTCTACAGCAATTCAGAGTTTGAAAGATGCCCTGGTGTTTTGAATAGACGACTCGCGCTTGAATTCATATTCCTGTTATTCAGCCTTGAACCCCTGGTGGTACTGAGGTGTGAGACTGTTTGTCTTGGATTTCACTGGGCATTTTGGAAACTGTGCTCTCTGGCTGACATCCACCAGGAGTACTCAAACCCTCTGACCAGAATCTGGTAATCATTAATGTGCTTTTGCACTAAGGCCCAGGCCCTGCTGGGTCTGTGGTGGGGTGCACTCAGAGAGAGGATAAAGTGACAATAAGGAAGGCTACCCAGGAGCAAAGGGGAACAGGGTGTGGGGCAGCTTGGTCAGATAGACACCGAGGAACTGGGGAGTTTCAGCTAAGGGAAATCAATGCAGCTCTACCTGATCTGCTGGAATGAACAGACATTTTGGTCATTTGCATTAAAAGCTAAAGGCAGATAAATGCAACAACTCTCTGCCAGTGCAGCTGGTGTAAGTTACTGGGATAATTTTGCACTCAGACTCCCTCTGGTCCTTAGATTGATCCAAATAAGTGCAAATTGATCCAAGTAAGTGCAAATGGCCTGCCAGCACTTCATTTTTATTTATATAATGCTTCTGCTTCACTAATCAAGAGGTTTAACTTTGCCATTATTGTTCATAAAAATGCTGTTTTCTCCAGTCATAGATGAAGAATGGCAAAAGACTCAGTGTGTGCCGAGGGAAACCTGTGTGGAAGTTGCCAAAGAGCTGGGTACAACAACCAACAAATTTTTCAAGCCTCCCTGTGTGAATGTGTTCAGATGTGGAGGCTGCTGCAATGAGGAGAGTCTCAGCTGCATGAATACAAGTACAACTTACGTGTCAAAAACGGTAAATGAGGTTATTCATCTGTTTATTTTTTACCCTGGCTCACCAAAAAGGGAGGGGAAGGAGGATGTTTGGTTTCTGAGATCCTGTTATGAAAGATCTGTCTCTACTATCATAACAAACAGAAGAATTAATTTTTTATCCATGTGGAGTGAATGCAGGAGTGTGCAATAGCATTTTACATTCATGTTGCATTATTAAAAATTGTTTATATATGTGCAGAAATGGAAAATTAAGTCCTGAGAAAGTGACTGCAGGCTCATGATGATCAGAAGTTGGATCCTTCTTTAAAATATTGTTACTTGGACTGGGGACTCCTTGAGAGCATTGTATCCTAGGAATCCTCTGTACCCAAGGTTTAACCCCAGGAAATTTTGTTGTGTTGGGCTGCTGTATTTCAACATTATCATCTGTGCCAAGAGGGCTGGTTAATAATTTTGGATGTGCAATTTTGCAAGCCAAAAAAAAGACATATTCATCAAGAGAGACCAGATGCTCTTAATTAGCATGCCCCAGGATCTGAATGTCTCAAATCACACACCTGTTAAGGAAAGAAAGGCATAAACCAGTAATTACTAAATAGGCGCAACAGGAGATACCCAAGTTTTAATGACCAGTCCCAAAAACTGAGCATAGAGTAATTAGGCAGCTTCTTTCTAGACTCCCACTAGAGGCTATGTACAGAGATATCTTGCTCCAGTGGGTGACTGAGCAGAGCTCCAGGTTTATTATTTTCAATCCACTCTGTGGATGAAACCATCCATTGTTCATCAGCAGTCTGGTCTAGTGCACCCCTGCCCATGGGAGGGGGTGAGGGGTTGGAACTGATCTTTAAGGTCCCTTCCAACCAGCCTTTCTATGATTCTATGATTCATACCCACAGATGAAGCACAGGACACTGGTCCTCTTTGATAAACCTTCATCTTGTGCATTCCTATTTCACTTGGCATAATAAATGAAATTCTACTTGTGAAAAAACCTTTTCTTTAAATCATAATAAAGATCAAGGGCAATTGTTTCAAAAAGAAAATTGAAGCCCTTATGGGGAACAGGTCCAATTCACTTCTGTATTTATTTTGTGTTTGTTGGAATGTAATTCCACTGTGTCTTGTTGTACTGGAATATAGCTGGAGTAAAATAAATTAGGGCCTGTCCTTCTTGCATCAGTGCTCATTAGTTGCTTTCATTCCACACCAGAAGGAGAAAGCTGTTATGAGCTGATGGCCACACACAAAAGACATCTGATCAGCTCTGGGAGCTAGGTCAGGCTAAGAAGTATTTATTTATTTATGTGTTTTTTGAGCAGCAGTTCATAAGTTTGTTGAAAACCTGCAATCTTGCAGAGTATAACATTCCTTTAGCATCCTTCAAAATAAGCATTCCCTCAAAAGTCCCCAGCTAATTTTCATTTCTGGATACACCACCATTAGTTCAGATTAATTCATCTAATGGAATTATTTTCATATTCCCATATTAGTGAGAGGATTTTTTCCCTTGGTATAAAATACCAACTGGAGGATATTGATGCCACCTGAAGTTAGACACTGCAACACGCAAGTTTTAATGCCTAAGCACTCTGCTTAGGAATACTCAGTCCCTGCAGGTGGATGCAGCTTTAAGCCGAGACATGCTGGCACACCAAGATGTGCCCAATGCTTTGGTTTCCATGGGAAGAAAGCAGGTTTGAGAGGCAGAGGGAGTGTGGATCCCTTCAACAGCTCCTACACATAGCTGCCCAAGGAACTGGAGCCTCTCAGGCCTACTCAGAGATCACTCAACAATCTGGATGCACTGAAAGCAGGCTGCTTTTCTCCTCAAGATCCTGCTGCAGTCAACAGAGAGACATTTCCAAGATAATTCCCTGCAGAAACCCATCTGAAGCAGAATGAACTTTCCTCTATTTATTCCTGTTTCTTCCTTCTCTGAGGAGGCTGTGGGGGTTAAGTTAGGTCCCTAAAGATGCATACTGTGATTATACCCAAGGACAGTTAAGTAGCTGTCTCTGTAAGTAGTAGAGGCTCATCTGATGGTACAATCAAAAACAAAGTTCTCAACACCTACCTCTTTCCAAGTTGTCCCTAGCATCCAAAAGAGGTTTTTGTGTTTACTTGAAAATAATTTTGAGTAGTCTTGGGTATTTAATAGCTGTAATACAACACTAGGATGCCCATTTTGGCAAGTTCCTACCTTGATGGGCATTGCTTACTCTTCAAAACCCTCAGTGTACTTCTGCTCATTTATATTTATGGTAACTATCTCTAGATAAGAGCAAGGGTGGGAAAATGGTGGAAAGGAATACAAGACTTTTCTTTAAAATAGTAATTATTAATAACTATTAACTGTAGAATGGAAACAGAAAAAAAAATGCTATTTGTGCCATCTAGCTCTTTGAGATCTCGGTTCCCTTGACAAGTGTTCCTGAGCCTGTGCCTGTCAAAATTGCCAATCACACGGCCTGTAAGTGTACATCAACCACCCAGCGCCACCAGTACACCATCATACGAAGATCTGTCCAGTACCCAGAAGAAGATGGGTAAGTTCCCTCATCTGCAAACTTCTACACATGTTGAAATTGTTTTGTCCTGATTTGCATGTTATAATGGTCTATTCTCTTTCTGTTATCCCAACAGTTTTTCTGAATAACTTGGTTATCACTCAGGGTTAGAAAGTTCACCCAAACCATGTGAATTTTAAGTGAATGGTCATCAGAATCCAACAAACTGTAGGCTAGTTTAGCAGCATCTGGAGTCACTAAGATATTTAGGTTCTTTAGCAGGGACTCAAAGTGCTCCTATTGGCACTATGTTCCACTGCAGCTATTTGAGAATGTGTGCATAGATGTTTTCAGCCTCACACAGCAACTCTGCTTGTGCATTATTTAGCCAGTGCCCACTGAGTTCTGTGCTGAAGTGAAGCCCTCTGTCATACTTTATGGCACCTTGGGTCACAATCAATGTGAATCTTGGCTTTTCGCTTTTTGATCCAGTCTTGGTTTGCATCTGTCAGGCTCATGGATGGAGAAAAGTCACTTTACATCTCACTCCAAAACGTGGCATAAAATACTTGTACTCCTGATAAGAAAAGGATACATAAATTAAACAAAGGCTCTAGAAAATGAAATAGCTTGAATCACTCACTGGAAGTCAGCTCGAAAATCTCTGTCAAGCCCTACATTCTGCTTATCTCCATCACTGCCCTTCAGCTGGACATGGGGTGGCAAGAGGTGTCATTTCAGCAAAATATCACTCCAGCCCTCCCTCGGCCTGCTGGACACTCTGAATCCTCTTTCTTGACAAATATAGAAGAACCTCAGTTTTTTTTTCAGTGTGTGAGTTTCCTTCCCAGAGCAAAGGGCCTGAAAGTCAATCTGTTCCTCTGACACTGAAATAGTCCCCTGTGCATCCATGAGCATGGGCAAATTAAACTGGAATTGAACCTTCTGGCAGCAAGGCAAAATTCAGTAAAGTTACACAGCATGAATACTGCAGGATAAAGACCACCCTGTCTGGGATAAAGCTGTTTTATAGAGAAAAGTGGAGCTGCAAAACTGTATCTTTTTCCTAAGCCAGAGAGTTCCCCACTGTCATCAGAACCAGCCAGACCCCTTTCCTTCTTTTTGCAGCAGTAATGCACACAGGTGCCAGGCCTTCACGTGGGACAGGTGGCAGACCCAGCACACCAGCAGCTCATTTTGCCAAATGCCTACTCCGACACTCCTAAATATTTTTTTTAATTCCTATCTCAATTTCTCTTTCTTCTAGATGCCCCTTTACCAATAAATTTTGCCATAATGGATGGATCTGGGATAGTGACAAATGTGAATGTGTTATAGACACACAGCACTCCAACAGACGAGAAGGTAAAGATGGGATGACAAAGAGACACTTTTGTATATTATCTCCAAAATCTCTGTCTCTCATTCTGGTCTTTCTTTTTTTTTTTTTTTTTTTTTTTTTTTACATTAAGAGAGTTAAAGTTTTTATTCCACATCCCTAGACAGACTTGGATTATGATTTGGAAACTTACCTGAAAATAAACACACCTATGTTCTTCCCCCCATCTCATGTTTTTTTGCTTGGATGTTTTAGTCTCTCTGTATCAGCAATCTGAGCAGGATATAGGAAAGTATTTATAAGATTTTGTGAAGTAGACACCCTGTACAAATTTTTATTTCACATGCCCCTTAAATTGTATGATGGGCATTAGGGAAACTTAACTGTAGAAAAAAATGCCCTAGAATACATTGCATGGGGCAGGTACTAATTTATTTTTAAATTTTATTTTTAGTTCTTAAGAAAATAATTAATAAGCAATAAGATAGACAGAACCAGGCCTGCATATTAGCTGTACTCAGTGCAAAAAGCTATATGACCTTTCAAAATATTTCAGTACTTTTAATGGTAATCTTAAGTTATTTAGCAATCTTTCAAACTGATATACCCTACATACGCAGGAGCATGCATGTATACTTCTTCAGGACAGTGAAAGGAAATGGAAAAGGATAAAAATTGTAGAAGAATAGCAACTGCCTTTCTTCCTCTGGTTCTCCTGTAAAATTTTAATTTCTCAAAGAAAATTGCAGGAAATATTCTGGGTGGTGATTGTGCAAGTCTAAACATACTTACTAGCAATAAATACTAAGATAAATACTATTTTCTCCAAGTACTGTGTAAGGTTTTTAAAAATTGTTTTTCTCAGGAAATTGTATTGGTCAAAATAACATGATCATAGCACTAGAGGAAACAGAAGGAAATCTTGCCTTTGTGCTTTAAGCTACATTCAGCAAGAGAAAGAATAAACCATTCAAGGCAAGAGTACATCCATCTGGCAAGCAATTCCTAGACTAGCAAACTAATATAAAGCAAAATAACCACATAAACTGGTCTACTGATTGCAATCTCCTAATGTTAATAACCAAGAAATAATTTGCATAGTGGTTTCACTCTATCAGGTTAGCCAGTCAAACAAAAGTTAGACTTTTCCATCCAGAAAAGATTAGTAATCTGTTTTAGACTGAGTCTGAAGGACTGAGAATAGCCAGAGCCCTCCTACCTCAGAGTCTTTTGAAAAGTCAGCTTGGAGCATTAAAATCTGTGGCTTGTGTAATGGTGGCCTTTGTTGACATAGACTCAATACTTCCTCAGAAGAAATATCATTCTCTGAAGTACATTGTGTTTGGCAAGTGGCTGGGACAAAATAACTTAAAATCTGTCTTTGATGTTGAAACAAAGTGAGATTGAAACACTCAACACCACTTCACACATGCCAAGCTATATCACCCCAAGGAAAGGGTTTGTCTTCCAAGAATTTTGGGCAGACTCCTTCCTTAGTTTCAATAGGCCTTAGGTTTTATTCTGTTGAGATACTGGTTTTTCATCATTGAGTAAATAATAATGAAAGTTTCTTTCAAGTAAGGTGCAAGCCTTTTCTACCCACTGAGATCAGGGATCAGATGGCAGAGATGCAGTTACATTTCACATTCCATAGGTTATATACAAGAGCTAATTGTAAAGCCACAGGAAATTACCTTCCCAATGACACTTTATATGCCATGACCTTTAACCAGGGATGTGCTGCTTGCATTTTAATAAAGCTTTCACAAAATGTGTTCCCTTTTTGCTAGGATTAGCTTCCTATTGTACTCCAGATGTGCATTTTTAGGGAAGATATTAGACAGTGAGTTCCCTTGGCTCTTTTGGCTTTTTTTCTGAAACAAAGTATTTTCTTTCATCTTTAACAAATATGAATGTGCTCCTTGTTCAATGCTAGGCCAGTTTGCCCCTAATAGACATAGTATTACTGCTTAAAAATTTCTGCAGTGACTGTGTAGTGAAGTATACATGTGGTGGGTATGGTACTTTGCATGAATGTGCCTTTTTGTCATGGGTACAGACTAAATCCTTTTTGAGATTATCTTTTTAAAACTTGCTGTCCAGTAAATATTTGTGCATTCCAAAACATAAAAGTAGGCTCTTGCAATATACATCCCCCAATTTTTTTTTGTGCTAAGTTCAACCCACAAGAAATAGCAGTATTAGAAAAAAGTGAAATCAGCACAATCTTCTCAAATCCTTTTCTGCACATGAAGTTGCAACAGAAATGGTGAAGTTTAGAATCTATCAGAAAGTACATGTGTGAGTCCTAATGAATATAGAGCATATAGAGTCTCTTTAAAAGCAGAATTTAGTAATGTAAAGCTTACTGCAAAAATATATATGTGCTATTGCAGGACTCCCTCCTCTTGCTGAGCTGGCTATGTGTGGACAACATATGGAATTTGATGAAGAAAACTGTGAATGCATCTGTAGACATAAGTGTCCCACAGATTTCTTTCAAAGTAAAGAGAACTGCAGCTGCTATTTGTGTAGGGAGAGCCAGGAGAGCTGTGCTCTAAAACACAAGATATTTCATGCTGAAACCTGCAGGTAAGTGATCCTTGCCATTCAGTGTCTACATTGCAAGAGCTGAATTAGAGGTGCAGTGCTTAATTGGCTGGGAGGTCCACTTGGGATAAAATAGCTTGCTGAAGCTAGGGAGATGATGATGATGATGATGATGATAACAACAACAACAACAACAACAACAACAACACTTACCATATAAAAGGAATCTAAAGTTTGTTTGTATTTTTAAGAAATCTGGACAAGGCCGCTATTCAAGTGTCAATGCTTACTACCTTTTTTTTTTTTTTTTTTGCTAATCTTTAGGGACTGATGATTAAAACTGTACTACAGCTGGTGTTAGTTTTTGCAATGAGATACCAAGTCTTGTAGGAAGGCAGAACCCATCCTGTGCCAGCTGTTCTCTGTGCCAGCTGAAGGCAATCTCATGGATGGTTAGGGACAAAGGCTCCCTAAATTTGCACACAGACCACAC
Organism: Chloebia gouldiae; assembly: GCA_003676055.1. Lineage (NCBI taxonomy): Eukaryota > Metazoa > Chordata > Aves > Passeriformes > Passeridae > Chloebia > Chloebia gouldiae. The sequence continues at coordinate 14,494,045 of QUSF01000007.1, forward strand.
TGCACATTCCTTATCCAGTTTGTCCTCAGAACAAGTAATTTTCTAAACCTATTGCAATTTTGTACACATATAAATCTACTCAACCAGCTCTGACCCCACTGAGAAGCAGGAAAATTGTTCTGGAGCTACTATACTACATGAATTTCCCTAATCTGTTTGTATGATTAGTTTTGAGGTTTCTGTGTCAAATCTCAGATAGAAAATGCCCTCATGGATAAGTTAATTTTTTTTTAATTTTTCAGAAAGCTTTGATCCTGTGTAGAGACCCAGGAGCATGCAGTAGCTTAGTCTTGAAGTTTATGTAAGGATAGTCAGTATCCAGTTTCCCTGGGCACCTTGGCAGAGCTGTAGCTCACTGAGTGGTCACCCACAGGGTCCACTCCCAGTGGCTACATAGATTTATTCACAGGGAAGATGCTGTGGAAGAATTAACATTTGCATCTTCAGATTCAGCTTTGAAAAGAAAAACAAACACAAAATAGTTGGCAAGTATAAAAATAGCTAAAAGATCAGAGCTAAAAATGAGCATGAAGGAATTGGGTATTTATATGTTTCAGACAGGTGGGAGGGGAGCAATATAATAATTTGTTTACATGAATTTGGCATCTAGAAATTCCTGTAATCTGGATGCAGGACCTCAGTGCCAGATTTCCATACAGTATTTCTGGAAGAGCAAAGCTGAATCATGAAGTGAGATCAGCTACTTTGCAGAGTCCAAGGGCAGCAGTATCCAGTGCTAACCCTCAGGACTTCACTGGTCCCAAGAAAGGAAAGTATCACTTAAGTTGTGAATCTGGACAAACAGACCACTGCAAGACATGTTGCTGTAGTCAGAAACTGTGAGGCAGTAAATTCTTGTCTCCCTGTGTTGTAGGATGTCAACACTTTCCCAAACAGTGTGTAGGGAGCAGTGTTCAATGATGAAAAAGTTGAGAAATGTGACAGTGAAGAATTTCCATATTAAAATGCTTTTCTCTTTTGTGTTCTTTCTCCTTTATCAAACAGTTGTGAAGACAGATGTCCATCCCAACCCAGAACATGCCCAACTGCCAAACCAGTGTGTTCCAGGCATTGTCGTTGTCCAAAAGAGAAGAGAGGTTCTCATGGGTCCCAAAGCAGAGAAACTCCTTGACTGAGCTTCCCCTTTTCTTTGAAAATCCACTGCTTCGCAAAGTAGCTGTCACTGACTTTCAAACAGTAGTAAACGTGAACATCTTCCACATTAATAGCAGAAGAATTAATACAGTCTGCATTTATTTATTAGAGTAATCACTAACTGCAAGTGAATCCTCTGGGACATTGGTAATTGTTCTCTAAGAGGTAACAACAGCTGATGAATTTCTTGCTGCATGGAAGAAAGATTGGAAAGTACCAGTTCAATGTTACGTTATGGAAGATGAAACTGTGTATTGGAAATAGAGTCACAGTCTCCAGCCAGTCATTCAGAAACTGAGACTTGATAATCTTAGCCTCTGAATCCTTAGCTAATGCAGCTCCTGGGTAAAACTTTCTTCAGAAATTCAGTGTACAGGATTTGGCTTCTAATAGGTTCAGCACTGAGTTATTTGATCTACTGTTCAGCTTTGATTATCATTTTGTGTTTATTGTACAACTACTGTCAGATGTGCCATATTTAAGTGTATATAAGAAAATAAATACATCAGTTATTCAAGTGGATTTGATTTTTTTCTGTTATTTTAAAACTGTGCCCAACAAAAAGAAAGTAAGAAAAACCCCAAAGCCTTTTCAAGTACAGTTTTCTTACATTTGTTCCACACGGACTGGCTTCTGCCCAAACCCAGGTCGAAACAAGATCACTTGACCCAAAAGTTTCAGTAAAAAAGAAGCTTTTTTCCCATGTCTGCCTGACAGCTTGTGTGATTTATTTATTTGTTCCTGGTGTAGTGTGTTAATCTTTCTAAGGAGATAACAGCACACTAGTGATTTTCAGTGATTTTTTTGAAAAGCACTGTTTACTAGAAGATGGTTTTCCTCTTAGTCTACCACACAATGAAAATATCTCCTTTGCACTGAAATTCCTCTCCCCAGTGTGAGGCCTGACTAACAGTGCTTTTTTAATCAGATCAGAAAAGGGCAGTTTTATTTTTTAAGCCACTGAAGTCTGGTGTGAGTTAGTCCAGAGAAAATATGAGCAATAATCCTAAACTGGAAGTGATAGTCTTGACATCTGTATGATTCTTTTCCCAGTTGCTGAATTCTCCAATTCTACACTGCACTGTGAACAAAGGGAATAGAGTATATGAAACAAATGCTACAGAGATGGAACATTTGACACAACACAGAGAACAGGAAATGGATTTCTGATGTGCAACTAAGATTTATTTTTTTATTAATATAAGAAAAATAGATTGCTTTATAATAAAATTAGAGCCAAATCCTGTAAGATTGATTGAATGTCTGGACAAAGCACTAAACAATTGACCATGCCTTTAGTTTCAGTAAGGCATTTAGGATTTGATCCTGAGTGTTGGGAGTGTTTCCTAAGCCAGCTGGGACCTAGGTCTGTGCAAACATACCTGCAGGCTGTTTGTGCTACCTGTTCAGTGAGATCCTCTGACCGAGCAGCACAGTCTGACCTGTGAGCATCCTGGTGGAGCCCTTGCAGCAGGGTTACCCCTGGGCTGCACTGGGCTCCTGCCCATGGGTGCTCCTGCAGAGAGAAGGACACTTCCCACCAGCATGAACTCTGCATGGACAAGAAGGGGAAGGTGATCGCAGTGCAACACCAGGCGAAGCAGCCTAGCAGCACAAGTGCACCCTTACATCTCTCCTGCTCCTCCAAGAGGCTCTAAATTTAAACATCTGTGTGATGGTGAGGTCCCTGAGCTCCACAGCAGAGTGAAAGGAGTGAAAGGAGTGAGTGAACTTCCCTATCACTTGTTCTCTATCTCATCTGGGGGTACCCTGACCAAATGGCTGTGTTGCCCGTAAGTTGCACCTGTAGCACGCTCCTCAGAAAGCCAGGGAGCTGCAGTGGCAAACCTGACACTTAACTGGTAGCACCAGAGGTATATGGAGTAAAAATACACCTTTATGTAAAACCACACAAAAGTATTTGTAAAGCTAAGTTCTGTGGAAAGAAATCAAGCTTCTACATTTCCTAGCTTATCCTGGAGTTTAGCTGTATTAATTACATGTGTGTCTTGTCAGTGGTGATCTGTAGAGGCTTTCTTGGTTTCCTGTCCAGACCAGTGAATATATCAACTTCATTTTTCAGAATGGAACGCTCTTGCCAGAGAGATGAGTAAGTCTGCTTCAACCCCAAAAGGCTCTTAGATAAAGCAGTCACTGAGGAGCTAAAAACCATAGAGAGGGATTTGAACATGAACCACCTAACCTCCAGGAGATTACAATGGCCATTAGAATACCTAGGCTGGAAAGGTACCATCACTGACCACCACTGTGAACCCTGCTCTGAGCTTTCACATTTCCCCATTCCACTGAAAAAAGAGACCAGTGCCTGGATGTCCAATGCAGGACTGAAGATTCCAGTGGGATGGAGTGAGATGAGATCTTGCTATATCCATAGCCTCAGTCTAAGCCTCTAGTTTAACTTTTAACCTCAAAATTTTGCTCTTAGATCTTGTGGATCACTTGTTAAACACTTAGGCAAATATTTTTGATAGTGTTGTGGTTTAGTCCCAGCTGGTAACTAAGTACCCCACAACTCACTTGCCCTACCACCACCCCAGTGGGGACATTTGGAAAGAAAAAGTAAACCTAATGGGTTGAGGTAAGAACAATTTGATAATTGAAACAAAATTAAATATAACAGCTACAACAACAATAATAATGCTACTACTAATAGTAGTTGTAATGGAAAGGGGAGAGAGAGGAATAAAACCCAAGAAACACAGATTATATACAACAGAATTGCTCAGCACCCTCTGACCAATGCCCAGTCCATCCCGGAGGTGATGGGACTCCCCTTCCCTAACTCCCCCAGGTTGTATACTGGGCATGATGTTCTATGGAATGGGATGTCACCTTGGCCTGTTGAGGTCAGCCATCCTGGCTGCGTTTCCCCACAGCTTCTTGTGCATCTGCTCTCTGTCAGAGCATGGGAAATTGAAAAGCACTACTTAGCAATAGCCAAAACATCAGTGTGCTATCAATATTATGCTCATACTAAAAACAAGACACAGCACTGTACCAGCTACTCAAAAGAAAGTTAACTCTATCCCAGCCCAAACCAGGATAGATACAGACATGCTCAAACAACAGAGAATATGTGATCATCAAAAACACACCTGGAGGTCAGTGTAAAATTCAGTGTTTTTTTCACTGAATTTACCCCCCTACAGATTCTTCTACGTGTGAGGGATTTCTGTTTTGCAGAAGCAATGTGCCTGAAAGCTTGTGGATTAAGAGTGGCTCTTAGGCTTGCTGTGAAGACAGAGAAGGAAAGAGCTTGTGGTGGCATTCACTAGAAAGCATGACCTAAGCAGCCAACACAGAAGTTTTTATCTAGTTTAGAACTTGGATTATCCTTAGGGATTCTCAGCCCTAGTTTCTAGAAGCCTTATGAATGTATTTCTGCATGCTTCAAGCAGGATTGTCAGCTCTGGTGCAACCTACAGGCATCTTGCAGCCGATTTCTTTTACAATAAATTTCTACCCCTGCGGATCACCTACTCCTAAGGCCCTCTGCCAGACTCTATTGTGCTGCTCTTTGATACCCTGCTCTCCTAATTAGAAAATTACAGAGCATGTAGTGCATATCTGTAACATTCATTGAAACACTATGTGGAAAAGCTTAAGAATTAAAGCACAGTGCTGTGAATGACAATGCTGTGTGATGGTCTTCACTGCCACAGCCCCAAGAATATTTGGATGTCACTAACTATGATGTAGTCATAAATCCTCTATGTGGAAGACCAGGACTAAAAGGAGGCTCTGGGTGAAGATGCAGATAATTAGATTTTGGTGAGTATCTATAAAAGTTCAATGACATTTTGTTGGTGAAATTCTAGATTTTTCATTGAAAAATATTCAACAAACTTTAAAATATAAATGCTTTATGTTATTTTTCATATTGATACATCAGATTGACTTATAATTAGGATATTTAATATAACAATTCAGAAGACTTAAATGAGGAATGTAAAATCCACAGCAGATATGTTTTTTGACTGATGTCATTAACTCTTAACCTATGACTAAATGACCCTCAGAGAGAGAAGGTTATTGAGCAGTGGAATGTTCTCTTTGAAGTTTGAAAGGCCTTTTATTACTGTGTTCAGCATGGCTTGCTATTTAGGCATATGGACATGATTTACAGATTTCATAGGCAGAATAATAGGGCTAAAAATTCCTGTTGCAATGTGTCTTAATTTTTATATAGTGAGGGATGTCTTTAATGTGATATTTGTGCTATGTATGTAATATGAATTACAGTACTTAAATAATAATTTTTAATTCAAAATAAATATACATGATGTTTCTCAAACCATCAATTTTTATTAGTTAGCTTCTACTTATATGTGCTTTCTTTAGGAAGGGGACAAGGAAGAATATGAATCAGAAAAATAGCTAAATATGCACACTGCTTGAAAAAGTCAGGAATTATTTATCTACTTGCAAAAACCATACTTCCAGAAGGACAGAGGTACGTGTGATCTTACCAAATGCTGGTGACATGGATGAAATTCAAGTACGTCCTGAAAGCACTGCTCTCATTTACTTCAAAAGCTACCACGGGTCACATGTGGTGACATTGCTCATAGCAAGAATTATTCACCGGAGGGTTGACAGAGCACATATAAATCCTGTCATACTCATATACACTGCAAACATATAAATCTGTATGGATCCTCTGGGCATCAACTCCAGCTGACTCATAAGGTCCCTTCTTGTATTCCAGCAAAAACAAATGTGAATCTGCTTAGGTTTATTTTTTGTTTTCTTGTACCACTGCAAGTCAGGATTTATACGATCAAAGTTATTTTGCTTTATAGTAGTGTAAAAAAAAAAAAAGGAAAGGAAAATCTTGAGAACCCAGAACTGAACCTGAGGCAGCTTCTTCAGCTGCCTGTTTCCTTTGTATTTTCTAAATAACTGGTAAATGCATTTCAACTTTAAAATACCAAAGAGGTTGTCATCTTCTAATTCTGGACTTGTGGAGTGAATTGTTCTTTCTGTAAGGAATTACAAGGTGGATACCAGGCCAAGTAAATCTATCTTCTCATTTATTAAAGTCTACATTAAAAGAAACAAACAAGCAGGGGTTATAAGTGATGTACTGCCATTCATTTTATTTATCAAACTCCTACATCAGCAGTTACTTAAAAACCTCACAAAACACTTTTAACTCAGGGATAAAAAATCTGTTTTAAATTAACATAAAAGGAAAGTGCTCCTTAGGCCAATAAAAAAAAATGAGTACACAAAATGATGTGTCAGGGCTTGGTCTGCATTTTGACTTCAAGGCCATTAACACTCTTCTTTGTTTCCATTTTTATCATACTTTACAATACTACTCAATGTGAAAGGTCATTCCAGGCTGAGAGCAGTCAGTGGAGGATCCATAATTCACCGTGAACTGTTTCCTCTCTTAAATAATTAAAGGTACTCTTAAAATGCTTATGGTTGAATAATCAACGATTTAATTCCAGTCTGCATTGGTATATGCTATAGATTTAAGAATACAACAGTAGTTTAAAAAAAAATATCTAGCTATGGAGTGTGATTACAAATTAAGTGCCAAAAAAATAAGGTGACAAAGTAGGAAGCATTTCACTTAGCCTTTTGGACACTTTCTTATGTTAAGTGGTATTTTTAATTGGTGAAGACTATCTCTCATGTGTGGCTTAGGATCACAGGTCCAGCTGAAAAGGTAATGCAAGATACCCAGACCAACCCATCAGTTTCTGTTAGGTGACTCACTGGCATTTATCCAAAACTTTCCCCTGACCCCAGATCCCACTGTCTATGCACACTCATGTGCACACTTTGATCTTTTTCTTGGGAAAGTATATCTTAATTCCTATTAATGGACTAACTTTTCAGAATTGTGCTTAAACATTCAAATACAGTCTCTCAGTGGTTATTTCGATTCAGTCCTCTGAATAAAATCACCAACACAAGTGATGAAACACAAGGAAGAGCTTAACACATCCACAAGAGCTATGCAATGCTTATCAATATTGTCTTTGCAATAAAGATCAATATTTTCCTGTAGCTGAGTTATGAAGGTGTATCATGAAAATCCCTTGAAAGTCATCCAGTCTCTCTCTTCCTCCATTTCCCTATGCATCCCATTTTAAATCTACCCACAGCTCACTCCTAAAAGTTTTCAGAGCTAAGAATGCCTACACTTCTCTACCTGTCCCCTGGAGTACAGTCACCTTTCACCTTGCCCTGCTCCACATCAATTAAATTTAATTCAGAGCAGCACCTTCCAGCCCCACAAAGCTTGAACTCTGTGGCTTCTGCTTCACACCTCAAGAATAGTTTGCATGCCTCTCTGAGTCTTCTCAATTCTAACAATCAAATAAAAAGTATTTCTTCCTCCACAGACTTTACCTTGTTTTTATCTCTAGATATTCAAGACTACAGTAATAGTATCAATTTAAAGAAACACTAATCTCATTTAATGGATTTTAAAGTATAATTGAAGTTAATTTTCTTGCATTACAGTTTAAATCTGCATTTAAACTATCAATATAGAGTTAATTATAGTATCAATATATAGAACTATAGATAGTTCTTTCTTCTTTCTTATAAAAAACTCAGTTTCCTTTAAATTCAAACTGTAGAATGCAGGCAGGTACTACTCAATTTGGTATATTGACTACAGAGAACAATGCTAAAAATGTTCTGGAGCATTTGTGTGTAGGGGCATTAGTAATAGGAAATAAAACATACCAGGTTAAGAATCTTTAGCTTTGCACAGAGATATTTTGAAGCAGCACAAGGACGAACACATTTTAAGTTTCCAATAGCTCCATCTACTGTTGTCACTGCACCTTTTTTTCTCCTCCACCAACACACTCAGTTAAACCCATTTTAAAGCTGAAACACACCCGACAGTTCTGCCACTCCAGTTTGTGCCAACTCATAGAACTCTACATAAACTGGCAAGAGATTTTAAGACTCTGTTGAGTACAATTTTAAAAATACAAAGAAAAGACCTCTAGGACAGGCCTTCTCTTCTATCACAGCTGATAAATCAGTATTAAAGTACTCTGATGTGGCCCTAAGGCTGCAAAAGCAGAAACAGATCTGCAACTGTAGTAAAGCTGACAAAAAAAAAATATAATAGAACCAAGTCTAGTGTGGTCAATATGTTGTGGCTTCGTAACTGACACCAGACGTATGTGTTACTGTAAATCACTTGATCTAAATCAGACACAGGCAGAACTGTATTTCTGTCAAATTAGTCAGATGGCTTGTTAGACAGTTGATAGTAGTGGTATGCTGGCTGAAGGACAGAAATCCCCTGGGTCTGCCAGTACAATCAACTTCTGACAGACTTAAAATGTCAGGATAAGCACAGACACCACTTTGCATTATGGGCTCAGGAATCTTTTTTTCTGCCCTATTTGATGAGTACTTAAGCTGGAACTTCTGGGAAGGCAGAAGACAGGCACCATCCAGGTTTGTTTGCCATGACTGCTAGGGACCAGGAAGGAGCAGAGACCAAGGGTCCAGGTACTGGAATGGATCCTGCATGGCAGTGCTGAATGACTCACTGGCAGGTGGTGTAAAAGAGGATTCTTCTCAGAGATTCTCAGTATTCTCAAGATTACTGAGCATCCTGAAAATACACTGCCAACAGATGTCCTTTCCTGTGTCCTGCTAAGAGATGTAAGTTGTTTGTTAGCCCAGAGGACTGGAAGCTACTCCTGGTGTATCTCCTTTGACTGCTCCCAAGCCCTCATGCTCTTCTTCACCTTCACTGGCCTGGTTTGACAGGGAAGGGAATGCTCTGGGCTCTGAGGTGGAAGAGCACTGTAACATGCAGAGGATGACCAAGTGATTGAGTCCTTGGGGCATGCATGAGAGGCACACAGATCACACACATGTGAGAGCTAACACAGCCTTCAGCCTTGCCAATCAACTTCTCCCTTCTGCTAGCAAATTCATGTCCCACAGATCAATTCCAAACTGCTTGGAAGGGAGAAGTGTCTGTAAAATGGAAAACCAACTTATTTTCTGGCATCTAAGAGAGAAATCTGGCTTCAGGAAAAGAAACCCTGCCTCCAGTTTGAGTTTAGTGGTAATTTCCTTCACAGACAGCACTGTGGTTTGTTAAGCTTTCAACTTGAAACCTGTATTTTAGAAGTACATGAACATGTAATTTCAGCAAGCTTCTGTGGGATTTCATGAATAGGAAAATCCAGGTGCTTGAATGAGAAAACCATGATTTTTCCTGGCTGCTTTATGGGAAGTATTCCAGCCAGGTAATCAGATTGGCTGTATGTGGTAGAAACCAGGCAAAACGAACTTTTCTATGGTATTATAGAAATCTATTAGATCCTGTTGCTATTTCCTAGAAGCAAAAAACAACTGCTGAGGGAGACAGTTGGACACTCACACCCTCTATGCAGGAATCTTAGAAGTGACAGGCCCTTCAGCCTTACCCTGTAAAAGTAAACTAAATGGAAGGACAATTAGTCCTCTTTCTTCAGAGAAACAAATCCAAATACTACTTTCCTCTTTGTTCTGGAGCCTGTTTAATTCCAGCAGGATCAAAAACTGCAAACACTGTCATTTCTTGAGCAAGGTGTTGGGCTGTCTCTGGCTGTCCTGTTTGGTTTCACTAACCAGTCTCTGTTTATGATACATCTACAAGCCACAGTTCTCCATTCAGCAGTACTATTTTTCAGTCATGTACTTCATTTGTGGTTTCCAACAGTTTCTGCTTTCCTGGATCATGAAAAGGAAATGTCCTCCACTTCAAGACAGTTGTACAGTCTCACACCACTGTTCCATGTCATAAGATTTCCAGGAGAACTGTGGCTCTCTTGTCAAGGCATCAGGCTCTAGAGCAGCACTGTTTCACAGCTCGGTTGTGAAGTACTGTGAATAACTGACAGCTTGTTTTTGTTAATTACTATTGTTTTTAATAATAAGTGTGCATGCTTTAGGCTTATTGAGTTTAAATAAATGCATTAATTTAATACACCAGCTTAGCCACTTCACCAAATAGTGATAGTCTTTGCTCCATACAGACAGGGAATAAGAGCAATGTCATGCAACAGGCTGGGGGACAGAGTGGCAAATTCAGCCTGAGAGGAGGCTGAGTGGGAGCTGGAAGTGGAAAGTACTTGGCAGACAGTTTTCCTATATTTTCAAGAACACTGAAGAGGTCTCCTTGAGGCACAATGACATCTGCTACCTGAACAAAGACACAGGAGTTTTGGAGTGTCCTCCATCTTCTCTCTCCATTAACTCAATTTATGAGGTGGTTTAGAGAGCATTCAAGGACCAGGCTTGGAAGTGGCAATTACTCTGCTGTGACAGGTTTTACATCTTTACTCACTACTCTTTAACCTACAGTCTCACTCTGACCTTGTATGTGCCCTAAGTGAGGGAGTGAATATACTGAGTGCAAAATTTAGAAAGTAAGAAAATTTGATTCTTTCTTCAGCTGTTGGTCTCTTCAGTATGGGCTTCACCTCAGATCAGGCCAGGAGAGAGTCTGGATATGACCAGGATCTGTGACCATTTTATGAATACATAACACCACAGTCAGTGTAAAGTGAATATTATCCCATCCTTGTGAACCAGATGGGGAGACAAAATTTAGCAGCACCTTTTTCAACTTGGCAGTGGCAAAGATTCCTATCCTTTCCATTAAGGTTTGTCCCAGGTTACTTGGAAGACAAATTGTTCAAGTTCTTTTGAACATGTCAACAGGAGAAAGCTGCTGATACAGGGGGATTGACTGGACCTCTGACAGGAATGACATTAAGCTCAACCAGACACATTTAATGAAGAACACAGATGTCAGACCACCAAAGCCAACATGCCAGGCCAAAGGCATGAAGGTTGGCCCCAATCCCTGATTTTCTTCAGAAAGACATCCAGAGCCAATGACCAACTGCTGGGAAAGTAAAGAAAGGGGCTGCTATGTCATGTACCAGTTACAATTTCTCTTCAGTTTTTTTAAGTTTGCATACCAAGAATTACAACTTCTCTAGAGAATACACATTAAGAACTAATCTAAAAAAAATTTCAAAATAGTTAAAACCATAAGCATTGTTTTCCTGACAGCTAAAATTGGAGTGACTTGACAGCTTGATTCTTCAGGGCAGTGTGGCAGCAAGGGATGTCACCACTACCATTTACCAGAGCTCACATGGGGTGCTGCACTGGAGAGCCCCCAGGTAAATTCCTCCTTCTCCTGGCACTACTTTGGTGCCTTTGTCCTAGATGTTAATTGAGGGTCACAGCTTTACACTGAGACTACAGTTTCTTCTGAGAACTAGGATCCCTACAAACTCCTGCTTCTCCAACTCTTCTTTCACACCCTGCTGTTGCTGGTGAGAAGTTTCCCTTCTTCTGGCCTCACACTCAGCTTCTCATCCTGAAATTCAGGTTCTTTACATTCCATAGAACCACCTGATGATGAAATCAGATTTGCCAGTGCTGGTCCCATCTTTCTCAACACATGAGAAAAATTCAATCAATGTCAACACAGTAGAGGTTTTCACATAATTCAGTCCCTAGAATGATGTGCCTGATTTCCTCTTTAGTCCTTCCTGGGATCAGTGTCTCTCTGTCCAAGCTTCAATCTAACAGGGATCCAGCCAGCACTCCAGCCTAAGTCAGCTTGTACTGTCACTCACAACAAGCACATTTGCATAGGAGTCATGACAGACTCAAATCTGACAAAATTAGTATCAGAAATCTCGGCAAGAAGAAGAACTGCCAAACATAATTTTGGGAACATACAGGAAAGGCACGAACACCCTTCTCGGCAGCCAGCAGCAGTCAGGACAGTGTTGGAGCTGCAGAAAAGGCTGATGGTAAGGTTCCTTGCGAAGACCAGGAATACATAGCCAAGTGATGCCAACCGAGCTCCTTTCCCAGTGTTCAAGCTCCCGGACTGTCTATAAAAACCCTGTATTTAAAATTAATTTTCATTTAGAGACAGCAAGCTTTCAGCACTTGTGTCAGAAGAGTCTAGAACATTTCGGGAGCTCCAGCTGCAACTGAGCCAAACACACCAGAAGAGCTTCTCCCCTGGGGGCAGAGCAAAGCCTTTGGAATTCTGAGGCAATCCCATCTCTATACGGCATTCATGTCACTTTTTTCAGTAGCTCCGTACTACACCTTTGTGACAACAACCCTCCGGGACGAGCTTCCCACTACAGCAAGGGCATCGCTGCGGCATTAGCGCCGTGCCCTCGGTGTCCGGCGCCGGGAGCGGGGCGGGACACCGGGATGTGGGGGGCCGGGAGCGGGGAGGGATCCCGGGATAGGGAGCGGGGCGGGATCCCGGGATAGGGAGCGGGATGCCGGGAGCGGGGCGGGATGCCGGGAGCGGGGCGGGATCCCGGAAGCGGGGCGGGATCCCGGGATAGGGAGCGGGGCGGGATGCCGGGGGCGGGGCGGGATGCCGGGAGCGGGGCGGGATGCCGGGAGCGGGGCGGGATCCCGGAAGCGGGGCGGGATCCCGGGATAGGGAGCGGGGCGGGATGCCGGGGGCGGGGCGGGATGCCGGGAGCGGGGCGGGATGCCGGGAGCGGGGCGGGATCC
>QUSF01000007.1:14506873-14545117 GCA_003676055.1 Chloebia gouldiae
CCGGGATAGGGAGCGGGGCGGGATGCCGGGGCCGGACGGGATGCCGGGGGCGGAGCAGCCGATCTCCGTCCTGAGCAGCGATTGGCGCAGTTTTTCCCGCGTGACGCCGCGCCGGGCGGCGATTGGCCGCGGCGGAGAGCGGCGATGGGGCCATGGCGCCGGGCAGCGCGCAGGGAGCGCCGGCCGCCGGCAGGTGCGGGCAGGGGTCCGGGTTCGGGTCCGGGTCCTGGCACGGGTGCGGGTGCGAGTTCGGGCACGGGCACGGGTGCGGGTGCGGGTCCTGGCACGGGTACGTGCGCGGTTCCCCCGGCGCGGCCGCCGCGGGCTCTGCGCTCCTCAGGGGCCGCGGCGCCGCCCGTCCCTCCCTGCGCGCGGCCCGCGGCGCCGCCGGCACTGAGGGGGCCGGGGGCCGTCGCGGGCGAGTGATGGCGCCTTGTGGTTCCTTCTCCCGGCAGGAGCGGGCCCCGGATGGAGGGCGGAGGCCCGGCGGCGCACAGCGTGTGCATGGTGTCGGACTTCTTCTACCCCAACATGGGGGGCGTGGAGAGCCACGTGTACCAGCTGTCACAGTGCCTCATCGAGCGCGGCCACAAGGTCCTGGTGGTCACCCACGCCTACGGCCACCGCAAGGGCGTCCGCTACCTCACCAGCGGCCTGAAAGTCTACTACCTGCCCCTGAAGGTGATGTACAACCAGTCCACGGCCACCACGCTGTTCCACAGCCTGCCCTTGCTCAGGTACATCTTCGTGCGGGAGCGGGTGAGCATCGTGCACGCCCACAGCTCCTTCTCGGCCATGGCCCACGACGCGCTGTTCCACGCCAAGACCATGGGGCTGCGGACCGTGTTCACTGACCACTCCCTCTTTGGGTTCGCGGACGTCAGCTCGGTGCTGACCAACAAGCTGCTGACGGTGTCCCTGTGCGACACCAACCACATCATCTGTGTCTCCTACACCAGTAAGGAGAACACGGTGTTGCGAGCAGCCTTGGACCCTCGGATAGTCTCTGTCATCCCCAACGCTGTCGATCCCACCGACTTCACTCCAGACCCCTCGAGGAGGGATGACAGTACAATAACAATCGTTGTTGTCAGCAGACTTGTTTACAGAAAAGGTAATAGAGGATCAAATGTAACCTCGGTTTGGTTTCCTTACTTTGGAGAGGTATTGGTCAGGTATCACTTAGGCTGTATCTGTGGTATGGATGGAATTTTCACTGGGAGTGGCGAGGTGGCTGTTGCAAGCTTTGTCTTAGTGAGCTCAGGAAGAAGAAATGTACATTTGTTTTTGTACATGTTGGGTTCACAGGTGTGTTTCCTTCGTAATACTGAAGAGACCAAAAACTGCAGTTTGTAAAATGAAAGGTTTGGCTCATATTGGTCATAAGATTTAGAGCCTAATCTATATATTCTCTTAGAAATGTTTTAATTGTTTTTTATTTACTCAAGTGACAGCACCTTAAGTGATTTTTTTTCCATTTTTTTCTTGTATGAGGACCCAAGTTGTGGTTTTTTTTTTCATATATCTGTGTACAGCAGTTTAACTGTCTTTAGGAGACTTTTTTTCACTTCTGATCCTGAATATAGTTGTAGATGTGGGCTACAGTTGTAGATGTGAGAAGTTCTGAAATCAAATGCAGTAATGGCTTGCCCTTAATTTTCTACTCTTAGGTATTGATTTGCTTAGTGGTATAATTCCTGAGCTCTGTCAGAAATATCCGGAGCTACATTTCTTAGTTGGAGGAGAAGGACCAAAACGAATCATACTGGAAGAAGTCCGGGAAAGATACCAGCTACATGACAGGTTTGTTCTGTGGGTATCCATGACTCTTCTAGGTACTCCAGGGGTGGGGACCTGCCTGCCTCCTTCCCTCAGATAAACCCCAAATCTTGAGACTGGAGGCCTAAAGGCAAGGCAGATAAACCAGACACTGAAGACTTTGAGAGCTGGACTATGGTCCAGCAAGTTAATTCATTTTTCTGTCAATAAGCCCTGAATGAGCCTTCACTCAGGTCATAGAAAGGTGACTTAAATCTAAGTTGATCATGCCCCTCTCTGCAACCATGATGCTTGGATCTCATATGGCATCAGGTGTTAACAGCTCTTTTGTGCCATTGCATGTGATGATAACTGCTAGTAATTTATTATTTCAGTATGAAACTGTTCAGCATAGTGCTTGTCTCTTATGTTTTCTTGTGGTACTACAAACATGTTCCCTGGTGCTACCATGTTACCAGGATGTTGCCATTTAAGTATTTCTCTTGGGTTTTCTTGATCAAGAACAGTTTCATATTCTGAATTGTTTGTCTTCTTTTCTAGGTTTTTTGTTGCCTGTTTTGTGCTTTAGTCAGTGATTTCCCCAATTAAAATTGTCAGTAGCATTCTCATTTTACCCTTTATTGTTTTCCAATATCTCTTAAAGATGATGGGTCCTCATCATTGTTATCTCAAAAACTTTTTCCCTTATCAGATGCAGATTGGTCAGACCTCACATTGAAAAGTCAGATAATGCATTTGACAAATCTTAGTTATTAACTGAAGGAAGCCATATTTTCTTGCAGAACTAGAAGGCTCAGTACCAGTGTTGTGGAGGCAAATGTCATTAAAACAGCAACTTCTCTCACCAACTTTATTTTCAGAAGTTTCTTTCAGTGTGACAATAAAAAAGCAGGTCTTCTATTTCTCCGTTGCTGGAAAAATTTAGAGAACACTAAACCAAGGTGTCCATCTTTGTTTTGTCACTATATAAGTATGAACCATTGGTACCTTTTTCAGAATATATGGCATTATTATGGTCCAAATCTAGTGTTTATATCTGAAGTTTTTTTGTTTTTTTTTTTCCTCTTATATGCAGGGTACGTCTTCTAGGAGGCTTGGAACACGAGGAGGTGAGAAATGTCCTGGTCCAGGGGCACATTTTTCTCAACACTTCCCTCACTGAGGCCTTTTGTATGGCTATTGTGGAAGCAGCAAGCTGTGGTTTACAGGTAAAAAAATGCAGTATTTAGAAAGCATGTATCCATTTTAACAAATTTCACAATGAAATTATATGTGCTTATCACATTTAACTTCATCTGAGGCTCTGTCTTGACAGAGGTAAGCAAATGTTATGCTCATTTACAAATCACCTGCAAGCTGAGACAGAAGGGTTAACTCCAAGAAGAATTTTGTGCCGAATTGAGAATAACTTGTAGATCTGCTCTCAGTTCTCTGAACTAGCCAGGCTGCCTCTCCAAAATACTATTTTGTATGTACTCTTTTACAGAGTTTTGGGGTAGTTGATGTTCACAAAGTATTTGACAATACTTTAAAAGGAGCTGCAGAAAAATTGCCTTTCTGTATAGGAATTCAAGATAAGTTGGAGAGAGAGAGAGAGAGAGCAGTAAAAGCTGTAACTAATTTATAACTCAGATTGACAGCTCAAAAATAAGTTTAGTCAATAGCCATAAAGAGTTAAGAGTTTCACAATAAAATATAAGGGAACCTTATTAAGAAGACAGACTGATAAGAGTACCTAATTTACAGTAAGTATAGAAAATATGAGCAACTTCAGTTTTTTCTTTACTTCAGTATCCTTTGACAGCAGTTACTACCTAGTTGTTGTTATTCTCTTGCCATCTCTTCTCTAGAGGTCAGGATGTTCTGCAGTTTCTTATTGCCCAATGTTTAGAGATGATTGCACAATCTAAATCTTAGTAATTTCTGATTTTCTTTTAAAAATAATAATTCAAATTAACACGAATAAATTTTTGCAAGTTTTCAGTAACCTAGGAAACTGAAATTTTAAGTATGTGGTGAAATGATCCTCTGCAAATAGAGGTAACAGTTTTTTTGAGATAATGTGGAGGAAATGTCCAGAATTGGATTACAGAGGTTTAGTTGGGTACTGTGGCAAACACCTTCAGGAAAGGTGTCTCATAACCACTCATTAGACCAGGTCTTCTGTTTTCTCATGGCACCAAAGGATCATTCTTGACAGTGTTGAAGGTATTCTGCTATGCTCTGTCTTCTCTGGGGTTTACACCTTTAGTTCACATACAGGTCAAGTTCTCAAACCATGATATTTTCTTATTCTTTTAAACAATGTAATAGCATTGCCATCACACAGGTTCATTATTTATGTTGCATTTGGCTGTTTCTTTTGTTTGTTTCTAAGGTGGTGAGTACAAGAGTTGGTGGGATTCCAGAGGTACTTCCAGAAAATCTCATCATTTTGTGTGAGCCTTCTGTGAAATCTTTGTGTGATGGACTAGAAAAAGCTATTGCCCAGCTCAGATCAGGAACTCTGCCATCTCCGGAAACTGTTCATAAAGAAGTGAAGACATTTTATACGTGGAGGAACGTAGCAGAGAGAACTGAGAAAGTATGTATAATCACTTATTTTAAATTCTCTGATGGTAAATTTCTGAAACAATTATTGTTTTGAAATGTTACTGTGCACATTCAGAGTGTAATTTTTCAGCATGTTTTCTGTCAAACATACATGGTTTTAAAAAGTTCAGAAAATGCCTTTTTTTTCCCCTAAATACATTCCTGTATAGGTGTTTTTTTCTATTTGCATTTTCTAACATGCCATAATTGCTGGTAAATATTTTGAAGAAAAGGCTAGATCATTAGCTAGGTTCCTACTCTTTGTTTGTTCAAGTCTTCATATGAAGTAACTTTTCTGGCATAACTGGAAAATGTGCTGCATAAGGTGTATGACAAGGTAAGAACAATTCATGACAAAGCTTTGCCGTGTGCTAACAAGTAGTTTAAAATTATGAGAGGTAGTTCATAGTTCAGTGCCAGAAGGCTGAACACAGCTGAGTTTACATAAACTGTGGTTGTAATGAAAATTTACTTTCATAATTCTGAAATCGTATTTCAGAATTAGAACTGCACTACAGTAGAAAAACTCTGCCTTTAGTGAAGAATGTTGGCTGCAGTAATGTTTCAAACACCTGTGGAGCTGTGTCACTTCTGACTTCACCTTCTGTGTTTTAGGAAGGAGAGAGTAGCTGAACCCCATGCCTCTTATTTAGATTGTACTGCACTCAACTATGTATCTCTCACAAGCCTCCTTGAAGTGCCACGTACAACCAGTTTATTTTATTATTTTCAAGTGGTATCGGTATAATTCATTTTATGATTATGTAACTGCAAACAACATCTTAAAAAACCACCAATATTTCATGAAGGAAAATGGTCATAGAATTGGTAGAAGTACGCATAGATCTTAAATTGTACAGAAGACAGCTGTTGGTTAGCAAATAAATTTACTTGTAAGAATGGAGTCTGTAACATTCTTAAGGAAAAATCTGTGTCCTTCAAGCCTTTTGTAGTGGTTTGTAGTTGGCTGTGTTTGACATGTATAATAAGTCACTAGTAACATGTATTTACTTTGTGCAGTAATTGAACTACTCTTTCTTTAAACAAAAATCAGGAGCCTATTAGGATTTGGTTCATTGTTCAAATACAGAGATTTGGAATAGTGCCAAACTCACCTATGAGTTCATCCAGCTTTGCATGTTCAAGCTCTTCCTGGGACTGATGTGACTATGAGATTAGAACCCATTCAATCAATTAAAACCCCCAATCCTTTCTGTATAATATTACATGAGAGACAAATTATGCAGACTTCCTAGTTAAATACTTTTGAAGAGTGTACAATAAGAGAATTTTTCATATTTCTTCTTAAATAAATGAATGAATTATGTAGAACAAGACTCATAAATCAGCACTTAGGATCTGCAAAGCTTCTTTGGCGTATAACATTTATCCCATCTGGTAGATAAGAATAGATCATTTATTTTGTGCAGTGATAATGAAGTACAGCCCAATTTTTGAGGTAGAATCAATGTGTTTTTAAGATGTTACTTTCTGTCTCCTCTCTGTTTAGGTGTATGACAGAGTTGCTGATGAAGTGGTTTTACCAATGAAGGAGCGACTTGACAGACTAATGACTCACTGTGGTCCAGTGACTGGGTGTATTTTTGCTTTTTTTGCGGTTCTGAACTTCCTTCTCTTGGCATTCCTGAGGTGGATGACTCCAGATTCCGTTATTGATGTTGCAATAGATGCTACAGGACCTAAGGGTGCATGGACTAAACAGTATTTTTTGGGGAAAAAAAGAAGAGTTAAAGAAGAACTTGCAGATTCCTAAATTGCTCAGGTGGAGAGTGAAGAATGTGTCAGTCACTAACGGTTTTAATGCTTGCTGATAGAGACATTACTCTTAAAACTCTTTAGTTTCTTTCTGAAGTTCTTGGAAAGAAACTTAGTTCAATGTGCTACCTCAATTTAGGATGATGTTCTTAGTTCAGTTTTGGATTCATGCAAATATATGGGCATCTCTTTTGCACTGAAAGCTGGGAGGAGAACATATGTTTTTATATACATCAGAAGCCTTGGAAACAAAAATACATTATTTTTCTTGATGACTTCAACATTGCAGAAAGGGGCTTATGGTGTTTGGGAAAGCAAAACACAACAATTTTTACCTTACTGTAGTTCCTTCTAATCCCTGATATTTACTGTGATTTTTATTTTAAGACCTCTTTCAAAATAATTAAAAGCTTGACAAAATACACCTTTTTTTCTCCTAAGATGAAAATGGCACTTGGCATTAGTCATAAAGTCCATTACCATGTAAATTTCAGAGACTTAGTTCTAGCAGTTGTGTCCCAGTGACAGTGTTTTGACTGGGTAGCATTATTATTTTGAAGTCGTTCCCTAGTCAGAGTTGCACATCCTGTTGCTAAATCAACATTCCATAACGATTTTTCGATACTTTCAGAGGTGCTAAATTTGTCCTGTTCTCTTAAATGTATGAAAGCGATGTAAAGCTTATAGTGGTTTTGGGTTTTGTTTTTGTTTTTTGGTACATAGGCAAAGAAATAGTATTAATTAGAGATAATACAGCCTTTAGAAACATCTCAGGCCTGAAAACTTCCAGCAGTCTGTGCCAAAGTGAGAAGTAACACGTGTGTGAGAGAGCAAAAACTGTGAAGGGCTTAACAAGCACACTTGTGCTTACTTGCTCTCTCCCACCTCCCCCCCCCCCATCCCTTTTTCCCCCCACTTCTTTCTCCTTCCCTTTACTTATGACCAAAGTGGCATTTCAGTCCATCTCTGGGATGGACAGTGTTCAGGGTGAGTGATTTCACCTCATCCACATCAGAGACACTGGCTGGCAGGTGCTGCACGTGAAATCTTGGGAAGGTACCCCTTAAATGGAAATAACAATGGCTGTGCTTTTTATGGAGACCAAGAGTAATGTGTACGTGGGGCAGGAGGCAGCTCAGCAATGTGCCAATGTCTGTGAGGAGTTTATTTCATTTGTTTCAACCATCTCTAAAATTGCCACCTGTCTGATGCACTGGCTTAGTTTCTTTTTCAAGCATCACTAATGATGATAAGCTTACTATTTTATGGCTCTGGAGTATTGTGTGCTGTTGGACACTATTAATATTAAAACTGTGCAATATGAAAACACTGTTTCCAAACCCTTGAAGAGTAGCATTTAACACACTACTTCTGCCAAATTCATGTTGTTTGGGTAGAGGTGTAATTACACAAGCATTTTATAATTTCATTGAACATATTTTCATGAAACACAAAGATAATGTAAATAATTGCCATATATAAAGTCTATTTTCTTTTACTAGAATTTTTAGCCTTTGATATATAACACACAGCATGTAATATTACAATTTGAGTTTTTCAAACTTTTCATTAAAAGTGGAAGTAATCTAAAATGGTGCCACACGGTTTAAGGATAAATGGGTAGAATTAAGTTAATATTCTACTTTCCTAAGTTATTATTTTTTTTATATTGTTCAAGCATCCAAATTTCTAACAGCCTTTTGAAAATACTGATTGCCACTCCAGGGAAATGTTATATGTGGACATATATATGTGTGTGTGTCTGTATTTTTAGTAATACTTTGTTCTCTTTAAGTTCTGTTTCGTTTCCTGCAACATCTGCAAACACAAATCAAAAGGATTGGGTGTATATTCAAAATAAGTTTTCTTTTGTGGAACATTGTGTACTTGTAAATAATATAATAAAACTTGGTTAGAGTCTTGTTTACAAGATAAATGTTAAGTTTATCTAGAGGTTTATTTACCTTTCCATAAAAAATGGATACATTTCATTAATATGTGGGAGCATATAATTAGAAAATACAGAACTACAAACCATAATGCTGCTTTTCACCACTGATTATTGGAATTCTTATGGGAATGTTTTTTAATAATCATCTATCTGTACAAGCTGCCATACAAACTTAACCCATAACTGGTTTCTCAAATAACACCACTTGTATTATGCAGAACTCTGTGGGAATTATTTGCTCACTGGTCTTGTGCAGTGGAGTAAAGGGTGATGCCACAGAAACATTTACAGTTTTACAAAATATCAGTGGGTAACATGGAAAAGGTTAAATAAAATAAGCAGAATACTACAAAAAAAAAAAAAACGAGATAATGAGTGTGGTTAGAAATTAATAAAATAACTTTTTTAAAAATTAAAATATTTCAGTTGTGCTTGCAGGTAACATTTGATGGTTATGACATACCAGGGAAATGTTAGGAAAGAGAGAGTGACAATAATTAAGCAATGTCTTGCACAGAGCAGAGCCTCTGGTGTGTGGGAGGAGCAGGAAGACCTGTATAGAATGTCCCCCTCCGAAACATCAATGAAATTCCATCCCCAGTCACAAGGAGAAATGTTGTTTCCAATGCATTCTGTGCAGACACTGTGAATTAAGGTATTGAAAATTTTAGATAAAATCATACAATACACCATAGAAGCAACAAGTAAAGTATGGATATAAGATTAGCCTTTCAGACTGTGTTTTATTTGGTGTGGATGTATCTGTAAGAGGGTAACTACTGTAATTTACTTGTGGTCATGTTTTTCTGCATCTGTTTATATTTTCTCCCTTTTTGATACTTACTTCTCTTTACTAGTCCTTTTTTTTCATATATGCTTAGACTTCTAAAAATTAATTGTAAAAGTCTTTCTGGTGCTTTCTGCTTCAGTAAAATACAGACTTTATGTAAATAGATAAAAGAATAATCAATGTCAAAATTGTTTAATATTTTAATTTTTTTTAATTAAAAGTATTTCAATATTTTTCGTGTTTAATTGCTATCATTAAGCTACTCTCATGGTATTTGCTGTGCATCATGACATTCAGTAGTATGTTGACTTCTAGAGTTTTCCCTAATGCCTTGAACACTGACAGAGATAAAAGGTGGATATTTTTAAGGGAATAAAACTAAAGACAGGATGTGGTTATATGTCTGAATTTATTATTTTACCAAACTTACATATTTTTCTTGTAAACCTAGCAGGTAGATTAGGTTGTTTTCAGATCCTGACATGACTGAGCACCGTCATAACTCTAGAGATGCTGCTTGTGCAGGATTCATTGAACTTTAACTGTGCATGACTGGTTGTCTTGTACATGCTGGTTCTTCAAGCTGCTCGTTTAAGCAGGAGGGGCTGGTGCATTCCCTGGGAACACAGGCACTGGCTGCTGCTGGAATTTGCTGCCTTCCTGCCCAGGCAGCAGCAGGAGTTTCAATAACCAGACCCTCCCCAGTGCGGTGGGTGGCAGATAGGTGAGATGAATCCCACATTGGCTTGCGAGCAGCCAGTGAGTCACTCTGCACATCTCCTAAAGAGTGTTGTAAGTGTGCTCACCTAAGGATGCAAACAAGGCAAGGCTTGTGTAGGAAGTAGTGTCATTTATTAGATCAAACTGATAGAAAAGAAGTAGCCAGGCTCTGTATGGATGCCTTTGTTCTCATCTCTTCTGATGAGTGTTTCTGACTCCTTTTTTCCCCCCAGTTGTCTTACTTTGATTGAATACACTGGATACTCTAATCCCAACTACATACATTAGAAATACACTGCTGTAATTCAAAGAGTGTGTGTAGCAAAAGAATAGACCTCTTTGAAGTTCTTTGAGATGAGGATTCCTCATCCCTTTATTTCCTTGCCAAATTCTTCAGGTCACATCTGATAGTTCTTCCTAGAAGTTGGATAAAGTTAAGGTGAACCTTACTGAAAATGAGTTGTTTTTCTAAACTGGTTTGGTCTTTTAACTGCTTATTTCTTGCATGTGTGTAAACTAGCATATGTAAACATTACTTTTCGAGTCTTTTGGAGGATCTAGCTAAACTACTTCTACTTACATTCTCATGACAATTTTTTGAACAATTAATATATTTTTTGGATATTTTGATTTAACAATTTAATAATTATCCTAGAGTTAAGGAAGAGTGATTCACGGAGTTTGGGCATCTTGCTCAAGTTCTCAGTGAGGTTTGCTTTTTCTACAGGGGGCTGACTTGTTCACTCAAGTCTATCAATGGAGTTGCATAATCCACCTCATTCAGCTCACAGCAGTGATGCTCAAAAGAGCAAGGGAGGAACGATGACAGTCCTGTGTCTGCACTGTCACTGCTCTTGTGTTCTGCCTGTTCTCACGCCTACACCATGTTGCTCATCCCTCTAGTTTCAAAAATGCCAGAGATTTCTGAGCGATCACACCCGACCTTGCTGTTGTTTACCTGACTAGCACCCTCACCCTCAGTATTCATACTTTCCACCATGCTGTTCAGCTGTCTTCCCAATGATAATTTTATTTTACGTCCACTGCATTAATTTTCCTAGTGCTCTTGTACACTCAGAGCAGATTAGGAGATTACACAACTTTTTCTCGAATGACTCACTGAATAATTTAAATGAAAATCTTTATTTGTCTTGTTCTGAAGCCAGGAGGGTGGTTTTGCTGCTACACAAATAGAGTCAGTCCTTCTGGGAGAGTCATGTTCCAGTGACTGCTCCCAAGCAGTCAAACTTTCTCATGACTTTCTAGAGCACTTGGAGAGCTTTTTGATATTATTCCATTAGGGATAAGAGAATTTCAGTGGAAATCACCTGATTTTCAGTTTCTTGTATTTTTCTGAGTTTTATGGACGTGTACAGTTCTACATACCATCTATTAGGCAGATTGGGAAAATAATAAATGAGTTTTCTTTGCAACCAAAAGCCCAGTTTTCTGGTTTTTCTCTCAAAAGGTGCTCTTCTTGCTTCTCTCCTGTTGAGAGCCAGGTTTTGTAAATCCTACACAAGAAAGATTTCTCCATTATTCAGGCTGACTTTTTTGTAATGGTGTTAATATTTTTTTATGTGTCCTTTTTCTCTGCATCCAACACTTTGTTCTTTATGGATTCTACTATTCGTCTAGATCCAGGAGGAATGTTTTCTTTTTCTAAGGTTTTTCTGGGCTGACCAATCTGTTTTTTAGTCCACCCTTTTTTTGCTAATTTCTTCTCTGTTTCTCAGCTGACCAGAATTAACTGCCAATAAACCAATATGTTTTTCTGTGATTCTTTAACTGAACTTGTCCTGTAATCCATATCTTCACCTGTCTGTGGCAAACTGTATTAAAGTTATTAAAAAGAAGAATTTTTCCTCTTTGGATTCATAAGTATTATAGTTTTCTGTAGGTATTTAATATTACTGTGTAAGGAAAGGTAGGTGTAATACTTTTGTAAGGAGTTATGTAAGAATATAATAACTTGGTTTAATTCAGAATTTTAGAAAAATTGTTTCACTTGAGAAAATTGCTTGGGGTGCTTTGTCTCTGCACATATTTTATATAGCATTTTAGCACCAAACACAACAAGGTACTAAACCAGCTGTATTGCTATAAACCAAAAGAAATTACATCTACAATGCCCAGAGAAATAATTTGCTGTATCATTTCCGTGTGCATATCCACCATCTCTTGGGGATCTCTAAGAGAGGAATTATCCTCCTTTTTTCCTCGACAGATGTTGGAATGAAAGGCTAGGAGAACCTGGGAAAAGAGGGGAATCAAGTAAGAATTAAACCCTCCTCCCATGGTACATATAGTAAAACAGGAAAAAATAAATGCTTAAAATGAAATGAAATGCGGCGTTCTACACAGATTCAAATAAATACATGCAGAAAAAACCCTTTGTTCTCTATGGAAAGACATGTGCCTTCAAAAATTAAAAAAGGGCAGTTAAATAAAGGGTGCATCTTGTTCCGTTTCAAATATTACACATTTGAATCATTGGAGGATAATGTAAAAATATTTCTGAAACAGACAATGCTGCTTGCAAGAGATATCAATGGACACCATTCTTTATCCCTGAGTAATGGAAAAAAACTATATGAGAAAATGCAAATTGAGGAGCGTCAGATATGTTATATGTTTCTTTTTGTGCAATTTCAATGTATTTTTCTCCTCCTAGAATAACTTTGAATTCTTAGCCCTGGCTTTGGCCACATGGATTTATTTCAAATTCTTTCATGATAATGCTTTTCTTTGACGTGTTTGCCTTTGTTCTGTATCTAAGTACCAGCAAGGTCTGTTCTCAAGATGGAAAAAAACAGAAAAGGATTCTTTTTGCAGCATCTTTGAACAATTTCTGCAACTTTATCTATGCAGTCTTTGTAAATGGAACTGCTACCTCTAAGAATAAATCTAATTTGGATGTATAGGTTTTCAGGTGGTATGGACAGCATCTGTCTGAAAATTTATTCTCATTTATGTTGGTTTGGAAAGGACTTTCTCATTTGTTTCCTGTATGCAGAGATGTTCAAAATATCCTTGATATTGTTATTTAGCATCAAACACCTCATACCAAATAAAACCAGGATGTATTTTTGGTAACTGAGGAACAGCAGGTCCTGAAGGGTTTAAAATAAATGACATATGATACCAAGAATAGCCCAGTGCAACTTAGCCAACCTGAGAAACTATTCAAAGAGCAAACCAAAATGGAGGGCACCTCTATACTCCATTCTTTCACTAACATTTATTTTGCCATTTTTGCTTTGTTTTGCTTCAAGCTTTTAATTAAGATTTCCTTGGCTTTGCTGACACATTTTTATATTGTTAAAGGCAACAGAAAAGAAGCTGCCAGGATAGCAGAAGAGATCTATGGAATAGTCCCAGGTAAAGTAAAAATATGGACTCTAACATTTAAATGTTTATTTGCCACATTTTTGTTACTTAAGGATTTAAATCAGTAAGTCACCATGAAATGAGGCATTTTTTGCTAAATGCAGGGGTAAATGTTTTAGCCTGAAGTTCCTCCCATTTCTGGGGTCTCTGCAGTGTCAGTATGTGTTGGCAAGGTTTAGGTGTGCAAAATACGAGACTCCAACAATTACCCAGCTATGAGGACAACAGTTGGTCAATGCACTATTGTAAATAAAAATATTGTTCTCAGATACAAGGTGTTCTTTATCAGGGGTTACAGATGGCTTTACTAAACATCCAGTTTTACTGCCAGAAAATATTTAGGGAAAGTTTTAGCACATTGATTTTCTGAAAAGAGATGCTAAGAGGATATAACTAATGACTTTATGAATCCAAGCCAAGAATCCTTGTTTTGTTAAATCAGATTATAAAAATGAATGCAGCTAAAATTGTTCTGAAAAATACACAGCACAATAATATGTTGTATTTCATAGGTTACTTAGCAGGTCATGGTTTTGTTTTTATCAAGTGATTTTAGTCCTTCACATCACTGCCACAATAATGAATATGCATGTGTTTGTATTCCTGTTAATTCCACTAATTAAAATAACAGCATTTTCAATTTACTGCTAATGAGGGTTTATTTTCCTAGCTGAAGATTCTGATCAGCATTGTGACATCACACATTTCTATGTGAATCATTTGTTGGGCACTTGCTTCATGATTATGCCATCATGAACAGGCACAGGAATGGCATCAGAACACAGATGGTGTGGGATGACCACCCAAAGCAGGGAGATTAAGATCTGGCCAAGAGAAAAACTGCAGCCAAGCATTTTTTACAAAGCCTTTATGAAGCCTGTATATATACAGGCATGTCTTGGTTATTAATTTATTTTTTATTCTCTAGAATATAATTCCAGTCATTTGTTACTGCTGTTTTTTTCCAAGCACCTTTATACAATCATAGTCTGACATGTGGTGAACAGCAGTTTTTCCTTCAAGCAGGTTCTTATTGAGGTGCCTTGAAATTCAGCAGGCCATAACATATTTTTATCTGCAAGTTGCCATTTGCAGAAAGCCATTAAGGATAATCTTACAAAATGTAAGATCATGTGGTGTTGTTGCTGGGGCAGTATATCATATTACAGCCAGGGCTTCACAACCTTTTCTCTTTGCAGTGAAGTAGCACAGCAGCAGCAGCAGGGCTGCATAATTTATCTGTAGGCATTTAAAAAGAGCCCTTTCAGTCATGTCAGTCCCGGCTGAGCAGGGGAGATGTGCTCCGTATGGGAACTATATTTGCCACACGTTTCAGGGAGGTAGGTCGTGGTGGCTGCCGTGGGAGGGTGCAGCAGTGTGTGTTGCCCTGAGGCTGTGTGTGCATCCACATGCGTTGGAAATGCCCTGGAAATGCATGTGAGAGCACGCACTCGCACGAGTTATACTCTGCATAAAAGGTTAAATAAGGCCCTGTAGCTCTGTTGTCTGAGTAACTCCTGAATCTTCCTGCTGTGTAAGGTTCTGGCCTTTGTCACTTGCAACATCTTCTGACTTTCTGAACCGAGCTTGCCTGTTTCAGTCACCAGCATGCTGAGAGGTGTGGGGTATGTGGGAGGTTTTCAGGAAGACGTTTCTTGGTCCCTACATGGTTCCTGTTTCCATCATTTTGACTGATGTGTCGTTCAGAGCCTTGCCATATATTGTGCCAGCTGGTCTTTCCATGCCAGTTTCCTGCTTTAGGAGCCCAGGAAGTGCTTTGTAGATCAATAGAAACAAAAGCAATCACTATATTTAAAACTGTAACACCAAAAGCTGAAGTGCATCCTGGTCCTTGGGTAACAAAAGGAGATTCCTTTGGCCAAGGGTAAAACCTCTACTGTGTCCTTGACCTCAAGGCCCCATGGATGTGTCCATGCCTCTCATTGATTTCTCCCTGCTTTGGGTAGCATGTGAAATGGAGATAAATCACCCTTTCCATTCTCTCTGGTGTGCAGCATAGCTGAAAAAATTAAACAGGGCAAGGGTTTCAAATACAGTGCCCATGGGTTTACTGTACAACAGAGCATGAATGCAAACACTGGTATTGCTTCTGTCCTGTGGCACTGGAAATGCAGCTGGCCTTTGGAGAAATACCTACTACACACTGTGTCACAGGATGGTTATAAATTTTAATATAGGACAAGTACATTTGCTCTCGATTTGAATGGCAGGGATTTAACCTGAGCTGAATGTCTATGCCTGTATGTAGTAGCTAGGCTAAAGAATTATTTTTCTTGGCACATAAATATATTAGGATAAGAAAAAGGGCAAGCAAGCCTATGTGAAGGAGTCTTAACAGTTCAGCATATCAAAATTATTAAAGAAGAAAAGTAAAGCCTTCAGGCAGAATTAGTTTTTCCAAGTATTTTCCAAAATATTTCAGTGAAGAGAATGATTAAACCTGTTACATGGTAGTCTGAGAGGGAGGATGTTATTTATGAAATTGTCAGTGCAGGAAATAAAACTGCCAAGGACATGCCAGAATCCATTTGATGGACAAGCCAACCCTGCTATGATGCTCTTAACAAAGTGTCAGAGAAGCTGGGATGCAATTTGTGACAAAAGCTCCTGAGGAAAGGTGGGGGTTGATACGGTTTTGAGTAAGAGAATTGCAGGGTTCTGAAGCCTCCAGCAGCACTAAACTAGTGATCTTTGCTGAAACATGTTTTTAGCTGTTCTTTTAAAAGTTCTGCCAAGAAGCTTTCATTTAGGTCCCTAAGTGAGCAGCCAGCTTTCTCAGGATTTCTTATTCCTCAGCTGCTCTGCTGAAATTAATTAATCAGCTTCACCACTAAGCCACATTGATTTCAGTCCTGATCTGCATTTACACGTGGCTGTGCTTCCCCTGTCCTCCCAAGATCTGCTTTTGCTTCATCCCTGAATTAGCTTCCATGCATTTGCTGTTTCAGGCAGCTGGGCAGACCGATCCCCTCTTCATGATGCTGCATTCCAGGGACGCCTTCTCTCTCTGAAAACCTTGATTGCACAGGTAAAAGCCCACAGGGAAAGAAAGGTTGGGAAGCAAGGGGATTTCACATGAATTGCATTTATGGGATGGTGAGCTGGTAATAGACTGCAACAGAGCATAAGAAATATGGCTGTATGAATAATATATCAGCACAAACACCTCTGGGCATGTATTAGTTTGCTCAGTTAAGAAGATAGGGACAAGCCTGGGACAAAGAATATCACACCTTGCAGCTTGCTGTATAATAAACAATGATCCCTGTGCTCTTTCTCAATGATGAACCATGCAACTAGTCTTGAGAATAGGGACAATAAATATGTATATGTAGGCTATTAAAAAAAAAAAAAAACAACAAAACAACCAAAACTGTAAAAGTGCATCTTGCCTTTTATGAAGTCAGCCTGAAACCCTCTGCTCCAAAAGGAACTGAGAGTTCAGGCAAAAGGAAGAGAGGAGGAGAGAATACATGTGAAGGAAAAGAAGCTAGATATGAAAAGAGGTTATGGTTCTTTGTGCTCTGCCAATCATCTTCCTTACCACCTTTGCGTAAACTCAGTGTCCTCATCTGGCATGAATAGGTAACTGTCCCCCTCTCCCTCTTGTCCCCAAGGCAACTGCAAGGAAATTAATTCCCTGACTGTAAAGTTTTTGACTTGGCTATCAGACTTTTTATAGTCAAGGTAAATAATTATTACCAGAGGCCACAGCTCTAATGGACAACATCCTCAAGGAGTGGAGCTGCCAGTGTTAAAGCCTCCTCTCCAGACATCTTTTGAGACATAGCTGCAGGTAAAAAAGAATGCAGCTAAAAAAGAATGTTTACAGACAGTATTTGCCCTCCCATTTTCTGATCCCTCTTTCCTTCACTTGCTGACATGAAGTGATTTTTATGGAAAAGGCAGTGATGGAGGTTAGAGATAAAAAGAAAGAGGCTTTATTCATTTAGGGATTTGGTGGTTTTCTGACCCCTCTATCTCCATATATGCTGACCTTACACCAATTTGTGGAGCACCCAGTGTTGTGGTGGTTCACCAGATGCCCTGGTTATGCACTGCTCAGGGCTGTACACTGAGGAAGCACCCAGCAGTGTGGCTA
The DNA here is from genome assembly GCA_003676055.1 of Chloebia gouldiae. Classification (NCBI taxonomy): domain Eukaryota; kingdom Metazoa; phylum Chordata; class Aves; order Passeriformes; family Passeridae; genus Chloebia; species Chloebia gouldiae. Next base: position 14,523,995 of record QUSF01000007.1, read on the forward strand.
TATAATTTATTTAATCCACCATTTCTTCTTTTCCTGAAGACATTTAATTCTGGGAGTAAAAGATGAAGGTCCATGCTGATGAAAAGAGATCAGGGCAGCAATGTTTGTAGAGCCTGAATTGGAGCTGAGTCAGCACAGATGGATAAATGCAGGGATGAAATTGTTCATGGAGCAGCATAATCATTGCTCATTGCTTCCAATATAGTTATATTACTAGCCTGAAATGAAGTATGGGACTGTATTTGAGTATCTGTGGGACACTCAGAAGTCTCTACTGCAGCACCATAGCTTTCAAGAAAGCCACTGAGGCTCTGGCTGCACAGGGAATGACTGGACATAGGGAGGTGATGTAGTGCTGGAGTTTTGAAATGGCTCAAGAATTCACCAATGCCTGTTTCAATGCCTGAAGAAAGAGTTTGATTTTTCATGTACATTGAAAATAAGGTTTATCTTGAGTGATGTTTGGCAAACAGCTATTTTAAGATCTACAACTTATTCTTCATTTTGTAATGGAAGGAATTGCTGTTCCTCCCAAGATAACAGTGCTTATTTACTTCACATGACTGAGTTTTATTTGTTAAATATATATATACATGTGTATATGAATAATGATTGAGAATTGGTCTCCTTATTAGGAGTATCTATAAGGAATTCATCTTCAAGGAATATGCTGATCACAAAGTATGAAACAACCATACAATTAGAAAATGGAATAATCTCTATTTTTGCAAGGTTTTGTCTATTCCCCTAGCACCATTGTAATGCATGAGAAATTTTACCTTCTACATTAATAATACTTCTACATTAATAATACTTCTACATTAATAATACTTCCACATGACTGAAAAAAATTATTTTTCTATCATGTAATGCTTGGCCTGAAGTGTTTATAGTGCTTTTAATACAGTGTCAGGACTCCTGCCTTTTTTTTTGCCATGTGAGGTTGCTCCCAGGTACTCCTTTCTGCCCATTGCACTGGATTACTATTTACCAAAAAGTGCATTGCTGCCATCTTGTGAGCTGCCCTGTCTATAGCACGTCAGGCAGACACCAACTGTGCTTCAAAGTATGGCATCAAGTGGAAAATGCATCTGCTTCCAGGCCTGTTCTCACTCAAGGCCGTAAAATTCTAATTACCAGGAGATTTAGTTGCATTCAGAGGAAAACACATATGACAACTGCTTTCCCCTTTGTGAATATGTCTGGTTTGTCTTTGTACAGGAATAGATGTGGCAACTGTCAATTAGGGAAATACTTGAAATAAGGCATTTGTAAATCACTGTTCTTTCTTCCAGCGTAAAACATTTCCTGGATGGTCAGTTAAGAGGAACTGTGGGATTTGTGGGTGGGATTTGATTAATCTCTCTTATAGGTTTACCAGGTACTTATTACCTCTGAGTGAAACACACCTGGGTAGCCCATGCAGCGAATGAAAGAACTTTTAGGATACAATTTGTCTGTCCTAATGGAAACAGGAGCTTTAGCATGGGATGAAGCATATCCTAGGGAATCTTGTTTCTCCCCACTGAAGGAGCTGCCAGCTCCAGCTGAGCTGTAGGTACCTGTAGATATCAGAAGCATCCTTCTTCAGAGAGATGAGGTCAATCCCTCCAGCTGTAGCTCCTGGTGCAGGACTTAATAAGTAAGGGAATGTCACAATTATAAGTTAAAGAAATGTGATGCCCTTCCTGCAATTGACAGTGCATTGTAAAGAGCTAGAAATACAAGGCATAGCTTGCAATTGTTCCCTCTTTAACTCCAGTTTTATCACCAGCACCAATGCGACCTGAGCCCTTTCCCTGGACACGCAGCTCTGCCATGGCTCCCCCTGCCACGGGCACCCCGGGAGCCCTGCAGGAGCTGTGCTTCGGGCAGGGCTTTCCCCTCACACCCTGCTCCTGGTTGCAGGGTTTCAACGTGAACCTGGTGACCACAGACCGTGTGTCGGCTCTCCACGAGGCCTGCCTGGGTGGCCACGTGGCCTGTGCCAAGGTGCTGCTGGAAAACGGTGCCCAGGTAAGTCCTGGGGATGCCACTGGGGACGTGGGCACCTGGGAACGGATGCTCTCCACATCAGCGGGGATGTTGGACGTGCTGTCCGTGTGTCAGGGCCAAGATGCAGGTGGACATCTCAGACAGAAATGTGTAAAAACATAAAAATGTTCTGTTTCCCTGGGTGATAGATTTGTCTCCCCCTTGTGTCATCCCTTTATTCTCTTTTGTTTTCCCTTTGTGTCTGAAACATAGTACGATTGATGGAAAATGAATGAAAGATGCTAAGTGAAATAACCTTGAAGAAAGTAACTCACACCTTTACCCTCCCCCTCCCCCCTCAGCAGTGATCACTGGAATTACATCTGGTTTTCTGTGGGAAGGTTGGGAGACTCATGTAAGTAAAAATGGATGTGCTTGAAGCAATGAAACATTTTATCTGCTAATAAAATAACAATTCCCACAGCTGGACCTAAGGCAGAGTACATATTCACAATAAAGATTAGGGAATGGATGAAATATGTAAGAATATTTTTATGTCAGCTGGGTTTTAAAGTAAAATTTATATGGCAAGAAACCAAGCAGCACCAAAAGAGTCAAGAGATCTCCAGTGCCTCCAGGAGCTTCAGCACACCTGCATGATGACACTGGGAGGAGGTGAAGGCAGTGGAAATTTTACAAATTGGCGTGTGCTTGCATAATCCAGTGTGCCACAGAGTTAAAGACATGCAGATTTGCTTCATAAATTGGCCTTGAGGGCTTGCTACGTAGTTAAACGTAGCATAAACAGGGATATGGTGTGATTCTTGGGGTGTCCTGCCCAAGGCCAGGAGTTGGACTCCATGATCCTGATGGTCCCTTCCAACCCAGCATGCTCTGTGATTCTGTGATCTACAGCTCTGCTGTCCCAGTGGAGAATGGCAACAGTGGTTCTTGACAGGTCTTTACATCAGAAGTTGGGGAAGAAAATTTCTGTCTTGCATAGACACACATGCATACCAACTTCTTCAAGCTCCTTTTCTGTTTGGGATTATGTTTCTATGAAAATTTCTTTTGCTGGAAATGCGTTTTCAGATGAAAGTATTAAATGGAAAGTAAATGTTTTCATTTAAAAAGAAAATCCATTTTCATTTGAGGGTGTTCCACCTTGAGGCTGATGCAAACTAAAAAATCTTGAAGATAGTCAGCTGCTTCACATTAAAAAAAAAAAAAAGAATAAAAAATTGCATTTCTTAGAAGCTCCAGCAGGAGCATTCAGAGCAGGCAGGGTTTCTGCCTTGTGGCACTATCTGGGAAAGAGGGCAGACATCGAAGGAGTATGTCATGTCACAACATATAACTCAGAAAGTTGTAAATAAATTAATTCCTGAAATTAAACAGGGCAAGAGTCTCACTCTGGTGCGCTTCTGGCACGCACAGGAGGCGCCTTGCAAGGGCGTTCCTGTCAAACCGGATTGTCCTGAGTGCTCCTTCCACTGCAGGTCAACGCGGCCACCATCGATGGGGTCACTCCTCTGCTCAACGCCTGCTGCAGTGGCAGTGCTGCCTGTGTCACCATGCTGCTGGAATTCGGGGCCAAGGCGCAGCTGGGGAGCCACCTGCCCTCGCCCATCCACGAGGCAGTCAAGAGAGGTGATGTTCTGGGTGTGAGGGGTGTGAGCGAAGCCAGCAATAACTACGTGACAAATGCATCTCTTGTCATTCACAAAGCATTTAAAAATTTACTTCCGTATCAGTACAGATAAACAGGCTTGGCTTTTTCACAGCTCTTGTGCCTCACAGCTGTATCTGGGTGTGTTCTGCTCTGCAGCAGTTCAGTGACAGCTCTTCCCTCCACAGGTCACAGGGAGTGCATGGAGACCCTTCTGGCCCATGAGGTTGACATTGACCAAGAAGATCCACAGCATGGGACTCCTCTCTACATGGCCTGCACGTACCAGAGAGCAGAATGTGTCAAGAAGCTTTTGGAGCTAGGTACACCTGGAAAAGGGGCCAGGGGAGAGCCATGGTGGTGTGAGCCAAGGCCACTGGTTTCTCTGAGCTGCCTCTATGCTTAAAACATCATGGGTTATTTCCACAGAGGTTGTTTAGGAGCCTGACTCTGTCAGACTCATTTGAGGACATTAAAAATTTCCCTTGTGTTGATAAAGAAATTATGATTTCCTAAGTGAAAAGCCTTCTTAATTACAGACACCTTCCTGAGGCTATCTGAATGTGAAAACAGAATTTTAGTTTTCTAGCATAACAGGAAGCACAGAAAATGCTGGCTAATATTACTGACCAAAATCAACTCTTGCTTAACATAGCAGTTTATCAGAACCATTAACTTCACCTCCTCCTCAGTGGATGATGAGAACAGCAGTAAAGCTGCTTGGAAGAATAATCACTGCAGGTCCAGGCACAGGCTATGAACTAGCATAAATTTTTGCTGTCAGTGTGCATTAGCTGACTTACACCTGCTCAAAGTGTGGCCCTGCTGTGCCCAGCCAGCCTGGGGTAAGCATTTTGCTTGCTGCTCTTCCAGACTTATTACAATGAGATACCTAAAGGTTTCTATTTTTTTCCCCCTGGCAATTAAATTAACATAATCCATATTAGATCATATGCCATTAACAACTTTAAAGAACATATGATGTGTTGAACACGTTTTGGGTTGAAGGTCAGGCTGCTCAGAGCAGGTGTTTGACCTGATGAGCTTTGCACAGCTGCTGTTGAGAGATGGGGCAGGTCCTGTGTGCCATCCATCTCCTTCACCTATTGAGGCTGCTGGTGGAAACCAGCCTGTGTGATGCAGGTTCAGACAGACCCTGCTGCCCACCAGACCTAACCACGAGCCCTTGTTTGCCCAAGGAGCCAACGTGAATGTGGGGAAGCTGTTGGACACCCCCCTGCACGCCGCAGCCAGGAAATCCAGCGTGGAGATAGTTGTCTTGCTGACAGACTATGGTGCAAACCCAAAATGCAGAAATGCTGACCTCAAATGTGCCCTGGATCTTGCCACGCCCCACAGCAAAGTGGAGCAGGCGCTTCTGCTTCGGGAAGGTAATGGTTTCCTTTCTTCTCCTTTTTTAAGTAAAGCAGTATTTGTATCCTTTACCTAAGTATATTTCTTAACTGCTTTTGTAAGTAATGCTCTACATAAATTCTCTTTTTCTGCTGCCTTCAAACCTCCAACACATGACACAGAAATCTGTTTTGTTGCTAGATCTGCCACCTGGTGCTATGGTGTTAGCTGGTAAATCAGCCAGTTATTCTGTGCTTTCTTTTCCTATCTACTGAAGGAAAATCATACATATTTACCTAATGGGACTCCTAGTGTTAAAAACTACCATGAAAGTTTATTAATAGATAATATTTTAGTACCATCATCCAGTGTTCAGCGTTGCACCATGGCTCAAGGAGCGAGTGTGTCCTCAGCTGCCAGGAGAATGCTGAGCTCTTTGCCAGGTGACTCTTCAGCTTCACAGGTCTTCCATGTGGTTTATGAGGCTGCAATCCCAGCACAGACCAGCACTTTGCTGTTTACCTCCAGGCTTCCTGCAATTAATTATCTTTCCTATTTACTGGAAGAAGCCTCTGAGCAGAAATGAATCAGGATCCTCTTGTGCTGTTTTCACCTGCACAACTTTTGTCCAGAACTTGCTGCATCCACGAGCGTTATTCCTGTGCTATGGGTTTGTTGAATTAGTTTCTCCTCCTCTGATCTCTGCTTCCCAGCTCACTGGTGCCCTGTTAGTTGTTCTGTGTGCCCTGAGGCTTTTTTGACTCAGAATGGTGCTTCCCCCATGCAAGGCCTGCTGCCTTCCTGAGCCTGCTCACAGCCCACCGAGGACCAAAGCATGATGTGCACAAAAAACCACTTCCAAACAACTCTTGCATGGTAAATTAAAAAATGTCAGTGTTGCATATAGGCTTTGTTCCAACCTTCTGAACACAGGTGGTCTTTATGGAGGAAATGAAACATTGGCTTAATATCCTTCTGTCCTGTTCCCTTTCTCCATTACTTTTCATGCAGAGCTTTAATTTGTCATGTCTAAAACGCTCTGGGATGAGTTTTGTTTGAATGCTTCTCACCTTTTGTCTTCTGTCCCCATACCCAAGTTGCCCAGAGCTCGGTGGCACATTGTGGGAGCAAAGGCAGTGCTGCCAAGTGTCCTGCTACCATTGCCCTGAGTGAATCAGAGTTAGTGTAGGTAAAGAAATATTGTAATATTAATAATTTTCTCTTCCTGAACTTTCCTTTTGATTTCCACACTCAGCTTGTCACCCTCTTCTCCCTTACAGTCAGAAAGGCTCTAAAGGCATTTCAGTTCCTGCTCAATCCTTGTTTTTCAGGCATGAAGTTTCCTCACCTTTGATCGCACTTTCAGATTTTTTGCTGTGCTTAACATGCAACTACTCTTTCCCCTACTTCTGTGTTTTCTGAGGTCCTTCTGTTTGAAATCAGTACCCCAGGCTAAAGAGTTTCTCTACACCTGACTTCTCCACTGATGTTGCTTAGATGGTTCCCTTTAATTTCTCCTCTCACTAGCTATTAAGTGATGTGAAATATAAAATATGTCCATTTTCCTAAGTGCTTTAGAAGATGGTAGTTTCTTTCTTCACTTGCAGTGACAGTAGTACAAAAGTTCTTTTTTAAATATCACATATTTTTCTATTCGTTTCTTCTCAGAGGGGATATTATCAGCCTTTTCAAGCTCCTAAATTTTCCCATGGTAAAAGCACAGATTATGAAGCTTACCTGTAAGATATAAGGACAGGCCTTTAAGTCCACATTTTTACCTATTACTTGTCAAACTCTGCTGTAATTGCTATTGTGTGTACAGAAACTGGAGTGGAAGGGCAAGAGAGGGTTTGAAAACTGAGCACCTCTGGGCAGGTGTAAAGGTTGCACCCGGAGCAGCTCTGGCAAGAGGGGAGTGAAGGGTAGGCAGGGACACATTCACTAGCAAGGTGCATTTGCACATGCAAGCTTGTAGCTGCAGAAGCAATGGAGCCTCATGTCCAGTGGGTTTGTGCCTGGCATGCCCCTCACCTGATCCGTGGTGGGGACAGCTCCCAGTCATCCTGCAGGGAAAACTCTGGGCCACAGCACTCTGGGCAGTACTGTGCCAGCCACTGCCCAGGATGAGTCCTCTAACAGCTTTCCAACCACTCGAGCCTCTGATGGTTAACAAGAGCTCCCACATGCAGTAGGGGAAGGGCAAAATCACTTCACATCTTCTCATCTTGTTTTTTGTTGTTGCCCCTGTCCTCCCTGTCCTCCCTGTCCTCCCTTTCCTCCCCCTTCTTTCCTTCCTTCCCTTTCTTTCATCCTCAATGTCTTTTTGAAAAAAAAATTTGAAGACTTTCTATCTTTGAGACCTTTCTTCAAAAGTTTTCCCTTCAGTCAGACTTAGCTAAACTTAGATGTCACAGTAAGTAATGTTTTGAGGAGCACTGGTGGACTGACAAACATAAATATTCTGAGACTATGGTCATGTAAAAAGGCTAGATTGCAGTTACTACTGGTGCAGGTACCTGCTGAGACACCAGTAGCTGGAAAAGCATGTTCTGTATATATGAACAATTAACTGTACTTATCCTTTATCTTTATCCTCACTAAACTGCTGAGGGTTATCTTACACCCTGAGCAAGGGCTATGCATTCCAGAGCTCTCTCTCCAGTGCAGACACTTTATGGTGTTTTAAGTGTTTGCTGAAGAAAAGATGGCAAACAACCTAGCTATGCATACAGAGAAAGGTGTTTAGTGCTCACAGCTTTCAAATTGCTGAACCAACTCTGACAACACAACTTTAACTCATACAATAATGTACCTAACTCTCCCTGACCTCAGCAAATCATTATGTAGCGCTTGGCCAGAGTTGCAAATCTTGCTGGTGTTTGTTGCTTTGACTCATACTGGTGGTGGGTTGAGGGTGCTTATTCTTGCCTTTTATCTCTCCCCCAGGTCCTGCCAGCCTCACCCAGCTGTGCAGGTTGTGTATCAGAAGGCATCTGGGTCGGTCGTGCCTGCACACAGTCCCCAGGCTGCACCTGCCGGAGCCACTGGAGAACTTCCTCCTCTATCGATGAGTCTGTGCCTGCCTTTAGACTGGAAAAGAAAGAGGAACAAATGGTTGTTTACTCCAAGATTATTATATCAAAGAAAAAAAAAATCAAAGGCATCATTTACTGTCCTCTGTGGCTACCAAACGTTGGCTGCTATGTGCCAGTGAAAGTTGAAAACACCTTTTCACAGGCAGTGAATGGCATTATGGACACAGTTCCCTCACAATCTATTGCCACATGGACTTAGACCAGCCTGAGAAGTTCCAGTACGTAAACAGCTCACTTGACACGTGTTTGTAGCTGCATAGGCACACGTCCACTCACCCATTTAGAACAGAGATTTCCCCTGCATTTAGGGCTATATTTATTTGTGCAGTATCTGTGCAGATTCTTCCCTTTGTCTATCCAATCCCAATGTCAAAATCAAGGCAGTGAATATTTTTCTTCCGTTAGTATGTGAAAATGAAAACTTTCAGTGACAAACATCAGGCGTATACAATACCTGCACATCTTTTATCAGCTTTGATTTTGCATCCTTTCATCTCCTTCCTATTGTCTCCTGGAGCCCTATCAATTTCCAGCACTCTCTGTCTGTCCAGCCACTGTACATCCCTGAGCCCTGAGCACAGCTATTCCCAATGCTAACACATCTTGTCCTTGGAGGAACAAGAAATGTTATGAAAGCAAGTGCAGGGGTTTTGAGTAAACCCATAAAACTGTCTGAAAGTCTTAAAAAACTCTTTTACCTCTTCCAGAAAAAAATCCTTCCAAAGTTATGTCACCTGAGATCTGGCTGTATTCATTACATTAACATTTTTTCATAGCTTAATTCCATGACAGAACGGCAAATGTTTTTACTTGCATAGTAGGTGATATTTCAATGTCCATCCTTTGCGAGGTTTAAAGAAAAGCAAAGGAAAGAGTGCTGCTTTTTTTTTTTTTTTTGGCTTTGCATGCTTGGACATTTCTCAAGGTAAGTCCTTGGACTGTGGAGCTGGAGAGAAGCAGGGCCACTAAAGATTGTGCATCACCCAAAGGTTGTCCTTGTTGAATTTTCCTCACCAGGAGTGGTTTGCAGGCTTGTGTGTTCCCTCACCCCCTATTCTAGAGGCTTTAATTACCTCCCCAGAAGAAAGGATTTTTTGAGTGTTATAATTGTCCATTGTGATATTAGTTTAAGTAATGTGAGGATTTGTAACTTGGAAACAGCATGGCTGAAAGCATGTACCTCTGAGTTGAGAAATGTGGTGTACAGTGACACTTGCAATGCCTGTTTGCCTGTTTGACTTTGTAAAGATTTGTTTATTTTTCTGTTCTTCTGGGAAACAAAAAATTTCTTCAGAGCCAAGTTTTGGTAAACTTCTGCCATGAGACAGGCAATGGTGCTTCACTAGTTGTAGTAAAATGGAAAGCAGAATTTAAAGGACTCTGTCTCCATTTTGCTCAACTTCACAGGTCCAAGAGGCTGCTGACACATTTTCAGGCTGTGAAATATACTGGTTTCTTTATGAGTTAGGCATACTGGAACCAATTTTCACTGCCCATACATCTTAAGTCAGAGGGAATTGGCCTCCTGGAGTCTGGATATGGGACTGGCTTCCAAGAGCATTCAAGCTCCTGTCCCTGCTCCAGCAGCAGCAGTCTCTGGTTCAATGCTAATAATCCCTTAATGTCACCCTGACAGTTTCTTTGAGATTAAGGTCTAATGTTTCCCATACTTCTTTATGATTAATTCAGCACAAGTAAGATAAATTGAGCTCTCAGCAGCTCATGAGACTGGACCTTCAGCATTACAGCCAAAAATGGATGCAGTTTTGAGCCTGTGTTTGCACATATTGAATGTTATCTGATGGCAAGAGCTATTGCCCATGAAGTTTTCAGTGACATAAATGACCTTGTATAGTATAATACATCATGAATCTCAGAGATTTGAACACTAAATTCTCAAGAGCCTTTGAAAATCAAATACTATCAAGAAATAAATGTCTATATTAATCTGATGTCAGCAGATATCTCTCAGTTCTATATTTACTGCAAACTCACCTGCTCTGCTAATAAAGTGGCAGTGAGAATACTATCTAGAGAGACAGAGCCTCAGCTGTATGAGTTGTCAGACTTGCACTGCAATCAGGGACTAAGGCAATTTATGGGATCTATTTCAAAATGTGTAATGCTGAATTGATTTCCTTCTGTGATCATCAATGAAAGCAGTATTTCACTTGCACAGGGTTTTAAATTGAGAAAAAAATGTATCTACATTAAGAAAATGCAAAGTCGACTCAGCCTCTCAGAAAGTTTTAGCTCAAGAAGCAGGAGAAGGTGCCCTATATTTATTCCTGATATTAGCTTCCCATCAAAAAATCACCTTATCTTTCCTCCTTCCTGGAGACTTAATTCTCTCTGAAATTTTGTGTATCATACTTTCTTGCTCTTAAATTGTGAAGTGACCCATTTAATTCTCATTGGCTGTGCTTTGTGCCATAACAATGCATGGAAATACTGAGGAAATAGCTGGAGGAAGTATTTAATTTTTTTTTTCAAAAATGCCCTCTCAGGTAAGGATAAGGAAAGACTAGGACAATTTTCTATGAGGCTATTGAATCTTGGTGATTTTTCAAACTGTGTTTGGAACACATCTGTCAGGTGCTTTTCTGAAGGTAGTAGGAGGGAAACTAATCTCACAAGGTCTCTTTTCTTTAAAACAAGTGGTTTCTCTGTCATTCTATGATCATTGACTGAAATCAATTATTTGGGTAAGGTATGGTTTTCCTGGGGATACAGACATTTTATGTGCTGGAATTCCACTGCTGTACAGTGCTCTCTCAGTCTCTTGCCCAAAACCTGGTTCCACAGGTTTCCCTGTAGCTTGAGGTTAATTTTTCCCAGAGATTTCTCTGAAAACATTCTGGCCAGTGGGCCACATCCTCAAGGACATACACAGCCTATGTGAGTACACGTAGGCTGACACATGCTGGGAGGGCTTAATAAACAATATTTCTTAAGGTAGCTAGGAAAAGAAGTTTCATTCTGATTTGGCTCTGGAAAGATCTCTGCTTTGATCTCCTGAACCAACCTGTTGGGTTCAAGGTGACCCCTGTTCCTACAGAGGAACTCTGCTATTGGCATTTAACCATCCTCCATTCTCTCTAGGACTCAACTTTTCACAGCAGATCGATCAGTCCCTGAATTTCTGTCTGTCCAGCTGAATTTATCATTCAGAGAGTGAAATTAAAAAGTGTAGGGAAATGTTAGACTGTTGAACCTTGTTGTTACACTGTAGGAACTGAAGTTCCCCTCATCTGCCTTGAGGTGCCAACGCCCCACCTTCCCAGGCAGATGCAGGCTGAGGGAGGCTGTCTGTCTGTCCACCTGTGTGCTCTGCTCCCCTGGTGGGACTTGCCTGTGCCACGCTGGGCAGTGGGATGGGAGGATCATCTCCTTCTGACTCTGTCTTCCCCCAGGGAATTGAGCATGGCCAACACCCTCCTCAAGGTATTTAGATTTCTTCCCTCCACACACGTTAGAAATAAATGTTGTGCTGCCCCTGTGCAAAGCCCTGCAAACAGGACACAAACAGTGTCCCCTCAGTGCCACTCCCTGCCAGCTCTGCAGCACAGGAGACACAGGGGCTGCCCAGAACCCTTCTGTCCCAAACCTGACCTGTCCTGAAGCACAGATCTGCTGTTGGCATCCAACACCCCTCCAGTCCATATTGGATTGAAAATACTGGTGGTGTGTCCCAGCATGGCATTAGGACAAGTCTGATAAGAATGAGAATTAAATACGTTCACTGACTCTTAGTCCAAAAATGTCTGACCTGTATCCTGGAGTGATGGTTCCTGATGCCTTTGTGTAATTTTTTTTCAGAAATTACCATTTCCCACATGCCAGTTCCTCCTCACTGTGGTTTTTTTTTTATGTTCTGCATGAGATGTATAATATATTATTGTCAAATACAGATTATTCCACACAGAATTTTTACCTAATTTGATTTTTATTTCTTGAAAATTCCTTTATTTAAAAATTTTATACTATTTGTAGTATGGGGGATTTCTACTATTCCAGTATTTGCTGGATGGACAAGACAGTGGGGCACAGGCAAATGCATTAATAATAACTTCCTTCTCCAAGTGACAGAGGTGTCAATGAGGAGAGCTGCTGTGCTGAACTTTGTTCTGCCCAACAAGGAAATGCCAGTGGGGAATGTAAAGCTCAGGGGAAGCCTTGGCTGCAGGAACCATGGAATGGTGGAGTTCCTTAGGGCACCTGGAAATGTTCCAGGCTGGCTGGAGCTTTGAACAACCTGGTCTAATGGAAGATTGGAACTAGACGATCTTTAAGGTCTCTTGCAACTCAAATAATTCTATGATTCTGCAAATTTTGCAGCAAGCATCCTGCTATATTTTTAGCTGATTGTTACAAGGGACTTCCTAGCAGGGTACTTTTGTGGTGAATAGTTAATTTTTTGCCAGGTCTACCTGCTGGCTATAGAGGTAAACATGCCCTAACAAAATAGAAATTAGACAGAATGGGAAGGGAAGAAGATGTAGAGATTTCCAGAGAAAACTTGTTCTAACTTTTATTTTTTGTCCTAGGAATGTGAGTGAAATGTGGGAGTTTGTGTCTTAGACTTAGTCATTTCATGTTGCCCATATAATTTTCCAGCTTCACAAACATGATTCCAAATATTTATTATTATTTTTTAGGGTGGGAGTGGAAGGGATAGTGCTCTCTCTACTTTTCTTGTTCTAGATGCTGCCTAAATACCTATTTTACTCTGGTCACAATGAACAAATTGTTATGGACAGTGACAATAGCCCTGAATTTCTTTGAATGTTGGTCTACCAAATCCCCACAAGGGTGATTATTTTTATTTTCTGCATTAAAAACAAAAAAGTGTATTCATCAAACTATGTAGAAACTAGTGATTCCTTTTCATTCTGTCTCTATCACAATGTAAGTAAACTGAAATATTTTTAAGGGTATTGGCCAAGAGGGTCATCCTTTGCGTATTTTTTGTATCTCATTATCCTACAGGGAGATATTTGCTCTTAGCTGTTTCAGAGGGTGAGTTCCTGCTGCCTGGAGCCTGATGTGTGTAAAAATACTTTGACTTTGTCCCAGCAGCTTTGTGCCTTTCATTACTGAGTACCTGTTGAAGACCACTTATCCTCAAATATCCCAGAGTAGCTCCTACTTAATGAATGTTGTAATTTTTCTTTGCTGCTTGTTTACTCAGGGTAACTAGATATTTACAGCAAGATATAAATTAAACATGGCATCCTGAATAATTACAGTGACTGAAGAACATGTTTTTTGGGTTGGGAATTTCCAAGACTTCAATGAAAACTTTCCTCTAAATTAATGCCAACAAGTAAAAGTAATTCCAGGTTGTTTCCACAGACAGGTTCCTACAGGTTGTTGGTGTAGAGAGGGCAAGACATTGCCCCCTGAGCTGACACTGCTTTTTTACTCAAAGTGCTTTCCAATTTTACCCCCAAAATGCTCCCTCCCACTCACTGTGGGCAGCCACTGTTGCAGGGCACCACAGCTGCCCTGCTGGGTGTCTGGCAGGATGGAACCTCCTTTGATATTTATGAAAGTCTTTGAGCTGAAATGATTTACTGTGCAGAAAATGTCCATGTCTGCTATTTTTCCATTGTAAATGGCTGAGAAATACCTGGGCTTTTCATGCTTGCAGCAGCTTGGAAAAAATATGGTTTTGTCACTGACGATTTTTTTTCTTTCTATTTTTTTATTTGTATGTCTCAAGCATGTGACTAAAAAGGCTTATCCTTGGTACATTTTAACAGATAATTCTCTTTGCTGGTACAAATCTCTAGTAAACTTTGTCATCAGATTAAATGGTAAATTGAGTGTGGGGCTTGTTCCAGATTTTCAGATGCCTGTCGCAATGCTGTCACAAAAACAGGTGATAAGAAAATAATAACCACCTTATCAAGCTGAAGAATGAATTAGAGAGCTCTTGTTTTGTGGTCTACATGTGCAGACAGCTCCCAGGTCTGCTCTGAAGAGGATGGTGTGTGGAGAACTGGCTCCTCCAAGCAGTCTGAGGGGATGTGTGGGCTCTGAGGGTGCAGGAACATATGGGTCTGGCCCTCAGTGCCTCCCTGCAGCACAGCCAGGGCAAGAGCTGCCTGCAGACCCTTCCCTGCCCACCACCCACCAAAGGGCTCTGGGGTCCTGGGGAGGCTCTGTCCCTCCTGCTCTGGGACATGGAGGATGATGCTGGGAGCTGATGGAGAGTGACCCACACCAGGTTAGGTGCAGCCTTGGGGGAGGTTATCTGCAGCCTGCTGTGTACCAGGGGTGTCCCACAGCTGGAGGAAGGGGAGGGTCAGGCAGCCCTGCCACACATTTCCATCTTTATGCCTCAGGTAAGCCCTGCACTCTGTGCATCATTTTCCAGAGGAGATTTTCCTTCTGCAGCAACATCAGATATTTAGATGAGTGGCCAAGCTGGGTACAGTACTAAGACACAACTTGTGTACTTGTCACTGTACTCAGCTCATAATCCTTTAGGAAAGGAAATTCTTATTTTTACAACATCAGCACTGTGAATCAGCATCTGTTGGCTGTTTCAGAGGATTTCCAGCCTCATGCAAAACAAAAGCCAAGCTGTGCTTATGGACAGCAAAGGAAACTTCTCCCAAGGCACACTACTACTGCAGTTGGCTGCTTACTGCAGTCCCAACTTTGCATTTTCAACAGAGAAAAGTTTCATATCTCCTGGTCCAAGCAGCTAATCTGTCCAACACCAGGTGAGTGGATTTCTTAGACCTGAAGATCATATTGGGAACAGTTCAGACCCTATGGGCTTGACTATTCTACACACCCTCTTCTCCACTGCACCAAATGCCATATTCCAGGAGCAGGGAAGATGACAAATACGTTGTTCAGGGCACCTGAGTAATTTCACCCACCTTAGTAATATGCTAACAATCCTTATCAAAAGAAAATGGGAGCACCTGCCACGCCTGGGATGCTGGGGGAACAGACCAGATGCAGGGTCTGGGGATTTTCTTTGGCTGCCATTACTGCTCAAGCAGTCGAGCCAGCAGTGTTGCTTTCTGAAGCCTGTTTTTAGAAGCCAACAGAAGTCCCAGTTCTGGACAAGGGTTATGGAGATCCTGGGGTAACTTCTGTGTAAGTCTACAAATTGCATTTTGTAGAAGTGGTAAGGTGGTGGCAGCTTCCCCCAAGAAGAACTCCTGGGAGGTCCTGTTGTGAGAAGAGCTGGAATATGGCTGGCTGTCCCATCACAAGCAAAAGTGTGAAAAGCTGTGCCACATGAGGGGAATTTCTAGAGGTGAGCTCCAAGATCTGGAAAGCAGCCTGTGGGTGGAAGAGCTTATTGAAATGTAATGTGCTGGATAAGCAGTGAACATCTAACCCCAGTGAAACTGGGGAAGAGAAGAACCAGGGCAGAGGAGAGTCTTCATTAGATACCTCCATCCCACAACCCTTTTTTCACCATTCCATCTGCCTTTCCAATACTCCTTAGCTGTGACTCCTGTTGCCTCCTGGCACCAATAAGCAGTGGGAAGAGACAGAAACCAGGGAAAGGCATGGAAAGTTGCTTTGTTTGGGAACATCTACCACGCAGGGAAGATGCTCTGTGTGGGACCTGCCATGTGAGTGCTGCTCAGCAGGGCCAACCCAGCTGGCCTCTGTGGCTCTGAGCTTGTTTGTGCTACATTTGGGTTTTCCCTACACTGGTCTAACCACTGGGATTAATGGAAAAGTCTATTTTTTTTTTAATGTGAACTTTCTGACAAAATTAATATCTTGGAGAAAGTAATTTTGGTATCTTCAGAAATAGCTATTTTACACTGGAAAGTTTGGGAACTAAAATGATTTGTCAGCAAACCAAAGAATTCCCACTGTTTTTCAAAACTAATAATGAACAGTTAGAAAAGGGGAAGAAAGAAACAGAAATCTGCTCTATGACTGTATTTGGGTTTCACTTAAAAGTTGGCATTGGACAAGACTACCTTACAGTTTGCCAGATGCTGGCAGACTGTGCTGAAGTACTACCAGTGCTCAAGGACTGGATTGACACTTTTGCTGTTGTTACACCTTCTGTCTGCTTGCTGGTGTGTACTTGTCACATGAGATGTTTCCCCACGCTTTTCACCTGGCAATGTGGGCAAACTATGATTGCAGCCCACAACTGAGGACAAAAAATATCCCAGGAATGATAGAAATCACAATAATTTGGAAAGCAAAACAAACAACAACAACATCAAAACAAACAAACAAACAAAAAAATGCACAAAAAAACCCCTCAAACCAAAAATCAAACCAAATTTTAACTCACCAACTTTCAGGGTTTGGATTCTTTTTGCCTGAGCAGGAGTACAAACATATGTTTTAAATCCAGTTCAGAAAGCAATGTCAAGATATATTTTGTAACAAATGAAGATGCTTACACAGATGTTCACTGAGAGACAACTGGCACCAGGTGGTGAAAAATGGATTGTTGTTGCTTTTCTCTCTGTGGGGAAAATGCCCCTAATCCCTTTCTTGACACAATGCTTGATTGCAAGCTCTCATGCAATGTTTGTCCTGCTCCTTGGGAAATCTTGGTGCTTCTCCATATCTGTTTCAATTTAGAGTCTCTCTTGCTAAGTAATTGGCCATCCTGCAGAAGGGAACATTTACTTGCAGAAGTCTGTCTGGTCCCCAGCCAGGCTGATGGGATGTTTGCAAAGGGAAGTTTCTGTGAGGGTGAGAGGAATGAAAATGAAAACATTTCATGTTAGAAAAACTGTAAAAGAAGGAAAGCCTCTGGAGGAGAGACTTGATTTGAGGGAAGGAAATTAGGGATACAAGAACCAGACAGTATGATTAATTTCTCCAAGGGAGAACTTCTCCACTTTGTGTTAGCTCCAGAAGCTTTCCAAAGAAAATCCAGGTACCTCTGGAAATGACACCAGTGCTTTAGTACTCCTGTGGGCAAGCTCTGGCAGATTTAACTGCTGTGATTTAAAACATGGCTGTCCCAGATGTTTGCCTTGCTTGCTGACTGGAAATTACTGCCTTAGAGGAGGATCTGGCATGTGCCAGTGTCTCAGGGCTCAAGTTTACAGGCTGGAGAAGAAAACAGCTTTTACAGGCTGACACAATGGGCCATGTGCTGAGACATCTGTGGCATCACTTTGTGGCCAGTGCTGCCATCCCTTGTACTGGCTAATCTCTGCTGAGAGTTGGGAGCCAGGCAGGGAGCAACAGCTTGGATCCATGCAGATAAATTTGTTGGAATTGTCTGTCAAAACCCTGCTTTTTGAGATACAGGCACTCCAAAGTTGAGGCTCTGTGGTTCAGGCATTGGGCAATGCTGGCCTTGGTCTGGGCTGAAGATGTTTCACCCTGAGCTGCAGCACCCAGAGGCTGTGCAGGACAAGGCACATGACAGCACTCAGGGGTGTCAGAGTTGCAATCCCTGGCTGTCAATTCAGTCATATTTTAAAGTGGGTTTCAGCTGTTTACATTTAACTCCATCTAATTCTCTGCTCATGATTTAGGGATCCCTTTTACAGTCAGTGAAGACTGACTCTAAAAATCCAATGTGTGCTCCCCCAGAGCAAGCATCTAAAGTAGGTGAGACAAAGCATGGTTTGAAAGTGCCTATATTTCTTCATTAATGCTAAGGAAAAGCTAGGATTTCTCACCCTGATTCTGAAGTTAAATTGAACAAATCTTATATTTTGTGTCCAATTTTCCAAACATTTCCTGTAATTCTGTGATTTGCATCCTCAGAAACCAAGGGTGAATTTTCATACCAAGACAGATTTACCACTAGTGCATTTTCATTTTTGTAGCAATATTTGTGCTAATAGTAATAAAATTGTTATAAAAGTTATCTGGACAAGTTAAAAATTGATTAACAAGTAGAGGAAAAAAAGAACCAAGACAGTAGAACAGTCTATTGAGTTACAAAAAAATGTAGATTTTTTTTTGAAGGACGAAAAAGAAAATATTCCTTTTATAAGACATGATGTAAATAGAAAAAAGTAATATTAAGTGTTGTCTATCCCACTTTATTGTGCACTTCTATGCACCAAGGATGGCTGCACTTGAGTAAGGATAAAGTAATTTCTGTACTAGGTCTGTTTATGTAGAACTTAGGGATATATTTGCTATTTAAATGGAAAATAGTATTGTAATGCTTAAAAGCTCTAGTGTGTCTCTGTGTTGTGTAAGCTGTTTCTAATCTGTATTTGAAGTTCTGTGTTGTTTATCTTGAGATCCAGGTTGATGTTAAAATGTTCTCTTTTTACTGGAGAATTTTCTGCTTGCTTCTATAAAAGATCAGCAACAAATGAGATTAAATTAATCAAAGCCTTCTTGCATATTCCAGCTCTCAGCAAGGCTGAGATCAACCTATAGGAATCCCTTGGTTTTGGTATGTGTTATTTGGGGAGTTTAATTTAGTTTGATGATGCCATTCACATCAAAATGATGCATAATAAGTAAGTGGCTCTAGATGGTTAAATAATATTATGGTGATCACCAGGCCAAAGTCACATACTGCCTCTGCAGGTATGCCTGAATTGCTAGCTGAAACAAGAGCTTAGGAGATAATTATGTCTGTCAAACTCAGGATCTGTGTGTTTTCTAGCTACTCTCTGCTGTAATCTGGCTGCATATCAGCATAAGGGCATTTTAAATGTAACTCAGAGGAGCACAGTTGTCACAACAGACTGGATTGGGCTGGAAGTGACTTTAAAGTTCACCTAGTCCCAAGCCCCTGCCATGGGCAGAGCTGCCACTCTCTAGATCAGGTTGTTCAGAGTACCATCTAATGTGGCCTTGAATGCTTCCAGGGATGAGGCACTCACAGCCTCCCAGGGCAACATTTCCAGCACCTCACAAGTATCTGAGCAAAGAATTTCTTCCTAACATCTAATCTCAACTTGCCTTCTTTCAATCTAAATCCATTGACATTTGGTCTGGAATGATCTGCTCATATAAGAAGTCTCTCTCCCTGTTTATAAGCACCCTAAGATACTGGAAGACCACAGTCAAGCTTCTCTAAAGCCTTCTCTTCTCCAGGCTGACCAAGTCCAGCTCTCTCAGCCCGTCTTCATGGGAGAGGTGCTTCAGCTCTCTGAGCATCTTTGTGGTCCTCCTTTGCACCTGCTCTAACAAATCCATGTTTTTATGGTGCTGGACCCCACAGCTGGGATCAGCACTCCTGATGGGTCTCATGAGGGCAAAGGAGAGGGGGAGAATCCCCTCCCTGGACCTGCTGGCTGGGCTGCCGTGGGCCTTCTGGGCTGCAAGGGCACACTGTGGGCTCATGTCCAGCTCCTCATCCACAGGAACCCCCAAGTCCTTCTCTGCAGGGCTGCCCTCAGTGACTTCTTCTCCCTCGTCTTCTGTGCTCATGTCTGGGATCGCCCCGACTCAGGTGCAGCACCTTGCACTTGGATTTGTTGAACCTCAGGAGGTGCTCGTGGGCCAACTCCTCAAGTTTCTCCAGGGTCTCCAGCAATTACATCCTATCCTTAAGGAATGTCAACTGCACCATTCAAATTCATTCAAATCTGCAAACTTCTTGAGGCATCAGATCTCACTGGTCATTACTGCATTTACCTTCTTGGTCATCAGAGAAGATAACACAGCTCTGAGCTTGCACATTTGGATGCATACACTGATTCCTTTTGGAGGTGGAATTGTTGAAATGGTTGTTAATACTACTTCTGCCAGAGATATGGTCATACATGAAAAGTGGTACCCTAACCTCTAAAATCAAGCAACACTAAAGGGCAAAAATTGTTTTTTCATTCATTTTATGTTAATCCTCAGAAACAATACCTACATACACCACTTTCTCTGTTTACACTGTTTACACATGGCTAAGACACAAATGTGATTTCCAGGGAGATCAAGGCTTGTATCCAGCATGGGAGGCCATGCTGCATTCAGCAGGGAGAACCATGGAAAGGGCTGGCCCTGTCCTCACCTGCGCTCAGGTTGCTGTTACAGATTCCCTGCTGGCAAAGTGTGTGGATAATGTTCAGCTGCTGTTTGCATCTTTTAATATAAATTATTATTTTTAAAGATATGGACAAAGAAACCCTAAATATTATTTCAGATTTCTTGCACCCATTACAGAAAGAAATAAAATTGAAAGCAAGTTTCTTAGGCTCAGAATCAAACTAGTATTAACAACTTCAAATCCCCAAATACACAAACACAAATTTTGCTCTAGTAGCCATACAGAAAAAAAAAACAAACAACAACAGAAACCCAGCATTACATGGTTTAGAATTGCATGGAAATTCTACTTGGACACAAGTAGAATTCTGCCTACTTCCACTTGAACACAAATGCGCAAACATTCAGTGACAGAAAAAGGATTTTGTGCTTGTAAATTATACTAAATTGGGAAGGAAAATAGTTCAAATAGAGATGAACTGCGAGAACAGAACTTTTGTAAAACAGATGTAAAGAAATGAGGTAGAGATCGCCCTGAAAAAATAATGAAGATTTTTTTTTTTTAAAGCTGTTTGGTTTCTGATGGTTTGATTTGGCTGAGAAGTTGCTTAAAAATAAAAGGACGATGTTTTGGTACAAAACTGCTGGTGTGACTGCGACTCCGCGAACTGAGCCGAGCAGGGTAAGGGGACACGAGCCCCGCTGGGGCTCCGCAGAGCCGCGGGACAGGAGCGCTCAGCCCGGGCAGCAGCAGCGCAGCGGCTCCGCGCTCCGGCTCGGGGAGCTGCGCCGAGCCCTGCGGGGGCAGCGGGCAGAGCTCTGCCTGCCCGGCTCTGCCTGCTCCGCTCTGCCTGCCCCGCTCTGCCTGCCCTGTTCTCTGCCTGCCCCGCTCTGCCTGTCCCGGTCTGCCTGCCCCGCTCTGCCTGCCCGGCTCTGCCTGCCCTGATCTCTGCCTGCCCCGCTCTGCCTGCCCCGCTCTGCCTGCCCCGGCTCTGCCTGCCCTGTTCTCTGCCTGCCCGGCTCTGCCTGCTCCGGCTCTGCCTGCCCCGGCTCTGCCTGCCCTGTTCTCTGCCTGCCCGGCTCTGCCTGCCCTGTTCTCTGCCTGCCCCGCTC